>OZ007588.1:308575155-309826025 GCA_963931845.1 Maratus michaelseni
AATTTGATGTCACTCTACCCATTAGATATAGAAACTTTTAGCTCTCTCTAATTCTTTTCGGGATAGCATTACAAAATTCTCGCGTTATCGTGTAGGAGTATTCCAACCATTCTCATATTAAAAACGTACTCATTTCAGTATAAATACGACACAGCATCTTCAAAAGCTTTCTGTGTTTAATAGTTTTTTCGGTGTTAAATACATTTAGAATGTTCATATAACATGTGATATAAGCTTATGTCTTTAATTTTAGACATCAAATGTTTTTATTGACAGTGAAATAGTTAAATTCTCAGAAAACCAAACAGAAAATTAAATGAAATATAATATATATATATATATATATATATATATGTAGCTTTAGTAAAGGTCATTTATTTGAGATAATTTTATTATTAGCACACCCGCTTATATAACATGACGTAACTGTGACTTCAGAAATGTTCAAAAGTGTCACTGTCACAAATGTGACCAAAATGTGATATCTTCGTCACATTATGACTCTTAGGTGATTTTCATATAGATGCTTTATGACAAATCATAGCAATACACGTAACAATAAATTCACCTGGCGATCCTTAGATGTCTGTCTCTTCATGACTGTACTGTGAAGTCACCATGGCTATTTAGCAGGTGACATTAAAATAAATTTACAAAGTGAATCTCAGTTGATGTAACCTAGAAACCAGTCACAAAGCAACGAACCGAAACGCAACGATGGCTTCACAGTTCTGTCGACAAATTATGGTCACCTGAGAGAGACACAATATGACGTATTAAGTACATTTGGTCACTGTTAAGTCTCACATTTTGATCACAGTTCTAGCCACGATACTTTTTTATTATATATACTACTAGCAAGCTACGCCCGCTACGCTGGTCAATTTCTTATAACGAACTTTTAATCCAACAAAATATTGACATTTCATAATTCACTTTTATATTTTAACAGGATAATAAGGCTACTATAATTTGTGACTCGTGCTATAGCCAATATACACGCCAGGACACGTCGCCCTCATCATTATCTTTTTACGAATGAAGGTTTTGCAATGGTACTCCATTGTGAAATTTAGTAATTTTTCAAATTCAATCTTTGAAAAATGGCATAATCATTAAATTTGAAATTTTTATCAAGAAAAATACAATTTTTTACCTTTCAAACGCAGTTTGCTTAACAATTTTCTGACAAATACTTTTCGAGCTACTATTTTTTTTCAGTAACTTCAAATGTTTCATTTTCCGAGATTAATCTGTGGCAATTAATAGCGAAAAACCCAGTCGTCAGAAACGCATACTTTTTTATTAAAGAGGCTGTTGGAGCAGGGATTGTCACCACCAATTTGCCACCATCACTTTTGAAATCGGTTCGGTAGTTCTAGAGATTCCATAGTAATTGTAATTTAGAATGTTTTTAGAACACTTTTCGCTCATTTCACACTTTTAAATTTCGATTTTTTTTAATTTTGTTTTAGAGAGCATTTACATCTTATAAGTAACTACAATGTCACATTTCATATTTCTAGCTCCTTCAGTATAAAAAAAGATCTCAATTTTAGAACGTTTTTCACTCCTGCACCGACATAAAATATAGCCTATGTTGGAGCAGGGGTTGTCACCATCAATTTGCCACCATCACTTTTGAAATGGGTTTGGTAGTTCTAGAGATTCCATAGAAATTGTAATTTAGAATGTTTTTAGAACGCTTTTCGCTCATTTCACGCTTTTAAATTTCGAATTTTTTTTATATTTTGTTCTTAGAGAGCATTTACATCTTATAAGTAACTACAACGCCAAATTTCAAATCGGTTCGGTAGTTCTAGAGATTCCATAGAAATTGTAATTTAGAATATTTTTAGAACGCTTTTCGCTCATTTCACCCTTTTAAATTTCGAATTTTTTTTATTTTGTTCTTAGAGAGCACTTACATCTTATAAGTAACCTACAACGCCAAATTTCAAATCGGTTCGGTAGTTCTAGAGATTCGATAGAAATTGTATTTTAGAATGTTTTTAGAACGCTTTTCGCTCATTTTACGCTTTTAAATTTCGATTTTTTTTATTTTGTTCTTAGAGAGCATTTACATCTTATAAGTAACTACAACGCCAAATTTCAAATCGGTTCGGTAGTTCTAGAGATTCCATAGAAATTGTAATTTATAATATTTTTAGAACTCTTTTCGCTCATTTCACCCTTTTAAATTTCGAATTTTTTTTTATTTTGTTCTTAGAGAGCACTTACATCTTATAAGTAACTACAACGCCAAATTTCAAATCGGTTCGGTAGTTCTAGAGATTCCATAGAAATTGTAATTTAGAATGTTTTTAGAACGCTTTTCTCTCATTTCACGCTTTTAAATTTCGATTTTTTTTTTTATTTTGTTCTTAGAGAGCATTTACATCTTATAAGTAACTACAACGCCAAATTTCAAATCGGTTCGGTAGTTCTAGAGATTCCATAGAAAGTGTAATTTAGAATGTTTTAGAACGCTTTTCACTCATTTCACCCTTTTAAATTTCGAATTTTTTTTTTTTTTTGTTCTTATAGAGAGCATTTACATCTTATAAGTAACTACAACGCCAAATTTCAAATCGGTTCGGTAGTTCTAGAGATTCCATAGAAATTGTAATTTAGAATGTTTTTAGAACGCTTTTCGCTCATTTCACGCTTTTAAATTTCGATTTTTTTTTATTTTGTTCTTAGAGAGCATTTACATCTTATAAGTAACTACAATGTCACATTTCATATTTCTAGCTCCTTCAGTATAAAAAAAATCTCAATTTTAGAACGTTTTTCACTCCTGCACCGACATAAAATATAGCCTATGTTGGAGCAGGGGTTGTCACCATCAATTTGCCACCATCACTTTTGAAATGGGTTTGGTAGTTCTAGAGATTCCATAGAAATTGTAATTTAGAATGTTTTTAGAAGGCTTTTCGCTCATTTCACGCTTTTAAATTTCGAATTTTTTTTATATTTTGTTCTTAGAGAGCATTTACATCTTATAAGTAACTACAACGCCAAATTTCAAATCGGTTCGGTAGTTCTAGAGATTCCATAGAAATTATAATTTAGAATATTTTTAGAACGCTTTTCGCTCATTTCACCCTTTTAAATTTCGAATTTTTTTTATTTTGTTCTTAGAGAGCACTTACATCTTATAAGTAACCTACAACGCCAAATTTCAAATCGGTTCGGTAGTTCTAGAGATTCGATAGAAATTGTATTTTAGAATGTTTATAGAACGCTTTTCGCTCATTTTACGCTTTTAAATTTCGATTTTTTTTATTTTGTTCTTAGAGAGCATTTACATCTTATAAGTAACTACAACGCCAAATTTCAAATCGGTTCGGTAGTTCTAGAGATTCCATAGAAATTGTAATTTATAATATTTTTAGAACTCTTTTCGCTCATTTCACCCTTTTAAATTTCGAATTTTTTTTTATTTTGTTCTTAGAGAGCACTTACATCTTATAAGTAACTACAACGCCAAATTTCAAATCGGTTCGGTAGTTCTAGAGATTCCATAGAAATTGTAATTTAGAATGTTTTTAGAACGCTTTTCGCTCATTTCACGCTTTTAAATTTCGATTTTTTTTTTTTGTTCTTAGAGAGCATTTACATCTTATAAGTAACTACAACGCCAAATTTCAAATCGGTTCGGTAGTTCTAGAGATTCCATAGAAAGTGTAATTTAGAATGTTTTAGAACGCTTTTCACTCATTTCACCCTTTTAAATTTCGAAATTTTTTTTTTATTTTGTTCTTATAGAGAGCATTTACATCTTATAAGTAACTACAATGTCACATTTCATATTTCTAGCTCCTTCAGTATAAAAAAAGATCTCAATTTTAGAACGTTTTTCACTCCTGCACCGACATAAAATATAGCCTATGTTGGAGCAGGGGTTGTCGCCATCAATTTGCCACCATCACTTTTGAAATGGGTTTGGTAGTTCTAGAGATTCCATAGAAATTGTAATTTAGAATGTTTTTAGAACGCTTTTCGCTCATTTCACCCTTTTAAATTTCGAATTTTTTTTTATTTTGTTCTTAGAGAGCACTTACATCTTATAAGTAACCTACAACGCCAAATTTCAAATCGGTTCGGTAGTTCTAGAGATTCGATAGAAATTGTATTTTAGAATGATTTTAGAACGCTTTTCGCTCATTTTACGCTTTTAAATTTCGATTTTTTTTTTATTTTGTTCTTAGAGAGCATTTACATCTTATAAGTAACTACAACGCCAAATTTCAAATCGGTTCGGTAGTTCTAGAGATTCCATAGAAATTGTAATTTAGAATATTTTTAGAACACTTTTCGCTCATTTCACCCTTTTAAATTTCGAATTTTTTTTATTTTGTTCTTAGAGAGCACTTACATCTTATAAGTAACCTACAACGCCAAATTTCAAATCGGTTCGGTAGTTCTAGAGATTCGATAGAAATTGTATTTTAGAATGATTTTAGAACGCTTTTCGCTCATTTTACGCTTTTAAATTTCGATTTTTTTTTATTTTGTTCTTAGAGAGCATTTACATCTTATAAGTAACTACAACGCCAAATTTCAAATCGGTTCGGTAGTTCTAGAGATTCCATAGAAATTGTAATTTATAATATTTTTAGAACTCTTTTCGCTCATTTCACCCTTTTAAATTTCGAATTTTTTTTTATTTTGTTCTTAGAGAGCACTTACATCTTATAAGTAACTACAACGCCAAATTTCAAATCGGTTCGGTAGTTCTAGAGATTCCATAGAAATTGTAATTTAGAATGTTTTTAGAACGCTTTTCGCTCATTTCACGCTTTTAAATTTCGATTTTTTTTTAATTTTGTTCTTAGAGAGCATTTACATCTTATAAGTAACTACAACGCCAAATTTCAAATCGGTTCGGTAGTTCTAGAGATTCCATAGAAAGTGTAATTTAGAATGTTTTAGAACGCTTTTCACTCATTTCACCCTTTTAAATTTCGAATTTTTTTTTTTATTTTGTTCTTATAGAGAACATTTACATCTTATAAGTAACTACAATGTCACATTTCATATTTCTAGCTCCTTCAGTATAAAAAAAGATCTCAATTTTAGAACGTTTTTCACTCCTGCACCGACATAAAATATAGCCTATGTTGGAGCAGGTGTTGTCACCATCAATTTGCCACCATCACTTTTGAAATGGGTTTGGTAGTTCTAGAGATTCCATAGAAATTGTAATTTAGAATGTTTTTAGAACGCTTTTCGCTCATTTCACGCTTTTAAATTTCGAATTTTTTTTATATTTTGTTCTTAGAGAGCATTTACATCTTATAAGTACGCCAAATTTCAAATCGGTTCGGTAGTTCTAGAGATTCCATAGAAATTGTAATTTAGAATATTTTTAGAACGCTTTTCGCTCATTTCACCCTTTTAAATTTCGAATTTTTTTTATTTTGTTCTTAGAGAGCACTTACATCTTATAAGTAACCTACAACACCAAATTTCAAATCGGTTCGGTAGTTCTAGAGATTCGATAGAAATTGTATTTTAGAATGTTTTTAGAACGCTTTTCGCTCATTTTACGCTTTTAAATTTCGATTTTTTTTATTTTGTTCTTAGAGAGCATTTACATCTTATAAGTAACTACAACGCCAAATTTCAAATCGGTTCGGTAGTTCTAGAGATTCCATAGAAATTGTAATTTATAATATTTTTAGAACTCTTTTCGCTCATTTCACCCTTTTAAATTTCGAATTTTTTTTTTATTTTGTTCTTAGAGAGCACTTACATCTTATAAGTAACTACAACGCCAAATTTCAAATCGGTTCGGTAGTTCTAGAGATTCCGTAGAAATTGTAATTTAGAATGTTTTTAGAACGCTTTTCGCTCATTTCACGCTTTTAAATTTCGCTTTTTTTTTTATTTTGTTCTTAGAGAGCATTTACATCTTATAAGTAACTACAACGCCAAATTTCAAATCGGTTCGGTAGTTCTAGAGATTCCATAGAAAGTGTAATTTAGAATGTTTTAGAACGCTTTTCACTCATTTCACCCTTTTAAATTTCGAAATTTTTTTTTTATTTTGTTCTTATAGAGAGCATTTACATCTTATAAGTAACTACAACGCCAAATTTCAAATAGGTTCGGTAGTTCTAGAGATTCCATAGAAATTGTAATTTAGAATGTTTTTAGAACGCTTTTCGCTCATTTCACCCTTTTAATTTTCGAATTTTTTTATTTTGTTTTTAGAGAGCATTTACATCTTATAAGTAACTACAACGCCAAATTTCAAATTTCTAGCTGCTTCAGTATAGAAAGGATCTCAATTTTAGAACGTTTTTCACTCCTGCACCGACATAAAATATAGCCTATGTTGGAGCAGGGGTTGTCACCATCAATTTGCCACCATCACTTTTGAAATGGGTTTGGTAGTTCTAGAGATTCCATAGAAATTGTAATTTAGAATGTTTTTAGAACGCTTTTCGCTCATTTCACACTTTTAAATTTCGAATTTTTTTTATTTTGTTCTTAGAGAGCACTTACATCTTATAAGTAACTACAACGCCAAATTTCAAATCGGTTCGGTAGTTCTAGAGATTCCATAGAAATTGTAATTTAGAATATTTTTAGAACGCTTTTCGCTCATTTCACCCTTTTAAATTTCGAATTTTTTTTATTTTGTTCTTAGAGAGCACTTACATCTTATAAGTAACCTACAACACCAAATTTCAAATCGGTTCGGTAGTTCTAGAGATTCGATAGAAATTGTATTTTAGAATGTTTTTAGAACGCTTTTCGCTCATTTTACGCTTTTAAATTTCGATTTTTTTTATTTTGTTCTTAGAGAGCATTTACATCTTATAAGTAACTACAACGCCAAATTTCAAATCGGTTCGGTAGTTCTAGAGATTCCATAGAAATTGTAATTTATAATATTTTTAGAACTCTTTTCGCTCATTTCACCCTTTTAAATTTCGAATTTTTTTTTTATTTTGTTCTTAGAGAGCACTTACATCTTATAAGTAACTACAACGCCAAATTTCAAATCGGTTCGGTAGTTCTAGAGATTCCGTAGAAATTGTAATTTAGAATGTTTTTAGAACGCTTTTCGCTCATTTCACGCTTTTAAATTTCGATTTTTTTTTTATTTTGTTCTTAGAGAGCATTTACATCTTATAAGTAACTACAACGCCAAATTTCAAATCGGTTCGGTAGTTCTAGAGATTCCATAGAAAGTGTAATTTAGAATGTTTTAGAACGCTTTTCACTCATTTCACCCTTTTAAATTTCGAAATTTTTTTTTTATTTTGTTCTTATAGAGAGCATTTACATCTTATAAGTAACTACAACGCCAAATTTCAAATAGGTTCGGTAGTTCTAGAGATTCCATAGAAATTGTAATTTAGAATGTTTTTAGAACGCTTTTCGCTCATTTCACCCTTTTAATTTTCGAATTTTTTTTATTTTGTTTTTAGAGAGCATTTACATCTTATAAGTAACTACAACGCCAAATTTCAAATTTCTAGCTGCTTCAGTATAGAAAAGATCTCAATTTTAGAACGTTTTTCACTCCTGCACCGACATAAAATATAGCCTATGTTGGAGCAGGGGTTGTCACCATCAATTTGCCACCATCACTTTTGAAATGGGTTTGGTAGTTCTAGAGATTCCATAGAAATTGTAATTTAGAATGTTTTTAGAACGCTTTTCGCTCATTTCACACTTTTAAATTTCGAATTTTTTTTATTTTGTTCTTAGAGAGCACTTACATCTTATAAGTAACTACAACGCCAAATTTCAAATCGGTTCGGTAGTTCTAGAGATTCCGTAGAAATTGTAATTTAGAATGTTTTTAGAACGCTTTTCGCTCATTTCACGCTTTTAAATTTCGATTTTTTTTTTATTTTGTTCTTAGAGAGCATTTACATCTTATAAGTAACTACAACGCCAAATTTCAAATCGGTTCGGTAGTTCTAGAGATTCCATAGAAAGTGTAATTTAGAATGTTTTAGAACGCTTTTCACTCAATTCACCCTTTTAAATTTCGAAATTTTTTTTTATTTTGTTCTTATAGAGAGCATTTACATCTTATAAGTAACTACAACGCCAAATTTCAAATCGGTTCGGTAGTTCTAGAGATTCCATAGAAATTGTAATTTAGAATGTTTTTAGAACGCTTTTCGCTCATTTCACCCTTTTAATTTTCGAATTTTTTTTTATTTTGTTTTTAGAGAGCATTTACATCTTATAAGTAACTACAACGCCAAATTTCAAATTTCCAGCTGCTTCAGTATAGAAAAGATCGCAATTTTAGAACGTTTTTCACTCCTGCACCGACATAAAATATAGCCTATGTTGGAGCAGGGGTTGTCACCATCAATTTGCCACCATCACTTTTGAAATGGGTTTGGTAGTTCTAGAGATTCCATAGAAATTGTAATTTAGAATATTTTTAGAACTTTTTTCGCTCATTTCACCCTTTTAAATTTCGAATTTTTTTTATTTTGTTCTTAGAGAGCACTTACATCTTATAAGTAACCTACAACGCCAAATTTCAAATCGGTTCGGTAGTTCTAGAGATTCGATAGAAATTGTATTTTAGAATGATTTTAGAACGCTTTTCGCTCATTTTACGCTTTTAAATTTCGATTTTTTTTATTTTGTTCTTAGAGAGCATTTACATCTTATAAGTAACTACAACGCCAAATTTCAAATCGGTTCGGTAGTTCTAGAGATTCCATAGAAATTGTAATTTATAATATTTTTAGAACTCTTTTCGCTCATTTCACCCTTTTAAATTTCGAATTTTTTTTTATTTTGTTCTTAGAGAGCACTTACATCTTATAAGTAACTACAACGCCAAATTTCAAATCGGTTCGGTAGTTCTAGAGATTCCATAGAAATTGTAATTTAGAATGTTTTTAGAACGCTTTTCGCTCATTTCACGCTTTTAAATTTCGATTTTTTTTAAATTTTGTTCTTAGAGAGCATTTACATCTTATAAGTAACTACAACGCCAAATTTCAAATCGGTTCGGTAGTTCTAGAGATTCCATAGAAAGTGTAATTTAGAATGTTTTAGAACGCTTTTCACTCATTTCACCCTTTTAAATTTCGAAATTTTTTTTTTATTTTGTTCTTATAGAGAGCATTTACATCTTATAAGTAACTACAACGCCAAATTTCAAATAGGTTCGGTAGTTCTAGAGATTCCATAGAAATTGTAATTTAGAATGTTTTTAGAACGCTTTTCGCTCATTTCACCCTTTTAATTTTCGAATTTTTTTTATTTTGTTTTTAGAGAGCATTTACATCTTATAAGTAACTACAACGCCAAATTTCAAATTTCTAGCTGCTTCAGTATAGAAAAGATCTCAATTTTAGAACGTTTTTCACTCCTGCACCGACATAAAATATAGCCTATGTTGGAGCAGGGGTTGTCACCATCAATTTGCCACCATCACTTTTGAAATGGGTTTGGTAGTTCTAGAGATTCCATAGAAATTGTAATTTAGAATGTTTTTAGAACGCTTTTCGCTCATTTCACACTTTTAAATTTCGAATTTTTTTTATTTTGTTCTTAGAGAGCACTTACATCTTATAAGTAACTACAACGCCAAATTTCAAATCGGTTCGGTAGTTCTAGAGATTCCGTAGAAATTGTAATTTAGAATGTTTTTAGAACGCTTTTCGCTCATTTCACGCTTTTAAATTTCGATTTTTTTTTTATTTTGTTCTTAGAGAGCATTTACATCTTATAAGTAACTACAACGCCAAATTTCAAATCGGTTCGGTAGTTCTAGAGATTCCATAGAAAGTGTAATTTAGAATGTTTTAGAACGCTTTTCACTCATTTCACCCTTTTAAATTTCGAAATTTTTTTTTATTTTGTTCTTATAGAGAGCATTTACATCTTATAAGTAACTACAACGCCAAATTTCAAATCGGTTCGGTAGTTCTAGAGATTCCATAGAAATTGTAATTTAGAATGTTTTTAGAACGCTTTTCGCTCATTTCACCCTTTTAATTTTCGAATTTTTTTTTATTTTGTTTTTAGAGAGCATTTACATCTTATAAGTAACTACAACGCCAAATTTCAAATTTCCAGCTGCTTCAGTATAGAAAAGATCGCAATTTTAGAACGTTTTTCACTCCTGCACCGACATAAAATATAGCCTATGTTGGAGCAGGGGTTGTCACCATCAATTTGCCACCATCACTTTTGAAATGGGTTTGGTAGTTCTAGAGATTCCATAGAAATTGTAATTTAGAATATTTTTAGAACTTTTTTCGCTCATTTCACCCTTTTAAATTTCGAATTTTTTTTATTTTGTTCTTAGAGAGCACTTACATCTTATAAGTAACCTACAACGCCAAATTTCAAATCGGTTCGGTAGTTCTAGAGATTCGATAGAAATTGTATTTTAGAATGATTTTAGAACGCTTTTCGCTCATTTTACGCTTTTAAATTTCGATTTTTTTTATTTTGTTCTTAGAGAGCATTTACATCTTATAAGTAACTACAACGCCAAATTTCAAATCGGTTCGGTAGTTCTAGAGATTCCATAGAAATTGTAATTTATAATATTTTTAGAACTCTTTTCGCTCATTTCACCCTTTTAAATTTCGAATTTTTTTTTATTTTGTTCTTAGAGAGCACTTACATCTTATAAGTAACTACAACGCCAAATTTCAAATCGGTTCGGTAGTTCTAGAGATTCCATAGAAATTGTAATTTAGAATGTTTTTAGAACGCTTTTCGCTCATTTCACGCTTTTAAATTTCGATTTTTTTAAAATTTTGTTCTTAGAGAGCATTTACATCTTATAAGTAACTACAACGCCAAATTTCAAATCGGTTCGGTAGTTCTAGAGATTCCATAGAAAGTGTAATTTAGAATGTTTTAGAACGCTTTTCACTCATTTCACCCTTTTAAATTTCGAATTTTTTTTTTTTTTTGTTCTTATAGAGAGCATTTACATCTTATAAGTAACTACAATGTCACATTTCATATTTCTAGCTCCTTCAGTATAAAAAAAGATCTCAATTTTAGAACGTTTTTCACTCCTGCACCGACATAAAATATAGCCTATGTTGGAGCAGGTGTTGTCACAATCAATTTGCCACCATCACTTTTGAAATGGGTTTGGTAGTTCTAGAGATTCCATAGAAATTGTAATTTAGAATGTTTTTAGAACGCTTTTCGCTCATTTCACGCTTTTAAATTTCGAATTATTTTTATATTTTGTTCTTAGAGAGCACTTACATCTTATAAGTAACCTACAACGCCAAATTTCAAATCGGTTCGGTAGTTCTAGAGATTCGATAGAAATTGTATTTTAGAATGATTTTAGAACGCTTTTCGCTCATTTTACGCTTTTAAATTTCGATTTTTTTTATTTTGTTCTTAGAGAGCATTTACATCTTATAAGTAACTACAACGCCAAATTTCAAATCGGTTCGGTAGTTCTAGAGATTCCATAGAAATTGTAATTTAGAATATTTTTAGAACGCTTTTCGCTCATTTCACCCTTTTAAATTTCGAATTTTTTTTATTTTGTTCTTAGAGAGCACTTACATCTTATAAGTAACCTACAACGCCAAATTTCAAATCGGTTCGGTAGTTCTAGAGATTCGATAGAAATTGTATTTTAGAATGATTTTAGAACGCTTTTCGCTCATTTTACGCTTTTAAATTTCGATTTTTTTTATTTTGTTCTTAGAGAGCATTTACATCTTATAAGTAACTACAACGCCAAATTTCATATTTCTAGCTCCTTCAGTATAAAAAAAGATCTCAATTTTAGAACGTTTTTCACTCCTGCACCGACATAAAATATAGCCTATGTTGGAGCAGGTGTTGTCACCATCAATTTGCCACCATCACTTTTGAAATGGGTTTGGTAGTTCTAGAGATTCCATAGAAATTGTAATTTAGAATGTTTTTAGAACGCTTTTCGCTCATTTCACGCTTTTAAATTTCGAATTTTTTTTATTTTGTTCTTAGAGAGCACTTACATCTTATAAGTAACCTACAACGCCAAATTTCAAATCGGTTCGGTAGTTCTAGAGATTCGATAGAAATTGTATTTTAGAATGATTTTAGAACGCTTTTCGATCATTTTACGCTTTTAAATTTCGATTTTTTTTATTTTGTTCTTAGAGAGCATTTACATCTTATAAGTAACTACAACGCCAAATTTCAAATCGGTTCGGTAGTTCTAGAGATTCCATAGCAAGTGTAATTTAGAATGTTTTAGAACGCTTTTCACTCATTTCACCGTTTTAAATTTCGAAAATTTTTTTTTTTGTTCTTATAGAGAGCATTTACATCTTATAAGTAACTACAATGTCACATTTCATATTTCTAGCTCCTTCAGTATAAAAAAAGATCTCAATTTTAGAACGTTTTTCACTCCTGCACCGACATAAAATATAGCCTATGTTGGAGCAGGTGTTGTCACCATCAATTTGCCACCATCACTTTTGAAATGGGTTTGGTAGTTCTAGAGATTCCATAGAAATTGTAATTTAGAATGTTTTTAGAACGCTTTTCGCTCATTTCACGCTTTTAAATTTCGAATTTTTTTTATATTTTGTTCTTAGAGTGCATTTACATCTTATAAGTACGCCAAATTTCAAATCGGTTCGGTAGTTCTAGAGATTCCATAGAAATTGTAATTTAGAATATTTTTAGAACGCTTTTCGCTCATTTCACCCTTTTAAATTTCGAATTTTTTTTATTTTGTTCTTAGAGAGCACTTACATCTTATAAGTAACCTACAACACCAAATTTCAAATCGGTTCGGTAGTTCTAGAGATTCGATAGAAATTGTATTTTAGAATGTTTTTAGAACGCTTTTCGCTCATTTTACGCTTTTAAATTTCGATTTTTTTTATTTTGTTCTTAGAGAGCATTTACATCTTATAAGTAACTACAACGCCAAATTTCAAATCGGTTCGGTAGTTCTAGAGATTCCATAGAAATTGTAATTTATAATATTTTTAGAACTCTTTTCGCTCATTTCACCCTTTTAAATTTCGAATTTTTTTTTTATTTTGTTCTTAGAGAGCACTTACATCTTATAAGTAACTACAACGCCAAATTTCAAATCGGTTCGGTAGTTCTAGAGATTCCGTAGAAATTGTAATTTAGAATGTTTTTAGAACGCTTTTCGCTCATTTCACGCTTTTAAATTTCGATTTTTTTTTATTTTGTTCTTAGAGAGCATTTACATCTTATAAGTAACTACAACGCCAAATTTCAAATCGGTTCGGTAGTTCTAGAGATTCCATAGAAAGTGTAATTTAGAATGTTTTAGAACGCTTTTCACTCATTTCACCCTTTTAAATTTCGAAATTTTTTTTTTATTTTGTTCTTATAGAGAGCATTTACATCTTATAAGTAACTACAACGCCAAATTTCAAATAGGTTCGGTAGTTCTAGAGATTCCATAGAAATTGTAATTTAGAATGTTTTTAGAACGCTTTTCGCTCATTTCACCCTTTTAATTTTCGAATTTTTTTTATTTTGTTTTTAGAGAGCTTTTACATCTTATAAGTAACTACAACGCCAAATTTCAAATTTCTAGCTGCTTCAGTATAGAAAAGATCTCAATTTTAGAACGTTTTTCACTCCTGCACCGACATAAAATATAGCCTATGTTGGAGCAGGGGTTGTCACCATCAATTTGCCACCATCACTTTTGAAATGGGTTTGGTAGTTCTAGAGATTCCATAGAAATTGTAATTTAGAATGTTTTTAGAACGCTTTTCGCTCATTTCACACTTTTAAATTTCGAATTTTTTTTATTTTGTTCTTAGAGAGCACTTACATCTTATAAGTAACTACAACGCCAAATTTCAAATCGGTTCGGTAGTTCTAGAGATTCCGTAGAAATTGTAATTTAGAATGTTTTTAGAACACTTTTCGCTCATTTCACGCTTTTAAATTTCGATTTTTTTTTTATTTTGTTCTTAGAGAGCATTTACATCTTATAAGTAACTACAACGCCAAATTTCAAATTGGTTCGGTAGTTCTAGAGATTCCATAGAAAGTGTAATTTAGAATGTTTTAGAACGCTTTTCACTCATTTCACGCTTTTAAATTTCGAAATTTTTTTTTATTTTGTTCTTATAGAGAGCATTTACATCTTATAAGTAACTACAACGCCAAATTTCAAATCGGTTCGGTAGTTCTAGAGATTCCATAGAAATTGTAATTTAGAATGTTTTTAGAACGCTTTTCGCTCATTTCACCCTTTTAATTTTCGAATTTTTTTTTATTTTGTTTTTAGAGAGCATTTACATCTTATAAGTAACTACAACGCCAAATTTCAAATTTCCAGCTGCTTCAGTATAGAAAAGATCGCAATTTTAGAACGTTTTTCACTCCTGCACCGACATAAAATATAGCCTATGTTGGAGCAGGGGTTGTCACCATCAATTTGCCACCATCACTTTTGAAATGGGTTTGGTAGTTCTAGAGATTCCATAGAAATTGTAATTTAGAATGTTTTTAGAACGCTTTTCGCTCATTTCACCCTTTTAAATTTCGAATTTTTTTTATTTTGTTCTTAGAGAGCACTTACATCTTATAAGTAACCTACAACGCCAAATTTCAAATCGGTTCGGTAGTTCTAGAGATTCGATAGAAATTGTATTTTAGAATGATTTTAGAACGCTTTTCGCTCATTTTACGCTTTTAAATTTCGATTTTTTTTATTTTGTTCTTAGAGAGCATTTACATCTTATAAGTAACTACAACGCCAAATTTCAAATCGGTTCGGTAGTTCTAGAGATTCCATAGAAATTGTAATTTAGAATATTTTTAGAACTTTTTTCGCTCATTTCACCCTTTTAAATTTCGAATTTTTTTTATTTTGTTCTTAGAGAGCACTTACATCTTATAAGTAACCTACAACGCCAAATTTCAAATCGGTTCGGTAGTTCTAGAGATTCGATAGAAATTGTATTTTAGAATGATTTTAGAACGCTTTTCGCTCATTTTACGCTTTTAAATTTCGATTTTTTTTATTTTGTTCTTAGAGAGCATTTACATCTTATAAGTAACTACAACGCCAAATTTCAAATCGGTTCGGTAGTTCTAGAGATTCCATAGAAATTGTAATTTATAATATTTTTAGAACTCTTTTCGCTCATTTCACCCTTTTAAATTTCGAATTTTTTTTTATTTTGTTCTTAGAGAGCACTTACATCTTATAAGTAACTACAACGCCAAATTTCAAATCGGTTCGGTAGTTCTAGAGATTCCATAGAAATTGTAATTTAGAATGTTTTTAGAACGCTTTTCGCTCATTTCACGCTTTTAAATTTCGATTTTTTTTTAATTTTGTTCTTAGAGAGCATTTACATCTTATAAGTAACTACAACGCCAAATTTCAAATCGGTTCGGTAGTTCTAGAGATTCCATAGAAAGTGTAATTTAGAATGTTTTTAGAACGCTTTTCTCTCATTTCACCCTTTTAATTTTCGAATTTTTTTTATTTTGTTTTTAGAGAGCATTTACATCTTATAAGTAACTACAACGCCAAATTTCAAATTTCTAGCTGCTTCAGTATAGAAAAGATCTCAATTTTAGAACGTTTTTCACTCCTGCACCGACATAAAATATAGCCTATGTTGGAGCAGGGGTTGTCACCATCAATTTGCCACCATCACTTTTGAAATGGGTTTGGTAGTTCTAGAGATTCCATAGAAATTGTAATTTAGAATGTTTTTAGAACGCTTTTCGCTCATTTCACACTTTTAAATTTCGAATTTTTTTTATTTTGTTCTTAGAGAGCACTTACATCTTATAAGTAACTACAACGCCAAATTTCAAATCGGTTCGGTAGTTCTAGAGATTCCGTAGAAATTGTAATTTAGAATGTTTTTAGAACGCTTTTCGCTCATTTCACGCTTTTAAATTTCGATTTTTTTTTTTATTTTGTTCTTAGAGAGCATTTACATCTTATAAGTAACTACAACGCCAAATTTCAAATCGGTTCGGTAGTTCTAGAGATTCCATAGAAAGTGTAATTTAGAATGTTTTAGAACGCTTTTCACTCATTTCACCCTTTTAAATTTCGAAATTTTTTTTTATTTTGTTCTTATAGAGAGCATTTACATCTTATAAGTAACTACAACGCCAAATTTCAAATCGGTTCGGTAGTTCTAGAGATTCCATAGAAATTGTAATTTAGAATGTTTTTAGAACGCTTTTCGCTCATTTCACCCTTTTAATTTTCGAATTTTTTTTATTTTGTTTTTAGAGAGCATTTACATCTTATAAGTAACTACAACGCCAAATTTCAAATTTCCAGCTGCTTCAGTATAGAAAAGATCGCAATTTTAGAACGTTTTTCACTCCTGCACCGACATAAAATATAGCCTATGTTGGAGCAGGGGTTGTCACCATCAATTTGCCACCATCACTTTTGAAATGGGTTTGGTAGTTCTAGAGATTCCATAGAAATTGTAATTTAGAATATTTTTAGAACTTTTTTCGCTCATTTCACCCTTTTAAATTTCGAATTTTTTTTATTTTGTTCTTAGAGAGCACTTACATCTTATAAGTAACCTACAACGCCAAATTTCAAATCGGTTCGGTAGTTCTAGAGATTCGATAGAAATTGTATTTTAGAATGATTTTAGAACGCTTTTCGCTCATTTTACGCTTTTAAATTTCGATTTTTTTTATTTTGTTCTTAGAGAGCATTTACATCTTATAAGTAACTACAGCGCCAAATTTCAAATCGGTTCGGTAGTTCTAGAGATTCCATAGAAATTGTAATTTATAATATTTTTAGAACTCTTTTCGCTCATTTCACCCTTTTAAATTTCGAATTTTTTTTTATTTTGTTCTTAGAGAGCACTTACATCTTATAAGTAACTACAACGCCAAATTTCAAATCGGTTCGGTAGTTCTAGAGATTCCATAGAAATTGTAATTTAGAATGTTTTTAGAACGCTTTTCGCTCATTTCACGCTTTTAAATTTCGATTTTTTTTTAATTTTGTTCTTAGAGAGCATTTACATCTTATAAGTAACTACAACGCCAAATTTCAAATCGGTTCGGTAGTTCTAGAGATTCCATAGAAAGTGTAATTTAGAATGTTTTAGAACGCTTTTCACTCATTTCACCCTTTTAAATTTCGAATTTTTTTTTTTTTTGTTCTTATAGAGAGCATTTACATCTTATAAGTAACTACAATGTCACATTTCATATTTCTAGCTCCTTCAGTATAAAAAAAGATCTCAATTTTAGAACGTTTTTCACTCCTGCACCGACATAAAATATAGCCTATGTTGGAGCAGGTGTTGTCACAATCAATTTGCCACCATCACTTTTGAAATGGGTTTGGTAGTTCTAGAGATTCCATAGAAATTGTAATTTAGAATGTTTTTAGAACGCTTTTCGCTCATTTCACGCTTTTAAATTTCGAATTATTTTTATATTTTGTTCTTAGAGAGCACTTACATCTTATAAGTAACCTATAACGCCAAATTTCAAATCGGTTCGGTAGTTCTAGAGATTCGATAGAAATTGTATTTTAGAATGATTTTAGAACGCTTTTCGCTCATTTTACGCTTTTAAATTTCGATTTTTTTTATTTTGTTCTTAGAGAGCATTTACATCTTATAAGTAACTACAACGCCAAATTTCAAATCGGTTCGGTAGTTCTAGAGATTCCATAGAAATTGTAATTTAGAATATTTTTAGAACGCTTTTCGCTCATTTCACCCTTTTAAATTTCGAATTTTTTTTATTTTGTTCTTAGAGAGCACTTACATCTTATAAGTAACCTACAACGCCAAATTTCAAATCGGTTCGGTAGTTCTAGAGATTCGATAGAAATTGTATTTTAGAATGATTTTAGAACGCTTTTCGCTCATTTTACGCTTTTAAATTTCGATTTTTTTTATTTTGTTCTTAGAGAGCATTTACATCTTATAAGTAACTACAACGCCAAATTTCAAATCGGTTCGGTAGTTCTAGAGATTCCATAGCAAGTGTAATTTAGAATGTTTTAGAACGCTTTTCACTCATTTCACCGTTTTAAATTTCGAAATTTTTTTTTTTTTTGTTCTTATAGAGAGCATTTACATCTTATAAGTAACTACAATGTCACATTTCATATTTCTAGCTCCTTCAGTATAAAAAAAGATCTCAATTTTAGAACGTTTTTCACTCCTGCACCGACATAAAATATAGCCTATGTTGGAGCAGGTGTTGTCACCATCAATTTGCCACCATCACTTTTGAAATGGGTTTGGTAGTTCTAGAGATTCCATAGAAATTGTAATTTAGAATGTTTTTAGAACGCTTTTCGCTAATTTCACGCTTTTAAATTTCGAATTATTTTTATATTTTGTTCTTAGAGAGCATTTACATCTTATAAGTACGCCAAATTTCAAATCGGTTCGGTAGTTCTAGAGATTCCATAGAAATTGTAATTTAGAATATTTTTAGAACGCTTTTCGCTCATTTCACCCTTTTAAATTTCGAATTTTTTTTATTTTGTTCTTAGAGAGCACTTACATCTTATAAGTAACCTACAACGTCAAATTTCAAATCGGTTCGGTAGTTCTAGAGATTCGATAGAAATTGTATTTTAGAATGTTTTTAGAACGCTTTTCGCTCATTTTACGCTTTTAAATTTCGATTTTTTTTATTTTGTTCTTAGAGAGCATTTACATCTTATAAGTAACTACAACGCCAAATTTCAAATCGGTTCGGTAGTTCTAGAGATTCCATAGAAATTGTAATTTATAATATTTTTAGAACTCTTTTCGCTCATTTCACCCTTTTAAATTTCGAATTTTTTTTTTATTTTGTTCTTAGAGAGCACTTACATCTTATAAGTAACTACAACGCCAAATTTCAAATCGGTTCGGTAGTTCTAGAGATTCCGTAGAAATTGTAATTTAGAATGTTTTAGAACGCTTTTCGCTCATTTCACGCTTTTAAATTTCGATTTTTTTTTATTTTGTTCTTAGAGAGCATTTACATCTTATAAGTAACTACAACGCCAAATTTCAAATCGGTTCGGTAGTTCTAGAGATTCCATAGAAAGTGTAATTTAGAATGTTTTAGAACGCTTTTCACTCATTTCACCCTTTTAAATTTCGAAATTTTTTTTTTATTTTGTTCTTATAGAGAGCATTTACATCTTATAAGTAACTACAACGTCAAATTTCAAATCGGTTCGGTAGTTCTAGAGATTCCATAGAAATTGTAATTTAGAATGTTTTTAGAACGCTTTTCGCTCATTTCACCCTTTTAATTTTCGAATTTTTTTTTATTTTGTTTTTAGAGAGCATTTACATCTTATAAGTAACTACAACGCCAAATTTCAAATTTCTAGCTGCTTCAGTATAGAAAAGATCGCAATTTTAGAACGTTTTTCACTCCTGCACCGACATAAAATATAGCCTATGTTGGAGCAGGGGTTGTCACCATCAATTTGCCACCATCACTTTTGAAATGGGTTTGGTAGTTCTAGAGATTCCATAGAAATTGTAATTTAGAATGTTTTTAGAACGCTTTTCGCTCATTTCACCCTTTTAAATTTCGAATTTTTTTTATTTTGTTCTTAGAGAGCACTTACATCTTATAAGTAACCTACAACGCCAAATTTCAAATCGGTTCGGTAGTTCTAGAGATTCGATAGAAATTGTATTTTAGAATGATTTTAGAACGCTTTTCGCTCATTTTACGCTTTTAAATTTCGATTTTTTTTATTTTGTTCTTAGAGAGCATTTACATCTTATAAGTAACTACAACGCCAAATTTCAAATCGGTTCGGTAGTTCTAGAGATTCCATAGAAATTGTAATTTAGAATATTTTTAGAACGCTTTTCGCTCATTTCACCCTTTTAAATTTCGAATTTTTTTTATTTTGTTCTTAGAGAGCACTTACATCTTATAAGTAACCTACAACGCCAAATTTCAAATCGGTTCGGTAGTTCTAGAGATTCGATAGAAATTGTATTTTAGAATGATTTTAGAACGCTTTTCGATCATTTTACGCTTTTAAATTTCGATTTTTTTTATTTTGTTCTTAGAGAGCATTTACATCTTATAAGTAACTACAACGCCAAATTTCAAATCGGTTCGGTAGTTCTAGAGATTCCATAGAAATTGTAATTTATAATATTTTTAGAACTCTTTTCGCTCATTTCACCCTTTTAAATTTCGAATTTTTTTTTATTTTGTTCTTAGAGAGCACTTACATCTTATAAGTAACTACAACGCCAAATTTCAAATCGGTTCGGTAGTTCTAGAGATTCCATAGAAATTGTAATTTAGAATGTTTTTAGAACGCTTTTCGCTCATTTCACGCTTTTAAATTTCGATTTTTTTAAATTTTGTTCTTAGAGAGCATTTACATCTTATAAGTAACTACAACGCCAAATTTCAAATCGGTTCGGTAGTTCTAGAGATTCCATAGAAAGTGTAATTTAGAATGTTTTAGAACGCTTTTCACTCATTTCACCCTTTTAAATTTCGAATTTTTTTTTTTTTTTTTGTTCTTTTAGAGAGCATTTACATCTTATAAGTAACTACAACGCCAAATTTCAAATCGGTTCGGTAGTTCTAGAGATTCCATAGAAATTGTAATTTAGAATGTTTTTAGAACGCTTTTCGCTCATTTCACGCTTTTAAATTTCGATTTTTTTTTTATTTTGTTCTTAGAGAGCATTTACATCTTATAAGTAACTACAATGTCACATTTCATATTTCTAGCTCCTTCAGTATAAAAAAAATCTCAATTTTAGAACGTTTTTCACTCCTGCACCGACATAAAATATAGCCTATGTTGGAGCAGGGGTTGTCACCATCAATTTGCCACCATCACTTTTGAAATGGGTTTGGTAGTTCTAGAGATTCCATAGAAATTGTAATTTAGAATGTTTTTAGAACGCTTTTCGCTCATTTCACGCTTTTAAATTTCGAATTTTTTTTATATTTTGTTCTTAGAGAGCATTTACATCTTATAAGTAACTACAACGCCAAATTTCAAATCGGTTCGGTAGTTCTAGAGATTCCATAGAAATTATAATTTAGAATATTTTTAGAACGCTTTTCGCTCATTTCACCCTTTTAAATTTCGAATTTTTTTTATTTTGTTCTTAGAGAGCACTTACATCTTATAAGTAACCTACAACGCCAAATTTCAAATCGGTTCGGTAGTTCTAGAGATTCGATAGAAATTGTATTTTAGAATGTTTATAGAACGCTTTTCGCTCATTTTACGCTTTTAAATTTCGATTTTTTTTATTTTGTTCTTAGAGAGCATTTACATCTTATAAGTAACTACAACGCCAAATTTCAAATCGGTTCGGTAGTTCTAGAGATTCCATAGAAATTGTAATTTATAATATTTTTAGAACTCTTTTCGCTCATTTCACCCTTTTAAATTTCGAATTTTTTTTTATTTTGTTCTTAGAGAGCACTTACATCTTATAAGTAACTACAACGCCAAATTTCAAATCGGTTCGGTAGTTCTAGAGATTCCATAGAAATTGTAATTTAGAATGTTTTTAGAACGCTTTTCGCTCATTTCACGCTTTTAAATTTCGATTTTTTTTATTTTGTTCTTAGAGAGCATTTACATCTTATAAGTAACTACAACGCCAAATTTCAAATCGGTTCGGTAGTTCTAGAGATTCCATAGAAAGTGTAATTTAGAATGTTTTAGAACGCTTTTCACTCATTTCACCCTTTTAAATTTCGAAATTTTTTTTTTATTTTGTTCTTATAGAGAGCATTTACATCTTATAAGTAACTACAATGTCACATTTCATATTTCTAGCTCCTTCAGTATAAAAAAAGATCTCAATTTTAGAACGTTTTTCACTCCTGCACCGACATAAAATATAGCCTACGTTGGAGCAGGGGTTGTCACCATCAATTTGCCACCATCACTTTTGAAATGGGTTTGGTAGTTCTAGAGATTCCATAGAAATTGTAATTTAGAATGTTTTTAGTACGCTTTTCGCTCATTTCACGCTTTTAAATTTCGAATTTTTTTTATATTTTGTTCTTAGAGAGCATTTACATCTTATAAGTAACTACAACGCCAAATTTCAAATCGGTTCGGTAGTTCTAGAGATTCCATAGAAATTATAATTTAGAATATTTTTAGAACGCTTTTCGCTCATTTCACCCTTTTAAATTTCGAATTTTTTTTTATTTTGTTCTTAGAGAGCACTTACATCTTATAAGTAACCTACAACGCCAAATTTCAAATCGGTTCGGTAGTTCTAGAGATTCGATAGAAATTGTATTTTAGAATGTTTATAGAACGCTTTTCGCTTATTTTACGCTTTTAAATTTCGATTTTTTTTATTTTGTTCTTAGAGAGCATTTACATCTTATAAGTAACTACAACGCCAAATTTCAAATCGGTTCGGTAGTTCTAGAGATTCCATAGAAATTGTAATTTATAATATTTTTAGAACTCTTTTCGCTCATTTCACCCTTTTAAATTTCGAATTTTTTTTTATTTTGTTCTTAGAGAGCACTTACATCTTATAAGTAACTACAACGCCAAATTTCAAATCGGTTCGGTAGTTCTAGAGATTCCATAGAAATTGTAATTTAGAATGTTTTTAGAACGCTTTTCGCTCATTTCACGCTTTTAAATTTCGATTTTTTTTTTGTTCTTAGAGAGCATTTACATCTTATAAGTAACTACAACGCCAAATTTCAAATCGGTTCGGTAGTTCTAGAGATTCCATAGAAAGTGTAATTTAGAATGTTTTAGAACGCTTTTCACTCATTTCACCCTTTTAAATTTCGAAATTTTTTTTTATTTTGTTCTTATAGAGAGCATTTACATCTTATAAGTAACTACAATGTCACATTTCATATTTCTAGCTCCTTCAGTATAAAAAAAGATCTCAATTTTAGAACGTTTTTCACTCCTGCACCGACATAAAATATAGCCTATGTTGGAGCAGGGGTTGTCACCATCAATTTGCCACCATCACTTTTGAAATGGGTTTGGTAGTTCTAGAGATTCCATAGAAATTGTAATTTAGAATGTTTTTAGAACGCTTTTCGCTCATTTCACCCTTTTAAATTTCGAATTTTTTTTTATTTTGTTCTTAGAGAGCACTTACATCTTATAAGTAACCTACAACGCCAAATTTCAAATCGGTTCGGTAGTTCTAGAGATTCGATAGAAATTGTATTTTAGAATGATTTTAGAACGCTTTTCGCTCATTTTACGCTTTTAAATTTCGATTTTTTTTTAATTTTGTTCTTAGAGAGCATTTACATCTTATAAGTAACTACAACGCCAAATTTCAAATCGGTTCGGTAGTTCTAGAGATTCCATAGAAATTGTAATTTAGAATATTTTTAGAACACTTTTCGCTCATTTCACCCTTTTAAATTTCGAATTTTTTTTATTTTGTTCTTAGAGAGCACTTACATCGTATAAGTAACCTACAACGCCAAATTTCAAATCGGTTCGGTAGTTCTAGAGATTCGATAGAAATTGTATTTTAGAATGATTTTAGAACGCTTTTCGCTCATTTTACGCTTTTAAATTTCGATTTTTTTTATTTTGTTCTTAGAGAGCATTTACATCTTATAAGTAACTACAACGCCAAATTTCAAATCGGTTCGGTAGTTCTAGAGATTCCATAGAAATTGTAATTTATAATATTTTTAGAACTCTTTTCGCTCATTTCACGCTTTTAAATTTCGAATTTTTTTTTATTTTGTTCTTAGAGAGCACTTACATCTTATAAGTAACTACAACGCCAAATTTCAAATCGGTTCGGTAGTTCTAGAGATTCCATAGAAATTGTAATTTAGAATGTTTTTAGAACGCTTTTCGCTCATTTCACGCTTTTAAATTTCGATTTTTTTTTAATTTTGTTCTTAGAGAGCATTTACATCTTATAAGTAACTACAACGCCAAATTTCAAATCGGTTCGGTAGTTCTAGAGATTCCATAGAAAGTGTAATTTAGAATGTTTTAGAACGCTTTTCACTCATTTCACACTTTTAAATTTCGAATTTTTTTTTTTATTTTGTTCTTTTAGAGAACATTTACATCTTATAAGTAACTACAATGTCACATTTCATATTTCTAGCTCCTTCAGTATAAAAAAAGATCTCAATTTTAGAACGTTTTTCACTCCTGCACCGACATAAAATATAGCCTATGTTGGAGCAGGTGTTGTCACCATCAATTTGCCACCATCACTTTTGAAATGGGTTTGGTAGTTCTAGAGATTCCATAGAAATTGTAATTTAGAATGTTTTTAGAACGCTTTTCGCTCATTTCACGCTTTTAAATTTCGAATTTTTTTTATATTTTGTTCTTAGAGAGCATTTACATCTTATAAGTACGCCAAATTTCAAATCGGTTCGGTAGTTCTAGAGATTCCATAGAAATTGTAATTTAGAATATTTTTAGAACGCTTTTCGCTCATTTCACCCTTTTAAATTTCGAATTTTTTTTATTTTGTTCTTAGAGAGCACTTACATCTTATAAGTAACCTACAACACCAAATTTCAAATCGGTTCGGTAGTTCTAGAGATTCGATAGAAATTGTATTTTAGAATGTTTTTAGAACGCTTTTCGCTCATTTTACGCTTTTAGATTTCGATTTTTTTTATTTTGTTCTTAGAGAGCATTTACATCTTATAAGTAACTACAACGCCAAATTTCAAATCGGTTCGGTAGTTCTAGAGATTCCATAGAAAGTGTAATTTAGAATGTTTTAGAACGCTTTTCACTCATTTCACCCTTTTAAATTTCGAAATTTTTTTTTTATTTTGTTCTTATAGAGAGCATTTACATCTTATAAGTAACTACAACGCCAAATTTCAAATAGGTTCGGTAGTTCTAGAGATTCCATAGAAATTGTAATTTAGAATGTTTTTAGAACGCTTTTCGCTCATTTCACCCTTTTAATTTTCGAATTTTTTTTATTTTGTTTTTAGAGAGCATTTACATCTTATAAGTAACTACAACGCCAAATTTCAAATTTCTAGCTGCTTCAGTATAGAAAAGATCTCAATTTTAGAACGTTTTTCACTCCTGCACCGACATAAAATATAGCCTATGTTGGAGCAGGGGTTGTCACCATCAATTTGCCACCATCACTTTTGAAATGGGTTTGGTAGTTCTAGAGATTCCATAGAAATTGTAATTTAGAATGTTTTTAGAACGCTTTTCGCTCATTTCACACTTTTAAATTTCGAATTTTTTTTATTTTGTTCTTAGAGAGCACTTACATCTTATAAGTAACTACAACGCCAAATTTCAAATCGGTTCGGTAGTTCTAGAGATTCCGTAGAAATTGTAATTTAGAATGTTTTTAGAACGCTTTTCGCTCATTTCACGCTTTTAAATTTCGATTTTTTTTTATTTTGTTCTTAGAGAGCATTTACATCTTATAAGTAACTACAACGCCAAATTTCAAATCGGTTCGGTAGTTCTAGAGATTCCATAGAAAGTGTAATTTAGAATGTTTTAGAACGCTTTTCACTCATTTCACCCTTTTAAATTTCGAAATTTTTTTTTATTTTGTTCTTATAGAGAGCATTTACATCTTATAAGTAACTACAACGCCAAATTTCAAATCGGTTCGGTAGTTCTAGAGATTCCATAGAAATTGTAATTTAGAATGTTTTTAGAACGCTTTTCGCTCATTTCACCCTTTTAATTTTCGAATTTTTTTTTATTTTGTTTTTAGAGAGCATTTACATCTTATAAGTAACTACAACGCCAAATTTCAAATTTCCAGCTGCTTCAGTATAGAAAAGATCGCAATTTTAGAACGTTTTTCACTCCTGCACCGACATAAAATATAGCCTATGTTGGAGCAGGGGTTGTCACCATCAATTTGCCACCATCACTTTTGAAATGGGTTTGGTAGTTCTAGAGATTCCATAGAAATTGTAATTTAGAATATTTTTAGAACTTTTTTCGCTCATTTCACCCTTTTAAATTTCGAATTTTTTTTATTTTGTTCTTAGAGAGCACTTACATCTTATAAGTAACCTACAACGCCAAATTTCAAATCGGTTCGGTAGTTCTAGAGATTCGATAGAAATTGTATTTTAGAATGATTTTAGAACGCTTTTCGCTCATTTTACGCTTTTAAATTTCGATTTTTTTTATTTTGTTCTTAGAGAGCATTTACATCTTATAAGTAACTACAACGCCAAATTTCAAATCGGTTCGGTAGTTCTAGAGATTCCATAGAAATTGTAATTTATAATATTTTTAGAACTCTTTTCGCTCATTTCACCCTTTTAAATTTCGAATTTTTTTTTATTTTGTTCTTAGAGAGCACTTACATCTTATAAGTAACTACAACGCCAAATTTCAAATCGGTTCGGTAGTTCTAGAGATTCCATAGAAATTGTAATTTAGAATGTTTTTAGAACGCTTTTCGCTCATTTCACGCTTTTAAATTTCGATTTTTTTTAAATTTTGTTCTTAGAGAGCATTTACATCTTATAAGTAACTACAACGCCAAATTTCAAATCGGTTCGGTAGTTCTAGAGATTCCATAGAAAGTGTAATTTAGAATGTTTTAGAACGCTTTTCACTCATTTCACCCTTTTAAATTTCGAATTTTTTTTTTTATTTTGTTCTTATAGAGAGCATTTACATCTTATAAGTAACTACAACGCCAAATTTCAAATAGGTTCGGTAGTTCTAGAGATTCCATAGAAATTGTAATTTAGAATGTTTTTAGAACGCTTTTCGCTCATTTCACCCTTTTAATTTTCGAATTTTTTTTATTTTGTTTTTAGAGAGCATTTACATCTTATAAGTAACTACAACGCCAAATTTCAAATTTCTAGCTGCTTCAGTATAGAAAAGATCTCAATTTTAGAACGTTTTTCACTCCTGCACCGACATAAAATATAGCCTATGTTGGAGCAGGGGTTGTCACCATCAATTTGCCACCATCACTTTTGAAATGGGTTTGGTAGTTCTAGAGATTCCATAGAAATTGTAATTTAGAATGTTTTTAGAACGCTTTTCGCTCATTTCACACTTTTAAATTTCGAATTTTTTTTATTTTGTTCTTAGAGAGCACTTACATCTTATAAGTAACTACAACGCCAAATTTCAAATCGGTTCGGTAGTTCTAGAGATTCCGTAGAAATTGTAATTTAGAATGTTTTTAGAACGCTTTTCGCTCATTTCACGCTTTTAAATTTCGATTTTTTTTTTATTTTGTTCTTAGAGAGCATTTACATCTTATAAGTAACTACAACGCCAAATTTCAAATCGGTTCGGTAGTTCTAGAGATTCCATAGAAAGTGTAATTTAGAATGTTTTAGAACGCTTTTCACTCATTTCACCCTTTTAAATTTCGAAATTTTTTTTTATTTTGTTCTTATAGAGAGCATTTACATCTTATAAGTAACTACAACGCCAAATTTCAAATCGGTTCGGTAGTTCTAGAGATTCCATAGAAATTGTAATTTAGAATGTTTTTAGAACGCTTTTCGCTCATTTCACCCTTTTAATTTTCGAATTTTTTTTTATTTTGTTTTTAGAGAGCATTTACATCTTATAAGTAACTACAACGCCAAATTTCAAATTTCCAGCTGCTTCAGTATAGAAAAGATCGCAATTTTAGAACGTTTTTCACTCCTGCACCGACATAAAATATAGCCTATGTTGGAGCAGGGGTTGTCACCATCAATTTGCCACCATCACTTTTGAAATGGGTTTGGTAGTTCTAGAGATTCCATAGAAATTGTAATTTAGAATGTTTTTAGAACGCTTTTCGCTCATTTCACGCTTTTAAATTTCGATTTTTTTTTTTATTTTGTTCTTAGAGAGCACTTACATCTTATAAGTAACTACAACGCCAAATTTGAAATCGGTTCGGTAGTTCTAGAGATTCCATAGAAATTGTAATTTAGAATGTTTTTAGAACGCTTTTCGCTCATTTCACGCTTTTAAATTTCGATTTTTTTAAAATTTTGTTCTTAGAGAGCATTTACATCTTATAAGTAACTACAACGCCAAATTTCAAATCGGTTCGGTAGTTCTAGAGATTCCATAGAAAGTGTAATTTAGAATGTTTTAGAACGCTTTTCACTCATTTCACCCTTTTAAATTTCGAATTTTTTTTTTTTGTTCTTATAGAGAGCATTTACATCTTATAAGTAACTA
The DNA here is from genome assembly GCA_963931845.1 of Maratus michaelseni. Classification (NCBI taxonomy): domain Eukaryota; kingdom Metazoa; phylum Arthropoda; class Arachnida; order Araneae; family Salticidae; genus Maratus; species Maratus michaelseni. Next base: position 308,603,306 of record OZ007588.1, read on the forward strand.
CAATGTCACATTTCATATTTCTAGCTCCTTCAGTATAAAAAAAGTTCTCAATTTTAGAACGTTTTTCACTCCTGCACCGACATAAAATATAGCCTATGTTGGAGCAGGTGTTGTCACAATCAATTTGCCACCATCACTTTTGAAATGGGTTTGGTAGTTCTAGAGATTCCATAGAAATTGTAATTTAGAATGTTTTTAGAACGCTTTTCGCTCATTTCACGCTTTTAAATTTCGAATTATTTTTATATTTTGTTCTTAGAGAGCACTTACATCTTATAAGTAACCTACAACGCCAAATTTCAAATCGGTTCGGTAGTTCTAGAGATTCGATAGAAATTGTATTTTAGAATGATTTTAGAACGCTTTTCGCTCATTTTACGCTTTTAAATTTCGATTTTTTTTATTTTGTTCTTAGAGAGCATTTACATCTTATAAGTAACTACAACGCCAAATTTCAAATCGGTTCGGTAGTTCTAGAGATTCCATAGAAATTGTAATTTAGAATATTTTTAGAACGCTTTTCGCTCATTTCACCCTTTTAAATTTCGAATTTTTTTTATTTTGTTCTTAGAGAGCACTTACATCTTATAAGTAACCTACAACGCCAAATTTCAAATCGGTTCGGTAGTTCTAGAGATTCGATAGAAATTGTATTTTAGAATGATTTTAGAACGCTTTTCGCTCATTTTACGCTTTTAAATTTCGATTTTTTTTATTTTGTTCTTAGAGAGCATTTACATCTTATAAGTAACTACAACGCCAAATTTCAAATCGGTTCGGTAGTTCTAGAGATTCCATAGCAAGTGTAATTTAGAATGTTTTAGAACGCTTTTCACTCATTTCACCGTTTTAAATTTCGAAAAATTTTTTTTTGTTCTTATAGAGAGCATTTACATCTTATAAGTAACTACAATGTCACATTTCATATTTCTAGCTCCTTCAGTATAAAAAAAGATCTCAATTTTAGAACGTTTTTCACTCCTGCACCAACATAAAATATAGCCTATGTTGGAGCAGGTGTTGTCACCATCAATTTGCCACCATCACTTTTGAAATGGGTTTGGTAGTTCTAGAGATTCCATAGAAATTGTAATTTAGAATGTTTTTAGAACGCTTTTCGCTCATTTCACGCTTTTAAATTTCGAATTTTTTTTATATTTTGTTCTTAGAGTGCATTTACATCTTATAAGTACGCCAAATTTCAAATCGGTTCGGTAGTTCTAGAGATTCCATAGAAATTGTAATTTAGAATATTTTTAGAACGCTTTTCGCTCATTTCACCCTTTTAAATTTCGAATTTTTTTTATTTTGTTCTTAGAGAGCACTTACATCTTATAAGTAACCTACAACACCAAATTTCAAATCGGTTCGGTAGTTCTAGAGATTCGATAGAAATTGTATTTTAGAATGTTTTTAGAACGCTTTTCGCTCATTTTACGCTTTTAAATTTCGATTTTTTTTATTTTGTTCTTAGAGAGCATTTACATCTTATAAGTAACTACAACGCCAAATTTCAAATCGGTTCGGTAGTTCTAGAGATTCCATAGAAATTGTAATTTATAATATTTTTAGAACTCTTTTCGCTCATTTCACCCTTTTAAATTTCGAATTTTTTTTTTATTTTGTTCTTAGAGAGCACTTACATCTTATAAGTAACTACAACGCCAAATTTCAAATCGGTTCGGTAGTTCTAGAGATTCCGTAGAAATTGTAATTTAGAATGTTTTTAGAACGCTTTTCGCTCATTTCACGCTTTTAAATTTCGATTTTTTTTTATTTTGTTCTTAGAGAGCATTTACATCTTATAAGTAACTACAACGCCAAATTTCAAATCGGTTCGGTAGTTCTAGAGATTCCATAGAAAGTGTAATTTAGAATGTTTTAGAACGCTTTTCACTCATTTCACCCTTTTAAATTTCGAAATTTTTTTTTTATTTTGTTCTTATAGAGAGCATTTACATCTTATAAGTAACTACAACGCCAAATTTCAAATAGGTTCGGTAGTTCTAGAGATTCCATAGAAATTGTAATTTAGAATGTTTTTAGAACGCTTTTCGCTCATTTCACCTTTTTAATTTTCGAATTTTTTTTATTTTGTTTTTAGAGAGCATTTACATCTTATAAGTAACTACAACGCCAAATTTCAAATTTCTAGCTGCTTCAGTATAGAAAAGATCTCAATTTTAGAACGTTTTTCACTCCTGCACCGACATAAAATATAGCCTATGTTGGAGCAGGGGTTGTCACCATCAATTTGCCACCATCACTTTTGAAATGGGTTTGGTAGTTCTAGAGATTCCATAGAAATTGTAATTTAGAATGTTTTTAGAACGCTTTTCGCTCATTTCACACTTTTAAATTTCGAATTTTTTTTATTTTGTTCTTAGAGAGCACTTACATCTTATAAGTAACTACAACGCCAAATTTCAAATCGGTTCGGTAGTTCTAGAGATTCCGTAGAAATTGTAATTTAGAATGTTTTTAGAACGATTTTCGCTCATTTCACGCTTTTAAATTTCGATTTTTTTTTTATTTTGTTCTTAGAGAGCATTTACATCTTATAAGTAACTACAACGCCAAATTTCAAATTGGTTCGGTAGTTCTAGAGATTCCATAGAAAGTGTAATTTAGAATGTTTTAGAACGCTTTTCACTCATTTCACCCTTTTAAATTTCGAAATTTTTTTTTATTTTGTTCTTATAGAGAGCATTTACATCTTATAAGTAACTACAACGCCAAATTTCAAATCGGTTCGGTAGTTCTAGAGATTCCATAGAAATTGTAATTTAGAATGTTTTTAGAACGCTTTTCGCTCATTTCACCCTTTTAATTTTCGAATTTTTTTTTATTTTGTTTTTAGAGAGCATTTACATCTTATAAGTAACTACAACGCCAAATTTCAAATTTCCAGCTGCTTCAGTATAGAAAAGATCGCAATTTTAGAACGTTTTTCACTCCTGCACCGACATAAAATATAGCCTATGTTGGAGCAGGGGTTGTCACCATCAATTTGCCACCATCACTTTTGAAATGGGTTTGGTAGTTCTAGAGATTCCATAGAAATTGTAATTTAGAATGTTTTTAGAACGCTTTTCGCTCATTTCACCCTTTTAAATTTCGAATTTTTTTTATTTTGTTCTTAGAGAGCACTTACATCTTATAAGTAACCTACAACGCCAAATTTCAAATCGGTTCGGTAGTTCTAGAGATTCGATAGAAATTGTATTTTAGAATGATTTTAGAACGCTTTTCGCTCATTTTACGCTTTTAAATTTCGATTTTTTTTATTTTGTTCTTAGAGAGCATTTACATCTTATAAGTAACTACAACGCCAAATTTCAAATCGGTTCGGTAGTTCTAGAGATTCCATAGAAATTGTAATTTAGAATATTTTTAGAACTTTTTTCGCTCATTTCACCCTTTTAAATTTCGAATTTTTTTTATTTTGTTCTTAGAGAGCACTTACATCTTATAAGTAACCTACAACGCCAAATTTCAAATCGGTTCGGTAGTTCTAGAGATTCGATAGAAATTGTATTTTAGAATGATTTTAGAACGCTTTTCGCTCATTTTACGCTTTTAAATTTCGATTTTTTTTATTTTGTTCTTAGAGAGCATTTACATCTTATAAGTAACTACAACGCCAAATTTCAAATCGGTTCGGTAGTTCTAGAGATTCCATAGCAAGTGTAATTTAGAATGTTTTAGAACGCTTTTCACTCATTTCACCGTTTTAAATTTCGAAATTTTTTTTTTTTTTTTGTTCTTATAGAGAGCATTTACATCTTATAAGTAACTACAATGTCACATTTCATATTTCTAGCTCCTTCAGTATAAAAAAAGATCTCAATTTTAGAACGTTTTTCACTCCTGCACCGACATAAAATATAGCCTATGTTGGAGCAGGTGTTGTCACCATCAATTTGCCACCATCACTTTTGAAATGGGTTTGGTAGTTCTAGAGATTCCATAGAAATTGTAATTTAGAATGTTTTTAGAACGCTTTTCGCTAATTTCACGCTTTTAAATTTCGAATTATTTTTATATTTTGTTCTTAGAGAGCATTTAAATCTTATAAGTACGCCAAATTTCAAATCGGTTCGGTAGTTCTAGAGATTCCATAGAAATTGTAATTTAGAATATTTTTAGAACGCTTTTCGCTCATTTCACCCTTTTAAATTTCGAATTTTTTTTATTTTGTTCTTAGAGAGCACTTACATCTTATAAGTAACCTACAACGTCAAATTTCAAATCGGTTCGGTAGTTCTAGAGATTCGATAGAAATTGTATTTTAGAATGTTTTTAGAACGCTTTTCGCTCATTTTACGCTTTTAAATTTCGATTTTTTTTATTTTGTTCTTAGAGAGCATTTACATCTTATAAGTAACTACAACGCCAAATTTCAAATCGGTTCGGTAGTTCTAGAGATTCCATAGAAATTGTAATTTATAATATTTTTAGAACTCTTTTCGCTCATTTCACCCTTTTAAATTTCGAATTTTTTTTTTATTTTGTTCTTAGAGAGCACTTACATCTTATAAGTAACTACAACGCCAAATTTCAAATCGGTTCGGTAGTTCTAGAGATTCCGTAGAAATTGTAATTTAGAATGTTTTTAGAACGCTTTTCGCTCATTTCACGCTTTTAAATTTCGATTTTTTTTTTATTTTGTTCTTAGAGAGCATTTACATCTTATAAGTAACTACAACGCCAAATTTCAAATCGGTTCGGTAGTTCTAGAGATTCCATAGAAAGTGTAATTTAGAATGTTTTAGAACGCTTTTCACTCATTTCACCCTTTTAAATTTCGAAATTTTTTTTTATCTTGTTCTTATAGAGAGCATTTACATCTTATAAGTAACTACAACGTCAAATTTCAAATCGGTTCGGTAGTTCTAGAGATTCCATAGAAATTGTAATTTAGAATGTTTTTAGAACGCTTTTCGCTCATTTCACCCTTTTAATTTTCGAATTTTTTTTTATTTTGTTTTTAGAGAGCATTTATATCTTATAAGTAACTACAACGCCAAATTTCAAATTTCTAGCTGCTTCAGTATAGAAAAGATCGCAATTTTAGAACGTTTTTCACTCCTGCACCGACATAAAATATAGCCTATGTTGGAGCAGGGGTTGTCACCATCAATTTGCCACCATCACTTTTGAAATGGGTTTGGTAGTTCTAGAGATTCCATAGAAATTGTAATTTAGGATGTTTTTAGAACGCTTTTCGCTCATTTCACCCTTTTAAATTTCGAATTTTTTTTATTTTGTTCTTAGAGAGCACTTACATCTTATAAGTAACCTACAACGCCAAATTTCAAATCGGTTCGGTAGTTCTAGAGATTCGATAGAAATTGTATTTTAGAATGATTTTAGAACGCTTTTCGCTCATTTTACGCTTTTAAATTTCGATTTTTTTTATTTTGTTCTTAGAGAGCATTTACATCTTATAAGTAACTACAACGCCAAATTTCAAATCGGTTCGGTAGTTCTAGAGATTCCATAGAAATTGTAATTTAGAATATTTTTAGAACGCTTTTCGCTCATTTCACCCTTTTAAATTTCGAATTTTTTTTATTTTGTTCTTAGAGAGCACTTACATCTTATAAGTAACCTACAACGCCAAATTTCAAATCGGTTCGGTAGTTCTAGAGATTCGATAGAAATTGTATTTTAGAATGATTTTAGAACGCTTTTCGCTCATTTTACGCTTTTAAATTTCGATTTTTTTTATTTTGTTCTTAGAGAGCATTTACATCTTATAAGTAACTACAACGCCAAATTTCAAATCGGTTCGGTAGTTCTAGAGATTCCACAGAAAGTGTAATTTAGAATGTTTTAGAACGCTTTTCACTCATTTCACCCTTTTAAATTTCGAAATTTTTTTTTTATTTTGTTCTTATAGAGAACATTTACATCTTATAAGTAACTACAATGTCACATTTCATATTTCTAGCTCCTTCAGTATAAAAAAAGATCTCAATTTTAGAACGTTTTTCACTCCTGCACCGACATAGAATATAGCCTATGTTGGAGCAGGTGTTGTCACAATCAATTTGCCACCATCACTTTTGAAATGGGTTTGGTAGTTCTAGAGATTCCATAGAAATTGTAATTTAGAATGTTTTTAGAACGCTTTTCGCTCATTTCACGCTTTTAAATTTCGAATTATTTTTATATTTTGTTCTTAGAGAGCACTTACATCTTATAAGTAACCTACAACGCCAAATTTCAAATCGGTTCGGTAGTTCTAGAGATTCGATAGAAATTGTATTTTAGAATGATTTTAGAACGCTTTTCGCTCATTTTACGCTTTTAAATTTCGATTTTTTTTATTTTGTTCTTAGAGAGCATTTACATCTTATAAGTAACTACAACGCCAAATTTCAAATCGGTTCGGTAGTTCTAGAGATTCCATAGAAATTGTAATTTAGAATATTTTTAGAACGCTTTTCGCTCATTTCACCCTTTTAAATTTCGAATTTTTTTTATTTTGTTCTTAGAGAGCACTTACATCTTATAAGTAACCTACAACGCCAAATTTCAAATCGGTTCGGTAGTTCTAGAGATTCGATAGAAATTGTATTTTAGAATGATTTTAGAACGCTTTTCGCTCATTTTACGCTTTTAAATTTCGATTTTTTTTATTTTGTTCTTAGAGAGCATTTACATCTTATAAGTAACTACAACGCCAAATTTCAAATCGGTTCGGTAGTTCTAGAGATTCCATAGAAAGTGTAATTTAGAATGTTTTAGAACGCTTTTCACTCATTTCACCGTTTTAAATTTCGAATTTTTTTTTTTTTTTTGTTCTTATAGAGAGCATTTACATCTTATAAGTAACTACAATGTCACATTTCATATTTCTAGCTCCTTCAGTATAAAAAAAGATCTCAATTTTAGAACGTTTTTCACTCCTGCACCGACATAAAATATAGCCTATGTTGGAGCAGGTGTTGTCACCATCAATTTGCCACCATCACTTTTGAAATGGGTTTGGTAGTTCTAGAGATTCCATAGAAATTGTAATTTAGAATGTTTTTAGAACGCTTTTCGCACATTTCACGCTTTTAAATTTCGAATTATTTTTATATTTTGTTCTTAGAGAGCATTTACATCTTATAAGTACGCCAAATTTCAAATCGGTTCGGTAGTTCTAGAGATTCCATAGAAATTGTAATTTAGAATATTTTTAGAACGCTTTTCGCTCATTTCACCCTTTTAAATTTCGAATTTTTTTTATTTTGTTCTTAGAGAGCACTTACATCTTATAAGTAACCTACAACGTCAAATTTCAAATCGGTTCGGTAGTTCTAGAGATTCGATAGAAATTGTATTTTAGAATGTTTTTAGAACGCTTTTCGCTCATTTTACGCTTTTAAATTTCGATTTTTTTTATTTTGTTCTTAGAGAGCATTTACATCTTATAAGTAACTACAACGCCAAATTTCAAATCGGTTCGGTAGTTCTAGAGATTCCATAGAAATTGTAATTTAGAATATTTTTAGAACGCTTTTCGCTCATTTCACCCTTTTAAATTTCGAATTTTTTTTATTTTGTTCTTAGAGAGCACTTACATCTTATAAGTAACCTACAACGTCAAATTTCAAATCGGTTCGGTAGTTCTAGAGATTCGATAGAAATTGTATTTTAGAATGTTTTTAGAACGCTTTTCGCTCATTTTACGCTTTTAAATTTCGATTTTTTTTATTTTGTTCTTAGAGAGCATTTACATCTTATAAGTAACTACAACGCCAAATTTCAAATCGGTTCGGTAGTTCTAGAGATTCCATAGAAATTGTAATTTATAATATTTTTAGAACTCTTTTCGCTCATTTCACCCTTTTAAATTTCGAATTTTTTTTTTATTTTGTTCTTAGAGAGCACTTACATCTTATAAGTAACTACAACGCCAAATTTCAAATCGGTTCGGTAGTTCTAGAGATTCCGTAGAAATTGTAATTTAGAATGTTTTTAGAACGCTTTTCGCTCATTTCACGCTTTTAAATTTCGATTTTTTTTTTATTTTGTTCTTAGAGAGCATTTACATCTTATAAGTAACTACAACGCCAAATTTCAAATCGGTTCGGTAGTTCTAGAGATTCCATAGAAAGTGTAATTTAGAATGTTTTAGAACGCTTTTCACTCATTTCACCCTTTTAAATTTCGAAATTTTTTTTTATCTTGTTCTTATAGAGAGCATTTACATCTTATAAGTAACTACAACGTCAAATTTCAAATCGGTTCGGTAGTTCTAGAGATTCCATAGAAATTGTAATTTAGAATGTTTTTAGAACGCTTTTCGCTCATTTCACCCTTTTAATTTTCGAATTTTTTTTTATTTTGTTTTTAGAGAGCATTTACATCTTATAAGTAACTACAACGCCAAATTTCAAATTTCTAGCTGCTTCAGTATAGAAAAGATCGCAATTTTAGAACGTTTTTCACTCCTGCACCGACATAAAATATAGCCTATGTTGGAGCAGAGGTTGTCACCATCAATTTGCCACCATCACTTTTGAAATGGGTTTGGTAGTTCTAGAGATTCCATAGAAATTGTAATTTAGAATGTTTTTAGAACGCTTTTCGCTCATTTCACCCTTTTAAATTTCGAATTTTTTTTATTTTGTTCTTAGAGAGCACTTACATCTTATAAGTAACCTACAACGCCAAATTTCAAATCGGTTCGGTAGTTCTAGAGATTCGATAGAAATTGTATTTTAGAATGATTTTAGAACGCTTTTCGCTCATTTTACGCTTTTAAATTTCGATTTTTTTTATTTTGTTCTTAGAGAGCATTTACATCTTATAAGTAACTACAACGCCAAATTTCAAATCGGTTCGGTAGTTCTAGAGATTCCATAGAAATTGTAATTTAGAATATTTTTAGAACGCTTTTCGCTCATTTCACCCTTTTAAATTTCGAATTTTTTTTATTTTGTTCTTAGAGAGCACTTACATCTTATAAGTAACCTACAACGCCAAATTTCAAATCGGTTCGGTAGTTCTAGAGATTCGATAGAAATTGTATTTTAGAATGATTTTAGAACGCTTTTCGCTCATTTTACGCTCTTAAATTTCGATTTTTTTTATTTTGTTCTTAGAGAGCATTTACATCTTATAAGTAACTACAACGCCAAATTTCAAATCGGTTCGGTAGTTCTAGAGATTCCATAGAAATTGTAATTTATAATATTTTTAGAACGCTTTTCGCTCATTTCACGCTTTTAAATTTCGATTTTTTTTTAATTTTGTTCTTAGAGAGCATTTACATCTTATAAGTAACTACAACGCCAAATTTCAAATCGGTTCGGTAGTTCTAGAAATTCCATAGAAAGTGTAATTTAGAATGTTTTAGAACGCTTTTCACTCATTTCACCCTTTTAAATTTCGAAATTTTTTTTTTATTTTGTTCTTATAGAGAACATTTACATCTTATAAGTAACTACAATGTCACATTTCATATTTCTAGCTCCTTCAGTATAAAAAAAGATCTCAATTTTAGAACGTTTTTCACTCCTGCACCGACATAGAATATAGCCTATGTTGGAGCAGGTGTTGTCACAATCAATTTGCCACCATCACTTTTGAAATGGGTTTGGTAGTTCTAGAGATTCCATAGAAATTGTAATTTAGAATGTTTTTAGAACGCTTTTCGCTCATTTCACGCTTTTAAATTTCGAATTATTTTTATATTTTGTTCTTAGAGAGCACTTACATCTTATAAGTAACCTACAACGCCAAATTTCAAATCGGTTCGGTAGTTCTAGAGATTCGATAGAAATTGTATTTTAGAATGATTTTAGAACGCTTTTCGCTCATTTTACGCTTTTAAATTTCGATTTTTTTTATTTTTTTCTTAGAGAGCATTTACATCTTATAAGTAACTACAACGCCAAATTTCAAATCGGTTCGGTAGTTCAAGAGATTCCATAGAAATTGTAATTTAGAATATTTTTAGAACGCTTTTCGCTCATTTCACCCTTTTAAATTTCGAATTTTTTTTATTTTGTTCTTAGAGAGCACTTACATCTTATAAGTAACCTACAACGCCAAATTTCAAATCGGTTCGGTAGTTCTAGAGATTCGATAGAAATTGTATTTTAGAATGATTTTAGAACGCTTTTCGCTCATTTTACGCTTTTAAATTTCGATTTTTTTTATTTTGTTCTTAGAGAGCATTTACATCTTATAAGTAACTACAACGCCAAATTTCAAATCGGTTCGGTAGTTCTAGAGATTCCATAGAAAGTGTAATTTAGAATGTTTTAGAACGCTTTTCACTCATTTCACCGTTTTAAATTTCGAATTTTTTTTTTTTTTTTTGTTCTTATAGAGAGCATTTACATCTTATAAGTAACTACAATGTCACATTTCATATTTCTAGCTCCTTCAGTATAAAAAAAGATCTCAATTTTAGAACGTTTTTCACTCCTGCACCGACATAAAATATAGCCTATGTTGGAGCAGGTGTTGTCACCATCAATTTGCCACCATCACTTTTGAAATGGGTTTGGTAGTTCTAGAGATTCCATAGAAATTGTAATTTAGAATGTTTTTAGAACGCTTTTCGCTCATTTCACGCTTTTAAATTTCGAATTATTTTTATATTTTGTTCTTAGAGAGCATTTACATCTTATAAGTACGCCAAATTTCAAATCGGTTCGGTAGTTCTAGAGATTCCATAGAAATTGTAATTTAGAATATTTTTAGAACGCTTTTCGCTCATTTCACCCTTTTAAATTTCGAATTTTTTTTATTTTGTTCTTAGAGAGCACTTACATCTTATAAGTAACCTACAACGTCAAATTTCAAATCGGTTCGGTAGTTCTAGAGATTCGATAGAAATTGTATTTTAGAATGTTTTTAGAACGCTTTTCGCTCATTTTACGCTTTTAAATTTCGATTTTTTTTATTTTGTTCTTAGAGAGCATTTACATCTTATAAGTAACTACAACGCCAAATTTCAAATCGGTTCGGTAGTTCTAGAGATTCCATAGAAATTGTAATTTATAATATTTTTAGAACTCTTTTCGCTCATTTCACCCTTTTAAATTTCGAATTTTTTTTTTATTTTGTTCTTAGAGAGCACTTACATCTTATAAGTAACTACAACGCCAAATTTCAAATCGGTTCGGTAGTTCTAGAGATTCCGTAGAAATTGTAATTTAGAATGTTTTTAGAACGCTTTTCGCTCATTTCACGCTTTTAAATTTCGATTTTTTTTTTATTTTGTTCTTAGAGAGCATTTACATCTTATAAGTAACTACAACGCCAAATTTCAAATCGGTTCGGTAGTTCTAGAGATTCCATAGAAAGTGTAATTTAGAATGTTTTAGAACGCTTTTCACTCATTTCACCCTTTTAAATTTCGAAATTTTTTTTTTATTTTGTTCTTATAGAGAGCATTTACATCTTATAAGTAACTACAACGTCAAATTTCAAATCGGTTCGGTAGTTCTAGAGATTCCATAGAAATTGTAATTTAGAATGTTTTTAGAACGCTTTTCGCTCATTTCACCCTTTTAATTTTCGAATTTTTTTTTATTTTGTTTTTAGAGAGCATTTACATCTTATAAGTAACTACAACGCCAAATTTCAAATTTCTAGCTGCTTCAGTATAGAAAAGATCGCAATTTTAGAACGTTTTTCACTCCTGCACCGACATAAAATATAGCCTATGTTGGAGCAGGGGTTGTCACCATCAATTTGCCACCATCACTTTTGAAATGGGTTTGGTAGTTCTAGAGATTCCATAGAAATTGTAATTTAGAATGTTTTTAGAACGCTTTTCGCTCATTTCACCCTTTTAAATTTCGAATTTTTTTTATTTTGTTCTTAGAGAGCACTTACATCTTATAAGTAACCTACAACGCCAAATTTCAAATCGGTTCGGTAGTTCTAGAGATTCGATAGAAATTGTATTTTAGAATGATTTTAGAACGCTTTTCGCTCATTTTACGCTTTTAAATTTCGATTTTTTTTATTTTGTTCTTAGAGAGCATTTACATCTTATAAGTAACTACAACGCCAAATTTCAAATCGGTTCGGTAGTTCTAGAGATTCCATAGAAATTGTAATTTAGAATATTTTTAGAACGCTTTTCGCTCATTTCACCCTTTTAAATTTCGAATTTTTTTTATTTTGTTCTTAGAGAGCACTTACATCTTATAAGTAACCTACAACGCCAAATTTCAAATCGGTTCGGTAGTTCTAGAGATTCGATAGAAATTGTATTTTAGAATGATTTTAGAACGCTTTTCGCTCATTTTACGCTTTTAAATTTCGATTTTTTTTATTTTGTTCTTAGAGAGCATTTACATCTTATAAGTAACTACAACGCCAAATTTCAAATCGGTTCGGTAGTTCTAGAGATTCCATAGAAATTGTAATTTATAATATTTTTAGAACTCTTTTCGCTCATTTCACCCTTTTAAATTTCGAATTTTTTTTTATTTTGTTCTTAGAGAGCACTTACATCTTATAAGTAACTACAACGCCAAATTTCAAATCGGTTCGGTAGTTCTAGAGATTCCATAGAAATTGTAATTTAGAATGTTTTTAGAACGCTTTTCGCTCATTTCACGCTTTTAAATTTCGATTTTTTTTTAATTTTGTTCTTAGAGAGCATTTACATCTTATAAGTAACTACAACGCCAAAAATCAAATCGGTTCGGTAGTTCTAGAGATTCCATAGAAAGTGTAATTTAGAATGTTTTAGAACGCTTTTCACTCATTTCACCCTTTTAAATTTCGAATTTTTTTTTTTTTTTGTTCTTATAGAGAACATTTACATCTTATAAGTAACTACAATGTCACATTTCATATTTCTAGCTCCTTCAGTATAAAAAAAGATCTCAATTTTAGAACGTTTTTCACTCCTGCACCGACATAGAATATAGCCTATGTTGGAGCAGGTGTTGTCACCATCAATTTGCCACCATCACTTTTGAAATGGGTTTGGTAGTTCTAGAGATTCCATAGAAATTGTAATTTAGAATGTTTTTAGAACGCTTTTCGCTCATTTCACGCTTTTAAATTTCGAATTTTTTTATATTTTGTTCTTAGAGAGCATTTACATCTTATAAGTACGCCAAATTTCAAATCGGTTCGGTAGTTCTAGAGATTCCATAGAAATTGTAATTTAGAATATTTTTAGAACGCTTTTCGCTCATTTCACCCTTTTAAATTTCGAATTTTTTTTATTTTGTTCTTAGAGAGCACTTACATCTTATAAGTAACCTACAACACCAAATTTCAAATCGGTTCGGTAGTTCTAGAGATTCGATAGAAATTGTATTTTAGAATGTTTTTAGAACGCTTTTCGCTCATTTTACGCTTTTAAATTTCGATTTTTTTTATTTTGTTCTTAGAGAGCATTTACATCTTATAAGTAACTACAACGCCAAATTTCAAATCGGTTCGGTAGTTCTAGAGATTCCATAGAAATTGTAATTTATAATATTTTTAGAACTCTTTTCGCTCATTTCACCCTTTTAAATTTCGAATTTTTTTTTTATTTTGTTGTTAGAGAGCACTTACATCTTATAAGTAACTACAACGCCAAATTTCAAATCGGTTCGGTAGTTCTAGAGATTCCATAGAAATTGTATTTTAGAATGTTTTTAGAACGCTTTTCGCTCATTTCACCCTTTTAAATTTCGAATTTTTTTTATTTTGTTCTTAGAGAGCACTTACATCTTATAAGTAACCTACAACGTCAAATTTCAAATCGGTTCGGTAGTTCTAGAGATTCGATAGAAATTGTATTTTAGAATGTTTTTAGAACGCTTTTCGCTCATTTTACGCTTTTAAATTTCGATTTTTTTTATTTTGTTCTTAGAGAGCATTTACATCTTATAAGTAACTACAACGCCAAATTTCAAATCGGTTCGGTAGTTCTAGAGATTCCATAGAAATTGTAATTTATTATATTTTTAGAACTCTTTTCGCTCATTTCACCCTTTTAAATTTCGAATTTTTTTTTTATTTTGTTCTTAGAGAGCACTTACATCTTATAAGTAACTACAACGCCAAATTTCAAATCGGTTCGGTAGTTCTAGAGATTCCGTAGAAATTGTAATTTAGAATGTTTTTAGAACGCTTTTCGCTCATTTCACGCTTTTAAATTTCGATTTTTTTTTTATTTTGTTCTTAGAGAGCATTTACATCTTATAAGTAACTACAACGCCAAATTTCAAATCGGTTCGGTAGTTCTAGAGATTCCATAGAAAGTGTAATTTAGAATGTTTTAGAACGCTTTTCACTCATTTCACCCTTTTAAATTTCGAAATTTTTTTTTATCTTGTTCTTATAGAGAGCATTTACATCTTATAAGTAACTACAACGTCAAATTTCAAATCGGTTCGGTAGTTCTAGAGATTCCATAGAAATTGTAATTTAGAATGTTTTTAGAACGCTTTTCGCTCATTTCACCCTTTTAATTTTCGAATTTTTTTTTATTTTGTTTTTAGAGAGCATTTACATCTTATAAGTAACTACAACGCCAAATTTCAAATTTCTAGCTGCTTCAGTATAGAAAAGATCGCAATTTTAGAACGTTTTTCACTCCTGCACCGACATAAAATATAGCCTATGTTGGAGCAGGGGTTGTCACCATCAATTTGCCACCATCACTTTTGAAATGGGTTTGGTAGTTCTAGAGATTCCATAGAAATTGTAATTTAGAATGTTTTTAGAACGCTTTTCGCTCATTTCACCCTTTTAAATTTCGAATTTTTTTTATTTTGTTCTTAGAGAGCACTTACATCTTATAAGTAACCTACAACGCCAAATTTCAAATCGGTTCGGTAGTTCTAGAGATTCGATAGAAATTGTATTTTAGAATGATTTTAGAACGCTTTTCGCTCATTTTACTCTTTTAAATTTCGATTTTTTTTATTTTGTTCTTAGAGAGCATTTACATCTTATAAGTAACTACAACGCCAAATTTCAAATCGGTTCGGTAGTTCTAGAGATTCCATAGAAATTGTAATTTAGAATATTTTTAGAACGCTTTTCGCTCATTTCACCCTTTTAAATTTCGAATTTTTTTTATTTTGTTCTTAGAGAGCACTTACATCTTATAAGTAACCTACAACGCCAAATTTCAAATCGGTTCGGTAGTTCTAGAGATTCGATAGAAATTGTATTTTAGAATGATTTTAGAACGCTTTTCGCTCATTTTACGCTTTTAAATTTCGATTTTTTTTATTTTGTTCTTAGAGAGCATTTACATCTTATAAGTAACTACAACGCCAAATTTCAAATCGGTTCGGTAGTTCTAGAGATTCCATAGAAATTGTAATTTATAATATTTTTAGAACGCTTTTCGCTCATTTCACGCTTTTAAATTTCGATTTTTTTTAAATTTTGTTCTTAGAGAGCATTTACATCTTATAAGTAACTACAACGCCAAATTTCAAATCGGTTCGGTAGTTCTAGAGATTCCATAGAAAGTGTAATTTAGAATGTTTTAGAACGCTTTTCACTCATTTCACCCTTTTAAATTTCGAAATTTTTTTTTATTTTGTTCTTATAGAGAACATTTACATCTTATAAGTAACTACAATGTCACATTTCATATTTCTAGCTCCTTCAGTATAAAAAAAGATCTCAATTTTAGAACGTTTTTCACTCCTGCACCGACATAGAATATAGCCTATGTTGGAGCAGGTGTTGTCACAATCAATTTGCCACCATCACTTTTGAAATGGGTTTGGTAGTTCTAGAGATTCCATAGAAATTGTAATTTAGAATGTTTTTAGAACGCTTTTCGCTCATTTCACGCTTTTAAATTTCGAATTATTTTTATATTTTGTTCTTAGAGAGCACTTACATCTTATAAGTAACCTACAACGCCAAATTTCAAATCGGTTCGGTAGTTCTAGAGATTCGATAGAAATTGTATTTTAGAATGATTTTAGAACGCTTTTCGCTCATTTTACGCTTTTAAATTTCGATTTTTTTTATTTTGTTCTTAGAGAGCATTTACATCTTATAAGTAACTACAACGCCAAATTTCAAATCGGTTCGGTAGTTCTAGAGATTCCATAGAAATTGTAATTTAGAATATTTTTAGAACGCTTTTCGCTCATTTCACCCTTTTAAATTTCGATTTTTTTTTATTTTGTTCTTAGAGAGCACTTACATCTTATAAGTAACCTACAACGCCAAATTTCAAATCGGTTCGGTAGTTCTAGAGATTCGATAGAAATTGTATTTTAGAATGATTTTAGAACGCTTTTCGCTCATTTTACGCTTTTAAATTTCGATTTTTTTTATTTTGTTCTTAGAGAGCATTTACATCTTATAAGTAACTACAACGCCAAATTTCAAATCGGTTCGGTAGTTCTAGAGATTCCATAGAAAGTGTAATTTAGAATGTTTTAGAACGCTTTTCACTCATTTCACCGTTTTAAATTTCGAAATTTTTTTTTTTTTTGTTCTTATAGAGAGCATTTACATCTTATAAGTAACTACAATGTCACATTTCATATTTCTAGCTCCTTCAGTATAAAAAAAGATCTCAATTTTAGAACGTTTTTCACTCCTGCACCGACATAAAATATAGCCTATGTTGGAGCAGGTGTTGTCACCATCAATTTGCCACCATCACTTTTGAAATGGGTTTGGTAGTTCTAGAGATTCCATAGAAATTGTAATTTAGAATGTTTTTAGAACGCTTTTCGCTCATTTCACGCTTTTAAATTTCGAATTATTTTTATATTTTGTTCTTAGAGAGCATTTACATCTTATAAGTACGCCAAATTTCAAATCGGTTCGGTAGTTCTAGAGATTCCATAGAAATTGTAATTTAGAATATTTTTAGAACGCTTTTCGCTCATTTCACCCTTTTAAATTTCGAATTTTTTTTATTTTGTTCTTAGAGAGCACTTACATCTTATAAGTAACCTACAACGTCAAATTTCAAATCGGTTCGGTAGTTCTAGAGATTCGATAGAAATTGTATTTTAGAATGTTTTTAGAACGCTTTTCGCTCATTTTACGCTTTTAAATTTCTATTTTTTTTATTTTGTTCTTAGAGAGCATTTACATCTTATAAGTAACTACAACGCCAAATTTCAAATCGGTTCGGTAGTTCTAGAGATTCCATAGAAATTGTAATTTATAATATTTTTAGAACTCTTTTCGCTCATTTCACCCTTTTAAATTTCGAATTTTTTTTTTATTTTGTTCTTAGAGAGCACTTACATCTTATAAGTAACTACAACGCCAAATTTCAAATCGGTTCGGTAGTTCTAGAGATTCCGTAGAAATTGTAATTTAGAATGTTTTTAGAACGCTTTTCGCTCATTTCACGCTTTTAAATTTCGATTTTTTTTTTATTTTGTTCTTAGAGAGCATTTACATCTTATAAGTAACTACAACGCCAAATTTCAAATCGGTTCGGTAGTTCTAGAGATTCCATAGAAAGTGTAATTTAGAATGTTTTAGAACGCTTTTCACTCATTTCACCCTTTTAAATTTCGAAATTTTTTTTTATTTTGTTCTTATAGAGAGCATTTACATCTTATAAGTAACTACAACGTCAAATTTCAAATCGGTTCGGTAGTTCTAGAGATTCCATAGAAATTGTAATTTAGAATGTTTTTAGAACGCTTTTCGCTCATTTCACCCTTTTAATTTTCGAATTTTTTTTTATTTTGTTTTTAGAGAGCATTTACATCTTATAAGTAACTACAACGCCAAATTTCAAATTTCTAGCTGCTTCAGTATAGAAAAGATCGCAATTTTAGAACGTTTTTCACTCCTGCACCGACATAAAATATAGCCTATGTTGGAGCAGGGGTTGTCACCATCAATTTGCCACCATCACTTTTGAAATGGGTTTGGTAGTTCTAGAGATTCCATAGAAATTGTAATTTAGAATGTTTTTAGAACGCTTTTCGCTCATTTCACCCTTTTAAATTTCGAATTTTTTTTATTTTGTTCTTAGAGAGCACTTACATCTTATAAGTAACCTACAACGCCAAATTTCAAATCGGTTCGGTAGTTCTAGAGATTCGATAGAAATTGTATTTTAGAATGATTTTAGAACGCTTTTCGCTCATTTTACGCTTTTAAATTTCGATTTTTTTTATTTTGTTCTTAGAGAGCATTTACATCTTATAAGTAACTACAACGCCAAATTTCAAATCGGTTCGGTAGTTCTAGAGATTCCATAGAAATTGTAATTTAGAATATTTTTAGAACGCTTTTCGCTCATTTCACCCTTTTAAATTTCGAATTTTTTTTATTTTGTTCTTAGAGAGCACTTACATCTTATAAGTAACCTACAACGCCAAATTTCAAATCGGTTCGGTAGTTCTAGAGATTCCATAGAAATTGTATTTTAGAATGATTTTAGAACGCTTTTCGCTCATTTTACGCTTTTAAATTTCGATTTTTTTTATTTTGTTCTTAGAGAGCATTTACATCTTATAAGTAACTACAACGCCAAATTTCAAATCGGTTCGGTAGTTCTAGAGATTCCATAGAAATTGTAATTTATAATATTTTTAGAACTCTTTTCGCTCATTTCACCCTTTTAAATTTCGAATTTTTTTTTATTTTGTTCTTAGAGAGCACTTACATCTTATAAGTAACTACAACGCCAAATTTCAAATCGGTTCGGTAGTTCTAGAGATTCCATAGAAATTGTAATTTAGAATGTTTTTAGAACGCTTTTCGCTCATTTCACGCTTTTAAATTTCGATTTTTTTTTAATTTTGTTCTTAGAGAGCATTTACATCTTATAAGTAACTACAACGCCAAATTTCAAATCGGTTCGGTAGTTCTAGAGATTCCATAGAAAGTGTAATTTAGAATGTTTTAGAACGCTTTTCACTCATTTCACCCTTTTAAATTTCGAAATTTTTTTTTTATTTTGTTCTTATAGAGAACATTTACATCTTATAAGTAACTACAATGTCACATTTCATATTTCTAGCTCCTTCAGTATAAAAAAAGATCTCAATTTTAGAACGTTTTTCACTCCTGCACCGACATAGAATATAGCCTATGTTGGAGCAGGTGTTGTCACCATCAATTTGCCACCATCACTTTTGAAATGGGTTTGGTAGTTCTAGAGATTCCATAGAAATTGTAATTTAGAATGTTTTTAGAACGCTTTTCGCTCATTTCACGCTTTTAAATTTCGAATTTTTTTTATATTTTGTTCTTAGAGAGCATTTACATCTTATAAGTACGCCAAATTTCAAATCGGTTCGGTAGTTCTAGAGATTCCATAGAAATTGTAATTTAGAATATTTTTAGAACGCTTTTCGCTCATTTCACCCTTTTAAATTTCGAATTTTTTTTATTTTGTTCTTAGAGAGCACTTACATCTTATAAGTAACCTACAACACCAAATTTCAAATCGGTTCGGTAGTTCTAGAGATTCGATAGAAATTGTATTTTAGAATGTTTTTAGAACGCTTTTCGCTCATTTTACGCTTTTAAATTTCGATTTTTTTTATTTTGTTCTTAGAGAGTATTTACATCTTATAAGTAACTACAACGCCAAATTTCAAATCGGTTCGGTAGTTCTAGAGATTCCATAGAAATTGTAATTTATAATATTTTTAGAACTCTTTTCGCTCATTTCACCCTTTTAAATTTCGATTTTTTTTTTTATTTTGTTCTTAGAGAGCACTTACATCTTATAAGTAACTACAACGCCAAATTTCAAATCGGTTCGGTAGTTCTAGAGATTCCGTAGAAATTGTAATTTAGAATGTTTTTAGAACGCTTTTCGCTCATTTCACGCTTTTAATTTTCGAATTTTTTTTTATTTTGTTTTTAGAGAGCATTTACATCTTATAAGTAACTACAACGCCAAATTTCAAATTTCTAGCTGCTTCAGTATAGAAAAGATCGCAATTTTAGAAAGTTTTTCGCTCCTGCACCCCCGTGGGGTAGTGGCACCGACATAAAATATAGCCTATGTTGGAGCAGGGGTTGTCACCATCAATTTGCCACCATCACTTTTGAAATGGGTTTGGTAGTTCTAGAGATTCCATAGAAATTGTAATTTAGAATGTTTTTAGAACGCTTTTCGCTCATTTCACGCTTTTAAATTTCGAATTTTTTTTATATTTTGTTCTTAGAGAGCATTTACATGTTATAAGTAACTACAACGCCAAATTTCAAATCGGTTCGGTAGTTCTAGAGATTCCATAGAAATTGTAATTTAGAATATTTTTAGAACGCTTTTCGCTCATTTCACCCTTTTAAATTTCGAATTTTTTTTATTTTGTTCTTAGAGAGCACTTACATCTTATAAGTAACCTACAACACCAAATTTCAAATCGGTTCGGTAGTTCTAGAGATTCGATAGAAATTGTATTTTAGAATGTTTTTAGAACGCTTTTCGCTCATTTTACGCTTTTAAATTTCGATTTTTTTTATTTTGTTCTTAGAGAGCATTTACATCTTATAAGTAACTACAACGCCAAATTTCAAATCGGTTCGGTAGTTCTAGAGATTCCATAAAAATTGTAATTTATAATATTTTTAGAACTCTTTTCGCTCATTTCACCCTTTTAAATTTCGAATTTTTTTTTATTTTGTTCTTAGAGAGCACTTACATCTTATAAGTAACTACAACGCCAAATTTCAAATCGGTTCGGTAGTTCTAGAGATTCCATAGAAATTGTATTTTAGAATGTTTTTAGAACGCTTTTCGCTCATTTTACGCTTTTAAATTTCGATTTTTTTTATTTTGTTCTTAGAGAGCATTTACATCTTATAAGTAACTACAACGCCAAATTTCAAATCGGTTCGGTAGTTCTAGAGATTCCATAGAAATTGTAATTTATAATATTTTTAGAACTCTTTTCGCTCATTTCACCCTTTTAAATTTCAAATTTTTTTTTATTTTGTTCTTAGAGAGCACTTACATCTTATAAGTAACTACAACGCCAAATTTCAAATCGGTTCGGTAGTTCTAGAGATTCCATAGAAATTGTAATTTAGAATGTTTTTAGAACGCTTTTCGCTCATTTCACGCTTTTAAATTTCGATTTTTTTTTATTTTGTTCTTAGAGAGCATTTACATCTTATAAGTAACTACAACGCCAAATTTCAAATCGGTTCGGTAGTTCTAGAGATTCCATAGAAAGTGTAATTTAGAATGTTTTAGAACGCTTTTCACTCATTTCACCCTTTTAAATTTCGAAATTTTTTTTTTATTTTGTTCTTATAGAGAGCATTTACATCTTATAAGTAACTACAACGCCAAATTTCAAATCGGTTCAGTAGTTCTAGAGATTCCATAGAAATTGTAATTTAGAATATTTTTAGAACGCTTTTCGCTCATTTCACCCTTTTAAATTTCAAATTTTTTTTTATTTTGTTTTTAGAGAGCATTTACATCTTATAAGTAACTACAACGCCAAATTTCAAATTTCTAGCTGCTTCAGTATAGAAAAGATCGCAATTTTAGAACGTTTTTCGCTCCTGCACCCCCGTGGGGTAGTGGCACCGACATAAAATATAGCCTATGTTGGAGCAGGGGTTGTCACCATCAATTTGCCACCATCACTTTTGAAATCGGTTCGGTAGTTCCAGAGATTACCCCCTACAAACAAACAAAAAAACAATATTTACTCCTTTATAATATTAGTATAGATGAAACTAAATACCGAAGTCAGAGAAATATTAATATTATTCTGTTCTTACTGCAGTGTGATGTGTAGTTTCTTATATTACTTAATTATTACTTATATTATCTTAAACAACGCTTCGTGGTTAAGATAGAAATATAAAAAAAAAATTACTCCCCTAACTTTCAGTAAAGAAACTGAATATAGGGACTGAATATTGAAAAAAATTTCCTTATCCCGTGGCTGCTATTTAAGATAAATTCTGCAGAAAAGTTTCTTGTTTTAGGCCCAAATTTATCCAACATTTTTTATTTTGTCATATTTCTTCTTTGGTCATTTGTCCAATCTTTTTTTATGTCCCTTTTTTATTCATATAATTTCATAAAAAAAAAAAGAAAAAAAAACGCCTAAATTAACATATGTCGATTTTTTTCTTATTTAAAAGCTTTTTGGCTATATTGAAAAAATTAAATTCTTATGAGTACTGAGTCTTTTTTTTTCTGCAAGTTTCAAAAATGTAATTGAAATTTTCGCGATATCAAAATACAAAATGTAATATTTAACACTGTATTTACAAAAGTAGTAGTTTAAATAACGTTTTCATTTCTTTTCGTATACTTTTAACTTCTGGGTATTTTCATTTGTTTAATTTTACTTTTCCTGAAAAATATTCCGTAATGTTTTGATCTTTACAAATTGGAAACTTAACCACTCATAAAGAAAACGTTTGAAAGTAAACATTTTCCATGTTTTCAGTTTGTATTCAGCAACAAAAAATATGTAATGCACGAAATGTTTCTGTTAGTGTATACGAAATATGAATTATGAATTACTACGAACTGTGAATGATATAAATATGAGTTAACAAATAGGATTTTTTTTGTTTTATTAGATGATTTTATAGAAATATATAGTGGAACAGTAAGATGTAATTATTACTCAACGTATTTTGTCACATTCGTAAAGTCTTATGAATGTGACAAAATATGAATTTTGAAACTTTGAAAAGGTCATTTTCAAATTTTGAAATGATTAAAATTTCTTAATTGAACAGTATATATATATAGAAAAGCTTAGAAATTCAGCACGACAAAAATAAATTCAAATATAAAAAATTCTGGCTTATTCTAGAGAAAAAATGAAAAATAAGAATTATGAAATAGGAAAATTTCATTTCTGAATGCCTCGATTTGTAATATAAAAGAAATACTTCAAAACTTCATAACAAACATTTTAAAGTATATTAGAAAAAAAATTCCTACGCAAATCTTTTCTGGTTCAAAACATGTTTATTTTATTTAGAAAAAAGCGTGATTTATGTTGGCTGTCATGCTTTATTATTTTTCTTCATTTTCTTTAAATTTTGTGTCATGAAGACATATCATGACACAAGATATTTTTTTCAAAAACGAATGCATATAAGAAGAATATGAAACTACATGCATTGTTTCCTAATTTGTGTCCAAACATCATTATAATACGCAAGCATAAAAACCGGTATGAAACCACATTTTAAGAGATGGAAGAAAAAAACAGTACATTTCATGAAAGAACAGAAAAAGGGAATTGAGTGATCCAGGTCTGAGGAACATACACTTTGGCCTAAGACAAAAATTAATACCGCTTCTGGTGGAAAGGATCAGGGTCTATAAGCCGTGTTTTTGTCCCATGAAATAAGACTAAAATTCGCTTTTATTATACTGACTTAATTTTTTCACTTTTGAATATTAGAAGTTTTATCCTGTACGATTTCAACAATAGTTTTTGGATTTTGTTCGGATTTATATGACTTACACAAGCTCAAAGTTCGTAATATTCGTAGTTTTTGATGAAAAATACTCAATTTCGCCTGATTTTACCTCAATTATTTATAGGAGCGCAATCTTGCAACACTTTCTTCTTTACCTATATTATAAAATACATAAAAATGTACAATATATGTAAAAATAAAAGTATTGCAAAGCTGCGCTCATAGTAAAATATTAAAAATTGTGAGTTAAGTGACTACATTTCCTCACGATACTAAGAGACTTTCGGACTCAACGTGTTTAAATGTGCTAAAATGAACGCAACTATTGGTAATGTGAAGGAATGCAGTTAGTAGCAATAGTTACGTTCACTTTATCATGTTTAAACACGTTGCTGCATCCTAAAGTCTCTTAGTAGCGTGAGGGAATGCAGTTACTTAACTCTCTATTTTTAATATTTTACTATGAGCGCAGCTTTGCAACACTTTTATTTTTACATATATTGTACATTTTGATGTATTTTATAATATATGTAAAGAATAAATTGTTGCACGATTGCGCTCATATAAATAATTAAGGTAAAATTAGGTGAAATTGCGTATTTTTCATCAAAATCTCCGAATGTTACGAACTTTGAGCTTGTGTAAGTCATATAAATCCGAACAAAATGCAAAAACTATTGTTGAAATCGTACAGGATAAAATGTCTAATATTCAAAAGTGAAATAATTAAGTCAGTATAACAACATCGAATTTTAGTCTTGTTTCATGCGTTAAAAACACTGATTATGGACCCTGATCCTTTTGACGCTAATCCAATGTGATTTTTGTTAGATATTGTTTGTTTCAGATTGGGAGTTTATTTAGGTGTTTATTAAATCTTATTATTAATTGTTTATATGTTAAATATTTAATATCTTAAATGGTGTCACAAATATAATAACTCACATATTTTATAAGAATTGGTTGTTTGTTTTGCATTTTACAGATTTTAAGAACCATGGCAAGTAATCCCCCTAGAGTTCCATTTTTTCATACTCTGTAATCTCTCAGAATCTCGGAGACACTGGAAAGAAGATTTTGAAAACTATTTAGTGACTGTGAAATATAACATGAAAGGGAAAGAATTAAAAAAACACTTTTAAGACATGCATTTGTAGAAAAATTGAAAAAACACTTGAAAGCATTTGACTTCAAGCATTATATAGATAGTGAGTATGTGACTTTAAAGGAAGTTTTGAATGAATTTAATAAATATTTTCTAGATTATCAGAAACAGATTTTTAAATGTTGTTTTGTCCTTAAAATTAAACAAGCACTAAGGTGAAAAGTTTGCTGATTATTATTCTGGCCTAAGTTGGGAAGTAGTAAAAAGTAAGTTTGGTGAATCTCAAGACCGTATGTTGCATGAGAAAATTATATAAGACTACCTGTTACCCGAAACTTCGTTCACGTAACATTAAAAGAAGATTAAATGCATTAATTAAGCGAAATATTTCACTCCTGATAATTAAAAACGTAAATAATTAACTAACCCTTTATCACATTTCATGGAACACAATACGGTATTTCTTTGTTATAGGAGTCTTGACATAACTCAATTTTTAAAAAGTTAAATTTGTACCAAATAATCTCGAAAATGAAACTGCAACCAGTGTTAAAAAAAGGGCCAAATAAAATCGTGGAAATCGACTAATTGGGTAAAATAAAATGTCAATTTTATCTGATAAACCATTTTACGATGTTTGTTCTGCAGAATAACTTAATTCATAAAGTCTGAATATGTGGGAATATGTTTTTATTTTTCGAAAATTTTACTGTAATCAAGATTTTTTTTCACCATTTATTGAAATTGAAAATAAATTCTTTTTTTCAGTTTTAATGAAAAAATGGATAGATGAATGAGAATAGATTTTAATGAAGAATATATTAATCCGCTTTATTTTTCCTTATTATCCACAAAAATGGAGTAATTTAACTGCCATTTTTAGAGAAATTTCGTTAAAATTTACAAAATAATAATAATAATAATAATCTTAATAATAATAATAATAATAATAATAATATATTGAAAATTAATTCAAAATTTTAAATTCTGAGAGTTTAAATACATGACATCTTCGGATCAATGATAACTGATTGTTAACTAAATCGCGTTGCGTTCAATAATTTAAGAGGAGTAGTTGCGAACTACAAGCAGAAGATCAGATTTTAATATAATAGATTCCTGTTCAGTTTTCTTTTCCAAATAATTATGATGTGAATTTTGTCAGAAAACTTTCATCTGTATGTAACTGATATTTTCATGCTTAATAATCAGTAAAGTTAAACAAATATTTTAATTTTTGATTTAAATATGACGTGAAACTCATCTACTTTCTATACTTACTGATCCTTGTATTATTCATGTTTAAAATTAATTCACGCTCCTTTAAAAACATATTTGAAAATTCCCGTTTCATTTCAAATATAACGTCACTTTCTTCCTAGAAAAATATATTTTTAATGATATAATTCTTGTTAATTTTCTTTTCTTGGCAATTGTAACGAGGATTTTTGCAGAAAACTAACATCTGTATCTGACATTCAAGCTTATTAATTGGTACGATATTTAAAATATTTCAGTTTTTCATTTTAAATATGACATCACTATCCATATGATTTCATTATATACTGATGTTCATGCTCCTTGTATTATTACGAATATTTGAAAATGCATGTTTTATTTCCAATATGACGTCATATTTGTCCATGCCAAGGAGGATCCTTTTCATAGTTCTATGGTCCAGAAATATTTTCTGAATAATATAATTATTGTTCATTTTTCTTCTAATTATAACGCAAATTTTGCTAGAAAACCTCTTCTCAACGTAACTGATATTCATACTTCATGTATAATAACAAAAACTCCATATTTTCGTTTAAAATACTACGCAATTCATCTTCTGTCCATTCTTTTTAATTTTCATTTTTTATGTGAAAATCGATAAATTGAAAATTAATTCAATAAAAGTTAAAATTTCAGTGCAAATTCACCTTGTTTAATAACTAACATTCATTAAGATACAACTAAATGCAAATATATTGCTTGAAGGTGCGTAAAAACATACATAAAAACATTTAAAAGCACATTAACATTAAGAGGTAACAACTCAAATCAACAGAATTAGTTTTTTCCACTGATGATGACCGGGTTTCGGTTGAAAACGTTTTGGAATTTTTTAAAAGGACTTTAATGTGCTTTTAAATGTTTTTTTATGTATGTTTTTACGCACCTTCAAGCAATATATTTACATTTAGTTGTATCTTAATGAATGTTAGTTTGAAAATTAATTGTTGGGGAAAATGTTACTCCAAGCTTTGTATTTACCGGCAGCGATAATGCTTAGCAACGTAAAATGGTCAATTAAATTTTACAGAAAAAATATTCATTGATTCTCTATGAAAATAATGAAATTTTGAATTATTGAGAAAAATATTTGAAAGTAATAAATAACAACTACCCTATGTTCACTTCTGGGTTATAATCCATCTATATACAAAGATTATATAAAAAGCCATTAAATCTTCCGTTTTCACGTTTACTTCAGGCAAACTTTCACAGACACAATCACATTTATAATATTATTAGGATTTGAAAGATAAATAACATCCAGAAAGATTACTAAGACGAACTAGCGAGAAAGCCACATCATTAAAAGAAGTTTTTAGCGAATACAAAACTGTTGCGAACAGTAAACTTCAAATATCAGCAATGAATGAAAACTTTATGTGAATTTTAAAAATTGAATCATTTTTAAAATAATTCCAAATTATCCAGATTTTCAAAAAACACTTTTAAGAATAATAAAAAATAGAAGTTAATACTAAACAATGTAGAAAAAATTATCAGATCAAGAAATGTCCCACTTATGGAATAAAATGCCGCAATTGTGAAATAAAAAATCATTAAGTATAATTGTACAGAGCTGCAAGCAGAAAAGTAAACATATGAAAAACAAAAAGTAAACGCTATTGAAGAAGCTGATAATTCTGATATCGTTTACATTGGAGAGGTGATGTTAGTTTATGAATTAAACAAGAAGGAAACTTGTTCAGTTGGTAGATTGGTTGGTTGCGGGTGTTATATTCATCATTTTGCACATAAGGGCTAAACAGTTCGGGCCTTACCTTTAAAGTGAAACATTCATGCCTGAATCGGGATTACAAAGCGGCACCTTATGTCTCGAAGCCAGTGCCCTAAAACTAGACAAACAGATGTATGGGCCTACAAAAATATAGTGAAAAAATGAAGTTATTTTTAAATTAGATTGTCGATCACAAGTTATTGTAATTTCGAAATGAGAACTATTAAAATGGCAGAAAAGCCAATAATCAGATAGTGATAGCATAGTTCCTATTATTGGTGAATGTTATCTTAAGTGTCTAAATAGCAAGTATAAAAAGACTCGCAAGTGTTTAGAAACAAATATAAACTCACGTCCAAGATTTTAAAGAACTGTATCTGATACAAAGAATGAATATGCTCAATAAAAATCTTGTTTAAACTCAAGAGTGTTTTTTCAAAGACTTTGAGGATTTTTTTTTTCTGATACAGGAAGACTTGCATTATACGTACAAATTAAATTAAAAGAAAATGTATTCCTCAAGTAGGAGCATCTAAATAAATTTAACTTGCTTTATGAAACAAAGTAAAATGATAGGTAAATTACACGGTTAAAGTTGGACAACCGAATGTGTAAGCAACATGGTTGTATTTCATTCGCTAAAAATATTAAGAATTTGCATTCATGCAAGACCATTAAATAAGATAATTGAACCATCTCATTATCTTATCCCTACTGAAAATACACCTATGGCTAATTTACAAGGTTGTAATATTTTAGTATTCTTGAGGCGAATAATGTCTTCTGGCAATTGCCAGTGGATAAATAATCATATTATTTAAGAAATTTTAGCACTCTTTGGGGGAGGTTCAGATTTCCGATTTTACCGTTTAGTTTGCATTGCTCTCCTGGAGAATTTCGAATGTCAGAGAGTGACATTTTCAATGATGACGAAGAAAGAAACCTTATTTTGATTTAATTGCACTGGGCGCAGCTGCTGTTGAAGAACGTTGTAAATTACTATGTCAAACACTAAAAAAAGCTAGAGATGTCAACCTCAAGTTTAATATCAAGAGGACACTCAAATTTCATTGAATTATGTAAGTTGTGTGTTATCAGATGAAGGTATTAAGCCAGACCCTAAGAAAATAAAAACAATTGAAGAACTTGATACACTTAAGCCTAGAAGAGACTTACAAATATTCTTCGATATGGTAACATACTTATAAAAGTTCACACTACATTTATGAAGATTAACTCATGCACAAAAGCAACTACTAATGAAAGATTTTTTTTATATGGGATGAAAACTCACAGAGAGACGTTGAACTAATAAAGAAAACTATTATGCAAGCTTTATGCTTGAGATACATCGATGAAAAGAAATCCATAAATTTTTCAGTTATAGCCAGTAAAAATGGATTTAGAGCCATTGTCCTTTTGCATCTGTGGGCGAACATTTTCCCGAACAAATTTAATTGCCATTACTTTTAAGGTTTATATATTCTATCAAACACAAGAACAATTTGTATTTTAAAAGAAAGTTCTAAAACTCTTATAATAGAATATCAATGTCCTCCATCATTCAACTATAGCTAAGCTTTCAACAGAACAATCTTAAAGTGCATTCATTCATTTTAACAACGATTTTATTGAAGATAATGACGTGACTCGAGAAGTTTTGTGTAATTTTTTCGACACTAGAGTGATGGGCGATACGA
This sequence comes from Maratus michaelseni, assembly GCA_963931845.1. Lineage (NCBI taxonomy): Eukaryota > Metazoa > Arthropoda > Arachnida > Araneae > Salticidae > Maratus > Maratus michaelseni. Next base: position 308,632,488 of record OZ007588.1, read on the forward strand.
GTCTTCATAGCACTGTATTATGTGTTCCATCTTTCTTTTTGACATATAATGTATGATATATAATTATAAAATTGAAAATTATTTGTTCGAAAAATAGTTTTTGTTTTAATATGTTTCTTCATAAAAACTGCCTAATTCATTACCAATTCATTGTTATTACGTTTAGTTAATAAAACTTTTACCAATACTGAAAAATAAGTATTTCTTTTTTAATTGGAATGTAACATATAATAATGATCTATTTTTTAAATTTTTGCCATGGAAACCTACGCTTTTGTTTGGTATCTAACTTACGAAAGGGTTCATAGCTACAAAAAAATATTTTTGTTTTCGCAATCAATTCGATAAAGAAATTTAAAAATTGGGTTCAACGTCAGTCCTATACAAATTTGCACATGATTATAAATAATTTACACATTATTCCTGGTATCAAAAAAGATGTCAAACCACCCGAATACCCTTAGTTCTAGAAATGCGATATTAAAGGATATAAATGCACACTTTAAAAATACACCTGCTTTAGGATTAGCCACAGTGGAATGGTGGAAAACCTTAAATTACACTGATGTCCAGAAATTAAGGGGCAGTGACCGATTTCAGATGTTTTGTCAAATATTTACTGAAATTCACGAGGAAATGCTCGAAATGCACTTGAACTTTGAGAATGTAAAGAACATGTTTGATTTCCTGTTTTGCTGTGAAGATTTAGCACCGAGGCCAATTAGGGGAGTAATAATAAATTTAATAATAAAATAATATTTGTGTTTCCGCAAGAAACAGAAAAGGCTCAAAATGATCCGTCACTATAGCAACTGACTATGTAGGTCTTGATGAACATTTTTGTGCATTTGTGTAAGAATAGCACACATATTCTTATAGGTGTTAACGTTTCATGTCGAGTTTTCAACCGAATTTAACACAGATTTCCGAAAACTTGACAAATAATTTTAGAAATAGTATACTGCAATTAAAATGTTAATGTATTGAATATTTTATGAGATATGGGTATTTGTATGAAATTAACTTTAACTGCTCATGAGCGAACTACAACAAAGATTTTTTTCATGATTTAGTTGTCAAAACCATAGAGCAACTCATATAGAAAGACCAGTCAAATATCGTAAAAACTCAAAACGATACAGACAATATATTGAGCTAATTGATAAATTTGGTTGAAAACTCTGCATGCTACAATATATATACATATATATATATATATATATATATATATATATATATATATATATATATATATCTACAGAATTGTTAATATCTTTAAAAATATGCTTGCTATTTTTACACAAATGCACAAAACGTTGGATAAGACCTACATAGTGATTTGCATTAGTGACGGATCATTTTGAGCATTTTTTGTTTCTTGGGGAAACCAAATATTATTTTTTTTATTAAATTTATTATTACTCCCCTAATTGTCCTCGGGACTAAATCTTCACTGAAAAACATGAAGTCAAACATGTTCTTTACATCCTCAAGGTTTAAGGGCATTTCGAGCATTTCCTCATGAATTTCTGTAGATATTTGACAAAACGTTTGAAATTCGATCACTGCCCCTTAATTTCTGGACATCAGTGTACTTTATAAGATTCTAAGGGTTTCTTGTTGAACCAAAACTATTCTAGTTTTCGATGACATAAAGTAAATCATATAAATAGTTGCAATAAAATTTGCTTTGATTTACGTTCGGTAACAGTTGCAACATGGCAGATCTTGAGAATATTCTAATGCTAGATAAAAGAAACATTTTCCATAATTTGTTTTTACGTAAAACAATACTTTGCATAAGCAATTAAAATGTACATCAAAGTTGTTATTAATTTTTTTGCTTAGGTCACACTTTAAGATTGTCAGACATGAGCAAGTAGATTCTCTTATTCCTACTCTCCCTAAAGATATATTGTTTTTTCTTGTATAAGGTAATAACGAGTTTCATAAGGTCACGCCTACACTATACGCCGAATTTCATACAAATTATGTCAGCATTCATAGAAACGCACAATATGATGACAATATAATCTGTACCCGAAATATGATTAATTATCAACAATGTGAAGCTAACTAAATACCATATTTTATGCATTTTTGTATGTCTGTGAAAACATTTATGAGTAAAATTAATTCATATTTTTTATGAAAATCTCCTGGAAGAACAATGAAAAGATGCATTAACATTTTTTTCTTTTCCTTATGGTTTACACATACATAAAAGTTATTATTCTCATTCAGCGTGAAAATTTTTATAAGTAAATAAGAAGTAATTGTTATTATGAAAACAAACTTAGTGAGAAATATGTATGAATATGTGCTGAAATATTTCTGCTATCAGGTTTAGTACTAAACAAGAACGAAAAATCATGCGTCAAGCATAGATTTTGAAACACTTTCCAACACATTCATAAAATTCTAGCGAAACTTCACCGTTCAATAAGGTGAAAGAAGGTATGTAGTAAACAACTTAGGAAACACAACACATTTAAAAATCTAGTTTTAGCAATTACCTTCCATAATAAAAAAAATGGTCGAATAATTTTGTGCAGCCTTGTATATGATCTATAAATTTGAATATATGCTACATAGCATGATAAAATTTAGTTCTGTTAGAAAATTCACATCTAGAAATTTTCAGCAATCGATGGAAATGCATTTGAAATCTTTAGTACAAACACTGTATATTATCTAAAGACTTTGGTACACACTACGTATTAAGCCGAAATTTAATTCAGGTAAAAAACTCATAAGGCAACTTAAAACATATTTCCAACACTTACCAACCATAAATGACAACGCATCGTGTTCTTTGCGTAGCTCTTTATATGAATTTATTTATATTACACAAACTTCTATAAGTATACTAAATATAGTTTAGCAGGAAAGTGCTTAACACAATAAAAAATACTCTTACGCAATTCACTCCCATAGTCAGTAATACTTACGTATTTCTTTGTGTAGCCCTGTATATGATCAATAAAAAGTATACACACCACTTACTATGAAAAATTTAGTTTAACTTAAAAACGCAAACCAAAGTTTAAAACACACTTATCTCTCACAGACTGTAATTATCACACAAAGACTGTAATCGAATTATTTTGTGTGTACCTGTAAGAGAATGATAAACGAAATGCACACTATACTTTCAGCGAGCAATTTACAGTGCACCTCAGTAATACATATAAATTTCAATATGTTTGAAATAGTGAGATATCATTAAATTACGCTGAAAACGATTTTTCCCTAAGAAGATTGTGTAGCAGAATTATTTTGTATGATCCTGTAAATGAATAATAATGGCTTTGCGCTCCATGTTTTCAAAAATCATGTCTTAGTGCACTTCATAATTGCATATCAATTTAATCATGTTTCATATGGCGTAACATCATCAAAATGCACTTGAAAATACTTTTTCCCATTGACTGTAATGTAACGGAATACTTTTGACTGGCCCTGCAAATAAACTGTAAGTGCTTCATACTTCATTTACAATAGGGATCATGCTATAATAAATGTCAATAACATACACAAATTTCAGGACAATCGGAGTATATTTACGAGAGGTAGAGCACGGCCAGACGGTAGACGGCAGATAAACCGAAGTCATAAGCACTTTTTAACTAGGTTGGAAAGTGTTAAAAAGAAATAACGCGAAATGTAACTTGAATTCTAATATATCAAGCAAAAAAATATCGTTTCATAGATTGTATTTTATAAAATTGTATATTAAGATTATATTTTCATTTTCTTCTACCTTTACAAAAAAGTATTGGATTCATGAAAATTTTTGACTTCCGGTTTTCGACAGATTTATACATTTTAGAAGGTCTTGAACACGATTTTACTGTTTTTATAACATGTCTGCCTGTAAATCTGTATGTCTGTATGTAGCAAAAATTTTGTGGACGCTCTATCTCAAGAACTTCTGCGCGGAATTTAATAAAACTTCAGATTCAGTTAGACCCTGGTAAAAATTGGTGCAGGATTTGCTGTAAATCGCTTAAAAGGGAACGCTGCTCTGTTCCATTTTTCACGATTTTAGCGATAATCATATCTCAAGAAGTAATGCATTGAATTTAATAAAACTTTAAATTCAGCTAGACATTGATATAAGTTGGTGATGATTCATTTTTGGTATAAATAGCCCAACAGGTGACACTGCTATGCTGCAATATTCATGATTTTCAAGATAGCTATATCTCAAGAACTAATGCATGGATTTATATCAAACTTCATATTAAGTTAGACGTTGACATAAGTTATTGTGATAAGATTTTGGTGTAAATAGCCCTACAGGTGTAACTTCTATGCTAAGTTTTTAATGATTTACACGATTTTAGCGATAGTCATATCTCAAAAATTAATGCACGGTATTTTATCAAACTTCATATTCTGTTATTTAGAAATATTAACATGTATAAGATAGAAGAGAGTATTGGGAGTGGCACATCCGACTAATTTTCTTGTAGTGTCATCCGCATATTCAAACAGGTGTGTCCTTTAAGATGTTAAATAACAGCCAATAATTACATCTATGTTCCGCATGCAAAAATGCTTAGAAATACAAGATCCATCTGAAAAATTTGGTGACTAATCCCATATTTAAACAACAACCCGGAATGTACAAGCTCGCGCATGCTTGCACAATAAAATATAAGTACAGAAGCGACTTCTGTTGAAGAAATCGCTATGTTCAAGCAGAGTTGCCCGCTGGGACAAATCAAACGGAATCAGTATTATACGCCATGTCAAATGCAATGAAACATACCATAAACATCAACTTTTGCTACAAATTTGGGAACACGGCAACTAAGATCCATTCAATGGTGATGGATGTGTAGGGATCAGAAGCAATGAATAAAAGATGTGCTTATGACTTATTCAAACGCTTCCGCTACGGAAATGAAACTGCTATGAATCAACCGTCAACAAGCCACTGAGCAATGCAAATGAATCACGCAAGGCAAAGTTTAAAAAAAGAATCTGCGTTGCCAATGCCAGATAATAGTGTTCTCATTTACTATTATTCTAATTTATGCTTCTCTAATTAAGTTATATTTATCAAATTATAAAATTATTCTCTAATCATGTAAGAGAATGTGATAAATAGCTTTTTTTTTTGCAACGAATGCGAAGTAAAATTATCACACTGTATCTTTCCTCGCAAACAGCTGGAAATCATGTTGGGGAATAGGAATACAAATCTCTTGTTATGTATGGTACTCAGTGTAACAAGTACGACTCCAGACAACAAATGAACAAGCGCAACAGACTTATTTTTGTTCCAATGCCTTAAGCGAGTCATGAAAGGCCTACACTTTGCATATGTACCGGGAATTCAACAGCGTGTGATATCGACGCTTCGAGCGATTTCGAACAATGACGCTTCGCTGATAGTTTCCAGCAGACAGTTTTTTGGGGGGTATTAAACATTGTCAAAATTGTGTTTGGGTAATGGAGATTACTTTAAAACGCAGTATAGCTTTTTTTGCGACCATTTACCGAACTTATTAGAATTGTTAATAAATGTTTAGTTAATCATGTATTCTAATACGAGCAAATCTTGTATGTGGTTATATATGCAAATTTTATCTTAAAAACGGTTCTAACGATTTTGACGAAATTTTGCATCCTACCGTTTTGGGGCACCAGAAAACGATTGGGCTAGGTCACCTGTTCGAGAAAATTCGATTAGTGGGTCATTTTGGGTCATGGTCAAGCTAATTGTATCTAAAAAACGGTTCAAACGATTTTGAGGAAATTTTGTATCCGACCCTTTTCGGGCACAAGAAGACTATTGGGCTGGGTCACATGTTCGAGAACTTTCGATTAGTGGGTCATTTTTGGGTCAACGCGGGTCAAATTAATTTTATCTAAAAAACGGCTCTAACGATTTTGATTAAATTTTGTGTCTTACGAGATTCGAGCACGATAAAATCATTGGGCTAAGTCACAGGTCCGAGAAAATTCGACTAGTGGGACATTTCTGGGTCATTGTGGGTCAAGATCTAAAAAGCGGCTCAATTTACACTAAATTTTGCATACAATTGTTTTCGGGCACGAGAAGACTGTTGGTCTAGGTCACATGTTCTAGAAAATTTAATTAGTGGGTCATTTTGGGTCATTTTAGGTCATGGTCAAGCTAATTGTATCTAAAAAACGGTTCAAACGGTTTTGACGAAATTTTATAACTGACTATTTTCGGGCACGAGAAGACTATTGGGCTGGGTCACATGTTCGAGAACTTTCGATTAGTGGGTCATTTTTGGGTCAAAGCGGGTCAAATTAATTATCTAAAAACGGCTCTAACGATTTTGATTAAATTTTGTATCATAAGAGTTTCGGGCACGCAAAAATCATTGGGCTAGGTCACATGATCGAGAAAATTCGATTAGTGGGTCATTTCTGGGTCATTGTGGGTCAATATCTAAAAAGCGGCTCAATTTACAGTACATTTTGCATCCAATGGTTTTCGATCACGAGAAGACTGTCGGGCTAGGTCACATGTTCGAGAAAATTCAATTAGTGGGTCATTTTGGTCATGTGTCATGATATCTGAACTCAAATATTATTTTGATCGATCATAGCTCGGTCTTCCCTGCTCGTTATACATAAATGATTGAAATAAAACAAATTTAAAGAGAAACGTCGGTTATTTAGACATAAACTGAACACAGAATATTTTACATACAAATGTTACAAACGATTCAAAATAATAATGCGTATTTAATAATTAATTAACTTTATTCTATGATTTTAAAATATAGTCTGGTCTGAGAGAAAGAACAAAGTCTTTGACTTTAAAACTGTTCCATATCACGTATAGTAGATATTTTGTTGTATATGTGTCTGTACTTATTCAAGAAGCTCCGGTATGTTGACACAGACTATTGTAACATAGAATGATGGATGATTATTATTGTGTTTTAGATTTATTCATTTGTATGGGTATCATATATTCTAATACGAGCAAATCTTGTGTGTGTGTGTGTGGTTATGCAAATTTTATCTTAAAAACGGCTCTAACGATTTTGACGAAATTTTGCATCCTACCGTTTTGGGGCACAAGCAAACGATTGGGCTAGGTCACATGTTCGAGAAAATTCGATTTGTGGGTCATTTTGGGTCATGGTCAAGCTAACTGTATCTAAAAAACGGTTCAGACGATTTTGATAAAATTTTGTATCCGACCCTTTCCGGGCACAAGAAGACTATTGGGCTGGGTCACATGTTCGAGAACTTTCGATTAGTGGGTCATTTTTGGGTCAACGCGGGTCAAATTAATTTTATCTAAATAACGGCTCTAACGATTTTGATTAAATTTTGTGTCCTACGAGTTTCGAGCACGATAAAATCATTGTGCTAAGTCACATGTCCGAGAAAATTCGATTAGTGGGTCATTTCTGGGACATTGCGGGTCAAGATCTAAAAAGCGGCTCAATTTACACTAAATTTTGCATACAATGGTTTTCGGGCACGAGAAGACTGTTGGGCTAGGTCACATGTTCGGGAAAATTCAATTAGTGGGTCATTTTGGGTCATGGTCAAGCTATTTTATGTTAAAAACGGCTCAGACTATTTACACTAAATTTTGCATGCTATGGTTTTCGGGCACGAGAAGACTGTTGGGCTAGGTCACATGTTCGAGAAAATTCAATTAATGGGTCATTTTGGTCATGGGTCATTAGGGGTCCAGCTATTTTATCTTAAAAACTGCTCAGACTATTTACACTAAATTTTGCATCCTATGGTTTTTGGACACGAGAAGACTGTTGAGCTTGGTCACATGTTCGAGAAAATTCAATTAGTGGAACATTTTGGTCATAGGTTGAACTCAAATTTGAACTCAAATTTAATTTTGACCGAGCATGGCTCGGTCTTTCCTGCTCGTTTATATTTAAACGGGAAGATGTGGTATTAAAAAATAGACCAAAAAATACAGCGTTATTATTTATTTAAAATTATAAAAAATGCAAACATAAAGTTTTTACTTTAATTTAGTATTGCCTCTGTAACAAAAATTATTACTATATATCAATTGGATTGGCAAATAAATTTGTTCGGTTTTTTGTCGGATGATAGTTCATTCCATTTCAGTTTTATTACACATATTAATTAAGAAATTCTCTTCTTTTACAAGATTGGGCTGTTTGTAATGCTAAACAATATAATTAGTGAACAATTGTAGCAATTTAAAGATAGTTTAAAGTGGAAAGTGTGACCATTTCATGCCACTAGTAATTTGGTAGTAAAAGTCGCTTTGTATAAACAAAACTGAAGAAAAAAGTTTTAACATGATTAAATAAAGTACTTTGAGCCTATCCTAGTTTCTTGTTAGATCAATGTTACTTGCATAATGTTTAGTTTGTTTTAATGTAAACTTTAATGTGTAGTAGAAAAAAACAAAATAAAATGAGGCAAACGTCAATTATGACTAGCTCTACTTTGATTATATCATTCAATAATGGTATTATCTATACATGGTATATTATCTATACATATATCTATCTTATATACATAAGTATACGTATAAAGAAGGTTGACTGGAAGTTTTGGAAACAATTTTCACAATTAACTTCTATGCATAAATTCAGTATTTCTTGAAACTTTTTTTGCTCTAATTGATAGCTTTAATTCTTGGCTATAGCTGTATCTTAAAATTTAAAGGATATAATACTTCTTCATTACAGTCATCTGTTATTATTATTCTACACCTTTCTGAAATGTTTTCAATGTTAATGATTGGTGTCTTACTAACGCTCGCTTTAATAAAACATGTGTATAAAAGTCTTTGAAGAATCGCCAAGTGAATTCACAGTTATTTATACTAAGAGAAGAATATTTATTCCGGTTTTTAACACTTTCCAACCTAGTTGAAAAGAGTTTATGACTTCTGTTTGTCTGGCCGCCTACCATCTGCCGTCTGGCCGTCTGGCCGTCTGCCGTCTGTCCGTGCTCTAACTCCCGTAAATATGCTCGGAATGCCTTGCAATTTTTATATGTTATTGTTGTTATCTATAGGACGTTCCCTATTTCAACTGAAGTATGTAGCACTTATAGTTTTTTACAGGGACACTCCAAATAATTCCGTTACATTACGGTCTATGGGGAAAATCTTTTGCGTTTTTTTATGATGTTACACAATTGCAAACACATTGTAATTGATATATATCACTAAGGTGTATTACAAGAAGCTTAATATGGAATAGGGTGTGCAAAGCACTTTTAGTTAATTTACAGGGACAGTCAAAAGAATTCCGTTACATTACGTCTATGGATAAAAATCGTCTGCGGTTTATTTAAATAATGTTTCACTATTTTAAACGCATTGAAATTTATATATATCACTAAGGTGCATTACAAGAGGCTTACTACAGAATATTGTGTGTATAAAAGTCATCGTTCATTTTCAGGGACACACAAAAGAATTCTCTCCTGTCTGTTAACAATAATTCCTGGAAGTGCGTTTTAAGTTACTGAACGCGATTTTTAATTTAACTCACTTTTTGTTTATTACGTGGTGTGTATACATTCTGTAGATCATATAGAAGTTCGCGAACACATTTCCGTTTATTGACAGAAACTCCAGAAGGAGAATTTTAAACTGTGCTACGCATTTCTTAACTGAACTAAAATTTAGCATCCTATGTAGTATATATACAAATCTATAGATCATATACAGGGTTGAATAAAAGTATTCGTATATTTTTCCGAATATTGTATACGTTGGAAATTCATGAAATTATGTTTTTAAATATGTTATGCGTTTTCCAAATTGTTTACTTAGATGTTATCTTTCAGCTTATTAAACGGTATGATTTGTAAAATTATTTTGGAAGTGTTGGAAAGTGTTACATAATCTATGCTTGACGCATGATTTTTCTTTCTTATTGTTTATAATTTGTTACATATGTACCAGTTGATTTGGCGGTATGACTGGATACTTTGTCCATTTGAAAGTCGACGTTTTAGACATATTTTCCATATAAAACTGAATTGAGATGTTTGAAAATGGGTTCTTTTGCAGATAATAGAGTGAATTGACATTAGCTTTACCTGATACTGTTTTGAATTTAATTAAATCACATTCATAACAATATCCATTATCGATGAAGAATCTCTGCTGAAACTTTTTTTTTACATTAACAAACTCATTTTTGGAAGAGCATTTCTTCCATTAATTTATAAACAGAAATTCACTGCTTTTGATGCTGGTACTTAATAAAAGCCATGCTTAAATAAATGCCATCAAATATATACATTTAATATCAGCTACGTGTTTGTTACTGCGAACGTGATATTGAAAAAGCTTCGAAAAGCTTTCCAGGTGGTATGGAGGAAATTTATGTATCTGTAATAAGTAAAATCATACTATCCTGAAAATATTGGACCTGTTTTGTTATCCAGAGTCAATGCTATCTAAGAGAATGAAAAGAAATTAGGAAATATGGAATTCATACATAGACATCAAATGTGAAAATCGTTTCTATAAAGTGGAAACAACTTTCCGCATATATCAACAACACTGTTACCCAAAATGCATTATTCATGATTACAATTTGCACACATCAGGCCTACGGTAATCTGAACAGAAATTTAACAGAAATCGATATCGAGAATCTTAAAATGTACAAATCAAAATTACAGCTCAATCTGTCATGTAGATTTTGAGTTATGCGAAAAAAGTAACCCACACTCCAATCTTTTTTCAACTTTAAAAAATGAATTAAATATTAGGAGTTCTAAATTTTAAACCTGCATTTTACCGAAACTACTTCCAGAATCGAATTACTTCCTGCTTGATATCTGATTGTTCAATTTACCGAAAAATTCAAATACCATACTAAAATTACAGTATATGGCCAAAAATCACAAGACACTTTAAATTTTTGACATTTTGTCGAATAAAAACATTTGACAAATTCTTTTAGAACATAAATTAAAGAAGAAGAATATAAAGAATATTTTAACCGCATACTTTTTCAGCGAAGGTTTGATTACGAGGGCAATTAGGAGACCAAGAACAAGTAGAATAAAAAATAATACTTGGGAACCACACTGTATGATAAAATACACAAAATGATCTGTAGATGCAGTACATGGTTATGTGGATGTTGTAAAGCATTTGTGTTCAATTGTGAAAGAAAATCACGTATATCACAGAAATATAACGGTTTCTTTAAAAAGATCATCCTAGTTTTTTGTTTATTGCATGAAAGGCTCTCAACAAAATTTAACGTTACTTTCAGAATGTTTGAAAGATATCGGCATAGTGAGTTACAGTTGCCTTCAAAAAGTAGACGGATGATAATCGATTTTCCATCAATTGTCTTTTGTTAGTAACTGAATTCCTACATAAGACTTCCTTTAACAAATGTCGTAGCTTTAGAACGCGTAGCTTTCAAACGGATGCTTCAATTTTGATAATTCTTTTTTAGGGTTTCGTTCATCTCACGAAACCCTATTGCTCCCGCTCCATTGTCTGTCTGTCCTAGAGCCATTCTCGAAAACTGTGTAACTTACAGAGGTGAAACTTTGTGTATAAATCAGAATATCAGCTGCGAAGAGCTGAAAATATTAAAATTTGAAAAATTCGTGTTATTTTAATAAATAGAGATAAAAAACCAAAATTCTAACAGCCTTTTCTTATTAAATTTGAACATTTTCCCTTTATAGCAGATGCCAAAATTTAAAAATCCATGATGAAATTCTATCTATAATAATTAATTTTCTATCAGACGATTTCCACGTGAAAAATAAAAATGAAAGAAAAAGTTTCACCAATTGAAAAAAAAAAAAGATTAATATGAAATGTACACAAAGCAGATTAATTACACGTCATTAGAGAATTAAAAAGAAAATCTGACGTCATATCGCAAGTTTAACGGATTTTCCAAATGTTTCAGTATAATACAAAGCGAGTATGAATATGAGTAATAGAGAATAGTAAATATATGAGTTTGAGGAACGTATTGAATCATGATAAAAACCCGATTATGGAAATATTCGCATATTTTAACATTTTGAAGGTGTACAACATGTTTAATTTTGAAATTATTTTTTTTTAAATATCGCATTTAGTCCACATGACAGATATTATTATGACAGAATATAATAGTGGGTTTCACCCGCTATCGGGCCGGTTCAGATATTCGAAAAACCGAGAAAAATAGACAGTTTTTTTAGAAAATGAAATTTATTTGGATTTTTTAAAGAAAGGATAAAGTGTTTTGAAAGGAATGTTAAACGAAACCATTTGTGCGAACTTAGATCACACTTACCCACTTGTTTTTGTTTGCATAGGCTCGTTCTGTTGATTTTCCAAAAAGAACTAAAGCATCATATAAATTAAAAATAAAAAATGCCAATTTGTGGAAAATCCCTTATAATCCAGCTGCTTTTAGAAGGCAACCGAAATTCAGCTTTCTCTATCGCAGATATCTTTCTAAATTTTCACGATATATGACTGGTGGTTTTTTATGAGTTGTTCTATGCAGTTGACTACCAAATCAGGAAAAGAAATGTCTTTGGTATCTTTTGCGCGTGAGCAGTTAAAAATTATTTCCTACAAATGCTCATATTTTGTCAAATATTTAAAGTATTTATGATCTAATTGTACCAGGTATTTTTTTGTTTTACTTCATTTTGTCAAGATTTCTAAAAGTGTATGGTTGAAAACTCTTCATGTTCAAAAAACATACAAAAAGTCTTTTTTTTAAAAGAAACCTTTATATCCCCATGAATATTTTTTCTTTTTTTACATTCTATTTTTACACACATGAACAGAATCCGCATATCCATGTGCTACAGCTACAAATCATTTGTGGCGACATTAATTCGCCTTATATGAAAATGGAAGAGGAAGCATAATTCATTTAAGTTTCTCCAGCGGAGCAAAAGGAGCGTTCTCCCATTTGGCGAAAGTTTGGCGCTTGGAAAGCTTTGCCAAGTATAGACTGACGGTGGATTCGGCGAGAATCTTTTGACACTTGCTCTTCGGCGGTCTCGAGTGATGCCGCGTTTTTTGGGAATGGCTGCAGGACGGCTGTTATTATACTTATTTATTAATTGTGTTTATTTGAATATGTTGAATTAACTATATATTTCGTTAAAGTAATAAAGTTTTGTATAGTTAATTATGCCGCCGTATATTGAACCATAGCGCAACATTACATACTTACAAGTGGTGACCCTTGTACACGCTTTTGGAGCTGTGGTTAAAAAGAGTAAAAGAAAGATTAATTCATAACGAGTTCTCGTCAGGTCTAATAGAATGTCTTTCAAGGATTAAGGTATGAGATTCCGTACTGTTTATTCCCTTTTGCATGTATCCTCTGAGGACTTTTAAGATAATTTAAAATTGTTTCGGGTTGCAATGGTTGGTTGTTTCGATGTTGATATTGCTGTTTTAAGTGTTAAAATGTTTTAATCTTCGTTCAGTTTGGATAAAATTGTTGTTTAGTTCGGCTTTTTGAGATTTCTGTTTGTTTTTTGATATTATACGGGATGCCGGACAACAATCCTAGTGAAACTGTGAAGGGGGGGGGGGGGTAGTACAGGATATTATAGAGTGTCGGTGAAAGTTCCCAATTTTTGGCCTAGTAATGCAAAGTTATTTTTTGTACAGCTAGAGGCTAGTTTTAGGTTAGCGGGAATCTCGGTCGAACAAACTAAATTTGATCATTTGGTGGCGTCTTTGGATGCTGAAACTTTATCTTTTGCTTCCGATATTGTGTATAAACCCTCAGAAGAACCGTACAGTGCTCTTAAAATGAGGTTATTATCGGAATTTGAAGTTTCTCAGAAACGAATGGTTAAGACTTTGCTGGAAGATTTAGAGCTGGGTGATAGGTCCCCCTCAATGTTATTGCGTAAGATGAGAGAGTTAAGTGAGGGCCATGTTGACGATGACTTTTTGAAAAATATATGGCTTCGGAGGTTACCGGTATCGGTGTAAACAATTTTGTCTGTCAGCTCTGAGGGTTTAAATAAATTAGCGGAGATGGCGGATAAGATTTGTGAATGTACGCAGGTTGGTGTTAACTCTCTGTAATCGAGAGGGGCTGAACAAACTCAGTTTAGTCAGCAAAATAAACAGTTGGAGCAGCTACAATTTCAGGTTCAGGGACTTTCAAAGCTGGTTAAAGCGGGTTCTTGTCCCAAGTCGCCCAGGAAATCTTACCGGCGGAACTCATTTAACTCAGGGGATAGGTCACACAGAGAGGGGTGGCTATGTTGGTATCATTTTCGATTTAAGGAAAAGGCTCGGAAATGCGTATCTCCGTGCGCTTACAAATCAAAAAACGACCTTCGCTCGCAGGAGTAGCGACGGCTACTGCACATATGGGCTTGAGTCGTAGGCTTTATGTTACAGATAAGGTTACTCAATCCAGCTATTTGATAGATAAAGCAGTGATGTCTCATGTTTTCCGAAGTCATTTTTAGTTAAAAGTACTAGAAAGAGGGATTTCACATTGTATGCCGCTAATGATACAAAAATCTGCACTTACGGTACTAAACTATTGAGACTGGATTTGGGACTGAAACGTAAATTACAATGGCCATTTATCATAGCTGAAGTAACTAAACCAATTATAGGCGCTGACTTTCTATAACATTTTGTTTTATGGGTTGATTTAAAAAAGCGGCGTTTATTGGACACTGTAACTAACTTTTCTGCTCGTGGTCGCGCCAGTCTGTGTGATGTCCCGTTGGTTAAAACTACCATCGGAAACTCTGCATATATAGAACTGCTAAAAAAGTATAAAGAGATTACACAGTTAATTAATACGAATAAACAAACTGTAAAACATGATACAATCCATTTTATCCCTACTGTTTGCCCAACTGTGACAGCTAGAGCTCGGCGGTTACATCCAGCGCAGCTCCAGATAGCTAAGCAGGAATTTGACAATATGCTTGAGAAAGGTATCTGTAGGCCATCTAAAAGTAATTGGGCCAGTCCATTACATATGGTCCATAAAGGCGTTTCGGATTGGAGACCAACTGGAGATTACAGGGCACTTAACCGAATTACTGTACAAGACAGATACCCCAATCCTCACATTCAAGATTTTACTTATATGTTAAAAGGTAAAAAAATATTTTCTAAAGTGGATTTAGTCCGTGCTTATCATCAAATTCCGGTTCATCCTCCCGATATCACTAAAACCGCTATTATAACTCCTTTTGGTTTGTTTGAATTTCTATTTTTAAACTTCGGGTTATGCTCTGCAGCGCAAACGTTTCAACGCTTTATAAATGAGGTATTACGAGGTTTGGACTATTGCTTTCCGTATCTCGATGACATCTTAATAGCGAGTGAAACTCACGCTCAGCATATGCAGCATTTAGAGGATAACATGCGATAGGGGTAAACAATTTGAGTCCATACTTTTTGAAAGTCTGGCAAGAATGCTAGGCTCTGTTATAGCTAGAACTGCTTCGTATAGGCCCCAGACGAATGGTTTCGTGGAGCGACTTCATCGACCTTTAAAGCAGGCCTTAATGTGCTATAAGGTGGATTGGTTGGAAGCTTTCCCCCTGGTTTTGCTGGGTCTACGGACAACAGTACGTGTGGACCTTGGTGCATCTACAACTGAGCTGACATATGGAACGACTGTACGGCTTCCAGGCGAGTTGTACGAGGATATCCCCTTGTCAGACCCATCGACTTATATTTCAAAACTACAAAAAATTATGTGTGCTTTGAGACCTTGTCAACATTTAAGGCATGGGCAGCAAAATATCTATGTTCCGAAAGAACTAAAGAACTGCACCCATGTATTTGTACGGAGGGGTCCTTTTAAGAGATCTTTACAACCGACTTACGAGGGTCCATTCAAAGTCGTAAAACGACTGCAAAAAGATTTTGTAGTTTCTATCGGGAATCAGGAAAAGTTCATAAATATTGATCGTTTAAAACCAGCGTTTCTGTTGAATGAAGATGGTGAGCCTGATCCTACAACTTACATAACGAGATCGGGAAGGAAAGTTCGTTTTCGCCTCCCACGGGTTGTGTGAGACTGGCGGGGGAGTCATGTGGCGACATTAATTCGCCTTATATGAAAATGGAAGAGGAAGCATAATTTATTTAAGTTTCTCCAGCGGAGCAAAAGGAGCGTTCTCCCATTTGGCGAAAGTTTGGCGCTTGGAAAGCTTTGCCAAGTATAGACTGACGGTGGATTCGGCGAGAATCTTTTGACACTTGCTCTTCGGCGGTTTCGGGTGATGCTGCATTTTTTGGGAACGGCTGCAGGACGGCTGTTATTATACTTATTTATTAATTGTGTTTATTTCAATATGTTGAATTAATTATATATTTCGTTAAAGTAATAAAGTTTTGTATAGTTAATTATGCCGCCGTATATTTAACCATAGCACAACCTTACATACCTACACATTTCTTTTACAGGGTGAGCCAAAAGTTTATTTATTTCTTCAATTTGTTGTTGGTCCTCTGCTTGCTATCGTGATCAAACCTTCTCTGAAAAATGCGAAGTCAAGCATAGTTTTATATTCCGGAAGATCCAGAAGAATTCGTCAAATATTTCTTTACATATTCGACAAAACGTCTGAATTCGAAAGTGTCCGGTGATGTTTGGCCATATTGTGTCGGTATTAATATTTAACGTATTCACTTTTTATCAATTTCAATATGTAGATAACTTTGCAAGAAATATGTAGTTTTAGCATTAGTTATTGGCATCGTTAATAATGGACAATTTCATTTATATACGTTAGTATGGAGTTTTACCCCATGACTGCACGTTTGGTTAAATATTTGGCTTTACATTAAAAATATATTGAATGAAATTATACTATTGCAAAAATATTGAATATACATTGGAAATGTTTAGAATTAAACAAGAATATTGCAGAAATATTGTATTTAAATTGAAGATAATTGCAATGAATTAGGGAAATATTTTAATACGATTGGTGCGAAATGAGTTTAGCGCACCACAGTTATCGGACACAATTTCAATTTAATGTTGTCAATTTTAGAAAAACTATTTCTAAGATATAGCCAATGCAAACAATACCAAACCATTGTTTGTTTGTTTTTTGCAACTCCTGATAAGTGCAATTATGAGTGAAATTAAATATTTCATTTAATGAACAAACAGAAAGTTTCCATTTTGGTTCGATGACTTTGTTTTTATAGAAATCTGTAATGGGATATTTTTATGTAATAATCAATCTACCTATAATGATAAATTTGTTCTGTTTTAAAAACAGTAACGAAAAATAATGTACCAAGCATACATTACGAAACATTTTCCAACACATTCAGAATAGTGTAACAAAACTTCAATTTTTAATAAAATGAAACAAAATGTCTAAGTAAACTTTTTGAAAACGCATAGTACATTTCAAAACCCAATTTCAGAATGTATCATCAATTAGAATTTACCATCCGAATACTTTTGTGCAGCCCTGTACATGATATATAGATTTGTATATACACTACACAGTATGTTAAAATTTAATTCATTTAGAGACCGCAAGCAGGGTTGAAAATTCCCCTTAAGCAATTTCTGTCAATAAACGGAAATGTACCCAAGAGTTCTTTTGGAGCCCTGTATATGATGCATAGAATTCATACACACAAGTTATATGCAAAAAATTGGGAAATTTAACAACTGAAAATTCCGT
The DNA here is from genome assembly GCA_963931845.1 of Maratus michaelseni. NCBI lineage: Eukaryota > Metazoa > Arthropoda > Arachnida > Araneae > Salticidae > Maratus > Maratus michaelseni. The sequence goes on from OZ007588.1 coordinate 308,650,155, forward strand.
CAGAAAACGGCAATGGAATGCAAGAAATTGTGCAAGAAATTAGTTAAATTTTAAAACACGTACCGCAACTGAAAATGCATTTCCAGGAATTATTTTTCATAGACAGTACTGTAACCGAATTCTTTTGTGCGTCCTTGTAAATGAGCTATAAAGGATATGAACACCCTATTCTATAGTAATGATCTTGTAGTGCACCTAAGTGATATACAAGGTACGGTCATAAAGTTCTCGGAATAGGTCAATTACGAATTATTAAAAAATAGAACAATAATTTTACCTTATTGGCCTTCAAAGTACTTTCCTTCTGCATCCACACATATCATCCAGCGTTCGTATGACTGTTCAAAACACTCCTTGAATCCATTTTTTGAGACGTCCTTCAGTAGCTTCGTTGCATTTTAGGTTATCTCATCTGAATCAACTATGTCCCTTAAATTTCATTTTCAGCTGTGGAAACAAGTAAACATCCGCTGGTGCTAGGTCGGGAGAATAAGGAGGGTGTTACAGAGTGGTAACATTGTGTCTGGCAAGGTAATTTTTCACAATCAGAGTGATATATGGTGGAGCATTGTCGTGTAAAAGAAACCAATCATTTGTTGCCCATTTTTCAGGTTGTTTTCGTCTGATTGCATCTCGTAGTCTTTAAGGATCTCCAGGTAAAGTACTTTATTGACAGTTTGTCCTTCAGGAATAAATTCGTAGTGAATGACGCTCTCGTAATCGAAAAACACCTCCAACATCATTTTCCCTCTTCTTTTGCCCAAGCGAAATTTTTCCTTCCTTGGTGATGTTTTTGCTGCGTTTACAAAAACGCTTATGTCATCGTTTCCGTATGCTTTCTCGAGCTTCTCAGAAGGCGATTTCTTGAGCAAAACGCAGAATTTGATGAGTGCACGCTGCTCTAAAGACGACATTTCAAAATCAGACGAATGAAAAATTCGCTTTGTCAGAAATGATCTTCAGCTAACTCCAACAGTACCGGAAATGAATTCCAGATGCCTGTGTGTTTTCCTTATGGGTGCTGCCAACCTCCAAAAAATATATTTCCCCTCCAACGAACACCTGCGTGAATGTAGGCGATCATTCCGGGAATTTATTGACTCTACCTCGTATATCTATTCCAATATGTTCGCAATAGTGTAATACCATTAAATTCAATGCAAATGATTTCTCCATAGATCGTAATGTAACGGAATTCTTTTGAGTGTTACTGTAAACGAACTGTAAATGCTACGCATTACATTTTCATTACCGTACAAGCCATAGTAAACCTCAATAATATATATCAATTGTATTACAATCCTAGAATATTTACTTAAGTTAGAGTACGGTCAGATGGCAGACAGACGAACTGAACACATAAACACTTTTCAACTATGTTGAAAAATGTTAAAAAATTTCTTTCATACAGCAATGATGAATAATAGAGATATTTTGCATCTGAAGCCATCAGAGTTTTAAATGAAGAGAAATTTATCTAAAATTTCGTAAGCTCTAAGACAGAAATGTTGTATGATATTTACAAAAACACTTTGCTCTTTAATTGTATAAAGTACATTTTGTTATAAAGTACAATTAAATAGAGATTTACGTTACATATATTGTTTTCTAACTTGTATTCAAGCATAACTATGAGCGGAATGTCTGATAAAACATACCATATTTTGTAAAAACGACAAAATGTCATAAAAATAAATGTTGAAGCAGAAACATGATTAATAGCTGAGTATGCAAAAGACAACAAAATATCATTTTCTTTGCATTCATGTGTATCTGTGGAAGAATACATTAGTCAAAAATAATTCATATCTATGAAGAAAATCATCTGCATAGAAATGAAAGGACGAGATTATTTTTTCCATTATGTATTTCCACCACTTCGTTCAGTATAAATCACTTTTAACGACATACACATTCATTAATAATGTAAAAATGAACTTAAGCAAAAAATCGTGAATGATACTGCATTTTAATATATTTTTATTTAGCATACACTACAAGTTATTTACTGATTTGTTCCGAGATTTTTCTTTTGAGATTCTTTGTATTTTAAACATACACGTCTTTTCTCTGTTTTCAATTATTAATGCATGACATTTAACATTTAACATTTCTTGATCAATTACTTCTTATTAAATTCCTACTATTAGCTCTCACTCTCTCAATTTATATCTTGTTCAAATTTTCAATCGTTAATAAAATATTTTCTATTTACCCACTCAAGTTCACATATTTTTTTTTAAAACTTGTAGTGGATGACACTTTATGTTAATACAGTTTTTTCAAATATTAATTCATTAATTAAATTTAATTAATTAATTTTAGTTTTAAATTGGAGAAAAAAATGCCTCCCATTGTTTTCATAAATGAAATGAAAGATTTATATCAAATGAGTGATGCCACAGATATAAAATACCTCAACGATGATTATAAAATAATGTTCAATTAAGATAACGTGGGACATTCATGCTGCACGGATTTATTTTATATATTTATGATTAAAAAGTACGAATTGACTTTAAAAAAAAATTATATTACTTGTTTTTCTTCTAGCAGATTAACGCTTTAGAGGAAAACCGCACATTCAAACAAAGGGGAAGCTCATGGATCCGCACGAAATTTAGTAATTAGATTTTATGCAGTAAACAAGAATAAATGTAATAGTATAAAATATAATAGAGATATAATTAGCAAAATTATTTGCTGTTGTTTTGACATTCCATGTAACTGACGCGAGTGCAAAATCAGGATTTATTGAGTTTAACTTTAGAGTTTAAGACCTCTTTAGAGTAGGAATCTTCTCTTTATTTAATCGCAAATGTCTATCAATGTCTCTTATTTTCCAAATGTAGTGATACGAATTCTGAAAATGGTTGTTGTATTGTTCTCGGCAGTATATCTTGCCGATTATAAAAAAATGGTAAGTTAAGTTACAAATTTAATTATGTGACCAGTATAAAATTTGTACTTTTGATTGATAAGATATATTTTATAGAAATCTGTAATTGATCAATAACATATAATTATTACTCAATGTATTGTGTACAATTTGTGTTGTGTCAAACTTACAAAATTTGAAGTGATAAAAAATTCCTTTCAACCAAAAAATGAACTAAAGTAATGCGAAGTAGCATAAACTTTACGTTCAAGATCTATAGAAATTATGGATTAAGTATATTTTAATTCTGAATTCGTATTTTTTATAACTACAATTCTACATTAAACTAAAGATGTAATTAATGCAAGTGATAAAAACATTACACAAAAAGACTTAAAAATGCCTTTCAATATAAAGATGACATGTTTCATACGCTCAAACGGCGACTTCTTCAATATCGAAAATGATAAATAAACTATATTCGCAAAGTTTTAAAAATATATAAACTCAAATCGCGGGATCATATGTATAATGCAAGCTTATTAAAAAAAAAAAAAAAAAAAAAAAAAAAAAAAAAGCTTTGCGAAAATAGTTTATTTATCATTTTCGATCTTGGTCGTCGTTTGAGTGTATGAAACATGTCATCTTTATATTAAAAGGTACTTTAAACCTTTTTGTGTTATGGTTTTTATCACTTTAAGCCTTAATTACATATTTAGTTTACGTTAACAAGCGATTTTATTATATTATTTGTACAATTCTACACTTTTGTAAGAATTGCCTTGAACAAAACATGAATATTTTATATTTATAAAAAAAAAAATTCCTCGGTAAAATTTACAGCAAGAGAGATTTTTCTTCGTTGAAAATACAAATTCAAATAAGGGAAGTTTTAAAATACATATAGTGTTTACTAATTTAGATGTAAGCATAACCATAAGCAGAATTTTAGATGAAACATATCATCATTTGTAGATACGGCAGAACGCCATCGCAATAGAAGCTGTAGCAGAGACATGATTAATGACCAAGTATGTAAAAGTCAACAAAATGTTCCTCCTTCTGTGCTGTCATCTGGATCTATAGAGTTATTTCTGGCGAAAAAAGCATTTCATCTTTTTGATGAAAATCATCTGTAAGAAAAATGAAAAGACGGAGTTTATTTTTTCCTCTTTATAGTTTTTCTTATTGAATGAATAATACACTGCACTGATACTGTCTGATCTAAATTATTTTGTATAAATATCCGATAGAACAGTAATAATGTAATAATTTAAACTATATATTATGTTAAAATTGTTTTGTTTTAAAAACATATTTGGACGATCTGATATGAATAAAATGTCCGTATGATAAAAATTTGTAATAAAGGAAAATATAAAATAGTAAGGAGATATCTAATGAAATATATATTTGCAAAACGAGAAAAGAAAAATGTGGAAATACAAATCATCAACTGCTTTTAATGATTAATTGTTGGGACATATATTAGTCTATGTTAAAGAAAAAATATTGGTTGTTTAGTTATAACTCGAAAAATATAATTTCTACATTCAGTTATTTTTTGTTTTATATGATACTTTACAAAATACCAAACAAAACGCTTAAATATAGTGTGGATTAAACTGTTACGGAAATATTAACTGTGAATTATGACTGCGATTTTAAAAATTTATAAATAAAACATATACATTCTATCTTGTTATATTACATATAAACATTTGTTACAATATCAATTCGTGTAGTCGAAATGCCCTCTAAACATACTGTACATTTTCTGGCCACTGGGTATCAAATAATATAAAAATTCGTTAATTTTAATCCGATATATTTTCTGTAAAGTTAAAAATTCTTTTTTTTTTTGTATTTTCATATATGATAAATATCAGCAAATCTACGAAATATTTACACTGTAATAAACTACAAATGTTTCTTCATCTACGGAAACATAATATAGCCAGGTATTAACATATACGATAACCTCTTCCGAGTTACTCACGATTGCAAAAAGCGTTTTATATCTTTAGAAATATCAGATACCAATGTATTTTGGAACTGTAAAGAAGTATTTATAAAAAAGTATTCATAAGTTTACTTTGCTGCCACCGATTCTTGGAAATGTTTCAATGTAGTTTTTACAGTGTACTAATAAGTTTTTTCAAATCGGAATAACGATTTTTACGATGAATTTTAAATTAAGTATTTTAAGCTACGCAACTGAATTCATCGTAATAAAATAATATTAATATTAGTAAAAAAATAATAATAGTTACAAAATAACATGCATAAGTATGTTAATGTTAATGATGTTAATTTGTCATGTTTGTTTGAAAAATATTTTTTTTTAACATGAAAATTTTTATTTAAGAACTGATGGTAGCTGAAAAATCTGTATTCCAGTTTCAGAAAATTAATTAATACTGTGTGAAAACTACTCGGAAATGTATATAAATACTTCATTAAATTTTGAAAATATATTAAATTCTGAATGTACTAAAGAAAGATGGAGAACACTATCATATATATCCCGGAAGAGGTTATAGTATACTTCCGTTTGGTGATTAAATTAAAATTTCTTAGATTAACAAACATTTGTCTTTTTTACAGTGTATGAATTTCACCTTCACACCATGATTTTCGATAAGAAATTATTGTAAAAACTTTATCTTACTAGTGGCAGGAGCAAAATATTTTCCTTTTTAAAATGTGTTTCTCGATTTTAACATAGCCACCGAAAAGATTTTAACGCTTTTTGAATTTATTTTTTCAATTACATTATAATTTAAAATGTGCGTTTAAAATAAATGCGGCATGTTACATCTAAAGAGATGAAAACAAATACAATGTTCACATTGAGATTTTAAAAGTTCATACAAAATTAAAGTTGCTTAGGTCCCCCCCCCCCCTTCCTTCCATCAAAAAACAAAGCAATGAGAACAATAAATGTAGAAAATTATGAACAAGAAACTACATTCTCTACAGATTTATTCCCTGAAATATTTATAAAGTGCGTTTTTAGGGTTTCGTTCATCTCACGAGACCCTATTATTCCCGTTCCGTTGTCTGTCCGTCACAGAGCCATTCTCAGAAACTATGTAACTTACAGAGTTGAAACTTTGCGTATATATAGCTGAATAACAACTATGATTAACAACTACGAAGCTCAAAATATTAAAATTTGAAAAAATCCTATTATTTTAATAAATAGAGATAAAAAACAAAATTCTAATAGCCTTTTCTTATTAAATTTGAAGATATTTCGTTATAGCAGTTGCCAAAAATTAAAAAAACACAATGAAATTCTTTCTACAATAATTAATTTTCTATCGCACGATTTCCACGTGAAAAATGAAAATGAAATAAAAAATTTCACCAATTGAAAAAAAGATAAATATGAAATAAAATTGATTAACGTCATAGTGGTAATAAAACGGAAAAATTCTAAGATTTCTCAATAATACAAGGAGTATGAGTATGTGTATGTACACAAAGCAGATTAATATCACGTCATTAGAGAATTAAAAAGAAAATCTGACGTCATATTAGAAGTTTAACGAATTTTTCAAATGTTTGAGAATAATACACAGCGAGTATCAATATGAGTAACAGAGAATAGTAAATATATGAGCTTGAGAAACATATTGAATCGTGATAAAAATCCGATTATGGAAATATTCGCATATTTTAGCATTTTGAAGGTGTACAACATGTTTAATTTTGAAATTATTTTTTTAAATATCGCATTTAGTCCGCATGACAGATATTATTATGACAGAATATAATAGCGGGCTTCGCTCGCTATCGGGCTGGTTTAGATTTTCGAAAAAACGAAAAAATAGACCGGTAAATTTTTACTTTATAAAAAACATGACTTTTTTTTTGTTGCTAAATGAAATTTAATTCGATTTATTAAAGAAAAGATAAAGTGTTTTGAAAGGAATATTAAACGAAACCCTTTCAGCGATCTTCGATCACACTTACCCGCTTGTTTTCTCTTACTGTCTTTCTAGTCATTAACACATAAAACTACAACAATTCATCAAATATATTCGGTTCTTACAAAATTCATCGATTTATATATATATATATATATATATATATTGATAATTTAATAACAATTATTATTAAATTTATTACAGAAACCCTTCACGAAAGTTACAGGTTTACCTATTGTAGTTAGCTTTGTGTCTGTATAAAAAGACTTCTGAAAAATTATAAACAAGAACAAAAAATCATGCATTAGGTATAGATTATGAAACACCTTTCAACTCTAAAAGAATATTGTTAAGAAATTTAATTTTTTCGTGCATTTAAATTAGATATTTAAATAAACAATTTAAAAAACACGTAACATAGTTAAAAATCCATTTTCAGTAATTGCTCTTCATAGCTGATAGTGTATGCGAATTATTTCTTGCAGTCCTGTATATGATCTATAGCATTTATATGCATCATGTAATACAATAAAAATTAAGTTTAAAAATGCATACCACATTTGAAAACACACTTCCATCAATAATAGCTCATAGTCAGTCTTGTCACCGAATTCTTTTGAGTGACTCTGGAAATGAACGTATGAACGTACGCACTTCATAATCTATGGAAAACATGTTGTAAACAGAACAATCAATCTCACCTGGACATTTTCTTTTAACATGAATGTTTTAAACGTGTTAACATATTGCATTTTATAAAGTCAAAATAATAAAAAATTGAAGATATATATATTCTTATTTCAATATGAAGTTGAGCTGATACAGCTTTTTTTATTTAAAAAGTAATCATACGTATGTAAGATTTGTGCTAGACATGCTACACAAACCATATCCAATATCAACAGGATAAACTGCTCTAGCTGCATTAAGTATGCATTTTCTTTTTTATCTTTCTCACAATCTAGATCGTACGTTCAAAGTTGAAATTATATAGTAAGCGCTTCGTGTATAAATATATTTTAGTTAGTATATTTTCATACGAAAGGCGTACAAATTAATAGGCAACAATTTTCTTCGAAAATTGAATTCTCGAGTAACATATTCCATATGCGTAACGGAGCATGTGCATCATTCGAAAATTGTATTCCTTTACCGATACCTTTTATAATGCGACAAAATAATACTCGGCCAGAAAAATAGTCACAAATTTAAGAATCTCGTTAACATTAACTAAATAAATTACCCCTTAAAACCAAATCTTAAGAGGCGCACATAGAACACATTTTTCTAAGCGTAAAGAGGCAATACGAGTCAAATAAGACCACACCTTTCCAACTTTTTTAACAGATAATTTTTAGGAAACAATAAAGTAAATAGTACAAATTTGTCTTCTATTGATCCGAAATTGAAATGAAAACTTTCAAGACTATTAATAACTTTTATTTACGATTTACAGTTCTGCACATTTTCGGCCCCACTAAACTCAGTGAGTAGTATTCTCACTTTTTACGAAATCAGCAGTCCGGTGCGAAAATGTGCTAATCTAAATTTGCATGGCACAAAGTGGTGACTGTTTAAAGTTTTTAGGGTTTACTTTGCATGCTAGCCAGAATTCACAGCTTTTTTCAGTTATAATTATCCCTAAAGATCTTCCGCCATTGACAGTGATGAAGCGTTCATTGACATGATGAAGTGTTGCAATTTTTTTTTTACAGCGTGGGCGAAATGTAGCCGTTGCATAATTATATTCGTTTCTTTTTCCATTATTCGTTCTTTTATCATAAACAGTTATTCTTTAATACATTGACTATGATTTTTTTAAAAAGATGAATTAGATATTTTAATGTCAAACAGTATTTTGAATACTATTAAATTACAACAAATTTCTTAGATTATTATTTCTTTTGTTGAAAAAGTGTCTATTTAAATTTGTAATACTTTCTTAAAAAATCCTCCACCCCCCCCTTTTTTTTCAAGTGAGCGGTTTTCAAAAGAAAAAAGTATGAGATGTTTTCTTATTTTAGTTTCGGAGTGTTCTAAGTATCGCCGTGAATAAGAAATTGATAATTTCCACAAAAAATCAGCAGGTGCCCAAAACCGAGAAACTTCAAAAAGAGTGCATAAGCATCGTTTGTATGGTACGGTAAAACTTTTCTTGTCTCATAGAGAAGGTATGGGTGTTTTTAGTTAAACGGTTCAACAACAACATAAGTACCATCGGGAACAATAATATTGCGGTCTTTATTCATTGATTTCTTGTGCTGTTTCAGTTGTGAGTTCTTTAGTTTGATTATATACTTTAATAATATATCGTATTATAAAAAGCATTGAATTATTCGCGCTTGACTTTGTGTAAAAAAAAAAATTTTTTTACAATCATTCATTACAGTCTCTAACAAAATAAAACACTAGTAAAACACTAAAAGTATTTGATATCTTAAAAGCGTCATTTGCAAAGTCTAGATAGCTTAGAATCTAGAAGATATGTTCGATATCCAATAATTCAATTACCGCAAAAGCAATTTAAAACAATAAACACCCCTACATGTTGCACAATTAATGAACAATGGTTTCTTTAAAAGTTTTAAATATAAATGCTGAAATGAAAAGTTTTAAAGAAATTTCTGAAATACTCACTTTCAACACAGAGTTTTCCATCATACCAGATATAACGTATTTTTTTTTGTTAAATCCTGCTGATATAAAGTATTCGTGAGCTAGCTAATGTATTTTGATAAAGACTACCTGAAGGACAAATTTCCTCTGAATTTAAAATTTAAAATGTCTATTTTTTAGCTATTCTATTTAAAATTTCCTCTTTATCTATATTAATAAAAGAAAGTTTCGCTCTGTGTGTATCCGTGTGTGTGTGTCCGTGTGTGTGTGTGTCTGTGTGTCTGTTGGCGATGGCTAGCAAAATATAGCCCACCTAGAAGTCTGGAAATTTAGGTGTGGATAGTCCAAGGTCTGGCCATGTGCACCTGAGCCTCAGAATTTTAATATTTTGATAATTGTCTGAGTGCAACGAAGACTCATACACAGCGCAGTATTACTTTGCCCCATATATAGCTACGATGGATATTAAAACCTTTCGTCAAGCATAACTCAAAAAATATTTAACGGATTTCGTTCAAATTTTTACAGCAGGTACCTATATAGGTGACAACGACGTCTATTTATTACCAAGAATAAATGTCAAACCGTTTGGAAATTATATTAAAAAAATAGATAAAAAAGCACAATTAAAGTACATACGTCACGAAAATTTTGTGCGTACGTCATTTTCACAGGCGGAAGATTTTCGTAGGCAATTGGAATTGAAAAGTTCATGGAGTACATGGAGCAAAAAAATATACACGCTCTAATATTCAGCACAATAAAATATATTTCAATTTAGTAGAAATCGGAAATTAATCTGGATTTTTTTCTGTTTGAAAGAAAAACCCCGCAATAATTTGGTAGACTTGGTATTAGAGATTTGGCGCAAATCTCAGCAATAGCAGTTTTTTTTATTTCGCGTGTGTAAATTAAAAATAAAATTATTTGGTGTTTAAATAAAAGGTTTCGATTTATGGCATTATTTCTTTTTTTTATTTTCTCTTTTTAGCATTTTAAATGGGATTAATGAAAGGCATGTATTTTAAATTAAATGAGTGAAAGGTTTATATTTAAATGAAATGAATTCAATATGAAAATGTTATAGGAACAATATTTGGCGATTTATTAACTGCGCCAGGATAACATAAAAGTACCAATATATCAAACGGTATGTAGTATGTGAAATGAAACAATTATATTATAATCACCCATAGTACAAGAAAAAAAAAACTAATATTCTGCATTCAGAGGGAAAAACCATCTCCTGTGCCGTAAGATTTGACGAGTTCTTTTTTGGTGATAAGTTTTTCGATGTGATTGTTGGGATCTGCAGGATTTGGCTTACTTTTTCTAAATCTTATTTTTTTTGCAGATGTAGTATTATGTAAATATATTTTTTTGCAGATATTTTTCTATTTTGTATATTTGGCATTCTATTTTGTATATTTGGCATTCTATTTTGTATATTTGGCATTCTATTTTGTATATTTTCTATTTGGCATTTGGAAAAGAGATTTTTACCTTTTTTATCTGTGCCTTCGGAAATATTAAAAAAATAAAAAAATATTTACTTATATCAAGCGTATAATGTTATGTTTTGCATTTTTATACGGACCACTTCTCCATTTTTAGATTTTAAATGCTATTTATTATTTACTAGCCGTTTATTAATTGTTTACAATTTACCCCCCCCCCCTGACAATAACAATTATTTATCACAAAAATGCCTCTTAGGTTTGTTAAATAAGTTTGTTTATGTTTTTTCATTACTTATTAAAATATCGAATATGGCGATAAAATTTTATTTTAGCATTGTGCTTAAATTTTTAAGATGATGCAAAAACATGCTTTAATAAACGTATGTTTGTAAATATTTGAAAAACATGTTTTACCGCTCTCTTGAAAAATTTTGTAAGATGCTAAAACTACCTTTTGGCACCATTTAAATTTTTTTCACCACCCGACATAGGATACGAAACTTTTCCCCATTCAGATACACAGGCAAGGCTGGTCTGAAACAAGTGTAATGCTAGCAACCATATTGTTTTAACTCTATAAGAGTTACAATAATGATATTAAATGCTCCGATTGGCTTTGGGCCCAATTACGAAAGTTTCTCCTAAAAGAAACTGTAGAAGAAGTCTTTTACATTTGTTTCAAATGAAGCTCAGTCTACAAGGCATTAGTTAATAATACAAACAACACTAATGGCATGGAGGCAAAAGTTTTAATTTAAATGTATATATTTGAAACCCTTCCCCCCTACCCCCCCCAAAAAAAAATATATATAAAAGAAAAGAAAAGAAAGTTACAGTAATGAATTTAAAATGGCGTTAATCCACGCTTTCTGACATAAGCAATTGGCTGCAAACGCGATAATGAAACTTTGACTTAACTTAATAACATGTAGTTAATATAGCCCTCAGGGTACTTTGCAGTTATACAGACCTTGTGGTTTTTTTAAAAAGCTTGAGACAGTTCAGGTTTAAGAAGTTGAGATTCACTGTCAAATGATATAAGCAACTATGAACACAAAACTGATGAATTATTATTCAGGTTTATGTATGTATTTAAAAAAAAAATTGCATCTGATTACATTTATTAGATAAATTACTTCTGTTTGCATTTAATAACTGATATACGGCTTCTGTATATTAAATGAATTGTTTAAATATTGGAAAGAGGTGGCGAGAGGTAGAAAGACGAGTAAACAAACGGGTAGACAGACGAGTAGTGAGATGGGTAAGAGACGAGTAGCGACATAGGTAGGCTGACGGGTAACGAAACGAATAGACAGACGGCTAGATAGAAAGGTAAAAAGAGGGTTGACAGAGGGGTAGAGAGATGGGTCACGAGACGGGTAGCGACACCGGTAGACAGGAATGTAGCGAGAAAGGTTGCGAGACGCGTAGCGTGGTAGATAAATAGACGAGTTGACTGACGGGTAATGAGATTGGTAGCGAGACGGGTAAAGAGTCGAGTACAAAAACAGACGGATAGTGAGACGGGTATACAGACGAGTAGAGAGACAGTAGATGGGTACGGAGATGGGTAAGAAGATGGGTAGTGAGGCGTATAGCCAGACGGGTTGAGAGACAGATAGACAAGTTGTGAGACAGATAGAGAAATGAGTAGCGAAGTGGATAGAGACACGGATAGACATACAAGTAGTTAGACGGATAAACAGACGGTTAGAGAAATAGATTGGCGGGTAGAGAGACCGGTAGAGAAATATAGAGACAGGTAGCGAGACGTGTAGAGAGATAGACAATCGGTTAGAGAGACGGGCAGAAGAACGGATAGGGAAACAGGCAGATTGTAGAGAGACAGACAGACAGGCAAAAGAAAAGTCTGCGGATTGGCGCAGTAAAGGCGCATTAAAGGCGCAGGGGCAGAGCCTCCTAGAGAATAATCAAGAAGTATCTGTTAAGCTTAACTTTGTAATATATATATTTTTTTCAATTTTGCCGATATGGAGATTTAATGTAAAAGTTATTTTACAGACGTCTTCGAAAGATTTTTTGTATACTTTAATAGTAATTTAGACTATAGTTTTGCAATCTGGTTTGTAGCAAAGTATGCTATCAATGTGGTTTGAAGTGTAAGAGTTTCTATAAACAGTTATACAAATAATAGATATATAATCAAGGAAGAAAATTTTTAAATTCACACACAAAAAAAGGTGCAACACAGAAATTAAATTTGCGTTAAGCCACGCTTGATAGAATAATCTATTGGCTGCAAATCCAATTACGTAACTTTAAAAAGCTCGGCGTTTTAAAAGATCCGGCGTTTTTAGGGTTTCGTTCATCTCACGAAACCCTATTACTCCCTATCCGTTGTCTGTCTGTCACAGAGCCATTCTCAAAAACTATGTAACTTACAGAGTTGAAACTTTGTGTATAAATCTGAATATCAGGTATGAAGAGCTCAAAATATTAAAATTTCAAAAATTCGTATTATTTTAATAAATAGAGATAAAAAACCAAAATTCTAACAGCCTTTTCCTATTAAATTTAAACATTTTTCGTTATAGCAGATGCCAAAAATTAAAAATCCACGATGAAATTCTTTCTACAATAAGTAATTTTCTATCAGACTATTTCCACGTGAAAAAAAGATTAATATGAAATAAAATTGATTGACGTCATAGTGGTAATAAAGCGGAAAAATCAATAAAGGAGTATACAAGGAGTATGAGTATGTGTATGCACAGAAAACAGATTAATATCACGTCATTAGAGAATTAAAAAGAAAATCTGACGTCATATCGGAAGTTTAAAGGATTTTTTAAATGTTTCAGAATAATACAAAGCGAGTATCAATATGACTTATAGAGAATAGTAAATATATGAATTTGAGGAACGTATTGAATCGTGATAAAAATCCGATTATGGAAATATTCGCATATTTTAACATTTTGAAGGTTTACAACATGTTTAATTTTGAAATTATTTTTTTTTTAAATATCGCATTTAGTCCACATGACAGATATTATTATGACAGAATATAATAGCGGGCTGGTTTAGATATTCGAAAAAACGAGAAAAAAGTCCGCTAAATTTTTACTTTATAAAAAACATGACTTTTTTTTTTTGGCTTCTAAATGAAATTTATTTGGATTTATTAAGGAAAGGATAAAGTGTTTTGAAAGAAATATTAAACGAAACCCTTTGAGCGATCTTCGATCACACTTACCTACTTGTTTTTTTTTTTTGTTGTTGTTGTTGTTTTTTTCAAGTTTTGCGCTATACGCGCTTAAGAAAATGAGATTCTTTGCCACATGTTAAAAAAAATTATGAAAACACATCTGATGAACGGTACTTCTTTTCTACTTTTTTAACAGTGTATATGAATTTATATATGATATTTTGTAATTCTATCATTTAATTTGCTCTTTTTCTTTATATTGTAATTGTTAACCCTATGTTCTCAGCAATATCACTCAGACTAATCCCTTTGAGGGAAGACCTAGTTAGCCTAGATATTAATTAGATTCTCATTAACCATCGCTTCTAAAATGTCATCTTTTAAATCAAAATGGCGGAAGAAATGAACTGGCGCATTGGATATGCAACCGGAAATGAACGAATTCGAAATTATTTTACTAATTAGCGAATTTTAAGAAAACTAATTGAGATATCAATTTGAAAATTTCTGAGCATATGTAAAAAAAATATTCTGTATCTGACTATGTGATTTTTGAAAAATTCGGTTGGTAATTTTTTTTTAATTTATACAAAAAACTGCCAAAAATCTGCCGGCGCCAGTGAAAACAATCCGAGAAAGTTTCAGACAGGGATCTGCTTTCATTAAAAACTGAACTACAAAGAGATCTGTTTCTCGGGCCGATCCCTCCATTTAGTTTGCGAAAATGAAAGGAAATAATTGCCAATTTTTACTAATGAACAAAAATTTAGGTAACTAATTAAGATATAGATTTGAAATTGAGGTCAGGAAGGGGTGTCATCTGCCGGCTATTTTAGCGTAGCGTCTTCGTTATGTTCTAATTATCAGAAAAATGTAATTCTTTTTTTAATGATCGCGTTAATGTAGGTGACGGTGGTTTTCTTGAACAAATTATTCATTATATTTGCGGGTAAAGGAAGGGAGGGGGTTAACGCTTTTTTCTGAGATTGTAATTATCTCGGGGCCGGGCAACGCCTTGCGGGTTAGCTAGTAAGTAAAATAAAAATGGCAACAGCGAAAAGAATTTTCTGAATGATAATATTTCATTTTTTCTTTACACTGGAACTGTTTCGATTACATTTTTTCCCCCTTACAAAAAAAATAATAATCAAGTTTTATAGATATCTATACTAATAAAATAAAGTTTCGCTCTGTCTGTGTGTCTGTGTGTCTGTTGGGGATGGCTAGCAAAATATAGCCCACCTAGAAGCCTGAAAATTTAGGTGTGGATAGTCCAAGGTCTGACCATGTGCACCTGAGTCTCAGAATTTGAGTCTAATAATTTGATAATTATTCAAGATATTAATTAGAATATCATTAAACATCGCATCCAAAATGCCGTTTTTTAAATCAAAATGGCTGAAGAAAAGTACTGCTGTTGTGAATTTGCAAACGGAAATGAACGAATTCGAAATTATTTGACTAATTAGCGAATTTTAAGAAAACTAATTAAGATATCAATTTGAAAATTTCTGAGCATATGTAAAAAAAAAACAATCCTGCATCCGACTATAGGATTTTTGAAAAATTCCGCCGGTAATTTTTCTTCATTTATGCAAAAAAAACTGTCGAAAATCTCTCTGCGCCAGTGAAAAAAATCTGAAAAAGTTTCAGACAGGGATCTGCTTTCATTAAAAACTGACCTACAAAGAGATCTGTTTCTCTGGCTGATCCCTCCATTTAGTTTGCTAAAATGAAAGGAAATAATTGGCAACTTTTACTAATGAACTAAAATTTAGATAACTAATTAAGAAAATCTGGAATTGAGGATGAGAAGTGTTGTCATTTGCCAGATATTTTAGCGTAGCGTCTTCGTTATGTTCTAATTATCAGAAAAAATTAATTATTTGTTTAATGATTGCGTTAATGTAGGTGAAGGTGGTTTTCTTGAACAAATTATTCGTTATATTTGCGGGTATGGGGAGGGAGGGGGTTAACGCCTTGCTCTGAGATTGTTATTATCTCGGGCGCGGGCAACGCCGGGCGGGTAGCTAGTGTTTAAATAAACATCACTGAGTTGAGCTAAAGAGTTATATACTTTAGTTTCGTCCTTTAAATTACTAGTAAATTCTGTAAGAGAGGGACCCAGCTAAATTTTATTATTTCAGTGAGTTTTGTTTGTGGGAATAATTTACATGTTTATACTAAACAACTTTTTCCCTTACCATTTACTCTCTGAATATGAGATTATTGATTATTATAAAATATATTAATAAAATGTTAATGATGCTACTTTCTGCCTACTCCCATTTGATAAACACGTCTTTAATTGGATGCGTGACGTCACATGCACATTATTTATTATTTCACTATTGATTAAAAAAAAACAAATGTAGAAACAAATATTTTTAATTTTATTATTATTCATATTCTAATTATTTTACTTTGACTTTAAATATTGTCAAATTACGGAAAACTTTTACTTTTATAAAAATTTTTAATGAATTTTCTGTTCTTTTTTATACCATACAAAATTTCTAAGTAAATGTTAAATGGAAAATAGAAAAATCGAAATATTAATTACTAGCTGACTCGCCCGACGTTTCCCGGGCCAGTGATAATAAATTAAAATAAAAAGAAACCCAAGTATTCCATATCAAGTCAAATGACCAAAACCATGTTGAAATCGGGCCTTTAGAACTTGAGAAAAGAATGCGCCCCCAGGCGGTGGAAGGAGCCCCCCCCCCCCCTGTAAATTTAAAGAATTACGTTTAACATTAACGCGATATTTAATTCACGGATAAAATCCTCTGCCTTCTCTAAACTTAAACACTTAAGTTTGAAGCCCTGAGATGAAAGGTTCTAACTGGAATGTAGAAATGGGGAATAACGAAAAGGAAGAAAGGACCCAAAACTTTAAAGATCGGATTAAAAAGGGTCAAGATATTAACAACTTAGAGAAAAAACTTCAAGGGGCCCTGTACCGGCGCCCAAGGCGCCAAGGTCTTAACTGGACAGGAGAAATGAAGAAATAACTAAATGTAAAAAGCGTCCCCAAGAACGAAAAGGATCGGATAAAAAAGGGGCAATTTATTAAAAATTTAGGGCAAAAATCTTAAAGGGGCCCCAAAGTGCCCGGGTCTTAAAAAATTAACAATCTGAGACTCAGCTGCATCAGAACCGGCCTTGGACTATTCGCAACCAAATTTTCAGACTTCTATGTACGGTAGAATTTGCTAAGCATCGCACAAACCCACAGTGACACAGTCAAACAACTTTCTTTTATTAGTATATAAAACATATATCTTAAAATGTTATATTATATTTTCGAAACAGATGAACAAAATTCCACCAAAAATGATACAGTTATTTTTGAATGTCCGACAAATGTAATAAAAAAATGTCAAACTGATTGTATTATAATAACCCCTTCACGACGTGCATCTCGTATACATGGCGGCGTAAAGTGTACATGGAACCCTTACTTATCCTCCATTTTTTTAAAGCAAGAATTTTGCGATTAAATTATGCAAATATTTCTATTTAGAATTGCTTTCGGTAAAATATTAAGACTTACCCTCGCATTCGACCCTCGTATTGTACCCTCGTATTGGGCTCTCGTTGCGAAGAGGTCATAAACTGAATAGTGAAATTTTTGAATTCATATTTTAGCAATCAACTGAATAAGCCCAAGGTACCATTGTTCTTTCAGTGAATGATAAAACTATAAAATAGTCTGAAGTCCAATAGAAAAGCACTATGACACGAAATAAAATATTCCATATTTTTCGGATTAATTACCTGGAATAAACTAAGAACTACACAGTTAATTCAGATTAACATTAGCTCTACTCAGTTTCAAGATAATCTGATGATTTTTAATGCAGTTATCGCCAGACAGATGTAGTACATATATATACAGACAGACACAGAGACGACGGTGTGAGAATCCCGTCGGTCTCCTCAGTAAGTCAACTCACGTTTCGACAATTACATATTGATATAATAAATACAAATTAAATATATTTGAGTTGAAAGATGTTCATTTTAAAATAGGTGGTTGATACAAAATGTCCGTGTCAGAAACCAATGACACACAGACTTACGCATCGATACGTGCATCCCAAATCCCATGTTTTATCTACGAAGAACAAGAATAAAGAATGATTTATAGAAAAATGACAAAAAGTACTCTAATCATAAACACTTAGAAAATAATAAATAAAAATTCATCGAAAACTTTACAAACCAAGTTTCATGATTTTATTTCATTTTAATTAGATTTCTCAAATGAATGTCTCATAGATACGCTCATTCTAACAAAATATCCATCTTTGCCTATGTGTTTCTTCTGACGAATTGCAAACTATGGACGTTTATGACTTACATTTTCATTATTAAGAAAAAATAAATAAAAATGTCTTCAGCTAATGCATATGCAGCTAATATTTTAATTATCAGAGCGTAGCATCATAGTAAAATTAAAATTAGTCAAATAATTCTTATACATATATATATAACTTAAAATAATGAATAGAAAAATAACTACAAAACAATTTCTAAACCACATTATATCTCATCATAAATTGTGTGTTTAACTATGTAACTCGACACATTGTTTGGTAACAAATGTCTGACTTATTTTCAAAAAATATTCGTTTAATACAACGCAAAATGTTCTCATCAAAGCAAAATCTTTTCCAAAACCAATTTTAACCAGCTGTATATTTAAAATACGTCGTTAGTGTTTATTTTTATACTTGACCAGCGATTCATTGTTACAGAATTTTCTGCAAACTGTCTTCTGTCGATAGCATTATAGAAAAGAATCGATTTCACATTAGTGAAAAAAAAAAGCAATTCAGGAAAATTGTTTTATCCTTCATTTTTCATAGTTGTCCCTTCATAAGATAATACGATACGTGATACACTTACTAGATTAAAATAGAACTACTAACAGCTAATGTTTTTTTTCGATTGGTAATTAAATTTACAAACTGGATTGTAGTCACTGATTAATTATCTGAGCTTAATTTTTTTTTATATTTTGGGTTATACATCATCTTATACCTACTATTTTACAAAGTTAAATGTCTGTATGCTTTGCAGATAAAAAATTAATTAATTCAGTAGATTTTGATTACAGATTCAAAATATGAAAATGGGAATACTTTCATACTAGTGTATTTAAATACGGCACATTTTACACAATATTTTTAATATGTATGATAATACTCGACTACTTGCAAAAATACTCAATTCAACATTTTACAGGTTGTGTTCACAAAGTTTCAAGACTGATTGTTTCCTGAGTAGGGGCACGCGCGCTTACCCGTTTCACTGACAGGGTTAGGTAGTGGGGGTGTCAGCTAACGGAGCCCATACGCGTCAGTTGTCCCCGAGAAGTTGGAGTGCGTAGATCGCTAGTGGAGTGAGTACATGTCATTGACCCTCGTCGAAAACTTGTTGAGTGAAAAAGCAACGTCATTTGGAGCAGCGTTATTCTGTAAAGTTTTGTGTGATTAAGAAAACTGCGACAGAGACTTTTCGCATGATTCAAGAGGCCTATCAAGGAAAAGCCTCTCATATCCTAAACCCAAGAAGTCTCGAATGAGCAAGTCACGCGTGAAAAGCATGTTCATTGTTGTTTTAGAAGTAAAAGGACAGATTCACAAATTGTTTGTTCCTGCCGGACAGAGTGTCACAGGTCCGTTTTACGCTGGAGTGCTCCACCATTTGAGGGATCACGTCCGGCGCGTCCGCCCAGACATCAAAGAAGATTGGATTGTTCACCACGACAATGCGCCCTCTCACACTCGCTCGCCGCCGCCGAAGTTTTGGCTAAGTTTAATGAGGCAATACTGCCGCAAGCCCCCTACACCCCAACCTCGCTCTTAGCGACTTTTGTTCCACTGGATCAACAAAATCCTGAAAGGGGAGCGATTTGACACGATTCCAGCGATCCAGGTAGCTTCGACGAGACCGCTTAACAGCCTTGCGCGCGAAGACTTCCAGGGAGCCTATGAACAATGGAAAATTACGCTGCCAGCGGTGTGTTGTTGCCCAGGTGTCATGTTTCGAATAAGTTTGGTTCGCTGTACAAAAATGTTTCATAAATTTTGTAGTCTCAGACCAGTCTTGAAATTGTATGAACACACTCTGTATACATACTAGGGTAAGCTAAAATGATAATTGTATTTCTAATAATTTTGATTTTCGAAAATTGTTAAATACGAGGTTTAGTTCTTTAATGCAAAATATCGGATTTCGGAACATCACAAGTTAGAGAACAGAAACTATTAAATTACACACTGTTTTGTCTGTGTTAAGGTTTGTTGTTTATATAAAAGTATATGAATTATATAACTTTGTAATAATTTAGACAAAACCTTTAGAGTGACGTACATTTTATTCATGTGCATTTAAAGTGACTGCACAATTTTCTAATGCCATACATTGTTATATATCATATCGTTTTCCAATCGTTCATCTGCATCAATGGAGTCACCCATGAGCAATATTCAGTCTTCCTTGTTCCCTTGTCTCGCTGGTTAGAAAATGTATAAGTTGTGGTGTATTAGTTATTGGACTTACTCCATAGTCGCTATTAACTCTGACTGAAACAAACATTAGATATGTATACCTTTTAACGAGATTATAGAATTTGTGTTTGGTGTAATAAAATGTCTATGAGGGAGTGTGTTGGTGCCAAAAAAACATATCAGAAAATTTGCGTTAATAAAGTGTGAAGTCACAGTCCAACAAAAATGTGTTTATTTAGTATTATTAGTGTGTTATTGTGTTATCATTTTATGGGCTGAATGAGACCGAAATTTGAACTAACAAATTCTGTTTAGCGTTTTGTGAAAAACAGAGATTGTGATAAATTCAAACTGAGAAAGTAATGGGATATTCAAAAAGAATGAAACACTTTAAAATCGTTAAATCGTGAAATATATACTCTAAAAGGAAAAATAAAGAGGATTGAAAATTTATTCAAAGCGTTTATAAGACCTTAAGTAAAATGAATTGCTCACTCCATTAAAAGTGAAATTAAATCAAATGGAATGCATGAAAAAATATATCTCTAAACTAAGGAAAGGTTGTTTTATTTTATCTCAGTACACGGAGTTGGAGCGGAAGCATGTTTAAAAGATATGGACTAATGTCTTGAAAACATCCTGCGAAAGTGGGATTAAGTTTAGTACTGAAAACTGCTCTAAAGTATTTACTGATGATAAATTACGTAAAATAGTTTTAGCGACTTTCCTTGGTTATATGTATACATGACCTACGATGAAAGATTTATTTAGAGCATGTGTAAATTAAAATTTAAGCTTGTTCCAAATGCTGCAATATTTTTTCAGTCTTAATAAATTTTCCTCTTCGAGCAGTGGAATCAATCTCAATAGCAGATCATAAATATAAAATTGCTTAGTCACTATTAGAAGACCGATTTTCTAATTACAGTGGAGAGTATTTTTCTCATATTAAGCAATTTATGTGAAAACTAACTGTTTAGGGTGAGTTTCTTTTTGATGAAAAATTGTTCCACCAAAAAAAACCTATGGTTTGATCGTAAATTTGGAAAGGTAAATTATATTCCTTGAAGAGATTCCTAATTGATTTTCTAAAAATATATGCAAGAACCTTAGCAGCTTCTAGTAATTTTAAGAAAATAAATCAAAGGCATCATCCAAAAAATACTACACTGTAAAGAATGTAAAATCATCTGTTTGCATATATTACAAGGTAATTATGGTATATTTCAATGTTCAAATTTTCAAACATTTTCGGTAAATGATAGATTGGAGTTTTTTAAAAAACAAAGATCGTATTTCAACTGCTTTTCTACTCATAGTGTAAGGTATTATGTTTTAAAGTTATATTTTGCAAAGTGTGGCAAAAAGCGCAATAGCCTGATTCATTTTGAGAAAATAAGAAACACTTCTACTTTTAGTGTACCACAACAAACTTACTATCCACTAAATACTGTTAGGGAAATAAGTCCTTCAACTTATTTAAATCCAAACGCAGCAAGTTTCTAAATAATTAATGTAAATATACGACATATCCTTTGCAAAGTAAGAATTTGTAGGTTTTGCAATGCCAAAAACACTTTTCTCTTCCAAAGTCGCATGTATACATTTTTGTCGAATTGGAAAATGTAATGCAGTAATGCTGTAAAATGTAATGCAGTAAAATCAGTAATGCTGTAAAATGTAATGCAGTAAAATCAGTAATGTTGTAATAAATGTCATATTCACAGATAAAACAAACAAACAAAATACATACTCCTTTTACTGTAGGCTGACAGGTTAGCTTCTTTGGAAATGAAATTGCTGATACATTAAGCGTAAAACAACAATCTATAAAGGCTCCTATATCTGGTCTTAGGAATTATTTCCTTACTGCTAAACTTAAATTAAGTACATCAAAGGAAAATTCTAATGGATAATTTAAATGTTACATTGTATTTTACATTGTTGTTAGTATTACTGGTCTTACACTTTGAAAACCTTTTAATATTTCGATATTTTCCAAAATATATTTATTTTACAGATCCAAATATCTATAAACCTGAAAAGATAAATGCGCTTCTAAGAGCTGACATTTTCTGTTAGCCATTTAAACCAATCCAAATGAAGCTAAAGGGTGAATCTATTATGTTCCAAGAAACAGTCTTTGTTTGGGTAGTGAGCGGAACTATCAAATAGGACAAGAGAGTTATCAATATAGGACAAGAGAGTTATCATTGTAGATTAGTGAATAATTTTGAAACTGTAAATAAATTATAGAATTTTGGGATATAGAATCCATTTGTATTAAAAATACCGAATTGTATAGCCGAATAAATAGATTGTAAAAGTCAACAAATTTTCCATGAAATAATACGTTTTAAAAATGGTCGATATGAGAATAATTTACTTTGGAGAAGAAATTGTGAATAAGTTGACGATAAGAATGGTGTTGAAAAGAAATGACTTTATACTCTTATTTGAGGAACGGTATAGCTGATAAATTATTAAATCTAGACAAAACAGTTAACCAATCATTATTTCATGTACCATGGCAATTAAAATTCTTCACCAAGTGGTTGTAAGAAAAGAAGTAAAGATCATTTTCCATGCAAGGTCACACGAACCAGGTCGTTTATCATACAATAATTGTTTATATCAAGAAATTACCTTAAATCCAAATATATTTCATCTTTTACGTTTGGATTGAATGTAGCTACTTTCTTAGCAGGCACCGTAAAAATTGTTTAGAAATTTTTTTCTGTGCAGGAGATAGAGATGTTATGAGATTACTCTGTGTATACAGTAGTGGAAATACGCAGGTATTGAGGTTGAGAACAATGACTTTTGTCGTCAAAGTTAGTCCTTATTTTATTGGCACCAATTAAAAAGACGCATATTGAAAAGCATAGAAACGACTTCCCCTATCACAGTGAAAATACTTGATAGTGATTTTTATGTAGATGATTTTATCGCTGATAATTACGACGTTTCCCCTGCTCTTGAAATGCTGAGAAGATAAATAATGACGCTGGTATCTTTTTAAGAAAGTGGATTTCGAATTATGTTGAGCTAACAAAAGTGAAAATCCGCGGGTTTTAAACAATTGAATCTGGATGATCTAAATGATATACTACATCGAATTCATGGACTTTTAAGGGATCCGTATTGCGATTATCTATCCTTAGAAAATAATTTCTTGCTAGAACTCTTCCAAAAGAAAAATAACACAAAGCGGTCTTTAATAATGGCTGCTGGGGGATATTTCATTCTTTATGTGTTGCCACACACTTCAGGGACCGTTTCAAATGTTAAGGAATTGGCAAAGAAAACTCTCTTGTGATATAATAGTGTACAAAATAAGCAGTAGTGTAAGGAAGTTAAAATAATATAAAGAATTCAATGTTCACACACATAGATATATCTTAAATTTTGTTATTGAACAAGGTAGAGAATTCGAGATCCATAAATTTTCAAACGCTAGTGAGTTGACGTATAGAGCAGTGAGCTATATTAAAATAAATTTCGGGGACACATTCATTACCAACATTGTAGCATGAAATTCTAGAATGGTTCCTTTAAAGAATTTCTCACTACCAAAAGTGAAAGTTACGGATGCATTCCTCACAGCAAAGTTACCTTTATCTATACTAATATTATAAAGTAATAAAGATTGTTTGTTGGTTTGCTTGTTTGTTTGTAGGGGGTAATCTCTGGAACTACTGAAGCGATTTCAAAAGTGATGGGGGTAAATTGATGGTGAAAATCCCTGTTCCTACATAGGCTATATTTTATGTCGATGCCACTACCCCCACGCGGGTGAAAAAGCGAAAAACGTTCTAAAATTTCGATTTTTTTTTTATACTGAAGATGTTAGAAACATGAAATTTGGCATGGTTGTTACTTATAAGATGTAAATCCTCTCTAAGAATAAATTCTAAAAAAATTCAAAATTTAAAACTGTGAGATGAGCAAAAAGCGTTCTAAAAACATTCTAAATTACAATTTCTATGGAATCTCTGGAACTACCGAATAAAAGTTATGGTAGCAAATTGATGGTGACAGTCCCTGCTGTGACATAGGCTATATTTTATGTCGGTGCCACTACCCCCAGGGGAGTCAAGAAGCGAAAAACGTTCTAAATTTCAACTTTTTTTATACTGAAAGAACTAGAAACTTGAAATTTGGCATGGTAGTTTTTTATAAAATATAAATTCTCTCTGAGAACAAAATCTAAAAAAATTCGAAATTTAAAAGGGTGAGATGAACGAAAAGCGGTCTAAAAACATTCTAAATTACAATTTCTATGGAATCTCTGGAACTACAGAACAAAAGTGATTCATTTGCAAAAGTGATAGTAACAGTCTCTGCTGTGACCAGGCTATATTTTATCGGTGACACTACCACAGGGGGGAGGGGGTAAAAGAGTATTCTAAAATTTCGAATTTTTTTCGACATTAGTGCGGCTTAATTAGAAATTTCTGAATTATCTGTGGCAGTAAAATTTCCTCTAATGAAAGTAGGCCAACGAATATCACTTGGCATTTTTCAAGAATTGCGCGAGCAAAGCCGCGGGTTTTGCTATTATATATATAGAATGCAAGTTAAATGTGGAAATCATTTGTACTAAAACGTGCGA
Organism: Maratus michaelseni; assembly: GCA_963931845.1. Classification (NCBI taxonomy): domain Eukaryota; kingdom Metazoa; phylum Arthropoda; class Arachnida; order Araneae; family Salticidae; genus Maratus; species Maratus michaelseni. The sequence goes on from OZ007588.1 coordinate 308,675,352, forward strand.
AAGAATTAGAATTATCAACCGTTCTGGATTTATAGTGTCATTGTTCTGCTGAATAGAATCCTTTTAATTTCCTACCCCGTGGCGCAAGTGCGAAATTTCTTACAAACAGTCCAGTGAGGTGGATGGCTCCTGTTTTTCTGAAAGAACTTATTCATGAGCCAATACAACCAACTATCACAAAACATGAGTATTCTATTGAACTGAATTAGGATTTTAAATGTTATACAATTGACTCTTTAGTGTTTTTAAATCTAACTACAGCCTCTAATTTATTTACCTTTTTTCAATAATAATTATTCGTCCATTTCCCGTTTTTTAAGTTTTACTTTCAGGTTTTTGTAATCTTATGAGCTGAATTGAATAACGCAGGAATTTTTGTGATAAAGAGTGTACAGAGCATTAGTACAATTTTCTAAATTAAAAGCGTATGAAAAAGATATACGATTGCCCATAACTGAAGGTTAAATGCTTAATTACTTTTCTTGATAAACAGGTCATTACAGCCGGTTTCATCTCCTGATCTTACAGTTTATCTAAAACACCCCGGGTTGCAACCCCATAAATGTCGTTTAACGAATTCGATTGTAATATATTGTCAATAAAAATGTTTTCTGTAGTCACCAAAATTTGCTATTTTATGGGAGAGAGATATATTGATCTATTGGAAGGTGATACACCCAGAAAAAGGAATTGATTAAAACTACAAAACATGTTTTGTTGAGTACATTTTGGTTGTTTTAGCAAAATTCAAGTAAAATTGAACCATTTTACTCCAATTAACAAAACATTTTTTGCTGACGATACAATTTTTTTTTTTTTTGGAATTGCAAAAAAAAAAAAAAAAAAAAAATTGTTGATTCAAACAAAATTTCCATTGACCTATATTTAAACAAAACTTTTTGTTTAAATATAGGTCGATGGAAATTTTGTTTGAATCAACAAATTTTTTTTTTTTTTTTTTTTTTTTTTTTTCAATTCAAAAAAAAAAAAAAAAAATTGTATCGTCAGCAAAAAATGTTTTGTTAATTCAAGAAAAATGGTTCAATTTTACTTGAATTTTGCTAAAACAGCCAAAATGTACTCAACAAAACATGTTTTGTAGTTTTAATCAATTCCTTTTTCTGAGGGTATATTCGTAGAAAAATTTGTCATGAATCTAATATTTATTTTAAAACAAATGCTTCTTCAGTTCCTCAATTAAACTGTAATTTGCCATAACAGCGCGCGAATAAACAGCTTGTTTTTAATGATACAAAGATCAATGTTTGCGGACCCTTTCTTTTGAAATACAAAAAGCAATGAATAGGTGTGTTTTACAAAGTTTCTTTTTAGCTAGATTCGTGTGTATTGATACTCGTGCAATTCATCTTAAAACTGTAGCAGATCAAAAAATGATTTATTTCAGGATTGAAAAGGGGTTTTTTTCCTCGAAGAGACAAATCACGAAAATGTTTTATTGATAATGCTCAAACATTTATAGGTGCAGCAGCAGAGTTATAGAAATTGTGTAATATTGTTAAATATCTTGTTGAACTTCTAGCAGGATATTTATTTTCCGAAAAACTGAATAGAAGTTTATCTTTCCCAAAAAGCCCAGTGTTGGCGGAGTTTGGGAAACAGGTGTGAAGTCACTTTAACATCAATGGAAGCGAGAAGTAGGGTATTATAAATTAAATATAGAGGGATTTTTAACAATTGTTATGTAAATTAAATGTTGGTTCTTACCTATTATACATGGCCAGGAGATAGATTGCCAAAATTGGTTGTCAATTGCCAATCATGTTAAAAACAGAAATTTTATATTACTAGTAAATCTGCAGATCAGAGCCTCAATGTCAGCTCGCAAGTCATTTGTTTTTTTAAATCTCATTTTTTATATCATTTAACATCGTACAATCCGCAATTATTATTTTTTCAATTGCATGCATATTTATATGCATATAAAATTCTTCGAATGTTCCAGAAATTAGACTCATTAAATTAAACACGGTGTTATACAATGATATTCTGAAATTCTGATGAACATATTATTATTATTATTATTTAATAAATAGGCATTCATACCCCGTAGTCTCATTAAATTTACATTCGTTTTCATAAAAAAAAGAAAGAAAAAGTTATTTCATCAAAATACTGCGAGTTCCTTGAATTTTACTATTTTACATTCTTTGAAATACGGTTGCTAAGCAACGGATAAATTAAAGTGGAAAGTAAAAATAAACGTTTTTAAAAATTATAAAAAATATGAAAATAAGATGTTTATATTTCCCGAACAGATGCAAAAACATTTTCAAATATTTTAAGCAATTAATTTCTAAATTCTATTAAATTTATCGACAAAATTTTAAAACTATTGGAAATCTATATAAAAAATTTAGCATTCATAATTTTACGTCTAAATCCATTATGCAAATATTCCATTTTCATTTCAGATAAAAATGAAATTTGAAAAATCGTCTGCATCCCCATAGGAAAGCATTATGACCTAAAATAAAATGTTCTATATTTTTCGAACGAATGAACCAAATTTAACAAAAAACTATACAGCTAATTCCGAATACCTCGCCAATATATCTACCAAAAATCAACCTAATCGGACCATTTTTACGGCAGTTATCGCGAACAGACAGACAGATAGACAAACAGATAGACAGAAACCAAAAAACTTTTCGCGTCTCCACAGTGAGCCTCAACTGACGTTTCGGCAATTAAATACTTAGCATTGTTAAAAACAATAAAAAATATAAAATAAATAAAATATAATAAAGGAACAATAATAAATAAATAAAGATAATTTTCCGTTATACAAAAACCATTGTCGCCAAACATAATAGATGGCGTAAAATAAAACCTTTGAAAAACAATTAACATTGTTGGTATGAAAGTAATCATTTAAAAAATATGCCATTTCAAAATTACAGACTTTAACGAACTATTTTATTAAATCAATACAAACTTAAAATAAAAGATCAAATAAATATTATACGATAAAATATTAAAATAAAACTCAATTGAAACTGGAGGCAGGAAATTGTAAATGTATCTTGTCATTGCAGTAATTTTTTTTAATACAACCGTCGCCATTATGCAATTTCGCGATGCCCCGTAATTTTATAAGAAATTGGATATGACATCTAGTGTTAGGATAAACGAAATTATATATGTAATTCCCAGTCAAATTTTCGTAGCCGGCATCTTGCTATAAAAATGTCTTCGTATATAATTCTATAGCACAATATTCCTTTCAAAACACTTTATCCTTTCTTTAATAAATCCAAATAAATTTCATTTAGAAAAAAAAATGCCCGCTATTATAATGTCCGCTGTCATAATAATATCTGTCATGCGGACTAAATGCGATATTAAAAAAAAATAATTTCAAAATTAAACATGTTGTACACCTTCAAAATGTTAAAATATGCGAATATTTCCATAATCGGATTTTTATCATGATTCAATATGTTTCTCAAACTCATATATTTACTATTCTCTATTATACTCATATTGATACTCGCTTTGTATTATTCTTAAACATTTGAAAAAATCGTTAAACTTCCAATATGACGTCAGATTTTCTTTTTAATTCTCTAATGAAGTGATATTAAGGGGACGGTGGACGTTAAAAAAAAAAAAAAAAAAAATCCTCATAGAGATATAAAATTGTTTGCATATATACATTTCATCATAAGTATATAAAACACCTTAAAAGAAATTTCCAATCTTTTTATAATTTTAAGACTTTTTAAAAAATTTAAAATTTTAAAAGGAAATTTTAAAATGCTCCGGGCGTCTTAACTTTTTAGATATGTCTTTGCTTTTGAATTTTCATTACTTAAAACTATATTACAAACAAATCTGTGCATTGATTTTTTAATCTCTTGTATAGAATTTGTATAGTTAATTTTTTTAAAGATTTTTTTTCTGAATTTCATATTGATTTTCATCAAATTTTTACCTTTTAACAAGTTAAAAATCAAATTTAAATATATTACTGAAGTCGAATTTCAAAATGCATGCACAATTTCCTTGTACACAATATCAGTATGCTTCCTTATCAATTTTGTGAATTTTGATCAAAAAATAAGACGCTCGGAGCATTTCAAAAATCTAATATCGTTTAAAAATCAGTTTTGAGAAAAACAGATTTAAAGTATATTAAAGGGCCCAAAAATTGTTTGTGTACAAAATTCAAACGCTTGTAACTTTGCGAAAAATAGTCGCAGCTGCATGCGGTTTTCGCAAATGGCTCAGAAGAAACTGGAAAAAAATAATATACACAAAAATTATTTCCAAATTTTTGGGTCGATTCTTGCTTATAAATGAAGGTCCACGGTCTCCTTAATCTGCTTTGTGTACATACACATACTCATACTCCTTGTGTTTTTGAGAAATCTTTGAAAATTTCCGTTTTATCACCACTATGACGTCAATCATTTTTATTTCATATTAATGTTTTTTTGCAATTGGTGAAACTTTTTATTTCATTTTCATTTTTACGTGGAAATCGTTCAATGGAAAATTAATTATTGTAGAATGAATTTCATTGGGGATTTTTAATTTTTGGCAACTGCTTTAACGAAAAATGTTTAAATTTAATAGGAAAAGGCTGTTAGATTTTTTGTTTATCTCTATTTAATAAAATAATACGATTTTTTCAAATTTTAATATTTTGAGCTTCATAGGTGGTATTCAGCTAGATATACACAAACTTTCAACTCTGTAAGTTACATAGTTTCTGAGAATGGCTCTGTGACTGACAGACAACGGAGCGGCAGTAATAGGGTTTCGTGAGATGAACGAAACCCTAAAAAATTAAAATATTAACTATGAAAAATAAATAAATTATACAGTTGTCATAAAATAAGGGTTACTGTAATTAGTATAATTGGAGACATGTTTAGCTCAGTTATATCTGACCTGGTCCGGATAATACTTAAGTACCTAAATGTTTTTTAATTTGTTTTCTAATCGTTTTATTTCTCCTATGTCTTCAGATCCTAGTGAGAATAGTGCTTTGTCCCCATCACGTTTTGTTTAACCCATTCGGGACCATGGGTGCATATATGCACCCTCAAAAAGAGCATACAGAATTTGTTTTAGGCACCAGTAAAAAATAAAAGTAATATATGCTTTCTCTAATTAGAGCATTTTTGTGATAGTTTAAGTAAAGGTAGCTTGTTTTTTAAAGTGGTGCCAACCGAACAAAATTTGTGTAAAAGTCGCCGGTCCCAAAGGGGTTAATGGGCGAGAAATTACTCTAGATCTGGGCCAGGTTTAAGTTGTGTACCTGAAAATAGATTTTCTCAGTGGCAGAAAATAACTAAATATGTAAAAAAAATTGTTAGTTATGGTAATGCGACTCTCTCATCAATTTTCAAGAATGAACAAAATGGTTAATCGAAAAGGATTATCTCAAAAATGGTACTGTTTTACTTATGAACGAAGGGAAAATGTCTCCATATGGATGGATGGTGGCAAGAACTTCAGAGATATTACCGGGTAGCGATGGAAAAGTGTGCATGGTGAGACTGCGCTTGCCAAATGGAAAATTTCTTAAAAGAAATGCATGGCATATTTTATCTTATCTGAACAATAATTAGTGATTTTTGGCTTAATTGTAATTTAGTGTTTTATCTCTGTTTCATATATTATTTCCTTTATTGCACTTGTACATTTTAACTACATTATAAAGTATTATGATTCTAAGTGATATATTCCTATTTAACTTTTTAACTTGATATGTTATTAGATTGAAATTTTCATTTTCAATGACAGGGAAAATGTTTAGTTTTCCAGTCTACTTTTAGATTTCTGGAAAGATAATGTATTAGCTGTGGTATATGAATTTAGAACTTATTCCATGGTCTCTATTAACTGTGACCTAAACGAAATGAAAGTGAGTGTCACTGTGAACGAGATTATAGAATGGGTTTTATGTGAGTATGTGTTGTTACCAAAAATGCGTAAATGAAAATTAGTGTTGAAAAAATGTGAAGTTTGGAAGCTACAGTTCTAAAGAAAAAGTGTTTATTTAGTGTTAAAGTTTATTTTGTTATCAAATGAAAAGCAATTCATATTTGACAAAAATTTACCTGAAAGCGAAATGAAAGGTTTCGATTGAATTCATTACAATAATTATTGTCCATAAAAGCTGTCATTTTACTTCCACAAATCCAATGTTTTCTATTTTTTTGTAATCAGTTTAAAAGTTTAAGGTCAATGGGGGAACATCGAAATATTTCTAAAGTTGTATATGCACAAGTGTAGAAATAGCTGCTTAATTGTTAATTTGATTTTATGTGTTTGTAATGTATCAAAATTATCCAAATAAAAGCCACCAGATTTGAGAAACTGGATATGAAAGAAAAATAATTTGATTCGACTATGTTGTGCAAAATATATTTAAATAGTTTTGTAAATTTTGTTTTTAAATTTAGGAACAATATAATTTGAAATGGTCCTATGAATTCATGAGATAGCGGTGTATATTATTTTTGGGGGAAAAAACAGCTTGGTCAACTAAAATATATAGACAAATGACTAACTAAATACATAATTCTTAAATGTTTTATTATTTAAAGAGAACAATATTTCGACAAGATAATTTTATTTTAAAATATCAGATTTCTTTCCACGTAAAAAGAAAAAATAATGAGACCATACACAAATATCTTTTTTAGGGTTTCGTTCATCTCACGAAAACCTATTAGTCCCGCTTCGTTGTCTGTCCGACACAGAGCTGGTTCTCAGAAACTGTATAACTTACAGAGATGAAATTTTGTGTACTTACAGCTGAATAACTTCTATGAAGCTGAAAATCATAAAATTAAAAAAATCGTATTATTTTCATATAGAGAGATAAAAAAACAAAAATCTAACAGCCTTTTCCTATTAAATTTAAATATTTTTCGTTATAGCAGATCCCAACAATTAAAAATCCACAATAAAATTCTTTCTACAATAATTAATTTTCTATTGAAAGATTTCCACGTGAAAAATGAAAATGAAATAAAAATTTTCATGAAAAAAAGATTAATATGACGTCATATTGGTAATAAAAGAGAAATTTTCAAACATTTCTCAATAATACAAGGAGTATGAGTATGTGTAAGCACATAAAGCAGGTTAATGTGAAATCATTGGAGAATTAAAAATAAAATTAATCTGACGTCATATTGGAAGTCTAACGGACTTTTTCTAATGTTTAAGAAAAATACAAAGAGAGTATCAATATGAGTATTAGAGAAAGCAAATAGATAGGACGTCAGCAATTGATTATAACGTCATATGAGTTTGAGAAATGTATTGAATCATGATAAAAACCCGATTATGGAAATATTGGCATATGTGAACATTTTTAACATTTCCCTATACAACATGATAATTTCGAAATTGACGTGTTAATTTCGAAACCGATTATGGAAATATTGGCATATTTTAACATTTTGAAGGTCTCTATACAACATGTTTAATTTTGAAATTGTTTTTTTATATCGCATTTAGTTCACATGACAGATATTATTATGACAGAGTATAATAGCGGTGACGGATCACTATATACGAAAAAACGAGAAAAATAAACCGGTAAATTTTTACTTTATAAAAAAAACATGACCTTTTTTTTGTGGAAAATGAAATTTATTTGGATTTATTAGAGAAAGGATAAAGTGTTTTGAAAGGAATATTAAACGAAACGCTTTGTGCAGTCGTAGATCACACTTACCCACTTGTTTTATTTTATTTAATGTTTCAATATCTTAAATTTATCTAATAGAAAAATTAATAATTTAAATTAAAATAATTATAATAAATAATTTTTAAACTTAACAATATACTATGCATTTCTCTATTTATTGAAAATAAGGAAGAAATAAAAAAGAATAAAATTATATGAAAAACATCTTAAGTTAGATTTTTATATACTTTTTGAAATCGATATTATTAGAAAATTTTGACAATAAGAATCGAAAACATATTTATCATTATTTTAAACAAAAGAAGACAACTGCTCCATTTAAAATACAATTTTGTAAACTTTTTTTACAGATTTTATAAGTAAAATAAAAAGTTATTACTAAACGTAATTTTTATGATCGCATATTCTCTTTAGTTAATAATGACATATACAGAGAATCGTTTAAGTATTGTACTCGAAAATTTATATTCTTCTACGGTGGAAGTGCTTTTAATTTTGTTGCTTACATACTATTAATGGCAAATCAACTTTCGTGCAATGTCTGTTTCATCAACGTTTACATACCCTTAATGGATTAAAATTTTAATATGGCAATTGTTAACAAGGAACTATTAAATACAATTTCGATTTTATTATTTATGGAAATTTGATATTTGATGATTTAGTTTCTAATGAATAACACTTCAACCTAGAGCACGCTTCATCAACCAAGAGCCTGTGGAAATACGTGTGCCTATAGACCAGATTTCTTGAACCCTCGGAGTCTTTTGAATATACGAGGGATGTTCAATAAGTAATAAGACTAAAATTATAAAAAATACAGAATACCTTTAATCATCATCATTTACATGGTCTTTTTCAAAATAATTACCGTGGCACGTAATGCATTTATCCCAACGTTCTGTCGACTTCTTAAAAACATGTAAAAGTCCGTTTTTTGAGAGCTTTTTTCAAAACCGACTTCGCAGCCTTAACACATGCTTTGTTGTTTGCAAAATGTTTGCCTCGTAATCGTTTCTTAAGTTGAGGAAACAGCCAGAAATCGTATGGAGCGAGATCAACACTGTATGGAGGGTGTGGTAAAATCTCTACGTTGTTCTGCTGCAAAACATCCTGTACGCAACGAGCAATATGGGGTCGGGCATTGTCATGGTGCAATAGGAAGCCATTTCGTCATCCAGCGGACCTCCTTGATGATAACCGCAGCTGTGTTAATCATTATCTCTGTGATGCACGTTGAAGGTCGTCCCTCTTGTTCAATATCTTCCACATTTTGCTGCCTTCCTTAAAAGCTCCATGCCAGCGAAAAATACTTGCCCTCGATATTGCGTCATCGTTGAAAGCTTCGCGTATCATGTCAAAAGTCTCCGATGCTGATTTTTGCAGACGAACACAAAATTTAACCGCATAACGTTGTTCCATCGACGCTTCCATTGCGTTAACTGGTCGCTCTCGTAGGCGCCCGCAAACACGCTTCAGTTCAATCACGTGATACTCAGGAACATGAACCTGTTCACGTCATCTATCGGTAGCTTTTGTTAATACAGACAATAAACTTTTTTTATGCCACAGAAATTAACATTCCGATGAGTGGTTTCACGGCAGTAAAATTAATCTTATTATTTATTGAACAGCCTACGAATATATATATATATATATATATATATATATATATATATATATATATATATATATAGAGAGAGAGAGAGAGAGAGAGAGAGAGAGAGAGAGAGAGAAATATATTTGATTCAATAAATAGAAAGTATAGTAAGCATTGATTTCAGTGATAGCAAAGTAAAGATCATTTGAATCTACAGTATATTGTTAAAATTGCAGAGTTTCGCTGTGAAAAAAGTAGACTTGTAATTGAAAGTGTTGTTTCTGAGACGATTAATGCAAGTTATTAGAGGGGTATTCCAGAAATATAAGGTAAATACTTCAATTTGTATCACAAATATCAAATAAACAGAGTACTTATTTCAATTCTTATCACAAATAAAAAGTAAACAACGTAATGAATCCATAAAAGAACAAATAACAACAGTCGCACGTTGCTTTAAAACTGAAGTCGCTTGCGATTAAAAGCTCAATAAACTCTGCAGATCAGTCTTATTTATATACCCTCTCTTGATGACTTCGACAGAACTTAAACTGATGATGTATTTCCGACATCTTGGAAAATTTCAAATTTTATCGCTTTTTCCTTCAATTTTCATCCCACGTCTTCCAGTTTCTGGAATTCTCCAACAACATTTTCATGCCAAAATGATCACATAATTCGCCAAGTCCTCAAAAAGTTGCCAATTTCACCGTCATAATCACATTACGTTCAAATTCAGGCGTTCAAAAGTTTAAATTCAAAAATTGTTGGTGTAAAATGATGAAAAATTTGATTTGCCGATGTTAATTCATGCCTAATGTTATATTAACACAGTATATGAGATCAGCCACCCATTATAAACATAATCCTAGTTGTTTGTTTTCCATACTGTTTAGATTCTATTGTTGAATTTTTCTTATTGAATTTTTCTTATATAATATTGTTGTTTGAGGAATTTAGTAAAATTATCCTAAAAATTAATTATTTTATGAGCAAAAGACAGAAAGACTCACTCGCTAATAAAACAAATAACATTTTTATGCATTTTCTCATATTTTGTTCACCATATTGTAGAAAGAAAGATCACTGACCTCTCTCTCATTAGGATTTTTCCCAATATCCATATCATTATTTACATAATATTCTTCCAATATCTTTATCTGTTGGAATGTGTGTGTTTATAGATGGGGATTCTACATACGCATATAAATATATATGTGGGGTATTGCGTGTACGAGATTCGTTAAAACATTTAAATGCGCTCATGACATGAAAAGGGTTGAAGGTACTTGTCGCAAAGTCTTTTGTTTTCAGGGAAAACAAACATGCAGATATTCAGCGGCATAAAACAATAGGCATAAAACCACATCGGCAATTCGATTTTTCCATCATCTTACACCAACAATTATTTAACGTGAATTTAAAATTTTGAACGCCTGAATTTTAAATTTACATGCCATGTTTCAAATGTTAAGAAATTTTTAATCTATTGCCATATGATGTAGGTGTCTTTTTTTTTACTTATTAACATTCAAATTTGAATCAATGGTAATGTATAATAAATTTTACTCCTCCCCTTTCACCCCACCAAAAAAAGTATGTTTCTAAAAATATTAAAAGGTCATGTTATGTAGATACTTTAAGCATATAATACCAAGAATGTTGATTCTTTTCCAACGCTTTATTAAATCAATTACTTGAAACACATTCTGTATCATTTAGTTACTTTGCTTTAAACTTTGTAGCAAATATTTGTTTAATAGACACAGCTGCATTTGTTTTATAGAATTCACTGTGGATTCTCAGTTTCTCCATTGCTAACTAGAACAAGTAAACTAATGTTTATTGTTTATAAATTACTTTGAAATTATTAATTTCAATTAAAAATTAATTTTTATATACCCGTTAATTTAATGTTTAAACTACTGTAAATAAAAGAGAAATCCTATAACGATTTTCGTATACAAAATATACTTTAGTGTATTAAAATTAATTTCATAAACTTGCAGACAAGGCTCAAACGCTTCAATTTATTAACATCGTTTTATCACGGATAAATGCAGTCTGGGAATATTGGCAGCTTTTATCATTTTTAACAATTATGTAGTACTGAATATTTGAAATTTGAAATAAAATTTCGTAAACAACTAAAACATTTTTAAACGACTTTTGTAGAGAAAATTATTGAAAGCATACAAATGTAAATAAAAAACAGCGTCGAACTTTCGCTGAAAATAACTGCAATTTGTATTCCAATTAGTCTTTAATGTAACGGTAGAGTTAGAAAATAAACAAAATTTTAAAAAGTGAATTAAATTTAAAGCCAATAAAGCCATTCTTTGACTTCAATTTTTTTTAAGGACTAGGGGGCTATGCCCCTTATGCGCTACTCTCTCTAACAGTCATTCAGATCTCGCAGGCTTTAAATACACGCTCATTTCGTCTACTTTAAAGCGATCACCCGATTATGGAAGATTGGGTGATAATCTCACGATCAGTGACGTTCTTCTGTAATCGGGTTGCGATTCATTCCTCTTTGATTGGAGAATTTTTCGATTAACAAGGCTACATCGTGATTAATTAAGTAAAATCAATTACACATTTGAAAATCATCTTCTATAAAATAGTTAATTAAATGGTCGGTACCTCCCCGACTTTTAGAAGAACAGTTTTCTTTTAGATGCTGTTAGAGAATCGTTTTAAATATACATATAATGATATAAATTAAATATGACTTAATTTTCAGCAGTAAATTCTTTTCGCACGTAATGATTTAAATATTTTCGAATTGTATTTTTTTTAAATATTCACGTGTGAAATATATTTTGTTATTAAAAAATGTTTAAAAAATTTTATTATTTGGGCTTTTTTAATTTGTGGAAACAGTAGGTGAAAGACGACTTTTTTTCAAACCATGAAATAAATTTTTGTTCAGATAATGAAATTTTAAATAAAAATTTGAATATAGCAAAAAAATATTAAAATTTAAAAAATGAATGGACAATGCAGGAAACAATCTAGTCAAATATACGCCTGCGTAAGAGAGTGAAATTGGCATGCGCAGTTTGTAATGATATAACACTTTTGTAACTGAACTATCTGGACCTATTTCAAAATATTAAAGACCGTTTAAAATAATATTTCGATTTAATAACTGCCTGTTGTAATTTGTCTATTATCTATATAGAACTACCATTTTTCCTGTTTTAATATACAATAGTTTTTACATTAAAAACCGACAAGTGGAAAAGTCACTATAATTTAAGTTATGGCAGTCACAGCATCATTTGCAGTCAAAAGCATTTGTTTTACAGTATAGAGATTACCTATATTCACCTTAAATCAGTCCAAGTTGGATTGCAATCCAATTTAGTTTTTAACTAATTTTATGCTGTGTTAAAATCTCAAAAATCTCACCTGTAACTAATGGTTAAAATATGTCATGCTAGCCAATTTTACTCCAATCCCTTCCATACGCGGCAATGGTTTTATTTTCGAAATATAAGTGCAAAATAAAGAATTATAACCAACGTTATAGTCAACAAAATCAATAAAATCAATAATCAGGGCAAAAATCGAAAAAACATACCTAGCATGCTGCAATTTTCCAAATTGCTGTAATTTTAATTATAATTGAATAATAGTTATAATCGAAGTATTATTATTATCGAATTATTGTTATTTTAGTTATAATCGAATATCATATCAAAACGAATGCGCAGATTCGTATATTTTTAGATATTTAACGTATATAAAATAAAGTATTTGTTTTGACACATTAGGATGACTCGTGGAAGTATTTTTAAATTAGAGTTTCTTATGTAGTATTTTTTTAATAAAATATAGTTTTGTTAAAAAACAGTATACATTTTATTCCAAAACATGCTATATAAACATAGGAAACACTTGTCCCATCTCAGTCATAGTTTATTGATCTTTTAAATAAAAAGAGAAAATTGTTAAGTTGTACCATCTGCTTAGAATCTACTGAAAGTACAATGAATTACTTTTTTTTAATTGTAAACTTAGTTTAAATATTTATCAAGGTTTTGCTCTAAACTATTCTACTCTCTAGACAAATATCTTAGCGGCAATGTTAGTGGAAGTTTAACGCATGTTTTCCAAATGGCAGGATTTCTTTCCAAGCAGTGTTACCAGTTGGGCAGGTTCTTTTATCCAGATTGCTTGATTAGTACTATTATTTTTTTTATAGAAATATTCATCTTTCTTAATGCAAGATTAATTAAGCGAATAGAACTATTTAAAAAATGTGGTAGCAATAAAGCAATCTGAATAATAATTAAAAAAAAACAAGAAATAATTCTAGGAACAAATGAAATAAAGGTCAATTTGAGGTGGATTTATGGAGTCTGTCAGAATTAAAAGTTTACTTATAGAATGTAACATTTTAAAAACAATAAAGAATTTAAGTTAAAAAAAATCCTTAATTGCCCGATGCTATAAATAATTTAGTTTTTTGTAGAACATGTTTTTTAGAAGTTAATACTACTGCTATAAAAGATTTTATTTTAAATTCCAAAGTACACATGGAATAAGACAAGTAAATTTCCGTTATTATATACTGTTTTGATGACACAGACTACAAATCATAAATGAGTTTATAAACATTCGTGAAATAAAAATTGTTTCGTCAAAATCTAGAATTCAAAGAAACAAGACAAATAAATATTCACTATAAAATAATTTTTTATAGCATAATTTGTGAAAGTATAGTTGTTTAAGTGTTAAATTTTAATGTTCATTTAGAAATAATTCAATAGTTTGTTACAAGGGGAGTGCAAAAACTTAATAGAGTTTTAAAGTTCATCCAAACCTGAAAGTGCAATCACAAGCGCTTTTTCTGATTTTACAAATCTGAATTTAGTTTCTATATCTCAATTGAAGATTATTTCCATAACAATGTAAAATGTGGTGGGAAATTGTGTTGCTGTATGAAATTAACATTACAAAGTTTCGCTATAATAGTAGTAAATTTTCCAGACTCCTGGATACTAGAATGTAGTAAACAGAATTTTTGATATGGTATGTGCGCAACGTATTACTGCTTACTTATTTAAATTACTGCTTGCTTATTTTACTGTTTATTACTGTTAATTTTACGTCATAATACTGGCAGCTGGGATGCCAATATTATACTGTAAAATCAACACTTTTTTTGCAGTGTAGGACACCAATTTGGAACTTTCAGTTAAACGGATTGAATTAGATATTTATTATTAATCAGGATATTCATAAATTATTGTCGCGGTTTCCTTAACTCATATCTTTTGGTTTCATGAACATGACGATAAGTATTATTACAAATTCGTAAAATAAAACTCAAAAAGTTTTTTTAATAATACAAACAAATTTACAAATGCGTAAAGTTGCAACTTAAAATGTTATTAATCAAATAACGATTGTAATAAAATAATAATTAATATTAAAATCCTATCAAATTTATCAAAAATTTATTAATTATTAATTATTTAATGTCTATCTCTCTAACTTTGTGCTCATAATCCGTTACCAAATTTGTAAAAAGTTTATAAAAGTTTAATAGAAATTGTTATTTGATTATAATCATCATTTGACTAATGCCATTTTGAGTTGAAACTCTACGCATCTGTAACTTTGTTTGGGTTATTAGAAAACTTTTTGAGTTGTACATTACGAACATGTAATAATAATCTTCGTCATGTTCTTAAATCAAAGGTTATGAGGTAAATGATCCCCAGCAATCATTTATGGACGTCCTGTACATCTTTAACCCTGCTGTTCTGGTCGTATTTACTACACGGCTGTACTGTTCGAGTCAATATAACCCGATTTAGAATTTTGTCATTTCTAGCAGTAAATGAAAGGTGCCGTTTCAGAAATGGTTTAAGTATTAGTAAATTAGTTTATATAGAGATCAAATAATAGAAAGTATCTAAAAAATAACACAAAAAATATTTGAAATTGAAACTAACTTTTTTTTGCAATTTGGAAAGTAATATTTTATAAGAGATTTGAAATTGCGTTTCTTACAATTGTAGTACAATCTATTATTCTTGTTGTCATTGCTTGAAGGATAGAACTTGAACTTTGCACGTTTGCTACACAATGAAATATTAACAGCAGATCCTAAAAGTACATGCTGATTTTAACTCTGTATTCATTTCGCTAATTTGATTGAGTGTTCCCTTCTTGGTAGGTGTTGTCTTGCTACAATGTGTGGAAAAATGAGTAATTTCGCCAATTTTTCCAAAAGTAGCCTTTGTTTGGTCAGTTTTTTCATTACATTTGCTGTGTATTGAAGTCCATAGAAGAAACAGAATAGAATAGCTGAAGTACCAAGCATGTTCTAGAATACTATCATGTGCTAATGATTTCTTTTTTTTTCTTTTTTTTTTTACGTGTATACGTTTAAAAATTGATCAAGACTATCCACAGCCCGTTTAGTTGCAATATAATCTAATATCATTTGTGGCTTTTTATCAGGTCTGTTACTAACGTCTTTGACCTGAAGCAAAGTGCTCATAAGAATAACATTATTGTTGTTTTTTGGATGTAGTTTACAAATGTCGTGTTTTCTGTGAAATGAAATGACGAGCTGCGCACTTCTTTGTTTGGAATTTCTTCAAGAAGTTCTGGTTTATTTTTTTTTATGGTGCCAAGTATAGTTATTTTCTGTTTTAGAACAAGTTGTCCTAAGTTGTAGGATGTGAAAAAAATATCACGTGTAACATTGTGCCCCGAATACTCATAAGTAAGATCACTCACTACTCTCATATCCTGATTTTTCTCTGGCCTAGATTATTGTTATTTTCCAGGATAAATTTGTGTTTTTAGTGCATACGAATATTTACTGTCACATAAAGTCTATATTTTTATAAATACTAGCAAAACACGAGGCTTTGCTCGCTTAATTATTGAAAAATGCCAAGTGGTATTTGTTGACATATTTTTATTACAGGAAATTTTAATGCCACAGATAATTCAAAAATTATTAATTAAGCCACATTTTGAGTAAGCTTAATTTATATACTACATTAGGCGAACATGAGACTTAAACTAATGAGAAGAGCTAAAATTAATTCCAAATTAATGGTAATTTAGAATATATTTTGAAGGTTTTTCGCTCATTTCATTTTTTATTTTAAATTTAGAAATTTTTAGAAACAGTTCTAAGCGAGTATTTACATAAAAAAGTAAGCATCATGCCAAATTCCAATCTTCTTAGTCAAGCAAATTTCTGTAATAACTATATTACAAAAATTGCAGTTATAGAACTTTTTCGTTCCTGCACACATTAAAACTACACACATACTATTCTGTGGATGAATTTGTCTGTAACGTAACAGTCATGTAAAATTTCAAGATTCTATCCCTAACAATTTCAGATAAATCATACTTTAGAAGGTTTTTAGAACTTTTCCAGCGCATTTCACTCTTTCAAATTTCAATTAACTTTAGAAACCGTTCTTAGCGAGCACTGAAATCTTAAAAATAGTCACCATGCAAAATTTAAACTTTC
This sequence comes from Maratus michaelseni, assembly GCA_963931845.1. Lineage (NCBI taxonomy): Eukaryota > Metazoa > Arthropoda > Arachnida > Araneae > Salticidae > Maratus > Maratus michaelseni. Next base: position 308,692,167 of record OZ007588.1, read on the forward strand.
TAGACTAGCAGCATCACTAAAATCGCACTTTTAGAAAGTTTATTGCTTGTGCACCTTTTTTTAATTTTAATTTCGTAAAAACTGTTTTGTGCGAGCATTTACTTCTAAAAAATAACATACATGTCAAATTTTAAGTTTCTATCCCTAACAATTTCGAATAAACCATAATTTATAACGTTTTCTGCTCATTTTACTACTTTAATTTATAATTTTTAATAAACTGATTATACCGAGCGTCTGTATCTTGAAATTTATTACTATACTAAATTTCAAATTTCTAACCCGAATAAATCCAATTAAATCCCAATGTAGAACGTTTTCTGTTCATTTCAACCTTTTAAATTCAGAATTTTTTAGAAACCATTCTTAGTGAGCACTGACATCTAAAAAATATGACATGCCAAATTGCACTGACATGCCAAATTGCAACTTTCTAGATCAGCAGCATCTCTAAAATCGCAATTTTAGAAAATTTTTTGCTTCTGCACCTTTTTAATTTTCGAATTTCGTAATTGGAGCATTTACGTCTAAAAAATAACAAGCATGTGAAATTATAAGTTTCTATTCCTAAAAATGTAGGAAAAAAAACATAATTTATGAAGTTTTCCGCTCATTTTAGACTTTTAAATTTCGATTTTTTATAAACTGTTTATACCGAGCCACTGCATCTTAAAAGTTACCACTATACTAAATTGCAAGCTTCTAACCCGAATACATCCAATTAAATCATAATGCAGAACGTTTGTAGAACGTTTTCTGCTAATTTCAGCATGTTAAATTTCGAATCTTTTAGAAACCGGTCTTAGCGAGCATTTACATTTTAAGAATAACCACCGTGCCAAATACGAAGCTTTTATACCAGCTTCTATTTTTTTCTCTTGCTCCTGACCTTACGCTTTTTGTGCTTTCACTCTCTTAATTTTCGATTTTTTTCAAATTGTTCTGTGCGATCATTTATGTCTTAAAAGCAACAGTCATGTCAAATTTCATGTTTCTATCCCTAACAATTTTCGAAAGTTCTTCGCTCTTGCAACCCCCTGAGTTTAGTGGCACTGGCTTAAAATATAGCCTATGTTAGAGCAGAGACTGTCATCATAAATTTGCGACCATTACGTTTAAAATCGGATTGGTAGTTTCAGAGATTCTATAGAAATCGTAATTTGGAACGCATTTAAAACGCTTTTAAAAAGCTTTCCACTGATTTTACCCTTTGAAATTTGAATCTGTTCAAAACCCATTATTAGCGAGCATTTGTATCTTAAAAGTAACCGCCATGAAAAGTTTCTAATATTGTCAGTATATAAAACAATTGTTATTTAGAATGTTTTTTCCTCCTTCACCATTTTAAATTTCGATTTTGTTAAAAAACTGTTCTGTGTGTGCACTTGCGTCTTAAAAAGCCATGTCAAATTTTAAATTTCTGTCCTTAACAATTCCACAGAAATCGTAATTTAGAACATTTTTAGAACACTTTTCCCTCCTATCACCCTTTTAAATTTCGAATTTTTTAGAATATGTTCTTAAAAAGCATATATATCTTATTAGTAACTTTCTTGCCCAATTGCAAGTTTCTAATCCCTTCAATATCACAAAAATTGTAATTTTCGAACGTTCTTCGCTCCTGCAACCACCTGAGTGTAGTGGCACTGGCATAAAATATAGCCTATGTTAGAGCAGAGACTGTCACCATAAATTCGCGACCATTATGTTTAAAATATGTTCCTTAGTTTAGGAGATTCCATAGAAATTGTAATTTAGAATATTTCTAGAACACGTTTAGCTCATTTCATTTTTGTAAATGTAGAATTTTTAGAAACTGTTCTTAGAGAACCTTTACATCTTATAAGTAACTACCATGCTAAATTTCAAATTTTTAGCCTCTTCAGTATTAAAAAAAATTCAATTTTAAAAAGTTTTTTGCTACCACACCACTTTGGGATAGTGACACCAACATGAAATATAGCCTATGTTAGAGCAGGGACTGTCACCACCAATTTGCCACCATTACGTTTGAAATAGGTTTGGTAGTTCTAGAGATTCAATAAAAATTGTAATTTAGAAGGTTTTTAGAATTTTTTTCGCTCATTTCAGCCTATTAAATTTCGATTTTCTTTTAAAATTTGTTCTTAGAGAGCATTTACATCTTATAAGTAACTACCGTGCCAAATTTCATGTTTCTAGCTCCTTCAGTATCGCAAAATCGCAATTTTAAAACGTTTTTCGCCCTTGCACCCCCTGGGAGTAGTGGCACCTACATAAAATATAGCCTGTGTTACACCAGGGACTCTCAGCATCAATTTGTCACCATCACTTTTGAAAACGGTTCTGTAGTTCCAGAGATTCCATATAAATTGTAATTTAGAATGTTTTTAGAACGCTTTTTGCTCATTTCACCCTTTTAAATTTCGAATCTTTTTAGAATTTGTTCTTAGCGAGCATTTTCATCTTATAAGTAACTTCCATACTAAATTTCAAGTTTCTAGCTCCTACAGTATAAAAAATCCCGCAATTTTAGAACGTTTTTCGATCCTGCACCTCTCTTGGGGTGGTGGCAACGACATAAAATATATCCTGTGTTACACCAGGGATTATCAGCATCAATTTTCCACCATCACTTTTGAAAACGGTTCTGTAGTTCCAGAGATCCCAAATAATTTTTAATTTAGAATGTTTTTAGAACTCTTTTCGTTCATTTCACCCTTTTACATTTCGAATTTTTTACAAATTTGTCTTTAAAGCACATTTTCATCTCATAAGAAACTTCCATGCCAAATTTCAAGTTTCTAGATCCTTCAGTATAAAAACACCTCAATATTAGACGGTTTTTCGATCCTGCACTTTACCTGGAGGTAGCGGCACCGACATAAAATAGAGCCTATGTTGGAACATGGATTGTCACCATCAATTTGCCACTATTACTTTTGAAATCGGTTCGGTAGTTCAGAGATTACCTCCTACAAACAAACAAACAAACGTTACTTCTTTATAATATTAGAATAGATTTAGATGGTTTACTTCGCTTGTGCTATTGAATGGGCATCGACAACCAAACCCTACTAATTGTTCATCTAGAATAATATTTTCATTCGGATAATACAATATTGGTAGAATTTCTACCTACGTTTCCAGATATCTCGAACAGATTCTATTTTACCCACAGACTTTCTTTCTGGACGAGTGGATTTATTATCAAATCGAATAATTCTTGATATGGTACAAAAATTTTCGAGGGACATTGTCGTACGAAATATGTTTCTTCTAATTTCTTTTATCCCACAAGCTTTTTTTCATTCTCAATATGATTTGTAAACACTACCTAATAATAATAATCTAATGTATGCTTGAAAAGTTTCATTTTCGATATTTTTCCGCTATTTTCCATACACTTTTTCTCCTTCAATGTTTGTCATTTTTAAGTTTTCAAATTCAAGTGTGGAATTGAAAACTGTCCCAAATGCACTTTTTACATCTGTTATCCCTGCCGTTGCATATCGTGTGACATTTTGGATTAGATTTTATAATATTAGCAGAAATTAATCGACCAGAATGTGGAAAAGGATCCAATTTCCACTTTATTTTACGATTCTTGAACTGAATACTCTGTATATTGTGCATTGGTTGAATATCAATATCAAAATCGTTGTCAGAAATTTCACTTTCAGTTCCACCACTCGCATGATTTTCAGTCTCAGGTATATCTTCATCTATGCTGTCCTAAACTTCCATTAGCTTTGCTATACCAGCGTCACTCCAATGTCTACGATTCACCATCTTTTTTTTTTTTTTTTTTTTGTAATTAACAAATTGTTGCTGTACACTCACAGACACAACTGCTTTACAGAATGTTAGAAACTGAAACACAACATTGCAACAGGCGCGATTTCATTGACCCCGTGCCAACTGTACCTTTTGATTCAACTATGTGCCTCTGACTTGCACGCGCTCTCCCTTATCAGTGACATATTGTAAACGCAACTAAAAGGGAGATATAAATGGGGAAAATAGGGAAAAATACTTAAGATACGGTTTTCGGGATTAACTTTTCAAATAATACGGAGGAATAGAGAGTGAATGGGGAAAAATTTGCGTTCTGATACATAAACCATCTTGTCACGTGACCAAACATACATGTAAACGAATTTTAAATAAGTTTCTGAAAGGAAAAGGTTAGATCAGTTATTGTTATACTTTATATGTTGAATTAATCCAAACAAATATGAAAGTGTATAAGTAAAAGTAAAATACTTTTAAGAATTGGGTCATATTGACCCAAACGATACATTAGATATAATATTAAAAATATTCCTTGGAAATACAAATAAACGCAAATCCTTCTAGGAGTACATATTTATATTATTTACCAACAAAGTCATGAAATTTCATGAAATATATGCGTGCTATACTTTTTTATAAACGAATGAAAATTGTTTTGGTTCAAATAGACCCGAACAGAACAGCAGGGTTAAATAAATTATTGTTTTAACAATAAAATATTTATTTTATTGTTATTATTTTAACATTAAAGTAAATTTTATGATTTTATTCTATTAAGTGAGGATTTGAAAATTTAAAATATTTAGTATGCAATAGATATTTTAGTAGATTAAGTTAATAACCTTGTTAAAAGATAATGCAAAGGTTTTAAGATTAGCTCTGTTTTGGGTTTAAATTAATTAAACTTATAAATGCATCGTTTTGCATTGCAATAGTTCCTAGAACTATGTAAAGTTTTGCCAAATTTTATCATAATTAGTATTTTGAACATAATATTGCGTTTAAATAATTATATTAAATTGTTTAAGTGTAAAATTGAATTCTCTTTTTAAGTTAAGATTGAAATATTTGCCCAAATATTAAAATAATGCATAAAGTAAAATTTTAATTTTAAACTTAGCTATGATTTTTATTAAACATTTAATATGATGCTTATCTGATTTCAGATGGAAACTAAATTAAATCTAGTAGAGAAATATCTTATATTTATATATAGTAAGATATTTTATAGAGCTTGGAAATGTTTTGTCAGGAATTTTAAGAATAAAATATAGTTGATAATGCACTAATGCTTTATTGAGCTAAATTAAGGGTTAAGATATATAATAATGTTAATTAGATCTGTACTATATCTCAACATACTAATTTTGGCTTTAAAAAGCAAAATCGTTGAAATTAAGAAAATGATTTTAATTTTGTATAAATTATTTTATTGGGAAGGTCTTTGGTTGAACTAGCATAGAATTTATCTTGGCGTGTTATCAACACTTTATTTAATTTGTATAGAAATTTCTTTATTATTTAGGGTATGTTGCCATCCAAAGAACAATTTTTGTACTTATTTCTGTGTATGTAATTTAACTGAAGAATGTTATGCTAATATGGTACGATAATATCATATTGTGAAAAGTTTTTCTATAATGATGTTAAGATTTAATTGAATTTTTAAATATAGTAATCTAACATTCATAATTAAAGCTAGTAATAGTATAAGTAAAAATTAATTAGTAAAATAGATACTCTTTTAATAATATAAACTAAAAAAGCGAACAGAAAGAACAAATTAGGATGTCCCCTTATTCGTCAGTATTGTTGATTTTTAAGTCATTTTGCAATGATCTTCCAAGGAGAACAATGTAATTTCTAATATTGATCATAAACTCAGAAATATTATTAATTAAATTATAAATGTTAGTATTATTTTATATTCTTTGGTAGAATTTCAACAATGGTAATTTAAGTAACGTAATAATCTTAAACAAAGTAAATTTTAATCATTTAATAAAAGGATGACCATTAAACAGAAATACATTATCAGTTACACTTAAAATATTGCTTTTCGCTCGGGCAGATTTTCCAAGTGCGATCTAAGGAATAATTGCTAGTTAGTTGTATTTAATGATTCATTTTTCGTGTTTAGTGATTGTGTTATGCGGGCGCAGGATGAGTTTAATTCAAGCTTATAACATATATTAAAATTCTGGTATTATCTTGTATAATGGCTTCTAATAACAATACAATAGTTACTTATTCTCAGGACAGTTTATATTTAGCTTCACAGTCTTAAAAAATGATAAGTTAATTTATTGATATGACTACATAAGACAATGAATCATAATAACTATTTTTCTAACATGCAATAGTATTTTACCTTTTAAGTAATTTAATGATGCATAGATGTGTAAATATTGAAAATATATTATTTTTTCTTTATTATTATTGTTTTATCTTGTTTTAAGTTATTATGTATGTTGCACTTAAATGTAAAGAAATTGTTAATAATCAATGAGTATAGATTATATGAGTTTCCTAGAAAAAAAACTAGCATATAATATGAAAAGTTACTATGCCTTAGAGGAGAAAAAAAAAAGAGAGAGCACGATTGTTAATATTTACTTAATATTTAGTTAATATTTACACTATATTTTAACAAGCGATGAATTTAAATAAAGCCATGAATGACCTATGATAATTAAAACACACACTGTACTATCTTCATCCTGCTAATAATTCACAACTTCCTTTAATTAACACTTAGTTAAAAATTAAATTACAAAACATTGAGGTTGATATGTCTTTCGCAAAATTTTAATTCATGCTCTTTTGGATTTGAGTGTATGTTACATGATATTTATTATGAGATTTAAGTAATATAAGCTATGACGAATTTATATAAAATTTAATTTAATAGGAGGTAAATTAAATATGATATTATAATGAGGAACTTTAGAAATACTATTAGAATACTATAATTTAAAATTAAGGGTTAAAGGAAGTGCACCTAAACGATGCATCTGTATGTTGTAAAAGGGGAGTTGAAATTGAATGTGTATTATTGCCGAAAAGTCAGTTGAGGGTTAATGTGGAGACGCGAAAAATGTTTCGTGTCCGTCTGTTCGTCTGTGTGTTTGTTTGTTTGTTTGTTTGTTTGTTTGTTTGTCCCGCGGTAACTGCCCCCAAAAGTGTCCGATTAGGTTGATTTTTGATAGGTATGCTGGTGAGGTACCCGGATTTAGCTGTATAGTTTTTTGTTAAATTTAGTTCATTCTTTCGAAATATATAGAACTTTTTTTTAGGTCATAATGCTTTCCTATGGGAATTCAGACGATTTTCAAATTTCATTTTTAACTGAAATGAAAATGGCATATTTGAATAATGGACTTAAGCGTAAAATTACGGATGTTAAATTTTCGATATGGAGATCTTAAATATATCCAATAGCTTTGATTTTTTTTTTTTTGCATCTATTCGGGAAATATAAAACTTTATATTTTCGTATTTTTTACAAATTTTAAAATGCATAAATTTTTTCTTTCCTCTTTAATTTTTTAGTTTCTTAGCAACCATATTTCACAAAATATTTATCAAAATAATAAAATTTAAGTAACTCTCACTATTTTGCTGCAATATTTTATTAGCAAAATAACGTATTTTTGGATGATTTTAGTATTCTATTGACATAAATGAGAAATTCTTTTGATACAAGTTACCTTTTAACTACTATAGAATGATTATCGAAATATTTTGTTACAAACGAAAATTACAAAAAACATTGAACGTGTAATTTGGATTTAAGTCTCGTAGTATCAGTTTACATTTTTATAAGTATATTTGTTACATGAGATATTATTCATTTTCTGGAACAGATGTGGATGTTTCGGCGTTGAACATTTATTATTCTTTTAAAAATAGCAAAAAATACTCTCGTACAGCGAGGTGGTTATTCTGAAAAAATTAGTTGTAAAACGCATCCATACATATCGTCGAATCCTGAAATATTACTATTATTGGAAATTGAGAACATAAAAAGCAGATCAGAAAAAATACTTTCTAGTGCCAAATCACGTTTGCTTTTTAGTGAATTGGCAGTGGAAATGATTATGAATTATGATTACCAAATAGGTTTAAAAGATTCAAAATAGGCCTATTTTGGGAAGATTATATTATGGTATTGTGCATCGAATTAGATCAGGTTGTACTTAGATAAGATTTTACATCTAAATGTTATATAATTAACATTAAAACTGTTTTTCCGAAACAAAAATTCTAATACCACTAAATTTCTAAAACAGGTATAAGTGAAATGTAGTAGATTCAGTTTACATTTCCATAAGCTACTTTTGTACATGAGACATTATTCCACTTATCCATCAGATGCAGGTGTTTCGTGGTTGGCAGGTAAGTAAAAATTGTTTTTGGGTATTAGGATAACATGAAAATCGTTTCAAAACTGTTTCTTATTCTAATAAAACCACTGTGTAGAACGAAATCCAAGATATACTAGAATCATTCACTCAGTAAATAGGAAATCACGAATATAAATTTAATAAGATTTTGGGGGGCTCAAGGGGGCAGAGCCTTCCTGGAGAAAGGTATTTTTTTTATCTAATAAATTACAATAAGAAGTTCATAAGAATTTCAGAATATCCTTGCAAAAACCATGTTTAATTTAACGCTTCAAATTTCTGAAACGTCTGTAGTATTTTATATGCCTATAAATATGTATGTATTATAAAAATTTAAATTGCGGATTGTAAGATGCTAAATAATATGAAAAGTGAGATTAAAAAACAATAAGAGCTGACGTTGAGGCTCCTGATCTGCAGATTTACTAGTTGCCGAAACGTTAGTTGAAGCTCACTGAGGAGATCAGAAAAGTTTTAGTTTCCGTCTGTTTGTTTGTTTGTCTGTCTGTTCCACGATAACTGCCGCAAAAATGATCCGGTTAGGTTGATTTTTAGTAGGTATGTTGGCAAGGTACCCGAAATTAGCTGCATAATTTTTAGTTACATTTGATGCAATCGTTCGAAAAATATAGAACATTTCTTTTTGGGTCATAATGCTTTTCAATGGGAAGTCAGACGATTTTATTTTAACATTCACTGAAAAGAAAATGTCGCAATGGGATAATCGTAAATGCTAAATTATGGATGATAAATTTAGGAAATGGAGATCTTAATTTAATCCAATCGCTTTGAAAATTTGACAATATATTTATTATAATTTCTAAATTAATTGTATACATTTTTGGGAAGTTTTATGCATTAATTTGAAAGATATGAAACATTTTAATTTCTCATTTTTTACAAAAATTTCTAATGCATTTTTTTCTTTTTTCATTAAATGGTTGCTAAGCAACTATATTTCAAAGAATATCAACAAAGGAAAATTCAAGTGAATTGCATCATTTTGACGCGAAATTTTATTAACAAAATAGCCAATTTTCGGCTGATTTAAGTTTTTAACATGCTTTTTTAAAATGTAATAGATGAGAATTTATTTTAACTACTAAAGAAAGATTACCAAATCGGTTTTCCAAACGAAAATTATAAAAACATTCATTGTGTAAATTTAATATAAGTCTCATAAGAAGAATTTACATTTGTTTAAGTATATTTAATACACGAAATTTTATTCAATTTCGGCAACATATGATATTTAGTGGTTGAAATATAAGTATTATTTTAAGGATAGGATAAAATATCTTGTATAAAGAGATGGTTAATCTAATGAAATTACAATAGTAAATGCATTCAGACCTATACTCGAATCAGTACAAAAACCCTTAACGGGTTAAAAGTTGTGACGCAGCACTTTGTTTTGGCTCTATAAATTTTAAATATGGGTCTTAAAAGCAATGATATCAAATTTAAGTGACGCTATGTTAATATATTTTTTTTAAATCATAATTTTCTTTTTAGTTTTATTTATATTCACAGGTGCAATTATGATCTTAATATGAAAAAATATATAGAATTTATTCGCTGATGCTTTTTTATTCATATCTCATGAATTCAAAATATGGGTTTTAAAAGAAATGATATCAAAATTTGAGTGACACCTTGACGTGAATTTAATAGGACTCTTTTAAAATTCAATTTAAATTATTTTTGGTTTGTCTTCTAAAGTATATTTACACATACAAACAATACTTTTAATTTTTCAATACACTTTTAAATATATTACTTTCACTGAGCCTATATTATGTATTGAAATGTATTTATTTCAATAAATTGATTTATCTTCTGTGCCACGCTATACAAAATCATAAGCAAAATTTATGTAAATGATTATTTTGCGTCATAGTATCCAAACAAAGGGAAATGTATGCAAGTGGATAATATGACGCAAAATAATCATTTACATAAATTTTACTTATGATTTTGGATAGCGTGGCACAGAAGATAAATCAATTTATTGAAATAAATACATTTCAATACAATAATATAGGCTCAGTGAAAAGTAATATATTTAAAATTGTATTGAAAAATTAAAAGTATTGTTTGTATGTGTAAATATACTTTAGAAGACAAACCAAAAATAATTTAAATTAAATTTTAAAAGAGTCCAATTTTGATATCATTTCTTTTAAAACCCATATTTTGAATTCATGAGAGATGTGAATGAAAAAGCATCAGCGAATAAATTCTATATATTTTTTCATATTAAGATAATAATTGCACCTGTGAATATAAATAAAACTAAAAAGAAAATTATGATTTATAAAAAATTATTAACATAGCGTCACTTAAATTTGATATCATTGCTTTTAAGACCCATATTTAAAATTTATAGAGCGAAAACAAAGTGCTGCGTCACAACTTTTAACCCGTTAAGGGTTTTTGTACTGATATCATTACTTTTTTAAGGTTATTGATGAAAATGTCAATTAGTCGAAATTAAGCATAGGGTATAAATTAATCATTAGAATAAAATTTTTAAGAAATGCTAAAAAAGACCCCTTGGACCCCAATAAAAATATGAGGGTGGTGGCCCAGTTAGAGGAATCTAAGACTCAACTTTTAAATTATACAGCGAGAGAGTAACACAATTAGAAGGATGAAAATGCATGGCAAAACCCGATTGTTCCATCTTCCTCCGCCAAAGGGCGCAATCTTTTCAATACAAACATAGCTGAAAATTTTCAGGCTGTTGATTCCGAGTCAAATGAGCCATAATTCGCCGTGATCGGTCCCATGGAACCCTATAGGAAAGTGCCCCCTGGTGGTGAAACTTGGAACTAAAATTGAAATATCCTGTCGATGTCGAGTCGAATGAATCAAACTGCATTGTGATGGGACCCATGGAACTCGAGATGTCTGCAAAATCCGTTAGTTCCATCTTCCACCACCAGGGGATGGACTCTGTTCCATACAAACATAGCTGAAATCTTTGAGGCTGTCGATTTCGAGTCGAATGAGCCATACCTCGTCATGATGGGGCGCATAGGACCTGAGATAGGAAAGCGCTCCCTGGTGGTGAAACTTGTAACTAAAATCTATATATCCTGTCGATGTCGAGTCGAATGAATCAAACTGCATTGTGATGGGACCCATAGAACTCGAGTTAGCTGCAAAATCCGTTAGTTCCATCTTCCACCACCAGGGCGCGCACTCTGTTCTATACAAACATAGCTGAAGTCTTTCAGGCTGTCGATTTCAAGTCGAATGAGCCATACCTCGTCGTGATCGGGCCCATAGAACACAAGATAGGAAAGCGCCCCTGGTGGTGAAACTTGTAACTAAAATCTATATATCCTGTCGATGTCCAGTTGAATAAATCAAACTGCATTGTGATGGGACCCATAGAACTCGAGTTAGCTGCAAAATCCGTTAGTTCCATCTTCCACCACCAGGGGGCGCACTCTCGAACAGGCGGGTAAAACATCGTTAATTTTGTCAAGTTTGCACATAAAAATCATAAATTTCATCAAACAAGTACATAAAATTCAAGAATTTCGTCGATCGGGTCATAAAAAAAATTTCGTCAATCCGGCACATAAAAAATATGAATTTTGTCGATGAGGTGCGTAAAAATTGTCGAGTCGAATGAATTAAACTGCATTAGATACCAATTAGTCTCTGAAAAAATTGCAAATTTCATCATTTGGCAGCATAAAAACCAAGAATTTCATTGATGAATGTGCAAAAATCATGAATTTCATCGATCGGCACAGAAAAAACATGAATTTTGTCGATAGGGGAGAAAAGATCATAAATTTCGTCGAACAGGTGAGTAAAAATCATGAATTTCATTTATCAGTGCATGAAAATCATAAATTTCATCAAACGGTATAATGAAAATTAAAAAAATCGTTGTTCGGGCATGAAAACATCATTAATTTTGTCAAGTTTACACATAAAAATCACAAATTTCATCAAACGAGTGTATAAAAATCAAGAATTTCATCGATCGGGTGATAAAATTTTTTTTCGTCAATCCGGCATGTAAAAAGTATGAATTTTGTTGATGAGGTGCATAAAAATTGTTGCGTCGAATGAATTAAACTGCATTAGATAGCAATTAGTCTCTGTAAAAATTGCAAATTTCATCATTTGGCAGCATAAAAATCAGGAATTTCGTTGATCAATGTGCAAAAATCATGAATTTCATCGATCGGCACAGAAAAAACATGAATTTTGTCGATAAGGGGTGAAAAGATCATAAATTTTGTCGAACAGGCGGGTAAAAATCATGAATTTCATTTATCAGTGCATGAAAATCTTAAATTTCATCAAACGGTAGCATGAAAATTAAAAAAATCGTTGATCGGGCATGAAAACATCATTAATTTTGTCAAGTTTGCACATAAAAATCACAAATTTCATCAAACAGGTGCATAAAATTCAAGAATTTCGTCGATCGGGTCATAAAAAAAATTTCGTCAATCCGGCACGTAAAAAGTATGAATTTTGTTGATGAGGTGCGTAAAAATTGTCGTGTCGAATGAATTAAACTGCATTAGATAGCAATTAGTCTCAGTAAAAATTGCAAATTTCATCATTTGGCAGCATAAAAATCAGGAATTTCGTTGATCAATGTGCAAAAATCATGAATTTCATCGATCGGCACAGAAAAAACATGAATTTTGTCGATAGGGGGAGAAAAAATCATAAATTTCGTCGAACAAGCGGGTAAAAATTATGAATTTCATTTATCAACGTATGAAAATTAAAAAATTCGGTGATCGGGCATTTCGTCTGGATATTTCAATTTACACATACAAACATTTAGCAATTTTTTCCTCCAGATTTTTCTATTTAATAATTTTTAGCTATTTTTTCCTCCTTGCTGAAACTTTGTAAATTGTCACAAAACCGAATAAAATCAATGTTTACTTCGTGAAAAAAATTTCATAGAAACTGTGTAAGTAGTGAATTCTCTGCTACAAAGAACACAGGTCATGATTGAGGAGAATGTAGAGATTTCTGATTTTTTCAAATGCACGAAATTCATTCACACACCAGTTAGTAATATATATATATGTACGCTTTGCGTACATTAACAGAAAAAAAAATTCTGGATGCATGAAATTCGCTGTGCAGTAATCTCTACAATGCATGAAATTCATTCAAACAGCGGTTAATAACTTATATATGTATGTACGCTTCGCGTACATTAACTGAAAGAAAAATCCTGGATGCATAAAACTTGCTATATTCAGCACTCTCTAGAATGCATGAAATCCATTCACGCTGCGGTCAGTAATGTTCGCACAAAAATTGGTTTACAGCAATCTCTAAAGTGCATAAAATACATCTTATATAAAATCAACAAAAATGCACTTACCTTTCTTTCTTATCCTTCGTTTTTTTTTAATATTTCACAGGATTTATTCTTTATGACATACAACACATAAACCTCACAAAACACATTTCACAAACATAAATCAACAAATCTGACACACAATAAACCAACCCACAGACAATAGAACTCTAGTATAGAATATTCTAATCTGTCAACAAACCAATCAAATCTAATTCCCTCAAAACAAGCTCAATTTTCAGAACCATGCATTCTGCTCATGCTACAACCGAGCACAGAAGATGTGGAAAAAAACGTAAGAAATAAACAGGTAACAAGAAAACTCATTTATCGCTTAGCTAAATTCGATGACGCCAAGCGTTTCGCTTGTTCTAGGATTTAACCTATTTTTCTTAATTATCCGTCTTAGTTTGTGAATAAATTTTTGTGATGTCAGTTGAAACTGATCTTTCATACATAACGATGCATCACATTTTTTTAATGTTTTTTTTTTTCTACACCATGATGTTGCTATTTAACAACATTATTTTAATTTTAATAAACAAAACAACTAATAAATCAGTAAATATGAACGTTTTGCACTAACGAAGCCCCCCCCCCCCAAAAAAAAAGAAAGATATATATTGTTTTAATTTTAGGGTCATAGTAACTGAAGGAAAAAAAATCCTTCCATAGAGTTTTCTATTTTTCCATGTGCCTTGAAGATTTTTTGACGTGTTCAAAAACAAATTTCACAAATACTTCTAACTTAATTAACATATACTTCAAAAATATATTTTTAATTCCATTTTGTTTATGTATGAAAAAAGATACTAAAGTTTGGTATACTTCTATCTCTGTTTAAATAGTCTATTTCAAGAATAAAAACATTCAGTAGAATGCATAGCTTTGACAATACATAAAAAAAATGATTCAGTACCTTTTTTTTTTTTTTCCATTTCTTATATTTGGTGCAAGATACTACTGAATACTTTGCTACAAGATTTGTTTAAAGATATTACCCTCTCGCATGATTTTTTGGTTTCCAATGCCACGTCCACCACTGCCCCGAGAACTGACAACTGATTTCGTGATTTATTAAGTAAAATCTATATTTAACATTTGAAAATCAACTTTCACTAGAAAAAAAACAAAACAAAAGAAACAATGGTAGAACTTTGAATTTCTCTGACTTATGAAAATAAATATTAGAAGAGAAATACATATTTCTTTATTATCTGTTTTTAAAATGCAAATTTAAAGAAATGAAATTGAATAAAAAAAACTCACAAACGTGTCTTTTATCGTACATAAACAACATGGAATTAAAAATATATTCAAGAAGTATTAGTTAATTAAAGTTAGAAGTATTTATGAAATTTGATTTTCAACACTTCAAAAAATCTTCATAGCAGCGAATCGCAAACGAAGAAAACAAACTGATGAATGATTCGTTGAATCGTTGAATGATTCGTTACGCAAATTAATTGATAAGAAAAAATCTGAATCTTTTTTTTTCCTTTAAAAAATCCCAAATTAAATATAAATAACAATTAAATTGTTTATGTATAATTATAAAATATTTCAATATTTGAATCAAGGAATCTAAATATTTTTGGCCTAATGAAGATTTTGAAGTAAGAAATTCTTTATTATAACAAAAAAGAAAAATTTACAAACAATAATTTAATTTAATACATATATATTACATATTAAAAATTGCATTAAAAACTGTTTTCGTATTAAAAAAAAGAATCTAAATAGTTTTTCAGCGATATGGAGATGTTTTAACGTTTAACTGTAACCATGAGAGCCATGAGCATCGTTATTGCGGAGGAATAAAAAAGGTTGAAAAGTCCGAATTTCTACAATGATAATCTATGAGGAAATGCAAAGGAAAAGAGTCCGATTTTAAAACTGGATTATATAAAAACAAGAGTTTTCCTACGTTAACGCAAAATCATTTTCGCTTCATCTAAAACCGATTAATATAATATATTAATTTTAAAAAAAATCTTCGATCCATTTTCGAGATAATAGATATGTGTCCATTACATTCCCCATTTTCGCTTAAAAATTGGTTTCCAGATCTCAAAATCTACTGCATGTAGAAATTTATAAATTTCAGGATAGAGTTAGGTCATAGATATAAGACTAATGTGAAAAAATCGAAACGGTATACCTCATATTTACTGAGATATTAAATGTCGGCGTTTCGATTTTCCTTTGATGTCCTGCTAGCTGTATAGATGAGAGTGACGGAATCTTCGGTTGTGGGCTTACGGTTTTCGGTTTTTCGCTGCGTCACTCGAGAAACTACCGTCTCTCATGATAATGAAATGGCACAATTAGTGGAAATTAAGAATATAAAATTAAAGCGACAACAGGGGGTTTAGGGGAAGGCAGCCCCTTAAAGAAATGTAGTCTTATTCTGAAAAGATGCAGTAATAAGTTGTTTATCGTATCATTGCATAAAATTATGTTTAATGTGATACTTCTAAAATTTTTTAAAGTTCCGATAAATCTTATATTCTTATAAATGTATAAATAACTTAAACAAAACGAAAACTGCCCAGTTAAACTGAGGGCATTGAGCTCACAGGCTATTCACACAATTTGTATATTATACTCTTATTTCAAAGAATTTGAAATATGCCCCTCGAAAAAAAAATCAACAATATATTAAGGGGCGGGGGGTTCATCCTCCCGTTACCCCCTCATAGTTAACTAATGAACCCCTTAAACTAATCAGGGAAGTCTCTAATTACAATGAATATATATACAAAATTTGAAGAAAATCGGATAATTATGCATGAAAAACCCATTTATTTAAATTAAGGGGGATTAGCCCCCCCTTTCCCCCTTTATACTTAACCAATGAACCCCCAAAACTATTCAGAGAAGCGCATTATCACAATGAACCTATATACAAAATTTGAAGAAAATCAGATAATTCTGCATGAAAAACTCATTTATCTAAATTAGGGGGGTTATTCCCCCCCTTTCCCCCTTTATACTTAACCAATGAACCCCCAAAATTATTGACAAAAGCGCATTATCAAAATGAACCTATATACAAAATTTGAAGAAAATGGGATAATTCTGCATGAAAAACCCATTTATCTAAATTAGGAGGGGTTATCCACCCCTTTCCCCCTTTATACTTCCCCCTTTCCCCCTTTATACTTAACCAATGAACCCCCAAAACTATTGACAGAAGCGCATTATCACAATGAATCTATATACAAAATTTGAAGAAAATGGGATAATTCTGCATGAAAAACCCATTTAACTAAATTATGGGGGGTTAGCCCCCCGTTTCCCCCTTTATGCTTAACCAATGAACCTCCAAAACTAATCAGGGAAGCGCCTTATCACAAGGAACCAATAAACAAAATTTAAAGTAAAACGGTTAGTTCTATCAAGAGTTATCGCGTTACGTACATACATACGTACGTACGTACATACGTACATACAGAACCGGCGGGCACATAAGCTCTCAGGCTTTGATAGGCTGTGAGCTAAAAAATAATTTTAGGATATCAAATATTATACAGATTATATTAAAAATTAGTGAGATTAATGAACAATGATTTATATAGTTGACGTTGAGGCCTCTAATATGTAGATTTATCAGTATATTTGAACATTAAAATATTTTGCTATAGTGAGTGGTATATATTTAGTAAGAAGTTTCTTTCTCTCTTTTTGGGATTAGTAATTAAATTCCTTATGGAAATCAATTTTAATAAGATATTTTCAATGACATGTAAAAAATTTGCAGCCCAAGAATATTGAGAGCAAAAATCTAAGTTATTTTCATTCTTGTATTTATTATATTGAAATATATGTGAGTATTGACAAAATAAGAATTTTTATAAATTTGACTATGATGAATTAAGTGTATTTATTGATTATTGATATATAAAATGTAGATTAGCGAAATGATAAATTGTTCAAGTTTAAGAATAACTATTGATAAATAGAGTATCAAATGTAATGAATAAAGAGTTATAGTTATATATGAAAAAGAAACCATGGTGCATAATACCTATAAATTAATTTTATAAGTATCTACTTATCAAAACATTGTGCTATAATCGACATATTTACACATATATCAAAACTGTGTTACTCATGATGATGTGGAAAATGACCAATTATATTATATTAGAACCATATATTTATAAAATGAGCTGAAAAGAAACAATTCTAATGATATTTATTTGATGTTTATAGAGACTAGCAGAATTTTCTAAAAACTGTTGTAGTTATATAAACAGCTATATTTAAACGAATGACAAAAACACCCTAATATTCAATACAATGGGCTCTTCTTTAGCATGAGAAAAGAATTACGAGTAGTTATTTCTTAACTATTTGCTATTGTTATTTATCATTTATATCATTATTTATTACTAGGGGTTTTTACCCCCTGCTCGCATACCCCCGTGAATTACGACGCAATTCACATTGCTACGCTACGCGGTCCCAGCTCGCATCGCTCGCTCGTCACGTTTTTCAGCAATTCTAGCCAGAATGACTGCTATCATAAATCATAGTAAAATATGAAATTGACAATTTTTTTAATGTAAACAAACTAAATGGAAACTTTGTTAAAAACACGATTAAAAATCCATTTAGTTGGTGATATCAGTGGGAATAAATCATTTAAATACTATGAAAAAATGATCTTGGAAACACAATTAGTTTAAAACTCATTGTACCTATAATATTGTATAGCACAACTTAAATTCATTAAAAAAAAATACACTACGTGATAGGAAGATACCGTATTTACCCGCGTATACGTCGATCCCGCGTATATGTCGAACCCCCACTTTCCCGATCAAGAAATTTGAATTCTTTTAAATCCCGCGTATAAGTCGACCCCCCCCCCCTTTTCCGATCAAGAAATTTTAATTTTTTTAAAAATAAATTATTCAAAATCACCTGAAAAAAATAAAGTACTAAATATACAATAACTAGCAAGCTACGCCCGCTACGCTGGTCAATTTCTTTTAACGAACCTTTAATCAAACAAAATATTGACATTTCATAAATAACTTTTATATTTTAACAGAATAATAAGGCTACTATAATTTGTGACTCGTGCTATAGCCAATATACACATCAGGACACGTCGCCCTTATCATTATCGTTTT
Source organism: Maratus michaelseni (assembly GCA_963931845.1). NCBI lineage: Eukaryota > Metazoa > Arthropoda > Arachnida > Araneae > Salticidae > Maratus > Maratus michaelseni. The sequence continues at coordinate 308,710,850 of OZ007588.1, forward strand.
ACGCATGAAGGTTTCGCTATGGTACTCCATTGGAAAATTTGGTAATTTTTGAAATTCAATATTTGAAAAACGGCATAATCATTAGATTTGAAATTTATATCAAGAAAAATACAATGTTTTACCTTTCAAACGCAGTTTGTCTAACAATTTTCTGACAAATACTTTTTGAGCTATCATTTTTTTCAGTAACTTCAAATGTTTCATTTTCCGAAATTAATCTGGTGCAACAATTAGCGAAAAACCCAGTCGTCAGCAACGCATAGTTTTTTATTAAAGAGGCTGTTGGAGCAGGGATTGTCACCACCAATTTGCCACCATCACTTTTGAAATCGGTTCCGTGGTTCCAGAGATTCCATAGAAATTGTAATTTAGAATGACTTCAGAACGCTTTTCGCTCATTTCACCCATTTAAATTTCGATTTTTTTAAATTTATTTTTAGAGAGCATTTACACCTTATAAGTAACTACAATGCTAAATTTCAAATTTCTTGCCCCTTCAGTATAAAAAAGTCGCAATTTTCGAACATTTTTCGATACTGCACCCCATTGATGTTAGTGGCACCGACATAAAATATAGCCTATGTTGGAGTAGGGATTGTCCCCATCAATTTGTCACCATTACTTTTGAAATCGGTTCTGTAGTTCCAGAGATTTCGTAGAAATTGCAATTTAGACTGTTTTTAGAACGCTTTTCGCTCATTTCACCCTTTTAAATTTCATTTTTTTTTATTTTGTTCTTAGAGAGCATTTACATCTTATAAGTAACTACAATAACAAATTTCAAATTTCTAGCTCCTTCAGTATAAAAAATAAAAATAAAAATGCCCAGTTAAACTGAGGGCATTGAGTTCACAGGCTATTCACACTAATTGTATATTATACGCTTATTTCAAAGAATTTGAAATAAGCCCATCGAAAAATAAAGAAATAAACAATATATTAAGGGGGGGTCATCCCCCCGTTACCCCCCCCCTCCCATAGTTAACTAATGAACCCCTTAAACTAATTAGGTAAATCTCTAATTACAATGAACATATATACAAAATTTGAAGAAAATCGGATAATTCTGCATGAAAAACCCATTTATATAAATTAAAGCGGGATTAGCCCCCTCCGTCCCCCCCTTTTATACTTAACCAATCAATCCCGAAAACTAATCAGGGAGGCGTCTTAACCCAATGAACCTATAAACAAATTTTGAAGCAAATAGGTTATTTCTGCATGAAAAACCCATTTATATAAATTAAGGGGGGAGAGATTAGCCCCCCCCCGTCCCCCACCCTTTATACTTAACCAATCAATCCCGAAAACTAATCAGGGAAGTGCCTTAACACAGTGAACCTATAAACAAAATTTGAAGGAAAACGGAATAATTCTGCAGGAAAAACCCATTTATATAAAATAAGGGGGGATTAGCCCTCCGTTCCCCCTTTATACTTAACCAATCAATCCCGAAAACTAATCAGGGATGCACCTTAACACAGTGAACCTATAAACAAATTTTGAAGCAAATAGAATAATTCTGCATGAAAAACCAATTTATATAAAATAAGGGAGGGATTAGCCCCCCGTTCCCCCCTTTATAATTAACCAATCAATCCCGAAAACTAATTAGGGAAGCGTCTTAACACAGTGAACCTATAAACAAAATTTGATGAAAAACGGAATAATTCTGCCTGAAAAACCAATTTATATAAAATAAGGGAGGGATTAGCCCCCCGTTCCCCCCTTTATAATTAACCAATCAATCCCGAAAACTAATCAGGGAAGCGCCTTAACACAGTGAACCTATAAACAAAATTTGATGAAAAACGGAATAATTCTGCCTGAAAAACCAATTTATATAAAATAAGGGAGGGATTAGCCCCCCGTTCCCCCCTTTATAATTAACCAATCAATCCCGAAAACTAATTAGGGAAGCGTCTTAACACAGTGAACCTATAAACAAAATTTGAAGGAAAACGGAATAATTCTGCTTGAAAAACCCATTTATATAAATTAAGGAGGGATTAGCCCCCCGTTCCCCCCTTTATACTTAACCAATCTATCCCGAAAAGTAATCAGGGAAGCGTCTTAACCCAATGAACCTATAAACAAAATTTGAAGGAAAACGGAATAATTCTGCATGAAAAACCCATTTATATAATTAAGGGGGGATTAGCCCCCCGATCCCCCCCCCCTTTATACTTAACTAATCAATCCCGAAAGCTAATCAGGGAAGCACCTTAACTCAGTGGATCTATAAACAAATTTGAAGGAAAACGGAACAATTCTGCATGAAAAACCCATTTATATAAATTAAGGGGGGGATTAGCACCTTGTTCCCCCCCTTTATACTTAACCAATCAATCCCGAAAACTAATCAGGGAAGCGCCTTAACACAGTGAAACTATAAACAAAATTTGAAGAAAAACGGATATTTCTATGAAGAGTTATCGCATTACGTACGTACATACATACATACAGAACCGGCTGGCAAGCTCTCAGGGCTTGATAGCCAGTTATATAGCTAAAAAATCGCAATTTTAGAACGTTTTTTGCTCCTGCACCCCCTGGTGTTAGTTGCACCGACATAAAATATAGCCTATGTTGGAGCAGGTGTTGTCACCATCAATTTGCCACCATCACTTTTGAAATTGGTTCGGTAGTTCCAGAGATTACCCCCTACAAACAAACAAACAAACAATCTTTACTCCTTTATAATATTAGTATAGATAAAGAAACTTATTTTTTTTTGTTATACATTTATTCGAAATCATCTGAAAAAAAGTACTAAATATACAATAATGAAGATAATAATATACTAAAGTAATATACAAAGTTAAACTGATTCAAGGTCCGATTCAGTATCGGACACGCCAAACAATTCACAAGTATCCTTCGTCGTCATCCGCTCATCCTGATACACGTTTGCAACCTCTGTATCGCTACATTCTTCCTAGTCGTTATCACTTTCGAAAATGGCATTATCTCTTGTGCGGTATTGTTCGTTGCTTATGCAGCATTTCTTGAACGATTTTACAATCATTTCGAAAAGGAATTTGATTCCACGCATCTTTAACCCACTTGGCAATTAATGCAATGCAGAGTTTTCTAATGTTACCGCTCTTTGTAAATGTTGGACAACCGGATGAAATCCACTCTGCCCAAAATTTTCTGACATTTGCTTTGAAGGGCTTATTGAGGCAAACGTCTAGGGGTTGAAGGACGAATGTCCACCCTCTCGGGATTACAGCTACAGTCGTTTTCAGCTCTTTCGTCACTTTATTCACATTTTCAGAAAAGTGGCCACGAAACGAGTCGTAAACTGAAAAGGAAGGTTTTTTGAAAACAGCTTCCAGTCTTTTACCCCACACAGTTTAAAGTCAGTCGACTGTTCCGTCAGCATCCATCCACCCCTTTTCATGGGCTCGAATCAGCACACCAGATAGAAATGTGACGTTTTTCGCAACGTTTTTCTTTTTAAAATAATCAACGGATGAAGCTTACTACCGTCGGCCAAACAGGAAAGAACGACCGTAAAACGGGTTTTTTCGTGCCCAGTCGTTTTTACCAAAATGCTTTTTTCCCCCTTGCAGTTCACTGTTTTATTTTCTGGTAGGTCGAAGCACATGGTTGTTTCGTCTATATTTCCTATATGGCAAAGTTCAAAAGAATTCATTTTTTTTGATTGGTGACGTATTTTTGAAATTTCATAATCTTTGCTTCCAAGTCAGATGGTAATTTTTGTGCCAGTTTAGTGTGCTGGAGTAAAGTCAAACCATGACGATTCATAAATCTCTTGCACCAATGGTCTGATGCACGAAACGTGTTTGGAACGCCATACTTTTCTTCTTTTGCAAGCTTCATCGATCGTAAACGTATGGCAGTTCTAGTGATAATAAAACCATTCTGCCGGAGCTCTACAACCCAATCATGCAATACATTTTCGAGATCTGGAAAGGGTGATTTTCCCTGCCGCAAAGCCTTTTTCGATTTTGGGATGTTTTCTAGCTTTGCCTTATTGTTGCGCCACTCACGAATCAATTTTTCGTGAACCACAAACTGACGAGAAGCAGCACAGTTGTTAGACTCTTCCGCTAAAGAAATAACTTTAGGTTTAAATTCAGCTGCGTATGAATTGCGTTTCTGTTTCTTAATAACTAAATCAGGCCTATCAGTTGAAACAAGGAGAAAAAGTGTAGTAAGATAAACGAAGAAATAATGAATAAGTGTACTATCAAGAACACGCAAGATAAAACGCGGGTCACGTGTTTTTAGAGAGTCACATGTTTCTAGCCACTCGCGGACGATTCAATTGCACATAGGGGTGATACATTCTCAGAATTTTATCGACAGATCTCTTAGAGGGAGGGGGGGTTGTAGGCGTACATCCATTGCCAGCACCAAACCCGTCACTCAGTCTCCAAACCTTTACCTCAGCGCTGACGACGTCATTGTGTTATGGAATGCGAAAAGAGAACAATTGCCTTTCAGAAGGGCATTTTTGACTTCTGGTAAAAAAAAAAAATAAGGGCCCTCGCATAAGTCGACCCTCCAACTATAAAGTATTTTTTTGTCTAAAATTCCTCGGCCTATAAGCGGGTAAATACGGTAGTTTATATATATCATCCATCATTGTATTATAGATTTTTGGAAAAGAAATTATCTTTTACTTCATCAAGACAGCAACAGATGAAGAGCAGGTGCATTCTAGACAGTTCATTTTTTTTTCTCTCAGATTTTTATGTGACTGAAATTCGTAAATAAATTCTAAATAAGAGTCGAGAATTCATTTGAAATTAACGATATTACTCATAATTAAAATGAGGAATCATCTCAAACGCTTTGGATTACGTACATGTTATTTTATTTTTAATTATTGCTAGTTTGAGTTTGACTGCTGTCACACAGACCGCCATATTGGAGTTGGAGGCAGAACTGATCTTACCCAATCTAGACTGTTCATTGGTCTGAGTTCTGGAAACTACGTTTGTTGCCAAACACCAAGCTAGAAATTCAGCCTTATTTCCGTAAGAGAAATATCCACGTAAGATAAATATATATATAGATTATTCTGTGTTAACTGATTGTAATCATTTATTATATACTGATGTTTATTAATTATTTTAAGTATTTATTGTTATGGTTGTATATTTGTACTATGAGGTTCCGACAGATTTCATTAAGAATTCAACTACTCTTTTTTCATGATGTATTGCCAATATTTGTATTCTGACAGAGTAAATTTTTGAGCTTGTGGGCCTTAAGGTCTCCAAGTCTCATGTGTCTTTTTCCTTGGTGTTAGATGGATCATTTAATCATTTTAAACTTCTAGATTTTTTCCCTTCAGTTTATTTATTTCTACCTTAAAAAATATTTTTTCTACAATTTCTCTTTTCTAAATAACTCTATTCTACGCACAGTACATTAGCTTTCTCGTATTAAAATAAATTCCGTTTAGATAATTCTGTCTCTTTCATAAGTGTAGCTTTTTATTTTTGGTACGCATTCTGTAGCATTTTTTCTTGTTTTCAGAGTTTAATTGCTCCGTTTTATCCATACACTTGTGTAATCCGTCGTGTTAGTCCATAAAGCTTAGTTGTACTTGGGGATTTTGGGATGTTTCTGCCCCTGTAATTCCCTTCTGATTGGCTGCAGATTCGGTTCACACTGGCGTTTAGACGTGTGTATGTATTCATACGCACCTACCAAAACACCAAAATGTGCTTTCTCAAAAGCCAGAATTTTTGCTTATTTCACTGTCTTGAAAAGCTTTGTAGAACATCAATATTTCCCTGGTATCGCAATAATAGTTATTGTTGTAATTCGTCAACTTTTTAATATTTTTCAATTTAGGTACTATGAGACTGAATCTTTTAGAAAAAATGTCTAGATTATGAAACCTCTAGCGGATTGTATAATGTGAGCAGACCAACTAGGTTAATAAAGTTACATAGACGTAAACACTGACTGATTCTCAGAGCTCAATTCAAATAGCCTGAACTTTAGACCACAATATGACTGGCAACACTTTTACTGGATTTATTTTAGTAGTGCGTATTTGACTGCGATCTACAAGTTATGAATCCGGCAACTAATACCTCCCGTGTGATCGCATTTAACTCAAACTTTAAAAACCGCCCAGGATCTTCTATATATACAGTAGTCATATCAAATAACTAAATAGATGTACCTATATATTATTTTCTAAAATAAACAAAATTAAACATTTAATTTTATATACTTCAAAGAAAGTCTTATTAATTCTTCTACAGGTAAAAACATACGTCTGAAAGAAATCAGATAAAGAAAAAACGCGAATTATTCATCCATATTTAGCATGTGCAAAATTTCTTTCTGTTACTACTAAATTAATGATTTTATCAATAAATGATTACTAACCATAAACGTATACTCATCGTAACTAAAATAACCAAGCAACTTTTATACTTTTAATTTATGGGCCAAAATCGCATATAAGTGTGAATTTACCAGTCACCGGTATATATTTCGGTATTTCTTTGCAATATAAATTCTCATTTAATCTTAAAATGTTTTTCTGTGCTTATTCTATAATATTACTATATAAATTCTATAATCTACTGGAAAACTCTGTTTTTGAAACTTTAAAATGGAATTAAAGTATCTCAAAAGTCACTACTGCCTACTGTCCACATCCCATAACTTGATCAATAAAACGACCAAAAAAAATAATTATTAAAATTTTTTGAAAAAACAATGCATTTATTATAAATATAAATCTCATGGAGCATAATAATATATTTTTTATATGAGTGAAATGTGTAATATTTATATTTGTTGGGTTTAAAGTTGTGTCCTTCACTTTTATGGTCACTACTCGGTGTGCGAATTTCCTCATATTTCCACCAGATGGCAGTATGCAGTCATTTTCAATATTGTTGCGATACGTGGAGCGCATGTTTGTCTTTAAAAATCGCCATTTCTTGCTGTTTGTTCATAAAGCAAATTTTCTGGATTGAAAAGAATGGGGAAAAGATAAGTGTACCATTATAAACCGTCACTATTGTGTCCATTGTTAATTTAAATATTGATATTTATAGATTAACCAATATCTAGACATTTAATCATGGGTTTGATATGTCTTTGAAGATAGTGCATACAACATTCCAAAAATATTATTTTTTAAGTAAAGTGGCAAAATTGCAAAAAATCTCACTTCTGTTCCTTACTAATTTTGTTTTGTCTGATAAAAACTGCCATATCATATTTATTTTTCAACAAAGTGTCCATCTACTACTTATTATTATGCAATATATCAGTGTTTGTTAAAAATCAAATTGAATACAAAATGAGATGATTTTTAAAAATGAGCAGAAAATCAGCAGCTAAAATTCGCACTTATGAGATTTTTGCCCTTATGTATATGAATGCAACTTATATAACAAAAGAAAACAATAACCGATAAAAAGCTTAATTCTTTATACAAAAAAAAGTATGAAGAAAGTAGAAAAACCTTATTTGGTTGTGTTAAATAAAGTAAAACGAATGCATGCGTTATATTCTTGTAAACAAACATCTATATATATATATATATATATATATATATATATATATATATATTTCCATTACACATAAAATAAACATAATAATACTATAACTATATGGAGAAAATATGTTTACTAATATGTAGCAAGCAGTTTCAATGGCATTTGTGCCTTCCTCAATCATTTAAATGAAGATCTTTATAGAAATGTGCATTCAAGGATGTAAATAATCCAACGAATATTCCGCATCTTACGCTATATTTAACATTCAATACCCTTATGCACTATTTTGCTTTATTCTATTGTGATTTATTTTGCTTTAGATATACTTTCATTTTGTTATTATAAACATGATATTATAAACCGCTGAATTAGTGTCTTACTTAAACTATTGTTCAAATACGACTTTATTTTTTTTGTTATATATATATATATATATATATATATATATATATAAGATCTAGCGTACTATGGTAACTCTAATTTTATAGTAAATTTCTACGTGAAAATGCCGAATTTATTGCGAAAAGTTTACCCTAATAGATAATCACTATTCTTGGCTATATCTCTGGCTCGAAATTCCCATGAAAGTAGAATTGTTCTTAGTACAGTCAAGTAAAACTTCTCTCACACCTCTTGAGAAGCTCTTTAAAATCTTTTCGATGTTCCTGGTTGGCGTCTACTTAATGGTCGCTTTTACTAACACTCAGCAAATGCTAAACAGACATTTTTGGTACAACTGTATGAAGAATGGCTTTCTCTAAATATATTTAATGAAAACAATGCATTTTTTTAGTCAATGAGTGGAGAAAAGAACTTAACAAAATGGTTTCGTGAGAAAGCTTTTTGAAGCTACTAATGATTTCTAATAGAATTCCTTATGAACATAAATTAAAGCTAAAAAATATATCAAGTAAATCTAAAGGTAACTCAACCTATTGTTAGCAAAATACTTTAAAACAAATTTTCGAAAATTAAATTCCAGCTTTATGTGGAACGGAAATCAAGAAAGTCGAGCTTCATAAGAACAAATTCTCTTGACACACTTCCAAATCAACTGCCACATAATGCCAAATCAACTGCGGCAAAATAATGACAATTGGCAGTAAAATGTGCTGCATTTTACTAAGAATATATATTTACTTGACGATTCTCCCATGAACATTTTTGCATTTGGCTCGTTAAAAGATCGTTAGGAAAATGCCGTTCGTGAATATTAAGAAAACTTTGGGACGCCGCCAAAGAGAAGTATAAGATAATTGACGTGACTAAGCAAAGGAAAACTGTACTATCATAGAAATTTCGAGCCTGAGATATATCTAATAGTCAAAGCTATCCACTTAGAGTCAAATCTTTGCAAATAATTCTGAATTTTTGCGTACAAAGATAATGTAAAACCGTTTCGATTAAGTGTGATCGACCTCATGTACTCCCTTTTAATTACCTTTACGTTTATAAGTCAAAAACATTTTTAGGATAGACATATACGTATTATATGTCATCTGATATGTCATAATTTTGAGATATCAGACTGGTAACAAACACCCAGATAATGCTAAATAAACATTTTTGGTACAATTGTATGAAGAATGGCTTTCTGTAAATACATTTAATAAAAACACTGCATTTGTTCAGTCAAGAACTTAACAAAATAGTTTGGGGAGTGTAAAGAAAGCTTTCTGAAGCAATCTGGTCGGATCAATGTCTCTTTCAACAAATATATCTAATAGTCAAGGGATATATAGTCTGAGATATATCTAATAATCAAGGCCATCCACTTAGAAACCAATCTTTGCAAATAATTCTTCATTTTTGCGTAGAAAGATAATGTGAAACGGTTTCTATAAAGTGTGATCGACCTCGTGTACTCCCCTTTAATGACCTTTACGTTTGTAAGTCAAAAACCTTTTTTGGTCGGATATATAGATCATATTATATGTCATCAGATATGTCATAATTTTGAGATATCAGATATTGTATTTTGTCAATTTCGTTTTGAAACAATGTACATGCAAAATATTCTTGGCAAAATGTTTAGTTTCATTGACTGTTTCACTTTAAAAAAATAAAATCACGACCTTGTATCCACTAGACTTCCGTTCGTGATTTGAAATGAATCCATATATTAAGGCGTGAACGTGAATATTTAACCTAAGGAATGTAGACGTAAGTAGAGGACAGGCATTTCTCACATATAGTAATGCTATTATTTTTAATTGTAATATTTTTGATTGTAAATTGTTCAATTGTTTTTTTTTAACTTCGTTATAAAGTAAGCTACATTCCTTATTCTTCTGTCAGAAGAGCATTTAAAATGAAAGGTCTTGCTCAAAGAAAGTACTGAAGGAGATCAATTATGCCTTTTTACTTCACGCGAAATTTTTATTTGTTAAAGAATAAAATGTTCTGATACACTTGTCTAAAATACGCACTCTTGCACTCGCCGATTATAAATTAATGGATGAGAAATATATGTCTAAATTTAGTTTTTACTTGTAACGCACATTGAAAGTTGATCTTTTAAAATTCTGATTCTGTAGATATGTCACCAGTAACTTGTTTTTTTCTCTTTTTCGCTTGCTTTCCTTCGGAAAGAGCGGGTTTTCTTCTTCTTTTTGAGTAGGCACCGATTTGGTGTATTGGTGTATCGTTAAAGCACGAATAGTTGAGTAAGAAAGTTAATTTCATTAATTGCTACTTTAATTGGAGCACTTTTAAGGAATTGTTTTTTGCACAGAATATAGATTAATATTACGTACAAATTTGAAGTAAAATACCGTGCCTTGGGTTTGTATAGGACTTCCTGATATGTGATTGGAATTAGAAAAATTATCGAATGTGCTGTTGCAACTCATCGATATTCACACTTGGTGGCTTATTTAAAAAAAATATGGCGATCTCGACAAACGTTTTTGTTTTAATACCTTCTTTTGGAAGGGTCTAATTATTTGCCCGTCTTAAAACAAAGAGAGATTTGCAGGTTATAATGCTCATTCACTGAATTTGAAGCAGAATATATTCCTGTAATATTTACGATTTCTGGGTAAATTTATAGATCTTCTAGAATTTATTTTTGCGTTATTAAGTCATACAGATAGAAATTGTTCTCAGTATAAACATTTCTACCGAATGTTATCAAAGACGAGCATCATGCATGCCTTTGTTACACACACACAATCCTTGCACAAACACAATCTGAATTTTTACGTGTAATACAGGCATAATTTTTTCTCGTTTCAGTTTTCTGTAGTTTTTTTGCATTTTCATTTCCTTTGTTGATGTTTTTCGTTCTCATAATCGTTTCCCACTTACCTACCTAACCTCTTCGTACGACAGGAAAAATGCCTGGTTCTTTCAAATTCGCTGTAGTTGTATATCATCATTTCCAACAACCATAATACTTCAGTTTTCTTTAAAATATTAAATTAAAAATATTAATTTGAGATTGAATGAAGAAATTAAAATACGTGTATTAGAGCAATGTTACCTGAAAAAGAGTTGTCAAGTAACTTTTCGTTAGCTACTATATAATCAAAGCTTTATGGCATACATAAAATAATATTTATAAATATAATTTATTTTAAGATGTTTCCTAGATGATGCTTTAAGATAATTTCCTTTTTTGTTTTTCAACCGAATTCTTACTCCTGTTTTTGATTCTATTCGTCTCTTTTTTAAAAGAAATATTTTTGGCTTACAATTGAGGGAAAACACATTAACAAGCAAAAAAACGTTGTTACCGTATTCAAATATTTTTGTAATAGAGAAAAGGTTATAATAAAATTATTCCAGATTTATTTCTAAAACTTTCTATCTTAGAATATGGTTTGAGTGCATTTCGATACAAATATCAATTGCATTTACAAATACTCTGACCGAAAATAATTGAAATAGAATACAAGTCATTTTTATATCTTCAAAAATTACATTTGTACTTTCTGTTTTAGTTTATTTTTGTAATATTTGGAGAAGACATTCAAATGTTCTGTCTCCATAATTCTGCCATTGGAATAACTGAAACAAACACTTTTCACAGTGGAAGATTCTTAATAATATTAGTATGTCTGTACATTTTTTAAAACATTATGTTAGTTTAGAAAATTTATGAGAAAATATTTTAGAATTTTCTTTCTTAAGAATAAACTAGTATAAATTTTGTTATAGGATACTATAATGTTATCCAAAATGCATGACTAAAGATTATTTTCACACTCTATAAATTGATTAGCTGAATAATTTTTGCATGAATTCCAAGCTATAAATATGTCTGATGTGGACATAAATCGGATGTACTGAAAAACTTGAAATAAAAGAATTCTGTAAGATGATGACAAATAAACTTAAAACTAATGTGTTATTACTATATAATTTACATTATGAATGCATAATTCACAAGTCTTATTTAAAAGTAACGATCATAAAATAAATATAATTATTCTAAGTCATTTAATGTTATCAAACTATTTATTTGTTATTAATCCATTATAACCAGTATATTATTTTTAGATACTCTTGTATAAAAGCAAAATGCATATCCCACATTTCCTATGTTATACACTAGTTAATTTTTCTTATAATATTTAATACTTCCTTGCGATGACAACAGAAGTAGCACAAAATTAGCAAATATTTGAATAAAATAAATAAAATAACACCTATACACACCTTATTTTAAAATATTTCCTGAAAAATCAAATTCGTTGTTTATCTGGGAAACGCTTATGGCGCTTTATGTCACTGTTAAAAATGTCTGTTCAACGTTGAACCAATATATAGAGTAAAATAGAAGTACCAAATTACGGTATTTCTTGAATTTCATCAACACCACTTCGTGGTGTAACCTTGAAAATTGCGCTTAGTTGACAAAGTTTTGGTACTACTCAACAGCCAATCAAAACACTGATTTCTGCGGATTTGTACGCCACCTTTATGTGGTAAGAGAAATAATTAAACTTGACTCCATCATTGCTAGGATTAAAAGAAATGGATATTATTAAGATGATTATTTATAGAACGAAAGGGCTAGTCTTATCTAATTTAAATCTTCTATTCCTGTAGATTTTTTATCTTATGATTATGAGTTAAATAGTTTTCATATATTATAGAAAAAGGTCGATCTTATTTTAATAGTTTAAATTCTTGATTTTACAACCAAATTCCATTGTTGAATAATTTTAGCCTCAAAAAAATTAAATTGATGTTTGTAATTCCAAAAGTGCTTTGCTATTGTAGATTTATTTAATTCATGCTCCTTAACTTAACTTACATGTTCCTTCAATATAAATTTAAAAGCCTGTTCCATCTGCCCAATATAGGACAGTCCACATTCACAAAAATGTCTATAGATACCGCATCTATGACTGTCAATAGGATCATTGAGATTGGAGACAGCAACTTTTTTAACAGGAGAAAAAAAAAACTTTGAAACTAAAATTATTGAGAATACGTTAAATTTGAGCACTGATTTTTGGAAAATAAGGTAACATAATAACAATTTTAAATTCCTTATTGGCAGATAAAAAACCAGTGACCTTGGATAATTTAAATAAAATACGGTCAATGATATCGCAGGTAAAATCACGATCTGAATTTGAACAGATGTTACGAGCATGGAAAATAAAAGTATTGAAAGAAGCAAACTTTTGGTTTGAGGGATGGTTGGAAAAATTGAAGAGGCAAACCAATTGCAAAATATTTAGGAAAAACTGTCGTCAAAAACTCAGAATCATGTTGAATTAACAGGACATAAAAAAAAAACAAGACGTTGTTGACTTTCAATTTCAAAGATAAACTGGATGATGGAGGAATTGAATTCAATAAAATAAGTACAGCGTTAATATTATGTTGACACAAATCAAGCAAGGCAAAAGAATCATCCTCATAATGTGTATAAAAAGGAAACTGTAGTAATATAAATAATTTAACTTAAAAGTAGGGCATAGATATATCACTTAAAATGGGGCTCAAGGGGTTACCAATAGCTAAGCTATAAAACATTTTGAAAAATAAAAGTATGCTGAGACAAATAAATGCTGGAAAAATCGGATTATCAATATTGAACTGAGAAAAAAATAATTCATCCAATCTATCATCTATACTAATATTATAAAGGAGTAAAGATTGTTTTTTTGTTTGTAGGGGGTAATCTCTGGAACTACTCTATCGATTTCAAAAGTGATGCTTGCAAATTCATGGTGACAACCCCTGCTCAAACATAGGCTATATTTTGTGTCGGTGCCACTAACGCCAGCGGGGTGCAGGAGCGGAAAACGTTCTAAAATTGCGATTTTTTGTATACTGAAGGAGCTAGAAATTTGAAATTTGGCATTGTAGCTAATTATAAGACGTAAATGCTCTCTAAGAACAAATTTATAAAAATAAATGAAATTTAAAAGGGTAAAATGAGCGAAAAGCGTTCTAAAAACATTCGAAATTACAATTTCTGTGGAATCGCTGGAACTATAGAACCGATTTCAAAAGTGGTGGTGGCAAAATGATGGTGCTAACCCCTGCTCCAACATAGGCTATATTTTATGTCGGTGCCACTAATCCCAGAGGGTGCAGGACCGAAAAACGTTCTAAAATTGCATTTTTTTTTATACTGAAAGAGCTAGAAATTGGAAATTTGGCATTGAAGTTACTTATAAGATGTAAATGCGCTCTAAGAACAAATAAAAAGAAAAATTCGAAATTTAAAAGTGTGAAATAAGCTAAAAGAGTTCAAAAAACTTTCTAAATTACAATTTCTATGGAATTTCTGGAACTACAGAACCGATTTCAAAAGTAATGGTGGCAAATTGATGGTGATAATCCCTACTCCAACATAGGCTATATTTTATGTCGGTGCCACTAACCCCAGGGGGTTGCAGGAGCGAAAAATTTTCGAAAATTGCGACTTTTTTATACTGAAGGAGCTAGAATTTTTAAATTTGGCATTTTAGTTACTCATAAGATGTAAATGCTCTCTAAGAATAATTTTAAAAAAATCGAAATTTAACAGAGTGAAATGAGCGAAAAGCATTCTAAAATCATTCAAAATTATAAGTTCTATGGAATCTCTGGAACTATAGAAATTGTAATGGAACTATAGAACCGATTTCAAAAGTGATGGTGACAAATTGATGGTGATAACCCCTGCTTAAACATAGGCTATATTTTATGTCGTTGCTACTAACCCCAAGGGGTGCAAGGGCGAAAAAGTTCTAAAATTGCGATTTTTTGTAACTGAAGGAGCTAAAAATTTGAAATTTGGCATTGTAGCTACTTATAAGATGCAAATGCTCTGTAAGAACAAATAAAAAAGAATCGAAATTTAAAAGGATGAAATAAGCGAAAAGCGTTCTAAAAACATTCTAAATTACAATTTGTATGGAATTTCTGGAACTACAGAACTGATTTCAAAAGTAATGGTGGTAAATTGATGGTGAGAATCCCTACTCCAACATAGGCTATATTTTATGTCGGTGCCACTAATCCCAGGGGGGTGCAGGAGCGAAAAATGTTCGAAAATTGCGACTTTTTTATACTGAAGGAGCTAGAATTTTGAATTTTAGTATTTTAGTTACTTATAAGATGTAAATGCTCTCTAAGAATAATAAAAAAAAATCGAAATTTAAAAGAGTGAAATGAGCGAAAAGCGTTCTAAAATCATTCAAAATTACATGTTCTATGGAATCTCTGGAACTATAGAACCGATTTCAAAAGTGATGGTGACAAATTGATGGTGATAACCCCTGCTTAAACATAGGCTATATTTTATGTCAGTGCTACTAACCCTAAGGGGTTCAAGAGCGAAAAAGTTCTAAAATTGGGATTTTTTGTAACTGAAGGAGCTAAAAATTTGAAATTTGGCATTGTAGCTACTTATAAGATGGAAATGCTCTGTAAGAACAAATTTTAAAAAATCGAAATTTAAAAGGATGAAATAAGCGAAAAGCGTTCTAAAAACATTCTAAATTACAATTTGTATAGAATTTCTGGAACTACAGAACCGATTTCAAAAGTAATGGTGGTAAATTGATGGTGAAAATCCCTACTCCAACATAGGCTATATTTTATGTCGGTGCCACAAACCCCAATGGGGTGCAGGTGCGAAAAATGCTCGAAAATTGCGACTTTTTTATAGTGAAGGAGCTAGAATTTTGAAATTTGGCATTTTAGTTACTTATAAGATGTAAATGCTCTCTAAGAATAATAATAAAAAAATCGAAATTTAAAAGAGTGAAATGAGCGAAAAGCGTTCTAAAATAATTCAAAATTACAAGTTCTATGGAATCTCTGGAACTATAGAACTGAT
This sequence comes from Maratus michaelseni, assembly GCA_963931845.1. NCBI lineage: Eukaryota > Metazoa > Arthropoda > Arachnida > Araneae > Salticidae > Maratus > Maratus michaelseni. The sequence continues at coordinate 308,726,654 of OZ007588.1, forward strand.
TTCAAAAGTGATGGTGGCAAATTGATGGGGACAATCACTGCACGAACAGCCTCTTTAATAAAAAGCTATGCGTTGCTGACGACTGGGTTTTTCGCTAATTGTTTCCACAGATTAATCTCGGAAAATTAAACATTTGAAGTTACTGAAAAAAAATAATAGCTCGAAAAGTATTTGTCAGAAATTTGTTAGACAAACTGCGTTTGAAAGGTACAAAAATTGTGTTTTTCTTGATATAAATTTCAAATCTAATAATTATGCCGTTTTTCAAATACTGAATGTTAAAAATTACCAAATTTCACAATGGAGTACCATAGCGAAACCTTCATGCGTAAAACCTGGCGTGTATATTGGCACGGGTCACAAATTATAGTAGCCTTATTATTCTGTTAAAATATAAGAGTGAATTATGAAATGTCAATATTTTGTTTGATTAAAAGTTTGTCAAGAGAAATTGACCAGCGTAGCGGGCGAAGCTTGCTAGTATAAAATATTTCTGTTGTCAACATCCCTTTTTCTACGCATTTCCAAAACTCACAACAATGAATGAGGTATCATTGGAAATGATTTTGAACCTGCTCCTGTCATAGTACATTTACATTTCGTTAAAATATGTTTTTTGATTAAAAATTGCACGTAATTAAATTAAATCCGCGTTGTAATCATAAATGAAATAAAAGGTTTTTCTCATATCAGTGTTGCCACAAAAATAAAAATCCGTATTATATCATACTCAACAATGATATATATAAAATAAATAGTACAACAGTCATAAAGTGTGATTCCTGCGCACGGGTTTTTATATTTATAATTAAAAAGGAAAATTGAAATTTTGATATGTTTTGAAGAAAACGATACGATCGATTGAAGCAGTGGTATTGTAGGCACGCGTAGGCTAGAAGATATGCTTTGTTATATTACATTAAACTTTATTTTGTGTGTATTTAATTTATTTTTCTGTGTCCCGTGTTTTAACCCGAAGCGGATGACGTCATTCTCTAATACAGTTAAAATACAATTGTTAATTTTTTTCTCTCGGGTACCTTATGGTCAGTTTTTAGTGTAACTTTGATGGAAAAAAATGAGATGATATTCTGGTTTGACTAATGTTGTTTGCAGATATTTTTATCATTAATTTACCTGTAGAAGTTTAAACCTGTATCTAAAAAATATCATACTGCAGTGCGAACTTCTCGCACGGGTCCACTGGTTTCTTGAACAAGCCCAATCGCCTTGTACGGGTACACTTTTAGATAGTGGTTTAACATCAGACGAAATCATTGTATATCCTATTGGATTAAAGTTAAGAATTTTATCGGCAGAGTTTTTCGATGTTTAAATATTGTTCATCATGACCGGGAGGGGGGGGGGGAACCTGGAAAATAATGTTTAGCTAATTTGTAAGACTCGGTACCAATATTCGAAATGATACGGGGCAAAGGAACATCGGTTTTATTTACCTTAGTTAAGGTATATAAACGGGCACAATTAACAACACAAGAAATAAGGGAATATTTAAAGAAATCGCATGTAATGGTAAATGATTTTACCGCAGATTCTATTTTATTAAGTTCGTAGCCAGACTGATCTTTTTTAATATCATTGTAAAGGTCCTCATTTATTAATTTAACAACATTTGATACTTAATCAGCTTTATTTAATACTATAATTTGACCTCCCTTATCTTATTTTAATACAATAACATCAGGGTTAGGTATAACAGTTTTGAGATTGAATTATTCAATTAATGTGACTTAGCTTTCTATTAAAGTCAACATTATATTTAATAAGATGCCTAATGCAATCCTTTTGCAAGGGGGATAGAACAGTAAACTTAAAAACCCATTCAATAGCACCAACTAATTTTGGAAAATCGGGATTTTTACAAATTAAAAAATTGTTATTTAGTTTTAAAGCATTAATATGATTAACACCAAGTTCAAAATCAGACAAATTAATGGCAGATTGATTTTGCTATCGATAAATTATCAGGGAATCTGAAAGTGAAACATCCAACTAATCTAGAAAATTTCTTTTCAAAACCTCTAAATTATGGTAATGAGCAGACGAACGTGCTCTATTCCAAGAAATTATATCAAAATATGATATGTTCTCATACAAATTGTCACAGAAAGATGTGATCTATGTAATGATTTATCCCCCTTGCAAAAGGATTCCACTAGTCATCCCATTAAGAATAATGTTGTCTTTAATACAAAGCTAAGCCACATTAATAACAATAATTTAACAATAATTTAGTTAAAAAATTCTCTCAAAAATCTTAAATCAAACCCTGATATTATTATAACACAAGCCGATAAAAAAGCAATTTAAATAGATAACAGTCATATATAAATTTGAAAAGGCTTCGTGAACTTTTTACAATAAATAAAAAAAACGAGATCAATCTTTCCCCATAAAACATATAAATCTATTTAGCTCATATTCACAAGATTCACAAATCAATTAAAAAATTGGATGTAAAATTAAAACTAAGTATGCCTTATCGTGTCGTTTCGTAAATAAGCATGGTATTAATATCCATTTTTCAGCAATAGCGGATGAAAATTTGAAAGCATGATTAAATAATATTCTTTAAAAAAACATATATACATATTATATAAAAAATTTATTTCCTTCGCGTTTATTTCGCATTAGTCATTTAAATTAATCTAACTTCTGACATAGTCAGTATTTCCTTAATTCTTAATACTATTTATTCTTATTTAATGTCCTTTTAAAAGTATTAACCCGTATATTAATAATTATCTTATTCCAAATCTTAATCTAAAATTTTAAGTTCATTCACAACTTTTATCAGCTCCCCAATCTATAAATTCCGAGAGACGCTTTCTCATTTCGAATGTTTTTAAAAAGCCATTTTTTAATTTTTATTATTACACTAGATGGAACCCGTCAAAACTTGACGCAAAAAAATACTATAACAATATCAGTAAAATAAGCTTCTTTATTATTTATGAAGGGACGCGTATAAAACAGTCTTTCAAATATTTTATTTAAATTTTTTCCCCAGTCAAATACAATACTATTTCCGATGCAAACTCCAAACAAACAATCCGTAAATAACTGTGTAATGCAAATCAGCTTGACATTACCACCATATTCCCCATGGCAAGAAAAAAAATTCATGGACCTATGAAGTATATACAAATAGTATATTCCTAGGTTCATATCATATTCAGTAAATAACAGAACATAGTAAATAAAGCACACATCTCCCACCCCCCTGTGATAATACAACCGAATGAGCTCCTATGCGCATGTGCATTGCATCTGCCCAAAAGCACCGTCGAAATTCGACGTTAAAAAAGTTTTTAAATGATTAAATTAAAAGTTTTAAAATGTCCTCTTTAATCATTGTTCGTTTCAAATCCATATCTTCTAAAACGCATCCATTGTTTTAAGCTAATCAATTTTTATGCAAAGATTAAGAAGTTTTTTACAGTAATAAATCTATCTGCAGATGAGGGAGATTTTTAATGTTTTCAAGTGTAATTTATTTGTATGGTTTCTTCGGTTCCTTGACATAATCAGGATGATTATCCCTTTTCCATCACAGTCGGGGATATTTTTCCTCTTATACAGTTGGCAAATGTAAAAAAATAAAAAAATGCAATTCCTAGCATATCCTGATATCTGATGGAACATATTCATCAACGAATTCAACATATCAATTTTATGTTCAACATAAACTAAAAATAGTCTTTTTTTTTCTTTTTTTTTTTTTTTTTTTTTTCCTGACAGATTTTTGTTTGGCGCCAAAATGTTCTATCTTATGGATAATCTGATCTTATGATTTATCACTTTAAAAAAAAAAAAAATATTATTCACTTTTTATAAGGGTTAGGGAAATCTATTTTCAATTGTGGCAACTTTCCCAGGGGCTATTTTACATTATTGAAGTAAACTGGTGGTCATTGATAAGACAGAATTGAAAAACTTTTCATGCATGAAAATTATTTAAAAAGTCCGTTAAATTAATCGGCAGTTTTCAAATAAATTTCAATCGAAAGCTAATTTTTTTTCTAATTGATGATGTAAGAATTCAAATTGTAAAATGTAGTAAAAAATAGAAATTTGTAGTATTTCGAAGTGATGTAAGCGCGATGAAAGCTAAAGCGATAGCGCCTTTGTTGTCACAACTGTTGTACATTTCTAAAAATTGCCACTGTATTTTGGCTGGCGTCCAAAAGTGGAAAAACATTTTTTGGCATCGAAAGAGAAATTCACAGTGAAAGAAATAGGACTTTGCTCTAATAAGGAACTGTTAAATGAACTTATAATAAATCTACCAAAATAATTCCTATGAAATATTAGTCTTACATTGTTTATTCTAGCTAAAAATACAATAATTATTTCAAGATTTTTTTCTAACATAACACTATTTTTAATAACTTTAAATTTCCTGAAATCCTTTACTTTTGTGATTTTTTTTTATTAAAAAAGGAAATCTTCTATCCTATAATTTAAAAAAAAGCAATTGGTAACATGTAATCAAGGTATGCAATCAAGATGAAGAAATCAATGCCGTTCCAATTCTAATTTTTATAATTATGAATGCAAAAATCAGTAAAATTATGTCACGATAACACAATCATATACATTTTTCTCTTTAGTTTTATCAATGTTAAAATGCACTTCAAGCTAAGCATAACGTCATTTTCACCGGCGCAAACTTTTCACACGTATTTCATATACCTTACATTAATGCTTAAACACCATGCACACAAATATAAATATATTTTGTATTTAATTGTAATGAAAAAATGGCATCAACAAAGTTATAATGCATAATAATAAAATAAACCCAATGGACAATATTCCCATGACGTCACAATAAATATGAATTTTTATTCGCTTATAAAACACGCGGATAAGTATTTTTACCGAAATTTAACTTGCATATTAACAAATTCGGCCTTAAAACCACGTGCTTTTAATATTTATTATTTCTCTTCTTTCAACCACAGAGTTTAGAAAATAAACTCTGCGCTTCGGAACAGTAGGCGTTATCCGATTATGACGTCATTAGCAGACGTAAAAGTTTAATTGAAAATTACGGTTAATTAATTAAATTTTCGAACAAACGAATGCACGATAACAAATCTGTGTCCAAATATCTTTCATTTAAAAAAACAATGCTTAGCGTTTTAAATATATAGATGCTCGGTTTCGCGCGCTATGTATTTTTCACTTCAAAATTAATGCACGCCTCGAGAGGAACTCTTTCGTGTTAGATCTTCTCCCTCTCGCCTCATTCGCTGGGCTGGACCTCGCCTCTCACTCATTGGTTTGTGCGCTCGTGACCTCGTATTCTGTATCACTACGCTCAGTGAACAAAACTCGCTTGCATGCTTTGGAGTGCAGATTTTTGACGTGTTTGGAAGTGTAACCAAATGGGTATCTGGTATTGTAGTCACGTAGAATTTTCATACAGTTATTTAACATCTATTAAACGATTTAGTGAGCCATCGTGAAGCCTGAGGGCTATAAGTTTATACAAATTGGTAATATCGCTGGATACGTGTAATCACGTATCCAGCGTTTTCTGAAGTTCCTTTACCTGCGATCTTTTCTGTTGAGCTGATTAAAATATCAGACCAGATTCTCTGATCAATAAGGTTAACTGGATGAATTATGCCCTCCAGATTCGACCGGGATAGCTCAGTGGTAGAGCGTGGCGGCTTCAGCCAAGCGATCCCAGGTTCGAATCCTGGCCCGGACATTTTTCGTCCAGTTGGAGAATTACTTCTCCTATAAGTTTATACCTGTGGGAACCGTTAATGCATAGCTCTTATTCTCAATAAACGATTTGTCTGGAAATTGGCTGGTCTCTTTATTGAAGAAGCTCTTGTGGAGTTTCATTATTGTCTCACCTCTTCGCCATGATTATTGATATCGACTACAACCTTCTACATCTTTAACAAACTGCCATTTTCTCGTTGAATATTACATCTCGTGGTATCTCATCCCCGTAAAAACACCACATACATATTCTGGAGATTATATAAAATTAGACTTCAAGTTGGTGTTTTCAAACTCTATATTACTTACATGCGGACACTTTCACTTTTGGAACAGGTTCTGGAAATGAAAGTATCCTCATATAAAAATACTGTAACCGAAATCGAAAAAGTATAAACGCTCAACATTAGGTACACTGTAAAAAAATCACAGTATTTTTACAGCAAAAAATGCCGGCAATATGGGTGCCAGCATATTTGGCTGTAAATTTATAGCATTCTTTATGGATAAACAGTACTTTTGTAAATTCGCAGCATTTTATGCAGTTAATTTTACAGCAGTTCAATTTTTTTCATTTTACAGCATATTTGTTAGTTTTACAGCAATTTTCGCTGTTAATTTTAATGCAATTTTAACAGCATAACTGTAAAATTTTTATCATTTGTTGTTGATATCCCCCCCCCCTGATTTGTTTTTTTTTTCTTATTTTAACCTGAGACATATTTTAAGGAGTTTGGGTACTAAGTATTATCTTTTTTCTTTACTCATATCATTGTTTTAATATCATTATTATACAATCGATTCTATTATACATGTGTAAGATACAAATTTCGATTTTTGGTCAAGTATATCACCCACAAAAATTTGAGTCATTTGCCTATAGAGATAAAATGTTTTTTCAATAAATCATAACAAAGGAAGATTTTACTTTATCTAGCTTTTAATTAATTATTCAGTATTCCCTTACAGTACTTTGTTTATCCGTTTGTTTGTATTTGAAAATATCTATTAATTTAAATCATATATATATTTTCCCAACATCTATTTTAAGGTTATTTTTTGTATGTATTTAAATATTTTTGTTTATTCAATGTAGCCATTATTTCTCCCACCCCACCATACGGATATACAAAACTTTCTGATATTTAAACTATCATACATAAATAATTAATAACAAGACCTTATTGTATGCAACTTGCTGATAGGGAAATTTTATATTGAAAAAAAAACTTGTTTATGCTAAGATAATTTTATAAGTCTACATTTAATTCCATAAATATCAGGTCCGATTGAAAAATGAATACAGGGAGGAAAAAAAAAGCACTTATGAGTTCAAGAAACTTAGAATAAATAATAATGAAAAAAAATCTGTTCACATAAAAACTTTAAAATTAAGTGTAAACATAAATAGATAAAGGACAAAAGCATTAAACGGGTTGCTGCAAATTAATGCTGCGATAGTAAACTAACTCAAGGAATATTTTAGGAATTGATAAAATAGTGCATCCAGATTACTCATAATAATGATGATTTGAAAATTGAAAATAAATCACTGTTCCAAATATCGGCTAAATATATTAAATAAATAAAAATATTTAAATTACCGTTGAGAGTGAACCGAAAACTGATAGCAAGTAAAATATTTATAGGATTTAGAAAGTGTATTCGAATGCCAACGCATGAACTGGAGTTTTGAAAAATATATAATAGCGTAATAAGGCATAGATAAAAACAGGGATCTTGTTAAAAAAAAATTGCTTGCATAAAGTTTGCCTGTGATACTTAGACACAAATTATACGTAATAATAACAAAGTCCTGGGGGAAAAACCCCACATAACCAAGCAAAATAATCTATTTTTTATGATTTGAAACAAAATATTTATTCTAGACAAACGTCTTGAAAGTTACTGTCGTGATAGTGGAATTAAAACGTGGCTTAAAACCGAAAATCGTATCTTATAATTGTATAACAGAAACTACATGATATTATTAAAGCAATAATATAAGAAAACAAAGATAAAACTTACTTTTATTCTTTAAAATATGTTTGTAATTATCCAATATCAGGTGTAATTGTTACAACGTTATTGGCTCTCATCTAATGGAGGCCATTTATCGTAACGTTCAAGCCTCAAGCGTCACTTCACTACGACCCTCCACCTGCCACGGACCTGTCTGTCGTGTGTTTAATCCCCTCATTTGGGATAATGGTCAAGAACGCCAACAGATGTCGCTTTCTATACAGCTTTTATCACTGTAAATTAACCAAAGTGCTGTGTTTGAATATTAGGGGAAATTTTAACAGTATTTTTGGCAGTTTTTTCTTCCGTTTTTTTACAGTGTATCGACGCCAGGTATCCTATGCAAAATCATTTAAAAATATTAAAATACAAGCGATAAATCTGTAACGATTTCTCCCATAAGTTTAACATCTTTGCATCACTAGTGTAGGTTCTTAAAAAATAGGTGGGTTTACAAACATTGATTCCCCCCTCCCTCTTTCCAATGAGCTTTTTTTTTTCTTTTTCGTTCATTTTTTTAAGATGTTTTCATTACTTTAGTATAATTTAGGATGTATATTTACTGCTTGTCATTGATTTTTGTTTGAATATTGTTTGAATGTGTTATAAAAATTATAAACCTTGGTTTATTTAGCAAATTATAATGTATTTCAGTTATATGAATTTAATGTTTTCAATGTTTTTTCCAATTTGAAACACTCATCACACCATTGTATATCTTATATATGTTAATATGTGAATGAAAATGTAAAAACTACGCTGGTGCTATGAGCACTTAATATTGAAAAAAATAATAACTGTTATAATTTAAAAATATTACGATTTGCTAAATTAATTGAAAGATATTACAGTTTGCTAGGTTTCGGATCGTGTAAACAATCTTCAAACAAACATTAACCATAAAATACATAAATATTACACCCTAAATTATATTAAAGCAGTCAAGATGTCTTTATTTTACCCTATTTTGGAGCCAAAAATCAATGGTTATCTACCTGCATCTTTTAGTAATAAGTTGAACCATCTTTTAGTGTTGCAGTAACTGCAACCGTAAGATGATGAAACCTAGTTCCAACTTTTGGTGCTAAGGTGGAACCATAAATTGGTGAAAATCTTAACCATAAATTGGTGAAACGCTTAACCATAAGTTGGTGAAATGTTTAATCATAAATTGGTGAAAGGTGGAAATTTATGGTTCAACATATCACCAGTTTATGGTTTGACATTTCACCAATTTATGTTTCAACCTTAGCAACAAATGCTGGAACAACGCTTCACCATCTTATGGTTGCAACTTCTGCAGAGCTAAAAGTTCGTTCAACCTAGCTCTAACTTTTTAGCAGTTTATTCTGCCAACAATTCGATAAAAAAATATTAAAGAATTTAAAACATTTTTATGGTATTCGATGTGCTTTATAAAACACAAAATTCCAAATCTTTACTAAAAGTTCAGTGCTAGAAATATAACTTTAATACATATCTATACAAATAGCCTTTGAATTTCCGAGAACGCTCACATCAAAAGGTATTAGCACGGAATAAAAATCACATTCACTTCTTTAAAAAATAGGTTTTTACCTTCATTTTGGATTCTCGTGTATAACTTTTGGAGCAGATATTCTAATATTTTATCACCATATTTCTCCCAAAAGAATAACTCAATTATACTTGTTTTTATATTCAAAATAATTAATGATATCATATATCTATATTTTTTCGAGAATGTTATTATATTTTATAGATACTCTCAAATATGCCAAAGTTATATTTACAAATTTATTTTAGAAAGTTTCATTTTTAAGTAATATGTTGTTGAATGTATACTAAGGTAAGTGCTGATAAATTATGTTTTTAATTAGCATGATAACATTGGAAAACGTATCTTTAGATACAAAACACTCTGTATGATATATTGTAATACCAATAAATAGAGAATTTAATAATACTGACAATGATGATAATAACGCGATATTGTGAAGAATACAATCATAAGTGTAATCAAAATTATTTGGAATGTTTTCACAACTTTATTGTAAATTACTCTGTAATCTTCAAAGACATATAAAATAAACTGTTCGATATTACCACACAATAAGTTTTCAAATTTGAATTCCTGACAAAATGTCATTTATAAAGCTTTGACTTTGGTACCCAAATCATATTTGTTTCTTACAAAATCACAGTGTACTTTTCGTTCTGATTCTTTATTCTAACATTTGGGAGATGTGTCCAAGTATTTTGTCACTTATGTCTCACATCTAGCTAATGTAAACATTTTTGTTGTTGTATTTAGAGATGTTTAATAATATCATATTCATGTGTATTTTTTCTAATTATTTTTATAAATTATCAATAAGACTTTTCATTAGTTAAAATATTATACTTGTATATCTCTATTTTGAGATTCGGTTCTATATAGTATCTTATTAAATCTATCGAATGGTAAATGTTCATAAACTACGTTTTTCAGTTGTAATTTTCTTTGAAAAATTTCAATACAAAATTGAATAATAATATTACTAATAATAGAAATAATGAAGATAAAATTGGTCAATACTCTTCGGAATATTCTTGTATTCTCATTTATAGTATAAACATATAAAGAATGCGGTAATAACAGAAATTTAACATGCAGTCAAATACTCAAATGTATCTTGTTTCTTAAAAAGTAATGGTTAAATTACAGCGGACGTGTCTTTTAAATGGTACGTACTACAAACAAGAATCGAAATAGAAATTGGTTGAGAAAAGAAGCAGAAAAAATATTTTTAGTACAATTTCATAACTTTGACAATCAATCATTGTTTTCGAACAAATGCAATCGCTTTACAAATGTGTCCAATGTACCAAGTCTTTTTATGTTGCTTATTTTTTTTAAATTATTAAAACATATTTTATTATTAACATTAAAACTTAGTTCATGTTAAGGAAAATAATACTTTGTTCGATGACAAACAAGTTCGATCTTTCCAATTGCTCAATCATAAAATGTAAGAAATGTCTCCAAAAATGCCTTTTTTAAACAAAATTCATATCATTTTTTCAATTTTAAAATCCTGTCTCAGCCGGAGACAAATGAAAATGTTTCGAACTTCAGACTTTTTTGAACACATGTATATTTCTTCGTGCGTGTTTATGTATATATTTAATAAGCTCCTCCCTAGTGGTACAAAATGTTTTAATGCACCCAAGTAGTGTGATCATTGATAATGTTTTTAATCACTCTTTCATGCGATATATTAAACAAGAACAAAAATCCCGCAGCACTCATGGATTACGAAACACTTTCCACCCGCATGAAAATACTATTAAGAAAGGATCAGGGTCCGTAAGCCGTGTTTTTGGCCCATAAATAAGACTAAAATTTGATTTTGTTATAATGACTTAATTATTTCACTTTTTAATATTAGAAGATTTATCCTGTATGATTTCAACAATATTTTTTGCATTTTGTTCGTTTTTACATAACTTACACAAGCTCAAAGTCCGTATTGTTTGTAGTTTTTGATAAAAAATACGCAATTTCTCCTAATTTTTCCTCAATTTTTAATATATTTTTAAATATTTTACTGTGAGCGCAGCCTTGCAACACTTTTATTTTTACATATATTGTACATTTTGATGAGTTTTATAATATATGTAAAGAAGAAAGTGTTGCACGATTGCGGTTATATAAATAATTGAGGTAAAATTAGGAGAAATTGCGTATTTTTCACCAAAAGCTAAGAATAATACGAACTTTGAGCTTGTGGTCATATCAAACCGAACAAAATGCAAAAACTATTGTTAAAATCGTACAGGATAAATCTTCTAATATTAAAAAGTGAAATAATTAAGTAAGTATAACAAAATTGAATTTTAGTCTATTTCACGGGCCAAAAACACGGCTTATGGACACTAATTCTTTCATTTATTGATACGATATATCTAAATAAACAGTTAATAAAACACAAAATCAGAAAAAAATTAATTTTCAAAAATTTCTGTCCATGTTCGGTATTATGTGAACATTCTTTCATGCAAACCTGTATATGATATATAGAATTTATATACATCACTTAATTCACTAAAAATTAGTAAAGTCTAAAAATGCATGCCACAACTGAAAAAGCAGATTCAGCAGTTTGCACTCTCATAACTGAATTAATTTGTGTGTTTCTGTAAATAAACGACAAATGATACACACCCTATAATCTGTACAAACGATGTTGTAATGTACCTCAATGATGCATATTAATTTCAATATTTTAAATCGTCTGAGACGTTTTTATATAAAAATAGCTTGACCCATAATGACCCATGACCAAAATAATCCACAAATCAAAATTTCTCGAACATGTGACCTAGCCTAATAGTCTTCTCGAACTCTAAAACTGTAGGATATTAAATTTAGTTCAATTCTTTTGAGCAGTTTTTAAGACAATAATAGCTTGACCCATAATGACCCATGACCAACATGACCACAAATCGAATTTTCTCAAACATGTGACCTAGCCCAACAGTCTTCCCGTGCCCAAAAAAACATAGGATGCAAAATTTAGTCTAAATAGTATGAGCCGTTTTTTAGATAAAAATAGCTTGACCCATAATGACCCATGACCAAAATGACCACAAATCGAATTTTCTCAAACATGTGACCTAGCCCAACAGTCTTACTCTGCCCAAAAAACATAGGATGCAAAATTTAGTCTAAATAGTATGAGCCGTTTTTTAGATAAAAATAGCTTGACTCATAATGACCCATGACCAAAATGACCACAAATCGAATTTTCTCGTGTCCTAGCCCAACAGTCTTCCCATGCCCAAAAAACATAGGATGCAAAATTTAGTCTAAATAGTATGAGCCATTCTTTAGATAAAATTAGCTTGACCCACAGTGACCCAAAAATTACCCACTAATCGAATTTTCTCGGACATGTGACCCAGCTCAACAGTCTTCTCGTGCCCGAAAATGGTAGGATACCAAATTTAGTCAATAATCGTTTAAACCGTTTTTTAGATACAATTAGCTTGACCCTGACTAAAATGACACACTAATCGAATTTTCTCGAACATGTGACCGAGATCAATGGTTTTCTGGTGCCCCAAAACGATAGGATATTAAATTTCGTCAAAATCGTTAGAGCCGTTCTTAAGATAAAATTTTCACATATATATATATATATATATATATGTTTGCAATCACACACACAAGATTTGCTCGTATTAGAATATATGATATAAATTCAGGGATGTAAGCACTGCGCAAAAAAAAGGCAAATTGCCACCACTAATTTTTAAATGTATTTGCCACCTTGTTTAATGACAGAATTTCTGAGATTTTGTAATGCGAAGAATACTATTAAAATTCAGTGGTGACAACTGTCCATTTCTGGCGCAGATCTTTCTTCCCTGATAAACGCTACACGCTTGATTTTAGAGTACATGCTGTTATGAACCTCAATAGCATATTTCAATTACATGAGAAGACGAATATACTTACGAGAATTAAAGCACGTATAGTCAGACGGAAGACAGACAAACGGAAATCAAAAAAACTTTCCAAATGTGCTGGAAAATTTAAATGAATAAGGCAACTGATCTGTGTATTCAATTTATAATAATTGCAATATTTCTTTCTGACAATATTCCTTGCATCTATAAATATCTACACGACCACGCTTATTCAAATAATTAGTGCGCTCGCCGTTTTTTCAAGGGATAGCTTTCATAAAAGACCATTCCAAACAGATTGGATTTTGAGAATTTTCTTCGACAAAAGACGTTATTTCGTTTTATTTTACTTCCCGAAAAGTTTCCTTAAATCATACTCTTTCAAGGTCCTTTGATAAAATCCGATTGCTGCTTTGCAAATCTACTCTAGCTAATGTATCTACTGTAAAAGATGAACTAGAAATATTTTACTTTTCTATTCATTTTTATAAAAAAAAAGAATCTTTTTACGATTTCATAACAAGTACACGGAGTAAAACATAATACGAAAATGAACATGTAAAGTTAGAAATTACGTATGCAGACGCAGAGTGTCTAAGATAAATTTGCTGACTGTTGAAAACTGTTGGCGATGAAAGATAAAAGCATGCAATATCTGATTCAAAACATAATTTTGAACGGAAAAATGGATACGCTACGTAAAAATTACAACAATGCATCAAGTGTTTGAACAAAAAACAAAGCTCAGCAGTGATTACGGTCTCAAGGTTGTTCCGGAATCTGCACTTTCAAATTCGTCAACCAATTTCGTTAAAAAGCGTAAAATTTACAGGCAGAAAGTTGCCAAAACAGCCCTGTGACTGGAGGAGATTTTTCAGCTATTTGGCCAAATTTCTGTCTTTTGACTGGAAAAGTGGATGATATTTTGATCTTTGGTTTGCGAAGTTTTCGTGTTTTGAGGGGAAAAGGAAGTACGTAAAAATTCCGTTTTTAATACGAAATAGTAATGAGCAGCACAGTTGCAGGAACACCCCTGTTATTTGACGAATACATTAATTAGCATTTAGGTTTGATAATTTAAAGAAAATTTTACGTTATATTGGGGAATATTCTATATTTTGGAGGAAAATGGGCAAAACGAAGCGGATATCTTCGTGTTTAAGAATATATAATCAACGGAAAAATTCGCTCAATTCACGAAATTTGTTTTAGAGGACTCTTTCTGACTGAACGTTTTACGTTTTTTGAAGAAATTGTTTTGGAGATGCCTGTTACGTTTTTCGTTTTTTGACGAAATTGTTTTTGACATGCATCTTACTCTTGAATCTGGAAAAAGCCACTTTAATTCTGTCGATCTGTTGCGTCTTTGTGATGTTGGCAATGCATTTGGTTACTTGCTCATTCACGTGACGCACATAATAACATAATAATTTTTTTGAAAACAAGGGAGTTATGGGGGAGATCAGGTCATCACCTATGACGGGAGACATATCAAAACACTATCACATTTTGTGTTGTTTCCGTTTCGTAGAGTCCGTGTGTCACCTACTCATTACATTTCGCATATTTATCGATATTTAATCATTTAGAATCTACCACAAAGAAACATTTCTGTAAATTGTTGCAGTGAATATAAAAATAGTCGCAAATCCTAGCCCGTTATCTAAAGGTTAAAGAGCATTGATTAGCTGGCTTGATTGCGAATTTCGTTACCTGCGCGAATCGTCTTGATATATGATACTCTTTTCCAATATTGTGAGAGCTTTTGCTCTTCCCTATCCGTTAACTTTTATGTCTTGGGTATATTTCAAACCAGAAAGTATAAACATATCAGGATTAATCCACATTTGTCCCGAAAAACCATAATTTTATACTATTTATCATGTCAAATTTATCATGAAAACCCTGTATATTTTTCCAATTCGTATTCCAGCATGACAATAAGGAGACATCCAGATGTAGGGTATCGTCATTTGTATACACGACACAATGTCATGATAATAAAACTGTCGCAGAGCAATGATTAATGGCCAAGCATACAAAAGTTTACACAACATTGTTTACTCTGGGTTCATTTGTATCGATGGAGTCATCCATGAGTAAAAAGTAATTCATACAGCTGATCAAAATTATCTTTAAGAAAAATTAAAAGATTAGATAGTTTTTCAATTTTAAACTTTTCTTTATATTTTTTTTCTCATGCATACAACACATTATTCTCATTACACATAAGTGAATAATAACTAGATACATATCAATAAACATCATCTATATTAATAAAAAAAAATAGAAAAAATTGTCAGTGGATATATACTAGAATTTCATACATTATAAGGTGCTATGCGTTCTGAGCAAAGTTACATCTAACTGGGAAATAATAGAAAAATGCTGATTAGTGTTATAAAAATCTCGAAAGAATTTCTCCTATTTAATTATCGTTCTATGTTAAAGTTCTTTTGTCTTAATGAGGCATTTCAGAAATAATTAAAATTTTATAATTATTAGAAAAAAATATTAAATAAAAGTGTTGAGATTAAACACATAATGAATACTTGATTAGAAAGAGAGAAGAGTGGAATGTACAATTTCAAACACAAAAAACGCCTTGTGTATCACAAACAGGGGAAAATAAGAATGAGGAGTTCAGAATATTATTTTTCTGAATTCAACCCTTTTTTATTACAAGAAAAAAATCTTCTAGATTTCCATCATAACTTTCAGCAATTTAGATATAAATATTTGCAATATTATAAACATTCTTTTCATAAAATTTACAGCAAGACACATATTTTTATTGACGTTACGAATAAGTGGAGTTTAAAATTACTTATGTTATTTCATATTTCTTATTCTTGCATCACCATATGCCATATATATCACCATTTGTGAAAATGGCACAATGTCATGACAATAAAAGTTGTAGCAGCGAAATGATTAATGACCAAGCATCTAAAAGTCAACACAATGCTGTTTACTCTACGTTCATCTGTATTTATAGAGTCAACCATGTATAAAAAGCAGTTCATATCTTTGATGAAAATTTTCTGCAAGAAAAATGAAAAAAATCAGAATATTTCTTTCGTTATTTTATATTTTTTATCATGTATAAAACCTACAATTTTCACTCCACATAAATCTTTATTATTTAGTACATATTCATTTCAATATAAATATAAATTTTAGAAAAATATGTGAATGAGTAAATATTGAGATTTTACTTACCCATCATACGTAGTATAGGGTAAGTCTTGTAATCGTTTTGAAAATCGATTGTTTTGACGGATTTACACGTTTCAGACACTGGAGATTACGAAAAACATATTTTTAGATTTTTTTTTTTTTTTTTTTTTTTTTTTTTTTTTGCCGTCCGTCTGTGTGTCTGTGTGTCTGTAAACGATCTATCTCCCGAAAAAATTGAGATAGAGACATGAAATTTCATATGTACTTAGTATGTAATAATGGGAATAAGCTTATTGAATTTCAGTAATCTCGATTAACCGCAACTATTTTTTTCGGACACTCGATATTCGTTCTGATAAAAGGTATATAAATTTTTTCGAAATTGTTTATTTTAAGAAGTGAATATAAAACACAATAAAAAACAAAAAATTTGCATAAAGCATGAAGTCGATCGGATAAATAGTTGCCGAGATATTTGTAATCCAATTTCCACATTCTTCGGTTTTTCATGACCCTGTATTTCATCCAAATTTCAATTCAAAGATATATTTTAATTTGAAATGAGACGCTTAATCAGATGCAATAAACCGCTAGTTAATAGGATTATTTTTTTTTGGAGTTATAAGGATGTTTCTTTTAAGTAATTCAGCAATCGACCCTTTAAAGTTTATGACGTCATCAAGCCACGATTGTATTCGAATTGCAATGCATTTTATAAGTATTTTACACGTATTTTATTTTAAGGGGACAGTGCACCTTTAACAGCCGCAGGACATGCAAAATTTGTCATGAGTTTCACATTTTTTTTTTTAAAGGTAACATCTCTAGAAGCGGCAAAATTTCTGTGTATATTTAGATGATATTGAACTATGAATAAACAAATTTAATTTTGATAAATATGATTAACAAAATTCAGGAGAGGGGGAGTTTCAAAGTGATAATTAAAATTTTTACGTTGAATAACATTTCACTGCGCGCATGATATCTCATGCAAATTTTATGGCATTTGCATAAACTTTAGCTTAAATTAAACATAATACTCTGGACCATAATTTGAAATAAAACTTTTGAAAACGGTTTATTAGGTAAGAAGTAATTAACTTTTAATTACAAAAATTTGAAAAACCGCTAATTTTTACATACATTTAAACATTATATATTTTTTTCATAATAAACCCAGCTTTATAATTCTAGTTCATTTTCATGCTTATATGAACTATTAGTTATGGTAAAAATTTTGAAGCTATACCTCAAACGGTTTTGGTAGAGCTCCTATAATACAGGCTGAATCATACCGCCATTTAATAACCCAGCGGACCAAAAACCAAGCTAAAACCGGTTTGCTTACCGTACTAGTGGACCGCGAGTGACAGTAACAGGGACGGCAAACACCTGCTCAGGCGGTTTCCTAATGCTGAGCTAGGTCACAATATGGCGATTATTTTGGGCAACATAATGGATATGCGTCAGCTCCCCTTATAGGAGCCTTATGTTTTGGAGATATCACGCCCGCAAGTGCAAAAAAATGCATTTTGAGAAAAAGCCGTTTAAAGTTTAAATTGTACTTTAGATATATAAAATTCATAATAAAAGAAACAAAACAACTAATTATATTACATATTCAGTATTAAAAATAACATCAGATGCTAATTTAAATTGATAAATATAAAATAGCGTGCAAAATGGTTCAGAATACACAAAATATATTAACTTGCATCATACCTTTAAAAGTAGCAGAGAATGCGAAATTTTGTTATGTGTTTATTTTTTTTTCTTTCTATGCCTCTAGAAGCACCAAAATTTCAGGTTATCTTTTCGTGATATTGAACAATGTTTAAAAAAAATTAATTTGGATATAATTGGACAAAAAAATATTCAATGGGTAGGTTTTAAAGTGATATTTACATTTTTTAATGCCAAATAACATTTCACCGCGCGAAAAATATCTCCTGGAAATTTCATGTGATTTCCATAAACTTTACCTTAAATTGAATATAATATTCTGCACTACAATTTGAACTAAAATTTTTGTAAATGTTTAATTAGATAAGAAGTAATTAACTTTTAATTACAAAGAAAAAAGATAAATTTTACATACATTCAACTTTATAATTTTTTTCATAATAAACCCAGCTTCATAATTCTAGTTCATTTTCATGCTTATATGAACATATAGGTAAGGTAAAAATTTTGAAGCTATACCTCAAACGGTTTTGGAGATATCACGCGCGCAAGTGCAAAAAAATGCATTTCGAGAAAAAGCCGTATAAAGTTTAAATTGTACTTTAAATATATAAAATTCATAATAAAAGAAGCAAAACTACTAATTATATAACATATTCAGCATTAAAAATGATATCAGATGCTAGTTCGAATTGATAAATATAAAATAGCGTGTAAAATGGTTCAGAATAGACAAAATATAGTAACTTGCATCATACCTTTAAAAGTCGCAGAGAATGCGAAAATTTGTTATGTGTTTATTTTTTTTCTTTCTTAAGTTATGCCTCTAGAAGCACTAAAATTTCAGGTTATCTTTTCGTGATATTGGACAATGTTTAGAAAAATTTAATTTGGATGTAATTGGACAAAAAAATATTCAATGGGTTGGTTTTAAAGTGATATTTGCATTTTTTTAATGCCAAATAACATTTCACCGTGCGCAAAATATCTCCTGGAAATTTCATGTGATTTCCATAAACTTTACCTTAAATTGAATATAATATTCTGCACTATAATTTGAGCTAAACTTTTTGTAAATGTTTAATTAGATAAGAAGTAATTAACTTTTAATTACAAAGAAAAAAGATACATTTTACATACATTCAACTTTATAATTTTTTTCATAATAAACCCACCTTCATAATTCTAGTTCATTTTCATGCTTATATGAACATATAGGTAAGGTAAAAATTTTGAAGCTATACCTCAAACGGTTTTGGAGATATCACGCGCGCAAGTGCAAAGAAAATGCATTTCGAGAAAAAGCCGTATAAAGTTTAAATTGTACTTTAAATATATAAAATTCATAATAAAAGAAGCAAAACTACTAATTATATAACATATTCAGTATTAAAAATGACATCAGATGCTAGTTTGAATTGATAAATATAAAATAGCGTGCAAAATGGTTCAGAATACACAAAATATAGTAACTTGCATCATACCTTTAAAAGTCGCAGAGAATGCGAAAATTTGTTATGTGTTTATTTTTTTTCTTTCTTAAGTTATGCCTCTAGAAGCACTAAAATTTCAGGTTATCTTTTCGTGATATTGAACAATGCTTAGAAAAATTTAATTTGGAGATAATTGGACAAAAAAATATTCAATGGGTTGGTTTTAAAGTGATATTTGCATTTTTTTAATGCCAAATAACATTTCACCGCGCGCAAAATATCTCCTGGAAATTTCATGTGATTTCCATAAACTTTACCTTAAATTGAATATAATATTCTGCACTATAATTTGAACTAAAATTTTTGTAAATGTTTAATTAGATAAGAAGTAATTAACTTTTAATTACAAAGAAAAAAGATAAATTTTACATACATTCAACTTTATAATTTTTTTCATAATAAACCCAGCTTCATAATTCTAGTTCATTTTCATGCTTATATGAACATATAGGTAAGGTAAAAATTTTGAAGCTATACCTCAAACGGTTTTGGAGATATCACGCGCGCAAGTGCAAAGAAAATGCATTTCGAGAAAAAGCCGTATAAAGTTTAAATTGTACTTTAAATATATAAAATTCATAATAAAAGAAGCAAAACTACTAATTATATAACATATTCAGTATTAAAAATGACATCAGATGCTAGTTTGAATTGATAAATATAAAATAGCGTGCAAAATGGTTGAGAATACACAAAATATAGTAACTTGCATCATACCTTTAAAAGTCGCAGAGAATGCGAAAATTTGTTATGTGTTTATTTTTTTTCTTTCTTACGTTATGCCTCTAGAAGCACTGAAATTTCAGGTTATCTTTTCGTGATATTGAACAATGTTTAGAAAAATTTAATTTGGATATAATTGGACAAAAAAATATTCAATGGGTTGGCTTTAAAGTGATATTTGCATTTTTTTAATGCCAAATAACATTTCACCGCGTGCAAAATATCTCCTGGAAATTTCATGTGATTTCCATAAACTTTACCTTAAATTGAATATAATATTCTGCACTATAATTTGAACTAAAATTTTTGTAAATGTTTAATTAGATAAGAAGTAATTAACTTTTAATTACAAAAAAAAAGATAAATTTTACATACATTCAACCTTATAATTTTTTTCATAATAAACCCAGCTTCATAATTCTAGTTCATTTTCATGCTTATATGAATATTTAGATAAGGTAAAAATTTTGAAACTATACCTCAAACGGTTTTGGAGATATCACGCGCGCAAGGGCAAAAAAATGCATTTTGAGAAAAACCCGAGTTTAAATTGTATTTTAAATATATAAAATTCATAATAAAAGAAACAAATCTACTAATTATATAACATATTCAGTATTAAAAATAACATCAGATGCTAGTTTAAATTGATAAATGTAAAATAGCGTGTAAAATGGTGCATATACTACAAATTATTCGAATTTGCATCAAAAATAAATAAATGTAAATAGTAAATGCATCGCTTACCTTTGAAAGAAAATCCATTCAAAGTTATAACCTTGTTTCACATTGATTTTTAAGTATATTACAATATAATATTTATAAAATTTGATTATTTAATACAAAATATGTTCATTGATTGAATAAAAGTAGCTTCTCGATTCAGTTTAAAATTTTCCGCTTTCATAAACTACACATTCTGTTTGTGTCATTTCTTCAAGTTTTGAGGTATTTAGCATTCGACGAGCTCTTCGAGCTTCTAAACTACATTCTTCTGCAGCTTTTCGGCTTCTTTAATTCGTTGTTTATCAACTTTATTGGCGGCATCAAGAGCGCATTTTTTCATACAAGAAAACCTCAACTCTTCATAACTTGTAGCCTTCCTTTGTGCCCTTCATTGAAAGACACAACTGCTTCGTTCGCTGCAATTTCTGCAATTATTTTGCTTGAGCCAGATATTTTGGGACACAATTTCCACACAATTGAATTACATGATTCATTTGGATTTCGGGTTCGACCACCGAGGCAGCGCTTTAACAACTTTGGATCCGACAAGTCTTTGAATATTTTTTACATGATTCATTTGGATTTCGCGTTCGACCACCGAGGCAGCGCTTTAACAACTTTGGATCCGACAAGTCTTTGAATATTTTTTACATGATTCATTTGGATTTCGGGTTCGACCACCGAGGCAGCGCTTTAACAACTTTGGATCCGACAAGTCTTTGAATATTTTTTTAATACAATACATAACAGGTACTGGCATTGAATAATTGTGCGTGAATTCATTTAAACTGTTATTTGCCTTTGCTTTTTGATACACACACCAAGCTGTTGGACCATCGGGGCAGAAATCATGCAGTGGCTCACTGTCACTTGAGCGTTTATGGAAATAAATTGCCCAAATCGCTTTACGCATGTTTGCGACTGAGTCTTTGTTATTTCTTATGGCATTACCATAGTAAATTGTGACTTGGTTAATAAATTTGTCAGTTAATCCACCTTTACCACTTAAAGGTTTTCCGTCAGCTAACTTTTTTCCCCGCATAGAAATGTTCAATTGCCGCAGTCTGCTTCCCGTCCTTTTTTTAATGTATCCAACACATTCGACTTTGTTTATATCAATATTTGACCCATACACATGGCTCTTTTGAAGTTCAAGAAAAGTTTTAGTATCCCCATCTCCAATATAATTTATATACTTTGTATCATAGACTTCTTCTGGGCGTCTAAATATTTTCGACATACCGTTTCCAACTTCCATCAATCCTGCAGACCCCATATGATTTTTAACACACAACTTTTGATGATTTTTTTTCCATGTTTCAAACTCTGTGCCTTTCTTCTTCTTTCTACCAGTTCCACAGCCTTTGCAGAAGGACGACATAACTTCTATGTTTAAAACTTTTACATTTTCAGAGCCGATCACACTAACAATCCCAATTTTCGATGAATGTCCTCCGTTTTAAAGGATCCATCACCACTAACCGTAAGTTCAGATTGTCCTGTGATTTCTATTTCCTGCTTCGCAGAATTTAGCATAGGTGTAGGTGCAACATTTTTAATAGGACTGCATATCTTTCTAACTGATTTGTTGTAGGCACTTTTCTGAATAGGTTCATGCAGATCCATTGCTCCACAAAAAGTGTTCATGCTGCGGTATCCTTGACCTATGCATCTCATGGAATAAATAAAACGTCTATTTATTTCAGGCAAATTTGATTTTTCCCCATCATTTTTGAATTCCTGAATGTTGATATATTCTTACATTTAGAGCATTTAATTGAAAATACTGATGAGAGTCCATATTTCAGGGTTTCTGATATTTGAATATTTGATCCACATTCCTTATAGCACAAAAATTCGGAAATTTTGCTAAAAAGAATATTTATATCAACAAAGCGATAACCCAAACTGTCACTTCAAACAAAGTCACTGTCAAATAGACTACTATTTATAGACCGGGAGGCGGCAGCACAGTTAATCACCTCATCGAGTTCACGGATGAAATTCTAGGATTAGTTAAATCTTGATTCGCATATTAAAACGCAATCGGTCTGCCAAGTCATATCTTGGTGGAAAACACCTGAAAACACGATTTTAGCGGCTGACTCGTAGGTTTACCATTGTGTTTTGCTGCTCCAAGTCCGCCATGTTTTCATACCTTTTGGTGCAGGAAAACACAATGGTAAACCTACGAGTCAGCCGCTAAAATCGTATTTTCAGGTGTTTTCCACCAAGATATGACTTGGCAGACCGATTGCGTTTTAATATGCTAATCAAGATTTAACTAATCCTAGAATTTCATCCGTGAACTTGATGAGGTGATTAACTGTGCTGCCGCCTCCCGGTCTATTAATTTCTTATAAGAAGTACTTACACCTTCTGACACATTTTTGTCATCGTAATTGCTATAGCGATTTCCCCTGAATTTACGTTTTTTTTGCACGCTGACCTGATCCACGTTTTACATTATTATCCATTATAATTAATAATAAATAATTCAAAATTCAATAATAATAAATAAAATTGAAAAGATTGTTCTTAAAGAAACAGTTTTGTTTAAAATTAGGCTCTTATTAGCGATTATAACGAAGTAAAAAGCTAAGAAAATTTACGATCACGTTTTACAGCAAAACACTCATAAAAGTAAACATGTTTGCCGAAAGTGGAAGTTGAAGTACATGTTTTAGAGCTTTCTTCTCATTATTTACGGCATTCAACTAAAAAAAAATATCGCATATCCGCAAATTTCCACAGATGCGATAATGTGAACACATGACAACAAAACGTAAACAAACCGCCATGATAGTAGTCGCAGGGCATTTAAATCTCAAATGGAAGAGTGATGTCAACATTTTCACTGATATCTCAGTAAATAAAAATTGCACAGTTAAAAGGTTGGTATCATTTTATTCAGAATAAAATTATCTTTATAAAAATCTAAAAATTGATTTTTAGACCATTTAAAAGGTGTACTGTCCTCTTAATATTTTACATTATGCATATCTATGATGGGTAAGTATTACGGCGGCCCCCAACGACTAGTTTATGTATGCTCCGAGTTTTCAAAAGTCGTGTAATGTTTTTAAGTAAAGAAGAAAAAATCCACTTTGTTTTATAAAAATCTCTAAAGAAATTGTAAATTCTGTCACAATTATTTTATCTGATGGAGTCGTTTTTAAAAATGCATTGCATAATAAAGTGTAAATTTAGCACAAGAAGGAAATTAAATTAGAAAGCCAATAACAAACGAATTGTATAATTAAAAAAAATCTTTGTCCCACAAATGATAGAAAGTAAGAATTATGAATTAAGAATATTGTGCTTCTGAAACAGCTGCTGATTATAACCTTTTTATGAGAGAAATGCTTCTGCACTTTAATAAGAACTTCCTTGATTTGACAGGGATATTTAAAATTTACATAATTTCTTTCCGCTCTAAAATTTATAACAAAACACATTTTTTCATTCAAATAACACGCATAAGTAGAGTTTCAAATTTTAAATAATATTTCTTAAATTGTATTCAAGCGTCAGCATAAGAATTTAGGATAAAACGGATTAATTGTAGAAAGGACACAATGTCATGACCATATGACAATAAAAGATATAGAAAACACATGAATAATGATCCAGTATGTAAAAGTAATCGGAATATTCCTTTTCTATGCGTCCATATACAAGGTGGCCATAATTAAACTGACGGTACTTAGAGTGTTCTGTAGCGCGATCTAATCGCGAGAATGGCGCCAAATTTTGTAGGAAGATTAAATAAGGCGGGGGACGAAGGATTACGCAAAAAAAAAAGTTCCAAAAGTCACCGCCAGGGGAATATGTGGCGGTGAGAGAAAAAGAAAGTTTCAAATATTCGAAAAAGAGAGTTTCAAAAAATGAAGAATCAATACTGAAATAAAATTACCGTTTATTTAACGAATTTAGAAATTTAATCCAAGCTCAAAATGGTAACAGTTAATAAAAAGCTAAAAATTTACATAAACACTGCTAAAGTTTCTTTATCAGCAATTTCACTTACATAGCCCCAAAGAAAGCAACAGCAGCAGAAGAAGTTTTTTATTTTTTAGAAATTTTACGTTGCATCTTTTGGCCCAGTGCCAGCTTGTTCGACTTTAAAAGGAAATGTGATAGTGTTAGAAGCAATTTCATTGAAAGTTATCTTTCATAATGTCTCATTCTTTAGTCGAGCGAGCTCTACTAGTCATATTCTTTTACCTCAACCAGTGCAATGCGCAGCCGCTCTTCGTGCTTTTAGAAACCACAAAAAAATGCGTAAAGGTAACGACCCTTTGTCAGTTAATGGTTTAAAAGCAATGGTTGAGAAGTTTGAGAAAACAGGTTCTCTAAATATTCAGTCAGGCAGAGGACGAAAACCTGTATCACAGGATACAATCGAAGAAGTGGCAACGGCGATTGTCGACAGAGCACCAGACAGTATTACTACCACTTCCAGCGCTCGTGGGATATCTCGGAATCTGCATATGCCTTATTGTACGGTATGGAAAAACCTACGAAAGATTATCCACTTCTATCCGTACAAGATCAGCCGTGTGCAAGAGTTACGTCACACCGACCATGATAAGCGATTGACTTTTGCTCTCACTTTTCTTGCCAGAATGGAGTTGTATGAAGCTCGACCCTGGAAAATCTTATGGGGAGACGAGGCCCACTTTTACCTGAATTGAACTGTAAATACGCAGAACTGCCGAATTTGGGATAACAAGTCACCAAGAGCATTCAAGGAAATTTCTTTGCATTCACCAAAGATAACTGTTTGGTGTGGTTTCACAGCGGATATGATCATAGGTCCATTCTTCTATGAGAACATTACTCCGACAGGGCCTGTAACTTGTTCTGTTACCGGAGGCAAATATCGCTAAATGCTAAACAACTTTGTTGTTCCGGCACTTCAGCAAAGACAGTGCCAGGAGAAAATCATTTTCATGCAAGGTGGAGCCCCTCCACATATTGCTTTGCGGGTACAGCAGCTGCTACGACAGAAATTCACAACAGAAAGAGTCATTAGCCGCTGTTTTCCAACTGCATGGCCACCTCGGTCCCCTGATCTTACACCCTTTTGACTTTCTGCTATGGGGTTACTTAAAGTCCAAGGTCTATCACGGAGGTGTCCAAGACCTGACTACGTTGAAGGATAACATATCGCGAACTGTATGGGAGATTCCTGCAGACATGTTATTCTCTGCTGTTGTAAATGCTGTGCAGAGAATGCAATATGTGGTCCACAAAAACGGCGGCCACATCGAACTTGAGTTGGATGTGCTAAATAAACGGTAATTTTATTTCAGCATTGATTCGTCTGTTTTGAAACTCCCTTTTTCGAATACACAGCGCCACATATTCCCCTGGCGGCGACTTTTGGAACTAATTTTTTTTCACGGAATCCTTCGTCCCCCGTCTTGTTTAATCTTCCCACAAAATTTGGCGCCATTCTCGCAATTAGATCGCGCTACAGAACACTCTGAGTAACGTCAGTTTAATTATGGCCACCTTGTATATCTATAGAATAATCCATGAATATGAAGGAATTCATATCTCTGATAAAATTTACCTAAAAGCGAAATTAAAATACAAATTATTATTTTTTTATATACATTTTTTTTCCTAATCCATTAATGTCATCGATTTTATTCCAAATAATAATTTTTATCTCCATACATATACAATTATAATTTAAAAGCGAAAATTCATTGATAAATATTTTAATGTATTCTTTATTTGTTAGCATATATGTGCAAAATATTGATTTTTGACCATTGACAATTCTATCTTAACCATTTATTGTCGGCTGATCATAATTGCGATATACCAATAACTGCTACATGTTTACCTATATACGTTGATTTACTCAAAATGAGCGTTGCTCCAAATCAGAAATAACTAGACATGTTATATTGACACTAATGATATTATTTCGACGATCTTCTCAGCGGTAATGCCTTGTTGATAATTGCATTCTGTTTCACAATAAATTAATTATTAGCAATTAAGCCATAGAGAGAGGCAAGATTTCTTTACTATTCTTATTTATAGATAATTAAAAATATAAAAATAAACAATTATTTGATTAATATATGATCCAGTTTAATTTGAGTGGACTTCGTGTAACGCCTGTTAAACAGGTTTGTATACATAAACTGCAATTTGTCGAACCTCTATCAAATATGATTTAATTCAAAATTTCAACTTAAAAATTGAACATTTAAAAAAAAAAAATTCTTGAATTTTTGATTTTTGATTTTTTTAATTAAATTTTATTATATAAATAGAGATTTAATTCATATTATAAAATAGCCGTTTTTTATATACTGTTACCAGATTTTAACCCCCCCCCCAAATATATATATATATATATATATACAGTAGAACTCCAATTATCCGAACTCCAACTATCCGAATCGCTGATTATCCGAATCGCTTTCAGAATTTCAGAAAAAAAAATTAAGACGGAAACGTACTGCGATTCGCAAAATAATGATTCTATGTACGCGCGCTATATTGTCCTTCCCTCCGCGAATCTAGTGTAGGCGCAGCGCGAACATTATTGGGATGATGAGTCACCGTCTCATAGAACAGTTCGATTATTGGCTGTCGTCCGTTGCTAGGTGGCCGGCCCGGCCCACCTTGGTTTCAGACCCTTGGTTTCAAATTCTAAATGACGATGAACTTATTGAAAGTGTGAGAGAAGAAAGTGTCGAGGAAAAAGATGACCTTAATGTCGAAGTTGCAGCAGACACGGGATAGTGAAGCATTTGTCGGCCTTGAAACTGCGTTGAAATGGATGGAGCGTCAGCCTAAGTGCGACTTGGCTGCCCGATATGACTTTCATTTACAGTACGATACGTACATACTGTACAGCACTTGTAAGTACGCTTAGCATGTGAAAGTGTTGCCTTTTCATTTAATTAATTAAAAGATCTTTTTCCTTAAAAATAGTTTTTTCTCCCATTTTCAACATACATACAGTAATTAATTAAAACAGACCCTTTTTTCGGAAAAAATCCAATTATCCGAATTTCTGATTATCCGAATGGGGTCCGGTCCCAATTCATTCGGATAATTGGAGTTCTACTGTATATATATATATAATACCAGAAGGACCCGTGCGAAGCTTTCTCAGTACAATCTTTGAGATTATTTCCTGGTGCGTTTTAGCACTAATTTTTAATTAACTGATATTTTTTTTTACACAAACAATGCGTTTTAACGAAATGTGAGTGTACTATGTCAGAAACTTGTTCAAAAACTTTTCGAATGATACCTCATTCATCATTGTATGTTTTGTATGTGAATAGAAAAGGGATGTTGACAACAGAAATCATATATATGATGATTGCTTGTGTATAAGAAAATGGGAATAGATTGCCAAAAAATTTTTTGCCAAATTTTCTTCTCTCGCCAAGGTCATTTCTCTAGGTTGCTGAAAAAAAAGAAACGAATTAAAAAAAAATTGAAACACTGAATCAGATATTTAGTGAATTCATATGAAAGCATTTCCTCAGATTTTTCAAAATTGTTCCAGAAATGTCTTAAATACATAAATATTTGGTACAACAGTTATTTCCAAGCCTATGGGAACGTAAACATGGGATGCCCAAGATTTATAGCCCGGCAGAAATTTAAGTGACGTCAGACTTCGATGGCGTATTAACAGCGTAATGAAATATTACAAAATAAATACTTACAATTTTTGTAAATCCTAATGAATGTATATCTAATTGGAAGATAATCCTTAAATTACGTAATCTACTGGTGCTCCGGTATAGTACGCATAAATACAGCCATGATTAAACAAAGAAAACAAATAAACAATAGGTGACGCTCGCGTAAAAATTAAATAAAAACCCGATTAAAAACTCGATATTTTTTCAAAAAGTACGCGCAAAAAAATAAATTAACAATCCTATTTTAATTGCATTAGAAGATGACGTCATCCGATAATGCAGTATTTTATTTTTGTGGCAACACTGATTTGAGAAAACCTTTCATTTCATTTATGAAAACAATGTCGATTTAATTTTTAATTAACAGCAATTTTTCATCGAAAAACATGTTTTTAAAAAAATTTAAGTGTACTATGTCAGAAGCCTGTTCAAAATCCTTTCATATGGCATCGCATTCATCGTTCTGCGTTTTGTATTTGCTTAGAAAAAGGGATGTTGACAGCAGAAATAATATATAGGATATATTTCCGAACAACTTATTTTCAATTGAAATATATATTTACACGTGAATAGTGAGAGACAATGAAAACTTAAAATAATCAAATTTTACGCGCAAAAATAATTTGATGGTGAAAATTACGTCATTTGTGAGACGTTATCTATATGACTAAATGGACTAAACGCACTAAAGGAAAACAATCCTTCTAGACTTTATAACTATATATACAATATACATGTTCATGCATTGATGTATTTTGTATTGCACATAAAGAACGTAAAACAATACATAAAACACTTTTAAGTAAAAAATTAAGTCATGGTGCACAAGAGATATTTATTTATTTTTCAATCTAATTTTAATTTGAATGGTTATTTTTGAAACACGTTTTTATTTTATTTTCTGTAATTAATTAATATTCTTTCGTGTGGCCAACTGTGCAACATAAAGTATGTTTTAATAGCAATATATTATTTTTCAACATTGATTATATGATTTATAGATAAGTCGCGTCATATTTAGCAGATCATGTACATTTGAATTTAAAAATCATGATCTTTTAAAGCTCCCGCTGTTAAAAATGTCGTCCTATTTAAAATGAAACAGCGAAAAAAATGAAATATTTTCAGAAACACGGATAATTTATTACGATTACGCAAAATCGCGTAAATTACACAAATTTGTCCGTTGATAGTTCATTTCCTCAGATGTTTCCTTTTTTTGTATGTTTGTCAGGGGAGGGTGCAATAATTTTTTATTAAATAAAAAAAAACTTTTAATGCTGTTTAATTTATGTTAAAATGGCTATTGAGTTACTAAATTTTTAGCCATTTTTTTCATAAAAAAAGCAAATTAGCGTATTTTTAGAGACCGTGGGGGTCTGGGCGCGTGTAGGTGAGCGAAGCTCGTAATGGGCAGAGCGCCTTAGTTTTCTTTTATTAAGAACAACAAATTCGTTTTAAAGTATTAAAAATTGTACACGGGACATCCAGAAAAAGGTTCCGTTTGTTTTTTATCCAGCAACTGTTCTGTAATCGCAAGAATGCGCATACGTGCGGAGTAAAAAATGAACCCATCGGCAAATCAGAAACAGCAGTGTTAGAGAAGGCAGCAGTGCAGATTCTTGGGAATGAGTTGCAGTAACGTTCGTGGAAATCGAAACACCCAACGCATGCAAAAAGTGTGTAGTCATACGGTGTTTAAATATACATTAAGCGCCCACAATTAAAATTCAATGTCGAATTTGTAAAGTGTATAGTGTACAAATAACGTTTCACTCAACGACACGAAAATTTATACGATAATTTATCAAAGGATGAAGCAGTCTGCTTGAGGAAGAACACAGTGACCGACAATCTATCCATTTCTGGTGACAATCGATATGTGTTTCGAAAGAAAAAAACTTTTTTTTTTTTTTGACAAATATTTTAGGTTTTTGTTTATGTCAGACAGTACTTTGTATATCATATTGAAAAACGGCCATTCTTCACTCTGTTGGTTGTACGCTGCGTAGTACGTGAAAATTCACATCCTTTGTTATATTCATAAATTTCCAGAATTATTTTAGCTATGCTGAAAATTGAATTAGATATATATACCTATTCTCAGATACTGGGGTTAAGTTCTTATGTATGCCACTAAAGATATGTGCTCAAGAATGATATTCCATCTTGTTCTGCAAAGTTGCAGCTTTGCCAACATATAGGAGTGGGACATGTCATGCTAGATGTCGTCCGGTTAGCTCAAATGGTAGAATACAAAGGGTCCGAGTTCGATTCCCGGTTTGGACATTTTTTCAGTCTGTTGGTTGTACGCTGCGTAGCAAGTGAAAATTCACATCCCTTTTCATATTCATAAATTCCCAGATTAATTTCAGCTATGCTGAAAATTGAATCAGATATATATACCTATTCTCAGATACTGGGGTTTAGTTCTTCTTATGTATGCCACTGAAGACGTGTGCTCAAGAGTAACATTCCATCTTGTTCTGCAAAGTTGCAGCCTTGCCAACATATAGGAGTGGGAAATGCCATACTGGAAGTCGTCCGGTTAGCTCAAATGGTAGAATACCAAGGGTCCGCGTCCGATTCCCGGATTTGATATTTTTTCACTCTGTTGGTTGTACGCTGCGTAGCAAGTGAAAATTGATATCCTTTATTATCAAAGAATTTCTCTGTTATGCAAACGCGATTTTTTTTTTTTTTACTTTATTTACTTTGCTTAACACAAGTTGTTTTAAGTGATTTGTTTTTCTAATTTAGAAATTTGTATTAAAACCTTTTCTTTACAATCACAAATATTTATTTTAAAACATAAAAAATGTCAATAATGATTTTATTCAGAACAGTTGTATTTTAATGATAATTTGTGATTTAATTGTATGATTATTTACAGACACTGTATAGTTACAGACTTTTATGATTTTTATCAAAGTTATGATAATATGCAAATTTATTCATTTTTATATGATGTATGTGAATAATTTTATAGATCTGATAAGTAAATAATATTTTTTGTTTAATTTTATATTGTTAATCAATATCCGACTTTTTGTTGTTGTACTTAAACTTTAGAGACAGACTGTACACATTGAACGAAATTCCTAACTTATCATTCTTTTCTCTGCAAGATAAGAAATATAATCCTAACAAAACGCACCAGAATTCAAAATTGGATCAAAATGATAAAAATGTAATATAGATTTTCTTCTAAAATATGTAAAGTAATATCATTTATTGGGCTTTCGTGTCCCTGTGTAATTTTTACGCGGTACTGCAACTTATAATGATCCGTTCAATTAATAATAATTCAAGATACTTATTATTTTAAGAAAAATACAGTTTGGTAAGTTAATAAATATTTATATTGATAACATTAAGCAAAACATAAAATGTATTAAATTTTTTTTAATTACAGAATATTTTTACAAATAATTTAAATGTTGAAATATAAGATTTATTGCCGCATGTACAAAAATATAATAATTAAATTATATATGGGAAACTGAATTTTATTATAAGTAAGTATTTCAGTATCGAACATTATTCAAGAACTTTATATTAATAAATATATTTCTTAAATCTGGCAAAAAAAAATATACATTTCTTTGTTTATTATAAATATTTAAAAAAACTGAAAGAAATCGAGGGAAAAAAATGCGTTAAATATTTAATTAACTCATTGCATGAAATCGATAATTATAGAATATTTTGACAAACAAATTTGAAGATGTTAATTTTCTTTGCTTTGAAGAAGAGAGGATAATTGATATTGCTCGATACAAAAGAAATAAATGTTTTCGATGCACACTTTTTATTTTCTTTATAATTTAAATAAAGAATTGCGGATATAAATAACTTTGTATGATATTTCTTTCAAATGAAATTCGACAAACGTAGCAGATTTTAACAAGTAGTCGCAGGAAAAAGATTTTTTTCCCGTATGTTAGGCGGAAGGGTTTTAAATAATTTATTTAAATGGTGAAAACTAATTAAATAACTAACTAATTTAACTAATTTAATTTCGTTAAATTTATTTTCTTAATTTGTTTTCATATCCAATCACCCTTCCCACACACAAACACATACCCACAAACAGGGTGTGCGGATATCACCAGACAAACCAGTGCAAAACCAGAACCTCCGTACTGAGTATCTGAAAGTAGTTCAAAGAACCATACCCCACCGACGCATAGTTTCGAAGAAAATACGCAAAAGAAAAACATGACGTCACATTCGTCCTTTCCAGCAGTTTTTAATGCATTACCAATGCACCAACCTAAGATAAACTGCATATTGCAATACTCACGAATGGAATACAATATCACTATGCGAATATTGCCGAATGTTACAATTTGCCGCTTTATAGATCGTTCCGAACTACGGTTGTTCATTTCCATATTAGACATATGCCTACCGTCCATCTCCTTATAAACTGTTGCCCTTTTATTCCTGATGGCGAGTATATAGGGGTGCACAACCTTTTTAAGCGAAGGGTCATTTACAAATACGGCTGGGTTGTCGAGGGCCACCATCAGTAGCACAGAGAGAATTTTGTTTCGAGGAGGTGTGTCGGAAAGGGGGGGATCTAAGTCTACAATCAGATTTAAAAAAAACATCAATTTCGGAAGGGTAGTTTTAGCCCCCTAGGTTCCTTCCTTCCTAGTCAACATATTCAGTTCTGTTGGCAAGGATATATCAAGAGTTTACATTTGTATTTATAAAAGAGATATAGCTATAAGATTATTTTCAAAGAGTAAAAATACTCTTTGACTTTATTTGAAGGAGTAAATTTAGCTTTAAAGGTTGCCAGTGCCGGAAAAAATTGTGTTTTCATGAATGAAGGTGGGAAGGAGGAGAAACATATTATTCTAAATTGTACTTCTTAACATATTCAATTCAGTCATAAAATGTGGATATGAAGTAGGAGTGCACAATCTTTAAAAGAGGTGGAACCAGTAACAAAAATGACTGGATTGTCGAGAACCAACATCCGTAGTGTGGACAAAATTTTGTTTTGGGGAAGGAGGGGAAGGATCGGCCTAAAAGTTCACAAAAATTCTAATTTTAAAAGGAGGGTTAGCCCCCTATACTCAACCACCTCCTTAGACTACATAACCCAATTTAGTTGGTAAGGATGGAAAAAATTTGCATTTTTTTTTCATGCGCGATTGACAATATTCGCAGTTTTTTCCTAGTGATTGACGAAATTCATTATTTTTCGCACCCGATCGGCGAAATTTGCGATTTTTTTGCATCCGATCGGAGAAATTTACGATTTATACGCACCCGATTTGCAAAATTCACGATTTATACTCACCCAATCGGCAAAATTCGTGATTTTTTTACGGGCTCGATCGGCAAAATTCGCGTTTTTTATGTGTTCGATCGGCAAAATTTACGATTTTTACGCGTCCGATAGGCGAAATTTATAATTTATACGCACCCGATTGGTAAAATTCATGATTTTTACCCGACTGATTGGTAAAGTTCGAGATTTTTACGCACACGATCGGCGAAATTTACGATTTATACGCACCCGATCGGTAAAATTCGCGATTTATACGGGCCCGATCGGCAAAATTGACAATTTTTACAGGCCCGATCGACAAAATTTGCGATTTTTACACACCTGATCGGCAAAATTCGCAATTTTCTCGAGCCTAATCGGCGAAATTTGGCAAATTTTGCGGTTTTTTCGCGTCCGATCGACGAAATTGATCCGCGGGCCACCAGTAAACCCATCGCGGGCCACAGGTTGTGCATCCCTAGTATGATATTTATGACACAGGCATGACATTTTCAGTTAATCATGTTATACATGGTGATCAAATATTTAATCGATTTTAATTAAATACGAAAACAACACTTAGATAATGGTGGATACGGCGTAAAAGACAGCAACCCAAAGAGCAAAGCCAATGTCTCGTTTATTACTCAATATTGCCGCGATTGGTGCAAAAATCCGTAATCCGAACACCTTTAATTTAGCTTTGACTGTGAGATGTCGCCCTCAACCTGCCCCGAATCTTTATCTAGATCTATTGCAACAACTGACAGCTTAGATGCCGACTTTACAAGAGCGAAGGGGGTAATCGTCCACGCGATTTCTGATGTTCTGGGGTAAACGTATCTTTACACCTCGATGTTTACAAATGTTGGAAATTAAAATGCAAAGTACATATTTACTTAAGAATTTGAGTTTAAATTAAAACAGAAATTTAGATTTAGTCATTTCGGAAAATTCTCATCGTTTAAAATGTTTTTATTTTACACATGAGTTATAAGAAAATGGTATACACTTTATTAATTCTGACAGAAGAAGACAAGGCTGAGATCAGTGCGATATCGTCATATCCCATTTTCCCGGATGGTAATTGATACCACTGGCTGAATGGAAGTTGAAGGTCATATAACATAATAAGTTTCATTTAAACTTTTTTTTAAAAATCAGGTTGCAAATGTTGACGGTTAGGAATATTGATGAAATAACAAAGCAAATAAATAGACGAGGCCTTGGATCGAATATATATTGAGTTACGAAAGAACATTACACAATGACAAAAACATAGTAACCAAACTGAAAATTGAACATCACTTATATTTATAAATTCGTCTGGGATTCTGCCAGTCATGTTCCCGGACGTGCGAGAAAGCTTACACAAAAGTATCATCCAATAAAATTTAAGATGTAATGCTACGATTACAATTACGATACGATATACTAACACCCGCCCATAATCTAGCATTACATTAGAAAACACAGAATAAAAAATTACAATAAACAAACATTAAAAGTATGACAGAGTTAAAACATTACTTATACAAACAGCAAAGAACCAACAATTCATAAAATTTAATTTTAGGCAATGCCTTTGTAAACATATCAGCAATTTGCATATTTGTAGGAATATATTCAATTTTGATATTATTTTCTTTTACAACATTACGAACAAATTTTAGTTTTATATCTATATGTTTCATTCTACCATAACTACTTTCATTACTGATACATTTTATGCAAGACTGATTATTCTCTAAAATAACTAAATCCTTAATACTTACAATTTCACAAGCAATATTTTTGAACCACAACAGGTCTTGCAAACTTTTAGTTCCGGCAATGACTTCAGCTTCAGTTGAAGATAATGCAACGGATTTTTGTTTATTACAACACCAGAGAACAGGCATGTTACAAAACATTAAAATGTAACCTGATACTGATTTTCTATCATTTGTATTAGCCCCCAAATCAGAATCAACATACATAGATAATTTAGGATCAGATTTTTGCTTTTTATACACAAGTTTTAAGGACAAAGTTCCTTTCAAATATCTTAAGATTTTCATTTGTGCAATCCATGCAACTTCAGTAGGATTTTCCTGCATTTGACTCAAACAATTAACACTATATAAAATATCATGTCGTGAAATATATGCTAAGTACAATAAACAACCTACAAGTTCACGGTCTTCCATTAAATGGTTTTCCATTTTTGAAATCAGATGGAGTGGATTTAGGAGAAATAGGAATATCACTAGGTTTACATTCTAGCATATTAAATTTACTTAACAATTTAATTATATAAGACTCTTGATCCATTATTAAACTATCAGATTTAAATTTCATTTGAATACCCAGAAATTCTGAAACACATTCTGATTTTGACATATGAAACTCTTTAGAGAGTAAAGAAATAACTACATTAGTTTCATTTAAATCTGAACCTGCTATAAGCATATCATCAACATACAGAGCAATAATTATTTTATGACCATTTCTATAACGAATAAAAATACAAGGTTCATTATCAAGAGATTTAAATTTTAATTTTGAAACAAATTCAAGAAACCTTTCAAACCATTGTCGTGGGGCCTGTTTCAGGCCATATAAACTCCGTTTGAGTTTACATTTTAATCCACTTTCGTCATCATAGCGGCTGATCCATAAAAACAAGTTCATTTAACTTATAATTCAGGAAAGCTGTTTTTACATCCAAAA
The DNA here is from genome assembly GCA_963931845.1 of Maratus michaelseni. Taxonomy (NCBI): domain Eukaryota; kingdom Metazoa; phylum Arthropoda; class Arachnida; order Araneae; family Salticidae; genus Maratus; species Maratus michaelseni. The sequence continues at coordinate 308,763,370 of OZ007588.1, forward strand.
CAAATGCATGTAAGTCATCATTTAAAATCACAAAAAGCACTAAACGTAAAGCAAGCATACTTATTACAGGGGCGAAAGTTTCCCTATAGTCTAGTCCTTCTTTTTGCATAAATCCACGGGCTACAAGGCGAGCCTTATAACGTCCATCTCTTTTGATGGTATACACCCATTTGCAGGAAATAGCTCGTTTGTAGGGTGGTAATTTTTCGAGATCCCAGACGTCGTTGATTTTCATGCTTTCTATCTCTGCATCCATAGCTTCCTTCCATAAACGTTGTTCATCAACAGGGAGAAATTTGATCTCAACAAAAGATAAAGTTTCTTGTTGGCAAAGTAATGCTTCATACACCTCAGGAGCTGGATACCGAATAGGTTGTTTTTTAATCTCTCGGATTTTCTCATTTTATCTTCTTTCTCTTCAGAATCCTCTGATTCTTCACTAGTTCTTTCTTGAGCATCTGGGTTAATTTCACAATCAGTCAATTCTGAATTTTCCACTATGTGTTGCTTTGAGTTTATGGTATGCTTCTTCTCTTCATCAAATTTGACATTTCTTGATATAGTTATGCGTTTCGTCTCAGGATCTAACAATCGATATCCCATTGAAGAATAACTTATGAAGATCATATGTTTAGACCTATCATCAAGCTTTTTACGATGAACGGAAGGAACTAACATGTAGGCACTGCATCCAAAAACACGTATGTGCTTCAACTCGGGATCTTCTCCAAATTTTAAGAAATACGGCGTTAGGTTCTCATTGGAGCTGCTTGGCATTCGATTTTTCAAGTAAGCTGCTGTAAGAATAGCTTGACCCCAAAAAGTCTTAGGTAAATGTGATTCAGCAATTAAAGCCCTTCCTATATCTAGGAGCGATCTATTGCATCTTTCAGCAACTCTATTCGAAGCTGGAGTGTATGGAGGAGCGGGATCAATCACTATACCAAGATCTCGAGTAAAATTCACTAAATCATTGCTTAAATATTCTTTTCCGTTATCACATCTCATTTTCTTTACTGTAGGATTAGTTTTTAAGAAAACTTTCAATTCTTCTGAAGCTTCACTTTTATGCTTCAATAATCGAACATCAGTAAATCGTGAAAAATCATCTATGATAGTCATAAAATAGCATTCACCAGAAAAAGTTTTCGGAACAATAGGGCCACATATGTCAGAATGAATAGCAATCATTGGGGTACTTTCTCTTTTCCTAGGTCCTCTTCCCATTGGTGTTGCACTCTGTTTTGCTCGAACACAAACATCACAAAAAGAAAGTGGTATTGGAAGTTTCATTTCCTTCAACACTTTGTCACTTGGATGGCCCATTCTGCGATGCCAAATTTCAGAATCACTTTCTTTTGATGTGAGAACAGTTTCATAATTTGGGACAAAATAACTAACATATTGTCCATTTGAATCACGTTCACCAAAACAAAAACGATTTCTTCCTTTTTCTATGAACACCTTTTCATTCTTGAAAATAACTGCATAATTTGCATTGTCGATTCTTCTAACGGAAATCAACTGTCCACTTAAATCTGGTACGTAAAGAACATTATTTAGTGTAATTTCCATTCCGTTTGATAATTTTCCAATAATATTTCCAACACCTTTAATTTTAAGATTCGTTGTTCTCGACGCACACTTAATAGTTCCTGAAGATTTTTTTAAAAGACGTGAAATATTTCTCTTTCGAGAACATATGGGAAGTCGCTCCAGAATCCACTATAAATTCATTCTTTTTAACGTTCCCCGCAACTGAAGATACCGCTGCGCTGAAAAAGCAAATTTTTCCTCATTTGAATTTTTAACAGCTTTACCGTTTCGTTTAAAATGTCCAGGAAGTCCACATTTAAAACAAGTAAGTTTCTTTCTACAGTATTTAGCTATGTGCCCCTTTGAATTACAGTTTTTGCACACATATTCTTTGCGCGTTGATACAAACGCCGTATTATCACGAGCAGTTTTGGACTGCACTTTTTCTTTCTTAGAGTCGAGCAGAAGTGCTTCAGCATCTAACAGCCGTTGTGTGACAAAATCTAGAGTCAAAACAATATTCGGTTGATTTTCTAACGCAGTTTTAACATTTTCAAATTCTTGAGGCAACGACATTAGAATATAAACAATAGTATCGGTTTCACTTACTTCAGCACCGGAAATTTTAAGTTCCGAAATTAATTTATGTATTTCATCAATGTGACTTCTCATAGACGCAACACGATCCTCTTTAATAGTTGCTAACCTCTTTCTAATTAAAATTTGATTAACTGCACGCTTGGTATCGTATGTTCGTTCTAATTTATTCCATATCTTATGCGCAGTATTTTCTTCTTGCAATGACGCAAGAACCCCATCGCTTAAAAGCGGTAATAATAAAGCATAAGCCTTTTTCGATTTTACAACTTCCGCAGTTTCAGTTGTAGCTTCATTGTCTAAAAATTTATCCAAATCTTTCGCCGCAAATATGGCTTTGACACGCCTTTTCCAAACAGAAAAATTTGTACCGTCCCCGTCAAAAAGAGCAACTCCGTATAATTCTTTTTCACTTTCCATCGCTGGGTAAAAAAACAGAAACAAAAGAAAAATAAATTTTCTCTCTCAAAACCACAGCAATAAATATGAAAAGGGACTAGCGTCACTCTGTCTGCGAATTAAACCAAGCTCTGCTGATGAAATAATAAAGCAAATAAATAGACGAGGCCTTGGATCGAATATATATTGAGTTACGGAAGAACATTACACAATGACAAAAACATAGAAACTAAACTGAAAATTAAACATCACTTATATTTATAAATTCGTCTGGGATTCTGCCAGTCATGTTCCCGGACGTGCGAGAAAGCTTACACAAAAGTATCATCCAATAAAATTTAAGATGTAATGCTACGATTACAATTACGAAACGATATACTAACAAATATAAAATAGAGTCTTGGTTGAAGTTCTGGTTGGTGGTTCAATTTTCTTTTTTGAAATCGTTTTTTTTTTTTTTTTGGCTCCCGTAAAATATTATCTGTATTTCAATGTAAAAGCAGAAGCAATATCGAAATAGCAAGTGCAATATTAAATAGAAAATTAACAGAAAACCGAAAACCTTTTTCCATTAAAATAAAATTAAAAGATGCAGTGCAACTATATTAGACACTGCAGATAACTATAAATTTTATTTTCCAAAACATGTGGATAATGGCAAAATAAACTTGCTTTCCAAAAACCCTTAAAAAAATACTGCAAAAGAACTAAAACAAATGTTATCATAAAAAAGTCAAACAATAGTAATATAGAACATAGTAAAATATTAGATTTTTCTCTTTGTGAGTGAACATGAAACAGCGAAATAAAATATTTACAAAAGTAATACGATAATTCTTAAAAATAATTCTGATGAAAAGATTGCCAGTAATTCTCAGGATGCGTACAAAAGCCCCACCAGATAAAAGCACCGCTATATCAGACAAAATATCCATTTTTACAAATTCCGTTTGTTAGAAAGTAACTTTAAATTTCTTAAACGTTTTATATCTCTGAAACTTATTCATAACATTTTAAAACTTTCCAACATAGTTGAAAGAGTTTATGACATCGGTTTGTCTGGCCATCTGTCTGGCTGCGCTCTAGCTCACGTAAATAAAATCGGAATGTCATTTAATTGATATATATCATTCAGGTTTACTATGGCACGTGCGATATTGCAAAATGAAGTGTGTAGCACATTACAGGGACACTCAAAATAGTTCCGTTAGATTATGATCTATGTTAAAAACCTTTTTGCAATGTATTTTAAGGATGTTATACTATTTCAAACACATTGAAACTGATACACAGTACTGAGGTGTATCATAAGAGGCTTACGGTAGAATAAGGTGTGCATCGTTCATTTACAGGAACACACAAAATAATTCGTTTTCAGTACCGTCTACGAGCGATAATTGTTACGAATGCGTTTATAAATTCAACAACTTTTTTTCATAATATTTGGTGTGAATAAACACTATAGCTCATATGCAGGGCTACATAAAAGAAATCGGATGTTTTTACTTACTCATCATACGAAGTGTAGGTTAAGTCTTGTAATCGTTTTGAACATCGAAAAAAAATTTTTGACGGATTTACACGTTTCAGACACTGTAGGTTCCGAAAAACATATTTTTAGAAAAAAAAATGTTGCCTTCCGTCTGTCTGTGTGTGTGTCTGTAAACGTTCTATATCCCTAACAAATTGAGATAGATACTTGAAATTTGGTATGTACTTAGTATGTAGTAATGGTAAGAAGCTTATTGAATTTCACTAACCTCGATTATCCGGAACAATTTTTTCGGACTCTCGAAACATTCGTTCTGATATTCGATGTAATAACATCCGTTATAGAAACATTCGTTCTGGTATATAAACATTTTCGAAATTGTTCATTTTAAGAAGTGAATATAAAAGACAATACAAAAACATAAATTTTGCATCAAGAATGAAGTCGATCGAATAATTAGTTGCCGAGATATTTGTAATTATATTTTCCACATTTTTCGATTTTCATGACCCTGTATTTCATTCAAATTTCAATTCAAAGATATATTTTAATTGAAAATGAGACGCTTAATCCGACGCAGTAAACCGTTAGTTAATAGGATTATCAAATTTGGAGTTATAAGGATGTTTCTTTTACGCAATTCAGTAATAGAGCATTTAAAATTTATGACGTCATCAAGCCACGATTTTATTCTAATTCCAATGCATTTTATAAATAGTTTACACAGGTTTTATTTTCATATTTAATATTATGCATATCCATGATGGGTAAGTATTACGGTGGCCCCCAACGACTAGTTTCGTCTTTTGATGGTAATTGGATTTTCAAATGTGTTATGCCTTTCCAAATTTTTTATTTACAAGGGAACCACTTTTTGTAAAGCTCGCACCTCGCATTGAGACGTGATGTATTTTATATCTCCATAGGTCAAAGTTTGAGAATCGGAAAAATTTGTCTGCAGAAATCGTATTTTTTATATTTTTGTGCACATGAAAGTTTAAACTAATAATTTGTTAATTGTTAATTTTAACCCAAAATCATATTAAGTTTCTAAATATGGTGTTACGAATCCAAACCACTGCACAACAGATGGATGCCTATGACACTAGGCAAGGGTTGAAGGGAAAAATTCTACGGTAACGAATAAAGCCAATTTAGCGCCTCCAAAATTCAATTATAACGTTGTATTTTTTCAAACCGAAATTCGTAGGTCCTTTAAGGAATTTGTTTCCTTATTAAACGGTGAAGTTTTGTTGCACTATTCTGAATGTGTTGGAAAAATTTTCGTAATCTATGCTTGGCGCATGATATTTATTTCTTGTTATAATAAAATTCTTTAGCGGATTCCCTTTCTTCTCCTTTGAACTAGTCGTTGGGGGCCACCGTAATACTTACCTATCATGGATATGCATGATATAAAATATGAAAATAAAACATGTGTAAACTATTTATAAAATGCATTACAATTCGAATAAAATCCTGGCTTGATCACGTCATAAACTTTAAATGCTCTGTTGCTGGATTGCGTAAGAGAAACATCCTTATAACTCTAAAAATGATAATCCTATTAAATAACAGCTTACTGCTTCGGATTAAGCGTCCCTTTACGAATTAAAATATATCTTTGAATTGAAATTTGAATGAAATACAGGATCATGAAAAATCGAAGAGTGTGGTAAATGTGATTACAAATATCTCGGCAACTAATTATCCGATCGACTTCTTTCTTAATGCAAAATTTGTTTTTTTATTGTCTTTTATATTCACTCCTTAAAATAAACAATTTCGAAAATTTTTATATACCTTTTATCAGAAAGAATGTTTTGAGAGTCCGAAAAAAATAGTTCCGGGTAATCGAGTTTCCTGAAATTCAATAAGCTTCTTCCCATTATTACATATTAAGTACATACCAAATTTCAAGTCTCTATCACAATTTGTTCGGGAGATAGAACGTTTACAGACACACAGAAGGCATTTTTTTTTTCTAAAAATATGTTTGTCGAAATCTCCAGTGTCTGAAACGTATAAATCCGTCAAAAAAAATCGATTTTCAAAACGATTACAAGATTTACCTTATACTACGTATGATGGGTAAGTAAAAATTGGATAGATATATAGTCAGTAGTTATGAGTTGTGAAATGATTACTTTCTTTTTTCTTTAGGTATTAGATATGTATGGGCACCAGATACAGATTTTTGTTTTTAAATTCTGCCCTCTTTATTTCTAATTGTTTGGAGAGGGAGGAGGGAAATGTACCCCTGAATATTCAAATAATTTCTATAACTTTTATGACATACCGGTATATTTTATGTAACTTAATGCGTAATTTTCGATGCGGTGCATCGATTTGCACTATACTTTTTCAGACATATTCTTGAGTAGGCTCCGTGTGAAATATCTTTGAATTCGGTAACTCAACGTGTAACGCCTTTATAAAAAAAATTAAAAATGTTATAACATTTCAAAGTATTTTAATAGTTATTTCTGCAAAATGTCATGATTTTTTTAGAAAACGTTCTTTTGCAGTTTTCCCAGTAGAGTGCTTTCGAATAAAATAATAATGAATGATCTGAGTATTTAAAAGCAATTATCAGTCTATTACCTATCATTTATTCTGTATTAAACTCTAGTTACGCTTGCTTCGCTATTTGGTTGATACCATATAAACTTCTAATTAAACGAACCTAGGATTGGAGGTTATACGAATTCGCTATACTAGTTCCGAATAAACGTTATTGAAATGATGACAGAATCTAAAATATTGGACTAATTGTAACTATACTAAATGTGATTACTAAAATTATGTAACTATACTAAAATATTGTAAAAGGATTCTTTTTACAAATGTTCAGAAATCGCAGCGAAACGCGGAAAAACGCTAAAAATCGCGTAAAAAATCATTAAAAATTCGAAATTCGCACAGAACAAAGTTTACTGTAATGGACTCAAATATTAAAACAGGATTCCTTTTAAGAATGGCAAAAAAACGCTGCAAAACTGTCAAAATCGCAAAAATTAAAAAAAAACAAATTCACGAAAAATTAAAAAATTATTGGACGAATTCCGAATAAATTTTATTTAAAAGAGAACAAATTTACTATAATGCACTAAAAGTTTTAAACCGGAATACTTTTGCATGTGTGTTAAAAAATCGGAGCAAAACGCAAAAAGATCTTAAAAATGACATAAAAATTTCAATAAAACAAATCTGAACAAAACCTGGATTTGAGGTGCATAACTTCAGACATAAGGATTCCTTCTTGCCAAATCTTGTAGATTTACGTCCAGCTATCTCCTCAGAACATAGCGCACACACACACACATACAGATAGACAAATTTCTATCTATATTATCAAAGACAAGAATTCCAGACATTCTGATATCTAAAATTTATTTTCTGCTTTACTAAGAATTCAAAATAGAGATTTTTCTGCAGTCTCCGAGTGTAACCGAATATGTTTTTGCACAAATTACTTAAATATATTATCATATTTATTACACTGTTAAAAATTTGCAGCAAATTGTCCAGTCATTTGACCGTTTTTGTAGAAAAATGTTACATAACCGTAATGTAACTATAATCTGATCATATTATTGCTCCTTTTATAGTCAGAATATAGTTAAAGTATGGTTGTGTAACCGTTTTCTACAAAAACGGTCAAATAACTGGACAGTTTGCTGCAAATTTTGAACAGTGTAAGATTAATATTTGTCATTGCTACTCATAACTGCAAATACAATATAAATGGTTTTAATAATATTTTAAGTTTACAAAAATATGTTTTTTTAAAACAACTGTATTACTAAGTTTTAACTCTTTCCCAGAGAATTAAATTAAGATCAACTACCTCCATTTAGTGAGGCAGATTGATATCCAAATACAGAAATTTTGTGGCTATGTCCTTGAAAGGGTGGTAACAATCACCAAAATAAAAAATAAAAAATAAATGCAAACTGTTAAAACAGCTTTACTATTATAATTGTGTAGCAAATTTGGAAATCTTTAGTTCCACACTTTATGCACACTTTAATTTTAACGCTTTACACACTGTCACTTATTTCACAATCTCAAAAATGTCGAAACTGAATAAACAACCTTTAGATACGAAACTAAAAAAAATATGGTATCAAGGTGCGTCATTTAAGACTTTCTTCAGACTTTCTTTTTTCCTTGAATGTTTTCATTTGTTTTTACCAATATATGAATAATTGCATGTAACTAAATTACAACAGTAAAAATATTCCTTTGAAAATATGTGTAAACTAGTGTCCAACTAGTCGGATGTGTCAATCCCAAAACTTTCTTCTATCTCACACAGGTTTCGCATACACTACAAAAATCAGCACCAATTTATATCAAGGTCTAACTGAATCTAAACTATTATTAAATTCCGTGCATTAGTTCTTGAGATATGACTATCGCTAAAATCGTGTAAATCCTGCAAAATGCTGCATAGCAGCGGCACCAACTGGGCGATTTTTATCAAAAACTAATCAGCACCAACTTATATCAGAGACTAACTGAATATAAAGTTTTATTAAATTCCGAGCATTAGTTCTTGAGATAGAGCTATCGCGGAAATCGCAAAAAATGATGCATAGCAGCGCCACCTGTCGGGCGATTTATACCAAAAATTAATCAGCACCAATTTATATCAGGGACTAACTAAATCTAAAGTTTTATTAAATTCCGAGCATTAGTTCTTGAGATAGAGTGCCCACAAAATTTGTGTCACATACAGACAGACAGACAGACAGACTCACAGACAGACATTTTCTAAAAACAGTCAAATCGTGTTCAGGACCTTCTAAAACGTATAAATCCGTCGAAAACCGGAAGTCGAAATTTTCATGAATCCAATACTTTCTTCTTGGAAAGATAGAAGAAAGTAAAAATAAATGCGCTGGAAAGAACTCGATTTCAAGAGGGCAAATTTCTGGATTTAACACGTTTATTTGTCCCTATGAAAGAGATTTAACTTCATACATTTCTACAATGTAATTTATGTGTTTGGATCGTCCTCTTTTAAAGTATATGGTTTCAAAATTCTTTCTTAAGGTGAAATTAAATTGTTACCTTACAATTTATTTATTCCCAGTTCGCCCATTTTTCTAAAATTTAATCTCTCATTTTAATTTCCCTATTGATATCATCTGATCGCATTTTGTTTAGCTAAAAAAGATAAAGACAAGATAAGTTGTTGCGCCCAGCTACAGAGTTCTTTGTTCACAGATGTACTACATCTATCTTTTGACCGTTAGCGCATCTGCTGTCAGTTCTCACAACGTATAAAATTCTTTTATTTGTCTTTTATTTGACCTTTTATATGTCATACATGTGGTATATCGGCTCCCACTTGTGATATTTTTAGCTGTCCACTTCTGCTTTTTACATAGTAAACTTTAGGACGGTTTCTTGGAATTCCTTCGGATTCCAATGGTGTTATTTTGATCTGGCTGGCATTAAAACTCATAATTACCCTTTGTCATACTTGCATTCATTTTACATTAACGGATAAAACCACGTATGTCTTCTCGAGCTCCTGTATCCATATTTTTAGAATATATATTTTTGGCTATTTTTATTTCGATATTTTTACCAACAGCTCATTACGGGATGAGAAAGTTTATAAGATTACCCAAACAGACTCTGCTCCCACTTTGCGCATGGTTTCATGGAAATAATACTATGAACGTAAGCTGTGTACACTTGTATGTTCATTTAATGTTATTTTTAGACGAATCAAATTCGGTGAAATATACCTACCGTACATGTAAAATGATAAATTTTGAATAGTGGGACTTTAGGCATGAATTGTGCATTTAAAAAAATTTTTTGTCTCTGCACTACTTTATTTCACTGAATGTACTTTTATGACTTCTTATACATTGAAATGTTTTACGTGTTTGTAAAGCGCTATTATACAGTAGCCCATGGAATATATTTAACAGGACAGCTTTGTGTTAGAATAGCAGTTATTTTATATCATTTTATTTGATTAAAATAACTGTTGTTAAATTAAATTAGTAATGCAATTGTCAAAGTAAAGAAAAATATAATTATTAATTCTTTAAAAAATAATGTAAGTGTTAGGTAATTTCTGAAAGGTTAAAAAGGATTTCAACACAATAAGTGAGATCGCCGTAGTGAAAAACAAAAATTGGAGCCTGTGCCTTTTTTTTTTTGGCTGTTTTTGACCTATGGTTTTTTTTTTGGCTGTTTTCATGATTAATTACTTGAAAACCATGGCATATTTGAAGAATGCGTTTAATGGAGAACTATAAAAATATCGGTTTACCTCCTGAACCATGTTTTCAGCTTACACTGCAAAAAAAAAATTGTCGATTTTATGGTATAATACTAGCATCCCAGCTGCTAGTATTATACCGTAAAATTAACAGTAATAAAAAGTAAAATAAGCAGTAATACGCTACCGCGCCGTAAAATCAGAATTTTTGTTGTTGTTACTGCAATGTATGGAGTACAATTTGTATCTTTAAAAATCTTTTAAATATTTGTGTTTCATTCGTTTTGTAGTTTAATGAATTTTAATGAAGATTATTTTTGATGCTTCGGCAGTGACGTGTCATACTTTTTTCTTTCGCTTTTTTATCGAAAGGGATGCTTTTTAGTGGTATTGTTGTATTTTCCATGCACTAAAAGCGAGGATTCTCGCTTAGCAGATTTTGTCTATGATGGTACCCATATACACTGTATATTTATGCTGTGTGTGTGTGCAGAGTTACATGTACCGGGTGTCCCAAAAATGACCGACGATTTGAAAAATCAATTAAAGAAAATTGGATAGCGATAGAAATATACAGTTTGCTGCATTCTTCTTAGGTAACCATTGATTTTATTCTTACCAATTTTCAAAATTAGTTACAAAGTTCGTCAACAGATGGAGCTGGAAACTAGAAAAACTATAAAACAATGTTTTCAAAATAACCACCTTTTGCATTAACAACGTGGCGCAATCTGAGGACAAAATTCGCAGATACACGTGAAAAAATTTCGGTTGGAATGTTCTGACAAGCAACAGAGATTTATTGTTCCAGTTCGTTTAGACTTTGCGGAATGTGACGATACACCTGGTCTTTCAAGTACCACCCCAAAGAAAATAATCTCATTGAGTCAAATCTGGCGAATAGGGAGGCCAATCCATGCCACTTTGTGTATGCTTTTCGTAGTCAAGGGCAATGTCACGATCACCGAAATGTTCGTTGAGAAAATCGAACACTGCAGCCGATCGATGTGGCTGGGCACCATCTTGCATAAACCACGAGCTATTCCTACCGTCCTCCAAAGCATTTTGAATGGCCACAAATTCATGGAGAATGTCCAGATATTTTGCTGAAGTAATCGTTTGGTGTCCAGAAAAGGGCCCAATAAGTTCAATGGAGGAAATGGCGGCCCAAACCATGACTTTTGGTGAATGCAGAGATGAAGATACGGCTACATGCGGATTTTCCGTTCTCCAAATGCACCAGTTCTGCTTATTAACGAAGCCATCGAGAAAAAATACGCTTCGTCGGAGAACCAAATGTTTTCAACATCGATTTCGCAGGCATCCAACTTCAGCAGTATAGCGTTTGCGAAAGTCTCGCGTGCATTAATGGCATTAGCACTCAAAGTTTGTCGAGTCTGGACCTTGAAAGGAAACAAGTGAAGACTGTGACGCATGATTTGGTGTGTAGTCACTCATTCGTTGTAGTCCAGTCTGAAAAGCAATACGGCGCGGCGCGGCGAACGGAAACTTGGGGTTGCTGTTGGATGATCTGCTGAACAACTGCAGCATACGGCTCTGAAACGTCTGTGCTTGGGCTGTCGACATTTCTAGCGCGGTCGTCATTGGCGTTTCCAGTACGCTGAAATTTTTGGAGCAGTGCCTGTATTGTACTGTTTGCCGGACAATTTCTGACATTGAATTTCTTTTGAAAACTGCGCCTCGTTGCAACAAAACTATGGTCCAGGCGGTGAAACTCCAAAACAATAAAAATACACTGTTCCAGCGAATAAACCATTTTTGAAACATACGCTAGGACGTAGAAATAATACCGATTTGAAAGGACTGAATGCGTACATAATAGAAGCGCCATCTATTGACGAGCTTTGTAACTGATTTTGAAAATTTGTCAGAATAAATTCCCTGTTTACCAAAGCAGAATGCAGCAAAACGTACATTTCTATCGCCTTTCGTTTTTCTTTAATTGATTTTTCAAATCGTCGATCATTTTTGGGACACCCGGTATTACTCTGTATATACAAAATGTCCTAAAATAGACTGATGGATTTTATAATTTCGCAACAAGTAAGTAGTGACAGCTATGGAAGTTATTCTTGCAGGAGATAGTGTTGTGAAATGAGGAATTTCTTTTTAATGATTATTTGTTTCAGTTCCAACCATTAACAATAGATAACGCTACACCAGCTGAAGCTGCTCATATAAATGTATAAAAATGGTTCCAAGTTTACTCAGTTTATCTGTTGAAAAGTCAATGGAAATGGTTTGTGATTTGAAATTTCAGATTTAGTTTGAGGATTATTTGAGACATTGTGCCGCTATCAATCGGTAGTATTTTAATTGGAACGAAAACAAACAGGCGTATTAAGGACATTTTGGAACTGCATTGGACTACTTTCCTGCAAGAATAACTTCAGCAACTTATACAGTTTACTTGTTATTGAAATTTCAAAATTTTAATCTGCTTTGGACTATTTTCCTGCAAGAATAACTTCAGCAGCTGATACCGCTTACTTGTTATTGAAATTTCAAAATTTTAATCTGGTTTGTACTATTTTCCTGTAAGAATAACTTCAGCAGCTTATACCGGTTATTTCTTATTGAATTTTATATATCTTATTGTATATATATATATATATATATATATACATATATATATAGGGTTATACACTATATGGCCATTCGTCACCGGGCACTTTCAATTTAAACATTTTGTCGGATATTTAAAGATATGCTTGTCGGATTCTTCTGGAACTCGTGGATTATAAAGAATATGTTTGGCCTTATATTTATTAACGACGTTTTGATCATGAGAACACTTAGAGGGCGAAAAAAAAATTTAAAAAAATGATAATATTTGTGATTATCCTGTAAAATAAATGCACGAAATGATCCTATCGCTACAGACGGATATGTGGATATTGTACAATATGTGTATTCATTTGTGTAAGAATAGCACGCATATTCATGAAAATATAGTGATTTTGTTTAAAAGTTCAAAAAAGTCTTGCATGTTTTTTGTTTATATCATGCAGGCTTTTCAAATAATATTAACGCCAGTTTCAGAAAATTTGACAAAATGTAATAAAAACATTATAGTACAATTAGAATACAAATATATTAAACATTTAATGAAATATCAGCAGTTGTATGAAATATTTTTTATCTGCGCATGCGCGAACGATAACAAAGATTTTTTTTGCATTACTTAATAGTCAATTTTATAGAGCAACTCATTCAAAAAAGACAGTCAAATATCGTGAAAATTTAGAACAATATCGGCGATAGAGTGAGCTGATTTTTAGTTGCTCTCTAAAAGTAGCTGGGTGATAAGAGATTGACCACAGATTGTCATATTTAATTTTTATACTCTTTTTCATTTTTATTGATACTTTAGTTCTCCTTGGAAAACTTTATTTATCAGGTTATAATCGTTTTAGAGTGGATCTTAGATTTTGATAATTCTTTTAGTTTGTTCGAATAGGCCTGTTAGAGTAGTTTTCCATGGAGATCTAAATTATCTATAAAAATCTAAAAATAGTATAAAAACAAAAAATGACAATTTGTGGAAAATACATTATCATTCAGCTACTTTTAGAGAGCAACTAAAAATAAGTTCACTCTATCACCGATATGGTACTAAATTTTCACAATATTTGACTTTTTTTTTTTTTTTTTTTTTTTTTTTTTTTTTTTTTTAATGAGTTGCTCTATACAGTTGAGTATTAAGTAATGAAAAAAATATTTGTTATTGGTCACGCATGCGCAGATAAAAAATATTCCTTACAAATGTTCATATTTAATCAAATGTTTAATATATTCTAATACGAGCAAATCTTGTGTGTGGTTATATATATATATATATATATATATATATATATATGCAAATTTTATCTCAAAAACGGCTCTAACGATTTTGACGAAATTTTGTATCCTACCGTTTTGGGGCACCAGAAAACCATTGGGCTAGGTCACATGTTCGAGAAAATTCGATTAGTGGGTCATTTTGGGTCATGGTCTAGCTAATTGTATCTAAAAAACGGTTCAAACGATTTTGACGAAATTTAGTATCCGACCATTTTCGGGCACAAGAAGACTATTGGGCTGGGTCACATGTTCGAGAACTTTCGATTAGTGGGTCATTTTTGGGTCAACGCGGGTCAAATTAATTTTATCTAAAAAACGGCTCTAACGATTTTGATTAAATTTTGTGTCCTACGAGTTTCGAGCACGATAAAATCATTGGGCTAGGTCACATGTCTGAGAAAATTCGATTAGTAGGTCATTTCTGTGTCATTGTGGGTAAAGATCTAAAAAGCGGCTCAATTTACACTAAATTTTGCATCCAATGGTTTTCGGCACGAGAAGACTGTTGGGCTAGGTCACATGTTCGAGAAAATTCAATTAGTGGGTCATTTTGGGTCATTTTGTGTCATGGTCAAGCTAATTGTATCTAAAAAATGGTTCAAACGATTTTGACGAAATTTTGTATCCTACTATTTTCGGGCACGAGAAAACTATTTGGCTGGGTCACATGTTCGAGAACTTTCGGTTAGTGGGTCATTTTTGGGTCAAAGCGGGTCAAATTAATTTTATCTAAAAAACGGCTCTAACGATTTTGATTAAATTTATATCCTTCCCGTTGCGGGCACCAGAAGACAATGGGCTGGTCACATGTTCGAGAAAATTTGATTAGTGGGTCATTTCTGGGTCATTGTGGGTCAAGATCTAAAAAGCGGCTCAATTTACACTAAATTTTGCATCCAATGGTTTTCGAGCACGAGAAGACTGTTGGGCTAGGTCACATGTTCGAGAAAATTCAATTAGTGGGTCTTTTTGGTCAAGGGTCATTATGGGTCAAGCTATTTTATCTTAAAAACGGTTCAGAGGATTTGAAATAAATTTAGCATCCTACAGGTTTAGGGAACAAGAAAACTATTAGGCTAGGTCACATGTTCGAGAAATTTCGATTAGTGGGTCATTTTGGTCATGGGTCATTATGGGTCCAGCTATTTTATCTTAAAACCGGCTCAGACTATTTACACTAAATTTTGCATCCTATGGTTTTTGGACACGAGAAGACTGTTGGGCTAAGTCACATGTTCGAGAAAATTCAATTAGTGGGTCATTTTGGTCATGGGTCATGATATTTGAACTCAAATTTAATTTTGACCGAGCATAGCTCGGTCTTCCCTGCTCGTTTATATTCCAATTTTAGAATAATATTTATCCTACATTTTGTCAAATTTCCTGAAACTGGCGTTAAACTTGCTTGAAAACCCTGTATATATATATACAGAGAAAGAGACAGACAGATAGAAACAGATTTAGGTTTTAAAATGTGGGTTCTTTCATTGTGACTATTTCATAATCATATTCCCTTAAAATACCTGATAGACGCTATTCAAATATTAGAATTTAATTTTTATGAATATGTTTTTTTACAGGTTTTAACTTTAAATGCGCATGACTTTTGCAGTTTTTGTAAATTTTTTATATACATATTTTTTCTATAAATAATATGAACTTGTATGTAGTGCTATTAAGAAGTTTCTCATCTATTAAGGTTTCGACAATGTTTAATAATCTATTTTAGTCAGTTATCGCATTTTTGTTCTTATTTCATTTTATGCACGGTACAATTAACTATCGAAAATGGGTTTTGTTTTCTTTGTAACATCATTAAAAGAGTAATTACGGCTGATTTTCTTTCAGATCTGAAACAGGAAATTTCTATTAAGTAAACAGAAGTTGTTGTTTAAAAAGTCTGAGGAAGGAAAATAACTTCAAGTATTGAGTTTAAGGAAACTACAGCATACAAATCGAGAGAGTTTTTAAAACTTGAGTTATATACATAGTAGTCTTTTAGAAGCACAAACTTTAAATGTGTTTTTGTCAAAATTTACGGTTATAATTTGATAAAGTTCAACGGTTACAATTTATGTGATATTGTGAGTTTAATGAAGTAACGTTTTAAATGTGCTAGAATTTTCGACAATTTTATAGATTTTTCTTTCTTTTTTACAAATTAACATACAAAAATATATGAAAAATCATGTCAGTGATAATTTGAATTGTTATAGCTATTGAAGTGTTTATGCTTGAGGAATTTGGTAATTCAACAAGTGACACCGAATGTAAAGTGAACTACTTCCGCAATATTACATGGATACTTCAATACTGTTTGGACGCATCTTGTGGCCATTTCCTGTGATATCGTTACATTTTACACTAATGACGGCATGTCTGCTGTAAATTTTAATAAAATATTTTCATACAAAAATGTAGGTCGAATTGAAGTGAGACGCACGGTATATTTTAATGAAAAAATATATCGTGAGTGTAGTAACTTATTCAAGAATTCTTTTTATCTTTTTACGGTGTGCGTCACTACCATTTAAAATTTGCAGTATGAGTTCGGAATCACCATGTATAGAGCTTTGGACAGAAATATTGAGCACTCTCTTATTTTTAAAATATCTGTAAAAGTAGCAATCAGATACAATTGTTTAATTGAATAAAATTATAAATTTCTTTTAAAGTTATTACAGTTTGGAAATAAAAATAACAGCCAACAACTACACTTAAAATTAACGCATTTAAGTAAACCAAAATCTAACAACTAAACACTTAAAAAATATTAAAATATTTTATTTTACTAGAAGTTTCGTTGTTGTGTTTAGTAAGTCATGAAATAATCATGAAAATTAGAATAATTCTTGCAAAAAAATACCAAAACATAGAATTTAGTCTCGTCTTTTTTAGTCTTTTTAGTTTTTAAATCAGACTTCAGCAACGAAGATAATAAAAATTAACTAATCTTAAAAAATCCTTTAAAATATATTTTTTTTAAATCCGTATACCGTTTCCTTATTATTACTTAGCAATCATACGTAGTATAGGGAAAATTCTGCAATCGCTTTAAAAATCGAAAATTTTTTTTTAACGGATTTACACATTTCAGACACTGGAAACTCCGAAAAACATTATTTTTAGAAAAAAAAATTGCCGTCCGTCTGTCTGTGTGTGTGTCTGTAAACACTCTATCGCCAGAACAAATTGAGATAGAGACTTGAAATTTGATATGTACTTAGTATGTAATAAAGAGAATAAGCTTATTGAATTTCAGCAACCTCGATTCTCCGGAACTATTTTTTTCGGACTCTTGAAATATTCGTTCTGATAAAAGGTATATAAAAATTTTCGAAATTGTTTATTTTAAGGAGTGAATATAAATAACAATAAAAGACATAAATTTTGCATGAAAAATTAAGCCGATAGAATAATTAGTTGCCGATATATTTGGCATCCTATTTTTCCACACTCTTCGATTTTTCGCGACCCTGTATTTCATTCAAGCTGCAATTTAAAGATATAGTTTAATTGGAAATAAGATGCTTAATCAAACGCAGTAAACTGTTAGTTAATAGGATTGTAATTTTTCGTGTTATGAGAATGTTTTTTTTTATGCAATTCAAAAATAGAGCATTTAAAGTTTATGAGGTCATCAAGCCACGATTTTATTCGAATTGCAATGCATTTTATAAATAGTTTACACATGTTTTATTTTCATATTTTATATTATGCATATCCATGATGGGTAAGTATTACGGTGGCACCCAAAGACTAGTATGAGGGCACAATACTTGTAGTAAATGCTGCTGTTTTGGTTGTTAATTCAAAATAAAATCTCGAAAAAAAAATCATTTAAAATTATGTAAAGAATACTTTTGTTAACATTAACTTCCTCACTTCTTAAACAAGTTGGAAATTGTACGTCAAACGTTACAAATGAGGTGCGTTCGTACTATAGCTAAGTTATATAATTATTCAAATCTTGATGATTTTTAATTCTGTGAAATGAATTATATGGTCTGCAGATTAATTTCTGTAATAAAATAAGTATCTCGGTCGCTTGACGATTAAACTTCGAAAGCTCCTATAAAAAGAAAAGCACCGATTTAATGAAAAAAAAATCAAATTTCTTCATAAACCTTTTTATTAATATTTTCTAAAGTTTTGATTCGATTTAAAATAAAATTTGAAATGTCTCGACAAAATTCTGCAAAGATAATATATCTTAAATTTCAAACCATTCGGTTGGGTAGTTTTTGCGTTGTTATATGCGGACGGACGGACAGATGGACGGACCAGACGACGACAATAGGTGCTACGTATTTATATAATTACGAACGCACCTAAAAAGCAATATTTAATTGTTTTTCTAATAATAAGCACAAAGATTTTCTTTTTAATCTGTCATTAAAATTTACTTAAGATACGATGAAGAACTATTAAATGCGCCAAACAATAATTGCAAAACAGTTATAACGTATTTAAATTCTGAGTAAAATACTTTTAATAGAAAAAAAAAATCCATATGCAAAATAAAAATAGATTTATTTTTTCCGCCAACAAAAAATACTCAATGCTTTACAAGTTTATTTTATTTTATGTTTTTTATGTCCTTAAAATTATGGACGATAATAATGTACAAGCTTCACACTGCCGAACCAAACAGATTTATCTATAAATAAAATATGAAAGTTCAGTATGAAAGTAACAAGTAAAAAGTCACTTAAGAAAAATGTACTCCACTAAAAAATGTGACGTGGAAAAAAATCAATGCTTTTTCTTCTTTCGCTGTTAAAATGCATTTTTAGGGTTGTTTGAAACAAGAATATTTCATTATTGTTCTGTTACATAACTTTAGAATTTTAAAATTTTACGCTTGTATCAATAGTGAATAATTGTTTAGTCTTACTTCAAATTATTAATTAGTCGCAGAAATATTAAGTTGTTAATTATTAAGTTGTTTAATTATAATAAAAGAAGTATATATGTTCAATATTTAAAAAATAAAAAATAAATTGATATTTTATTTCTTTATTTAGGAAACTATCTCAAATGTAACAAAATAATAATAATAATAATAATAATAATAATAATAATAATAATACATTTGCATTCGCTGACACCCGATTTTATACTATGTGTTTGTATACGATTCAGTCCTGCACGAAGATCCCTGTGAAACAAAATCTGAAATAGCTGTTCTATTAAAAATTCTGCTAAATACATATTGGTTTACTAGCTTACCCGCACGAAGTTGCCAGAACCCATCAAAAAATCGCACAAAACACGAAAAAACTCTAAATATCACAATACAAAATCGCAAAAAAAAAATTAAAATTACTGTATGAATTCCGAATAAACTTTATTGAAAATAGAATAAAATTTACTATATTCGGATAGAAGATATAAACTGGATTCATTTTACTAATGTGATAACACCGCAGCAAATCGCGAAAACTCTCTAAAAATCGCATAAATCGTTAAAATTTCAGATATCGCAGAGGAAAATTTACTATTTTGGGCTAAAAGACTAATAAAGGATTCCTTTTACGAATGTCGAAAAATCCCCGTAAAATGCGAAGAATCTCTAAAAATCGCATAGAAAAATTCGTGAAAAATTCAAAAATCGCTGTATATTCTCAATAAACTTTATTGAAAAGAGGACAAAATTTACTATATTGGGTAAAAAAGACTAAAAAGTACTAAAAGATTAAAACTGTTTTTTTTTTTTTTTTTTTTTTTTTTTTTTTTTTTTTTTTTTTTTTTTTTTTTTACTAATGTGTAAAAAATCACCGCGAAACAACGCAAAAAAACCCTCTAAAAATCACATAAAAAATCTCTACAAATTAAAAAACCGCAAAAAACAACATTTTGTACAGTGGAATAAAACATTGTAACCGAAATTCTTTCACGAGTGCCAAACAATTGACACGGATCACAAAAAATTGCTAAAGATCGCACTGAAAAAAAGCTAAAAATTCAAAACTCGCAGAGGACAAAATTTACTATATTTGGCTAAAAGTTAGAAACCGAACTCCTTTTGCAAATGTTACAAAATTACCACGGAACGCGAAAAAGCTCTAACATCACATTGAAAACATTGAATATCACATTAAATTCTCTAAAATTTCAAAAATTGCGGATTTCGAAATTTATTACATTAAGCTAAATGTTTGAAACCGAATTCATTTTACGAATGTGAAAAAAATCGCCGAGGAACGTGAACAATCAAACCTTCAAAATCGCTAAAAGTTTAAAAATTGCAGTGAACAAAATTTACTATAGTGGGCTAAAACACTGAAACCAAAATTCTTTCACGAAAGTCGCAAAATCGCCACTGAACGCTAAAGAACCCTAAATACCACATTAACAATCACGAAAACTTTAAAAATCGGGGTGGACAAAATGTACTATATTACACTAAAATTTTGAATACCGATTTCTTTAATGAATGCCAAAAATTCGCCGCTGAACGCGACAAAACGCTAAAAAAAGCATTGAAAATTACATTAAAAATCGAAAAAGAAATTTTCAAATTGCGGGGGGTTAAATTTTTTATATTACGCTAAAAGTTTGAAACCGAATCCATTTTATATATGTCAAAAAATCCTCGCGGAAGGCTAAAAAAACACTAAAAGACGCATTGGAAATCTCATAAAAAAAAATTCCCGAAAAAGTCAAAAATCACTGTATGAATATCGAAAATTCTATTGAAAAGAACACAAAATTCTGTATATTGGTCTAAAAGACTGTATCTAAATATGAATCTGATAGACAGAAGTATTTTTACTTATGTGGAACAATCGCCGCGAAATGCGAAATAACGTTCACAATCATACAAAAAAAAAAATAAAAAAAATCTTATAAATAAATGTAAAAAAACTGGTTTCGAGGTACATAACTGTGGACATAGAGGTACCTTCCTACTAAATCTTGTAGGTCTACGTGCAGCGGTCTCTTCAGAGTATAGCGGAGATAGACGCACACAAGCACACAAGCACACAGACGAATTTTTATTATTATAGATTACCATGTCATGCATTTCGCCACGCCTACCTGCAATGTAAGTGTTTCAAAAGCAAGACAGTCGAGTCCTATATATTTCTGAACATTGTAAAACCATATGTGAACTACTGCTTCAAAGGCAAAACAGAGGAGATTTTCGGTATTGAATTCTCACAGAATACACATAATGGATTCATTGCAGCAATCCCGAACAGCTGGAAACATGAGTACATCGAGGTAAATGATTGCGAAATATAATATTAATGACAGTTAGATTATATTGTGTACTAGCTGACCCACCCAGCGCTTCCCGGGCCCATGATAAAACTTTAAATATATCTCAAATTTGTATTATATTATGTATTTTACCCGATTTGTATGAATTTATATCTTTAATGACAAAATCACAAAATCGTAAAAAAAAAACATCTTTTTTCAAGTAGGATCGTTATATAGTTTTGAAAAAAAAGCTTTTGTTCTCCAAACCCTTTGAAATTTTCAATGGTCATAAATATAATGGTTTTACAGGCTGTGTAAAAATACATCAGAAATATTGTTATCTGGTTTTAAAATAAATATGTTTTCTTTTCACGTCGGGTCCGTAAACATTAAAAAAAATAGTATTCGTCGTCCGATTTCTCTGAAATTTCAGTCGTTTATAAATATAGTTGTTTCCAAGTCCTCTATAAAATTATGTGAAAATATATGAATTTTAAATAATGAAAACGTTACCCGAAGCCGAGCGTGACCACGGAAAACATCCCGTTAATATGGATTTTATTTTTTTAAATACTTCTCGTCCGAACGCTTCGAAATTGTTGTAGGTGATGTAAATCTAGTCTACCGAGATGTTCTAAAAAGATTGTGTCGAAATACAAACGTTTAATAACTTTTAGCGAAAAAAATAAATCTTCTCGTGAGGCGCGAAATGACTTGCGTTCGACCGTGATTTTAAAATAATTAAAATTCGTATATTAAAAATATAATTATATCGTCTATTAAAAGAAGGTTTCAGATCTAAGAGCATATGTTTTGTTTGTCTGTATCTCTAAAATCGTACTATTGAGAGGCGCTTGCGTAAGGGAGAAAACATAAGCCCGGGAAAACGACACTTTTTCCAAAATGTTTTTCACAGGGTTAACATAATTTTTTTTTTCGAATTGATCACGGCATTGGAGATGTAAGAGTGCGATCTTTAAAGAATATGTTTTTCGTTTTTAAATAAACTAAACAGTTTATTTAATAGAATTTAAAACATATTTGTGAAATAAACGCATTCTTCATGTAAATGGTTCTTTATTCTCGTGCGCTGTGCTAATCGGGTTCTGGGCATGCGCGAGTTCTGAAAGCTGGCTCGCAAAAAAGAGATGAGTTATTGATCACTTTTTAATTAAAATTTTTGTTAATTTTCAAAGTATTAAAATTCTGAGACTCAGGTGCACCAGGACAGACCTTGGACTATCCACACCTAAATTTTCTGACTTCTAGGTAGGCTAGAGTTTGCTAGCCATCGCAGACAAACAAACACACACACACAGAACGAAATTTTCTTTTATTAGTATAGATTGTCTTTCGCAGTTATATTATATTTTCGAAGATTACAAAACATTCGTCTATTTTTACATTGTCTGCTTAATATCAACATTTTCAACAGTTTTGTTTTGTAACTAATAGACTGAAAACCTACCACTTTTTTCCAACGTTTCTATACAAAAGTCATCTTTTTTATTTTCAATGTTTTTCGGAATTTTTATTTTTATGTTTTTTTGTGAGTTTTGGATTATCCAATACATTTTTGAAAATCTAACATACCGCAAAATAACGCATGGTAAATGCGTTTATTATAGTATATTGACCCAAATGATGTTATGATCGTACAATTACAGAGCATTCCAAGCAAACAGTTTAATAAAATGTGTCAAAATTTTCCTATTTTATAGCATAATGTATTTAGATACTGTATTACTTATTATTGAGAAATAAATGAAATGTTAAAAAATTGAGTGAGTAACGATAAAATTTAATATATTATGCGAGTTTATATTGTAGTAATACTCTAATGTCTAACGCAACAAATAATTTTTAATTATTAATAAAAGAAATAGACAACAAAAAGTACAAACTTCAAATGTTTAAAAATAAAACATAACAAGTTGGAAATTGTACGTCAAACGTTACAAACGAGGTGCGTTCGTACGCACGTTTTAGAATTAAATTCATGATATCCCGTGCGTAGAACGGGTTAAACAGCTAGTTAAGTATATATTTTATGACACTGTTCATACAAATATCTTAACTAGTTATATAAATATTCAGATATGTATGTATCAGCTAGTTATATAAATATTCAGATCTTGATGATTTTTAATTCTGTGAAATGAATTATATCGTCTGCAGATTAATTTCCGTCATAAAATAAGTATCTCGGTCGCTTGACGATTAAACTTCGGAAGCTCCTATAACAAAAAAGCACCGATTTAAAAAAAAAAATTCAAATTTCTTAATAAATATTTTTATTAATATCTCCTAAAGTTTTGATTCGATTTTAATAAAATTTGAAATGTCTCGACAAAATTCTGCAAAGATAATATATTTTAAATTGCAAACCATTTGGTTGGGTAGTTTTTGCGTTGTTATATGCGGACAGACAGACAGACGGACGGACAGACAGACGGACAGACAGACAGACAGACGGACGGACAGACGGACGGACCAAACGACGACTATAGGTGCTACGTATTTATATAATTACGAACGCACCTAAAAAGAAGTTTCTCTTACACAGCAGTAACAAAATATGGAACATGGTAGATTAAATTAGTTTGTAGCATTTAGATTTCAAAACGTTTTAAAAAATTAAAAAAAACAAAATCTATCTGCACAAATTACGAAATCTATTACGTATTACTTACCCATCATACGTAGTATAGGGTAAGTCTTGTAATCGTTTTGAAAATAGAATTTTTTTTGACGGATTTACACGTTTCAGACACTGGGGATTCCGAAAAACATATTTTTAGAAAAAAAAAATTTGCCGCCCGCCTGTGTGTGTGTCTGTGTGTCTGTAAACGCTCTATCTCCCGAAAAAATTGAGATAGAGACTTGCAATTTGGTATGTACTTAGTATGTAATAATGGAAAGAAGCCTATTTCATTTCAATAACCTCGATTAACCGGAAATATTTTTTTCGGACTCTCGAAATATTCGTTCTCATAAAAGGTATATAAAAATTTTCGAAATTGGTTATTTTAAGAAATGAATATAAAAGACAATAAAAAAACATAAATTTTGCATACAGCATGAAATCTATCGGATAATTAGTTGCCGAGATATTTGTAATCCTATTTTCCACTCTCTTCGATTTTCAATGACCCGGTATTTCATCCAAATTTCACTTCAAAGATATGTTTTAATTGGAAATTTGACGTTTAATCAGATGCAATAAACCGCTAGTTAATAGGATTATTATTTTGGAGTTATAAGGATGTTTCTTTCAAGCAATTCAGTAATCGAGCCTTTAAAGTTTGTGACGTCATCAAGCCACTTTTTTATTTGAATTGCAATGCATTTTATAAGTAGTTTACACATTTTTATTTTAATATTTTACATTATGCATATCCATGATGGGAAAGTATTACGGTGGCCCCCAACGACTAGTTTTTATTATTATACAGTACTTTGTTTTCTTATCCCTTTACTCCATTATAATTTTTGTTTCTCATTTTACTTTGGAAATAATTTAATTAAAATGGAACAAAATAAAAGATTATTTATGGTTTATTTGACTTACCTGAGAATACCCATCAAAATTAAACTTTGACGAGATTTTTTTTTTTATCATATGTTTGTAGGTCAAACAACTATTGTTTCCACTAAAGCCAAATTAAGTAATTAAATAAAATATATAAATAATTAATTCAAAACTTTATTTTGCATTATTATTAGATTAATAAATGATGTTATAGAAACGCTAACAAGCTGTGCCACTTTTTGTTTCTAAGATGCGTTTTTGCTTCATTAAAATCAATATTTGCTTCCTTTGTTACCATCTCCAGAAATTTATTTTTATTTCCTCTCCTACATTAACATGACAAAGCAAAGACATTGCCAATTATTTTGCAATTTTTTACTGCTAAAGCAAAGACACATTATCTAACTATTCGTCGTATAAATAAAAGCTACACTTAATTCTGATGATGTAATCAACAATTCATCATATATCATTAATTTAATCCTTTTTTTTATCATCTGTTTGTTGGTAAATCAACTATTCTTTCCACTAAAGACAAATTAAGTAATTAAAAAAATACAAAAATAATTAATTCAAAATTTTATTTTGCATTATTATTAGATTAATAAATGATGTTATAGAAACGCTAACAAGCTGTGCTACTTTTTATTTCTAAGATGAGTTTTCGCTTCATTGAAGTCAATATTTCCCTCCTTCTTTACTATCCCCAGAAATATTTATTTCCTCTCCTACATTAACATGTAAAAGCAAAGAGATTGCCAATTATTTTGCAATTTTTTACTGCTAAAGCAAAGACACATTATCGAACTATTCGTCGTATAAATAAAAGCTACACTCAATTCTGATGATGTAATCAACAATTCATCATATATCATTAATTACACCCCAATTAAAACATTCTCCTTTTACAAGTACATATACTTCCTGCTCTTGTAAAATATATTTTTCTCTTCATCTCTTTCGCAGCTAACAAATATCTTTATTTTATGTGCTTACTAGATTTTTAGACGTTAGCAAAAAAAAAAAAAAAAAATCAACTTCCTCATCCTAAAAATCAATCATTAAAAATGCAGATGCATCCTTTTCTTTCATTTAACGTGTAAATAAAAATATGTTCCTTGAACATTTGCATTAATGTAAACACTTATTATTAATGGTTAAACCAGCGGGCACAACAAACAACAGTTTCACCCATAAGTATACATCTTGTTTACGTCAAAAAGGTAACATTGGATTCATTACTGCCTCAGTTTTTACTTCTAAATATTAAATTTTCCAGCGCTTAACCTTGGCATCACAATACATACGTTAAAATTCCAGTTACGCCAATTAATAAAGTGCTTGGTTGTATTGAAATTCAAAATTAATATTAAATGAAGTATCATTTAGTGTTAGTATATGTAAGGGTTCTAATATTTGGCTTGGTTCACTCGTAATCAAATAACGCATCTGTTCATACATTTTGAGACCACAGTCATGGCAATCGCTTTCTTATTCTGATCTAACGTAAGGAATAACTCGTGTCGTTTGTGTCCCTCTTTGGTATTGCTGACGTTTCTCTGGCACGGCTATCTTAACAATCTATCCTCATGATGCCTGTCTTTAAAGAAAATGAAATAAATTCAATTTGGACATACTGTTTGTATTTTTTTGTACAAGACTTCATGCACGTATCAAAGAAAGGATTAAAGAACCTGCAAACGTAAATCGGATAGTTAATCCATTTATAAATCACCGGAAACTATATCATATCAGTAGATTTAAATTACACTTAATTAATTTAAAAGGGTGTACTCAAATCCAAACTGCTTATTTTGAGACTTATTTTTAAATTCATTTTTGCTCTAAAATTCATCTAATTGGCAGGTTCTCTTATTCAGAAACTTTATAATGTCCGTATTGGTCGATTTTTTATAAAGGCAGAATATAGTTTTAAAAATGCTGTCAAAGTGGATATTTTGAACAGAATTTCCCGGAGCGATAGCGCTGGAAACAAAAGAAAATTATGGTACTGTGAAAATAATTATTTGTAAATCAATTTCTAATTAATTGAACGAAAAATTAAAACACAGGTCACTTATAAATCTCTTCTTAAATCACGCTGCCACGTTTCATGTTTTTACTTTTAAAAATGAGTCTGAAAATGTGTCAGAAAATTTTGAGTTGTTGAACGTGGAAAAATATTTTCTTTGAATACCGCCTTAACGCAATTATTATACTGGTAAATAATTCATACGAGTTGTAATTTTCCAACTGAGTGGATAAGTATCCAGGCCGGGATTTAAACCCAAGACACATTGCTTAAGCTGTGTCCACCGGATATTTCCAGGATAGCTCAGTTTGTAGAGCGTTTGCAGATTAAGCCAAAGGTGTTGGGTTCAAATCCCGACGTGGACACTTTTTCATTCAGTTGAAAAATTACGACACGTAATATTTAAAATTTATTAATTTTTACGAGGGACGGGATAGGTAGAAAGAAAAGTTTATTGACCCTTGTGAAACGGAAGCGCATGTTATCGCTGACCAGAAGCTATTTTCGAAACTTTCAGTTTTAGAGGCATATTCTCAGTTGCAAATATGTTTCAAATATTGTTCGTCATTATATGAAAATATCTTTACGTCAAAATAGTTTTTCAATTTAAAAATTACAAAATTTTAAATTTTACGCGGTCCCTGGATCCCATCTTCTATACTAATATTATAAAGGAGTAAAGATTGTTTGTTTGTTTGTTTGTTTGTTTGTTTGTTTGTAGGGGGTAATCTCTGGAACTACCGAACCGAATTCAAAAGTGATGGTGGCAAATTGATGGTGACAACCCCTGCTCCAACATAGGCTATATTTTATGTCGGTGCAACTACCCCAGGGGGGTACAGGAGCGAAAAACGTTCTAAAATTGCGATATTTTCTATACTGAAGCAGCTAGAAATTTTAAATTTGGCGTTGTAGTTACTTATAAGATGTAAATGCACTCTAAGAACAAAAAAAAAAAAAATCGAAATTTAAAAGGGTGAAATGAGCGAAAAGCGTCCTAAAAACATTCTAAATTACAATTTCTATGGAATCTCTACAACTACCGAACCGATTTCAAAAGTGATGGTGGCAAATTGGTGGTGACAACCCCTGCTCCAACATAGGCTATATTTTATGTCGGTGTCACTAACCCCAGGGGGGTGCATGAGCGAAAAACGTTCTAAAATTGAGATCTTTTGTTTACTGAAGGAGCTAGAAATTTGAAATTTTGCGTTATAGTTACTTATAACATGTAAATGCTCTCTAAGAAGAAAATTTAAAAAAATCGAAATTTAAAAAGCTGAAATGAGCGAAAAGCGTTCTAAACATATTCTAAATAACAATTTCTATGGAATCTCTGGAACTACCGAACCGATTTCAAAAGTGATGTTGACAAATGGATGATGACAACCCCTGCTCCAACATAGGATATATTTTTTGTGGGTGCCACTATCCCCGGGGGGGGGTGCAGGAGCGAAAAACATTCTAAAATTGCGATTTTGTTTATACTGAAGGAGCTAGACATTTGAAATTTGGCATTGTAGTTACTTATAAGATGTAAATGCTCTCTAAGAATAAAATTTTTAAAAAATCGAAATTTAAAAGGGTGAAATGAGCGAAAAGCGTTCTAAAAACATTCTAAATTACAATTTCTATGGAATCCCTATAACTACCGAACCGATTTGAAATTTGGCGTTGTTGTTACTTATAAGATGTAAATGCTCTCTAAAAACAAAATAAAAATAAAATAGAAATTTAAAAGGGTGAAATGAGCGAAAAGCGTTCTAAAAACATTCTAAATTACAATTTCTATGGAATCTCTAGAACTACCGAACCGATTTGAAATTTGGCGTTGTAGTTACTTATAAGATGTAAATGCTCTCTAAGAACAAAATAAAAAAAAAATTCGAAATTTAAAAGCGTGAAATGAGCGAAAATATTTCTAAAAACATTCTAAATTACAATTTCTATGGAATCTCTGGAACTACCAAACCGATTTCAAAAGTGATGTTGACAAATGGATGATGACAACCCCTGCTCCAACATAGGATATATTTTTTGTGGGTGCCACTATCCCCGGGGGGGAGGGGTGTGCAGGAGCGAAAAACATTCTAAAATTGCGATTTTGTTTATACTGAAGGAGTTAGAAATTTGAAATTTGGCATTGTAGTTACTTATAAGATGTAAATGCTCTCTAAGAATTAAAAAAAAAAAATCTAAATTTAAAAGGGTGAAATGAGCGAAAAGCGTTCTAAAAACATTCTAAATTACAATTTCTATGGAATCTCTAGAACTACCGAAACGATTTGAAAATTGGCGTTGTAGTTACTTATAAGATGTAAATGCTCTCTAAGAACAACAAAAAAAAAATTCTAAATTTAAAAGGGTGAAATGAGCGAAAAGCGTTCTAAAAACATTCTAAATTACAATTTCTATGGAATCTCTAGAACTACCGAACCGATTTGAAATTTGGCGTTGTAGTTACTTATAAGATGTAAATGCTCTCTAAGAACAAAATAAAAAAAATTCGAAATTTAAAAGGGTGAAATGAGCGAAAAGCGTTCTAAAAACATTCTAAATTACAATTTCTATGGAATCTCTAGAACTACCGAACCGATTTGAAATTTGGCGTTGTAGTTACTTATAAGATGTAAATGCTCTCTAAGAACAAAATAAAAAAAATTCGAAATTTAAAAGGGTGAAATGAGCGAAAAGCGTTCTAAAAACATTCTAAATTACAATTTCTATGGAAACTCTAGAACTACCGAACCGATTTGAAATTTGGCGTTGTAGTTACTTATAAGATGTAAATGCTCTTTAAGAACAAAATAAATAAAAATTCGAAATTTAAAAGGGTGAAATGAGCAAAAAGCGCTCTAAAAACATTCTAAATTACAATTTCTATGGAATCTCTAGAACTACCGAACCGATTTGAAATTTGGCGTTGTAGTTACTTATAAGATGTAAATGCTCTCTAAGAACAAAATAAAAAAAAATCGAAATTTAAAAGGGTGAAATGAGCGAAAAGCGTTCTAAAAACATTCTAAATTACAATTTCTATGGAATCTCTAGAACTACCGAACCGATTTCAAAAGTGATGGTGGCAAATTGATGGTGACAACCCCTGCTACAACATAGGCTATATTTTATGTCGGTGTCACTAATCCCAGGGGGGTGCGTGAGCGAAAAACGTTCTAAAATGGAGATCTTTTTTATACTGAAGGAGCTAGAAATTTGAAATTTTGCGTTATAGTTACTTATAACATGTAAATGCTCTCTAAGATGAAAATATAAAAAATCGAAATTTAAAAAGTTGAAATGAGCGAAAAGCGTTCTAAAAACATTCTAAATTACAATTTCTATGGAATCTCTGGATCTACCGAACCGATTTCAAACGTGATTTGTCGCAAATGGATGGTGACAACCTCTGCTCCAACATAGGATATATTTTTTGTGGGTGCCACTATCCCCAGGGGATGCAGGAACAAAAAACGTTCTAAAATTGCGATTGTGTTTATACTGAAGGAGCTAGACATTTGAAATTTGGCATTGTAGTTACTTATAAGATGTAAATGCTCTCTAAGAATAAAATTTAAAAAAAAATCGAAATTTAAAAGGGGGAAATGAGCGAAAAGCGTTCTAAAAACATTCTAAATTACAATTTCTATGGAATCTCTTGAACAACCGAACCGATTTCAAAAATGATGGTGGCAAATTGATGGTGACAACCCCGCTCTAACATAGGCTATATTTTATGTCGGTGTCACTAACTCCTGGGGGGTGCAGGAGTGAAAAATGTTCTAAAATTGCGATTTTTTTTATACTGAAGGAGCTAGAAATTTGAAATTTGCCATGGTAGTTACTTATAAGATGTAAATGCTCTCTAAAAACAAAATAAAAAAAAATCGAAATTTAAAAGGGTGAAATGAGCGAAAAGTGTTCTAAAATCATTCAAAATTACAAGTTCTATGGAATCTCTGGAACTGTAGAACCGATTTCAAAAGTGATGGTGACAAATTGATGGTGATAACCCCTGCTTAAACATAGGCTATATTTTATGTCGGTGCTACTAACCCCAGGGGGTGCAGGAGCGAAAAAGTTTTAAAATTGCGATTTATACTGAAGGAGCTAAAAATTCGAAATTTGGCATTGTAGCTACTTATAAGATGGAAATGCTCTGTAAGAACAAATAAAAAAAATCGAAATTTACAAGGATGAAATAAGCGAAAAGCGTTCTAAAAACATTCTAAATTACAAATTGTATGGAATTTCTGGAACTACAGAACCAATTTCAAAAGTAATGGTGGTAAATTGATGGTGAAAATCCCTACTCCAACATAGGCTATATTTTATGTCGGTGCCACTAACCCCAATAGGGTGCATCAGCGAAAATTGTTCGAAAATTGCGACTTTTTTATAGTGAAGGAGCTAGAATTTTGAAATTTAGCATTGTAGTTACTTATAAGATGTAAATGCTCTCTAAAAATAAATTTAAAAAAAAATCGAAATTTAAATGGGTGAAATGAGCGAAAAGCGCTCTAAAATAATTCAAAATTACAAGTTCTATGGAATCTCTGGAACTATAGAACTGATTTCAAAAGTGATGGTGGCAAATTGATGGGGACAATCCCTGCACGAACAGCCTCTTTAATAAAAAGCTATGCGTTGCTGACGACTGGGTTTTTCGCTAATTGTTGCCACAGATTAATCTCGGAGAATGAAACATTTGAAGTTACGGAAAAAAATAGTAGCTCGAAAAGTATTTATCAGAAAATTGTTAGGCAAACTGCGTTTGAAAGGTAAAAAATTGTATTTTTCTTGATATAAATTTCAAATCTAATGATTATGCCATTTTTTAAATATTGAATTTGAAAAATTACTAAATTTCACAATGGAGTACCATAGCAAAACCTTCATGCGTAAAAAAATAATGATAAGGGCGGCGTGTCCTGTACCTAAAAATATATAACTAATAATAAATTTCGTATATTGGCTATAGCACGAGTCACAAATTATAGTAGCCTTATTATTCTGTTAAAATATAAAAGTGAATTATAAAATGTCAATATTTTGTTGGATTAAAAGTACGTTATAAGAAATTGACCAGCGTAGCGGGCGTAGCTTGCTAGTTCATTTATAAAAGCTTTCTCCATGCTCTACCGAATAAAACAGTGAATATTCCTACTAGGACCAAATCTTTCAGCGTTATGACGTTTCATATATGTTTTGTATTTTATGAATTTTTAGTATTTTCTGGCACTGAAAACAGAAAAATTCATTTTGAGTGCCAGTAAAAGCCAAAAATTAAAACCCAATAAAACTCGATTCTTACTTGGTACGTTTCGGTCGTACAAAAATGCAATCTTAGCTTTTTTTATTTGCTACAGATCATGTAGAACGATCTCTAAATGTAATTTACAGAACCCAGTGACGGTATACATATTTTAATTTTGGAATTAAAAATATATAACTATGTTGACGTAAATGTAATTTAATATGATTGAGCACAGCATATGGAAAATTTTTGCAATTTTAATCTTTAAAATTAACAGTTTAAGATTTACTTGTTTGTGTACAGTCATTAGGAAAACAAATTAAGTTGTATTGGAATTGACACAAATAATGTAAAAAAAAAAAAAAAAAAAAAAGATTATTTGCGGTTATATAATCTCATGTCTTAACAGCTCACAAATGAAAAAAATAAAACGGTCAAGTTCGAGTATAACTCACGCTCAAAGGGTTCCATACATTAAATTTATTAATTAATAAACTCCTACTGCCCCTATTTTTTTCATTATTTTACTTTCAATAGATTCGGAAATAGGAGGGAGGGGGATCACATTTTTCCAGTATACTTTCGATGATATCTCTGAAAGTATAATACCTGAAATTAAAACAAATATAATTTTGAGTTCGATGTTATGAGAACTTTCGAACAATACCCTACACGATATGTAAAAAGAAAAAATTTTGTCAAGTAACTGAATTAATATCTCGGCTAATTACGGAATAATTTTTTTTCGAAAATCATTATAAAAAATCCTTGGATGATTCTGGGTCGATTCATACCTCGATTGCTCGTCTACTCTCGCTCTGACATCCCGCAAAGTTAAGATTGTGTATCAAAGAAAAATGCGTTTTTCTCAAAAACTATTATACCTAGGAAAATCACTATAGTTTTCATGCAAGGTTTAAATAAACTCCTATCACCCCTAATTTTGTCATAATTTTAGTTTCAGTAGATTCGGAAATGAAGGGGGAGGGATGTATTTTTGCAGTGCATTTTCGACGATATCTCTGAAAATATACCTAGAATTAAAAGAAATATATTCATGAGTTCTGTATTAGGAGATTTTGTACACGATATACAAAAAGAAAACTTTTTTTTCAAGTAACTTAATATTAGCCCCCTAAATATTTCTTAAACATATTTTTGAATGGCTAAAATAATCTGAAAATATATGGGTAAAAATGCTTTATAACTTTCCCAAGTTTGAACGTTGCATGTCCCATAGTTTACGAGAAAAAGGGCTGCGACACACAGATGGACAGACACAGAAGTGATCTTATAATGGTTCCGTTTTTACTTTTTAAATACGGAAACCTAAAAAACATATTAACTAATGAAAAATATTGTTTTCTTATTGTAAATCTTTCGGAATACAAAAATGTTATTTTCTACTAAAATGTATTCCAAGTTTTACTAAAATTTCAACTCTAGAAATATAGATTGAGTACATTTCTATTCAAATATCATTTCAATTTCTGAAAACTACCAGTCAAAAAGATGTTAGTTTAAAATTCAAATCATATTCTGTTCTTCAAAAAATCACTTTGTACCTTTATTTTTTTCTTCTGTTGTGTTACATTTGAAGCAGATATTCAAATGCTTTGCGTCACAACATTTCTTACATAGGACTAACTTAATTATATTCGTATTTGAAATTAAAGGTTTTCAAAAAAATTGCATTTCTTTTTTAGGTGCTTTCGTAATTATATAAATACGTAGCACCTGTATTCGTCGTATTTTTCGTCCATCTGTCTGTCCATCTGTCTGTTCATCCGTCCACATGTAACAGCGCAAAAAATACCCAACCGAATGGCTTGAAATTTAATATATACGCTATTAAAAATTTGCAGCAAACAATCCAGTCATTTGACCATTTTTTACAGAAAACGTTTAAATAAGCGTAATTTAACTCCATTTTGACCATATTATTGCCCATATTATGGTAAGAATAGAGTTAAATTACGGTTGTGTAACCGTTTGCTATAAAAACGGTCAAATGACTGGACAGTTTGTTACAAATTTTTAATAGTGTATAATCGTTGCAGATTTTTGTCGAGTCACTTCAAATTTTATGAAAATCGAATCAAAAGTTAAAAAGATAATAATAAAAGTTTTCTTCATTCTATTAACTCCTATCATACATAATCTATATAATAAAAGCGTAAGACATGTGACTGATGAAGATAAATACGGGCTAACCACTTCTTTTTTCATATGCCAGGTGCTATTTTTATTAAAAATTATTTTTTCGAATTAAATTGCATAAAAGTTACATTTTTAGAAAGATTGTTAAAATAAATTGTTTGTTTGAGAGATGAGTTGCATTGAAATATGTATAGATTCTTAGATAACTTCAGTTGAAATTAGGTTAACAGCCCTATATCCCAATATCCATCAAAGTAAATAAACACAAGAGATTCGTTCATAGTGAATCATAGAAATATTAAACCATGGAGGTAATCATTCGCAAAGCAAGATCTCCTATCCATTTTATTGTACAGATTATAATTTAATTCATTATTAATAAAAAGAAAATATGTTTAAGTTAATTCGGCCTTCGTCTTTTATTTATAAAGGTTTGTATTTATGCCATATTATTCTTTAAATTTTTGATAACGCTCTTAAAGGTTCCCATTAATATGTCTCTTTTAAATATCGTAACCATATTTTTTTTAATAAAAATGTTTCATTATTTCATTTCTTCAAGATATTCAGTATAATTTTCATAAATAATAATAAAAAATATAAACACATAAAGGAATGTTGTTTAAATAAATAAAATAGTGAACATTTTAACTGTAGTTTTCTACACATTTATCAAAATACTATAACAATGAAAAAAAATTCTCTTTAAAGAATTTTGATGTATTCCACTGAATATTTAAAGTAATTATTCAAAAAATATTTTAAGAAAATTATGTTTTTAAAATTCTATCTTTAATGCGCGTAGTTTAAATTATTTTACTTAATTTAGTCTAAAATCTGAAATAGTTACTGTTTTTATTGTACATACATTATCATGAATATTTAAAATAGACATTCAAGGAAATCATTTCAGCGTAACAATTTATTATCTTTATATATATACTTTCACAATCATTTATTACTATTATATAAGATTTTAACTAATTTTCTGAAATTACTTTAATATTTCAAAGATTTGTCATTTTTGCTATCAAATGATTTTTCCTAAAATTTGATTATTTTCCTTTGATAATTTTTAAATGTCTTAAATTATTTTTTAAACGATGCGATGTAAAAAAAGAAAATATGTTTTTTTTTTATCTAGGAAAATTTAATATAACCACTAACGAAAATATTCAATAAGAACTTCCTTGTTACCCACGATTCCGAAACGCGTTCTTTATCTTTAGAAACCAAAGAAAACAATATATTTTTGAAATTTGACAAAGCATGTGTAAAAACAAAGTTTGTTTCGCTGTCACGGATTCTCGGAAATTATTTTGAGTTATTTTACATGGTATAAATCAGTTTTGTCAACCAGGAATATAAGTTTTTAGGATGTTATCACTAATCAAGCAAGCATTTTTATGTTCAACAAGCATGTTTTGCACAAGCATGTTTTGCACAAGCATGTTTTTGTATATAAAAAAAATCTTAATCTAAAAAATTATAATATGATGAAAAAATAAAGTATTTATACTAATATCTTTCTTCCCCTGGATTCCGAAATGTGTCTTTTATCATAAGAAACCTCAGATACCAATATAGTTTCAAAATTCAAATAACACTATTTTACAAAAAAAAATTAAAAATTTGTTGTTCATGAAATGAAACATATATTTCTTATGTAGGCTATAGACAGTAGTTAAAAAAATATTTTTTTTTATTTTTTGTAGCACGTCGCAATTCTGAGATATGAAGGTCTTTGTAATTTATCTAACCGCAATTGTTTAAATACGTTTATCGTTTTATTTTGTAAATAACTGTGTGATTCAAAAGTCTTATTTTTATATAAAAATGTCATCTAGAGTGTGTAAACTACATCCAAACCGATTTTGTTATGCTTGTGGCAAAATTGTTCCGTTAAATCGTGGTTTTCCTATAACAAGACCATTGCAAGAAGCCTATTTACATTATTTTGGAATTCCAGTGTCAAATCAAGATAAAAATTGGGGTTCCTCATGTGATTTGCACTAATTGTACTAATTGGTCCTCAGCTCCTGGTATTCAGGTAAAAATAGATCACTGAAATTTGGTAAACCAATGATATGGAGAGAGCCAACTAACCATGTAACCGATTGTTACTTTTGTTTAACAAAAACTTTTGGTTTAAACTCAAAAAATAAAAATAGCATAAAATATGCAGACGTTCCATCAGTGAATAAGCCGGTCCGTCATTCAGAAGATTTACCAGTTCCCACACCACCTGGTAGAAGTGACCAAACTCACACAGATACATCAAGTAGTATTACAATGCACAAGCATAATGACAGTGAACAATCAAGCTCAGATAACTTTGTCGATGATGAGGACAGTCCACATTTAATAACTCAGTCCGAACTCAACGATCTTATAAGCGATTTGCAGTTGTCTAAGTCAAAAGCGGAATTACTTGGCTCCAGGCTGTAACAGTGGAAATTGCTTACTCCTAGCACAAAAGTTAATATTTATAAAAAGATTGTTGAAAATTTATTGCAAAATTACGAGCGTATGGGAGTAAATATGTCACTAAAAATTCTTTTTTTGCATTCCCATTATGATTTTTTCCCAGAAAATCATCGTGGTTTGAGTGATGAACATGGTGAGCGATTTCACCAAGATTTAAAATCATTTGAACAAAATTATCAAGGATTTGGGGACCAAAATATGCTAGGTGACTATTGTTCGCCTGTTGTGAGAGATATAGATGAAAATATTCGTAAAAAAAGAGCAAAAATTACCCATTTTTTACTGTCTATTGTTTATTTAGATGTAGTTTTTTGTAAAAATCTTCTTAATAAATATTTCAAAAAACTGACGTGCTGGATTTTTAAAAATATTTTTTCATAGATATAGATACCCAAAGTAACGTAACCGTATATATTTCATTTCATGAACAAAAGTCATGTAAACTAGTGTAATCATTTATATAAAAGAAAAAGCATTTGCTGCCACTGATTTTCAGAAACGTTTCCGAGTAGTTTTTATAATTATTAATCTGTTTCCCCGAAGCAGAATGTCGGTGTTTAGGATGCTATGAATTGTCAATTAAATATTATAACGATTAATTGAGTAATTGAATTTATTCATGCAAGAGTAACAAAATAATATTAATTTTAACTCGAATGTTAATTTTGTTAATTTATCATGATTATCTGTAAAACATGTTTGTTGAAGACGAAATTGTTTACTTGAGAATTGATTACATGCGAAAAACGTATGTTGAGAAAAATGATCAATACACTATAAAAACAACTCGGAAGTCATGTAAACTAGTGTAATCATTTATGTAAAAGAAAAAGCATTTGCTGCCACTGATTTTCAGAAACGTTTCCGAGTAGTTTTTATAACTATAATTCTGTTTCCCCAAAGCAGAATCTCGGTTTTTAGGATGCTATCAATTGTCAATTAAACATTATAAAGATTAATTGAGTAATTGAATTTATTCATGCAAGAGTAACAAAATAATATTAATTTTAACTCGAATGTTAATTTAATTAATTTATCATGATTATCTGCAAAACATGTTTGTTGAAGACGAAATTGTTTACTTGAGAATTGATTACATCCGAAAAACGTATGTTGAGAAAAATGATCAATACACTATAAAAACAACTCGGAAGTCATGTAAACTAGTGTAATCATTTATGTAAAAGAAAAAGCATTTGCTGCCATTGATTCCCCAAAGCAGAATCTCGGTTTTTAGGATGCTATCAATTGTCAATTAAACATTGTAAAGATTAATTGAGTAATTGAATTTATTCATGCAAGAGTAACAAAATAATATTAATTTTAACTCGAATGTTAATTTAATTAATTTATCATGATTATCTGCAAAACAAGTTTGTTGAAGACGAAATTGTTTACCTGAGAATTGATTACATCCGAAAAACGTATGTTGAGAAAAATGATCAATACACTATAAAAACAACTCGGAAGTCATGTAAACTAGTGTAATCATTTATGTAAAAGAAAAGGCATTTGCTGCCACAGATTTTCAGAAACGTTTCCGAGTAGTTTTTATAACTATAATTCTGTTTCCCCAAAGCAGAATGTCGGTGTTTAGGATGCTATCAATTGTCAATTAAACATTATAACGATTAATTGAGTAATTGAATTTATTCATGCAAGAGTAACAAAATAATATTTTTAACTCGAATGTTAATTTAATTAATTTATCATGATTATCTGTAAAACAGGTTTGTTGAAGACGAAATTGTTTACTTGAGAATTGATTACATCCGAAAAACGTATGCTGAGAAAAATGATCAATACACTATAAAAACAACTCGGAAGTCATGTAAACTAGTGTAATCATTTATATAATAGAAAAAGTATTTGTTGCCACTGATTTTCAGAAACGTTTCCGAGTAGTTTTTATAATTATAATTCTGTTTCCCCAAAGCAGAATGTCGGTTTTTAGGATGCTATCAATTGTCAATTAAACATTATAACGATTAATTGAGTAATTGGATTTATTCATGCAAGAGTAACAAAATAATATTAATTTTAACTTGAATGCTAATTTTGTTAATTTATCATGATTATCTGTAAAACATGTTTGTTGAAGACGAAATTGTTTACTTGAGAATTGATTACATCCGTAAAACCGTATGTTGAGAAAAATGATCAATACACTATAAAAACTTCTCGGAAACGTTTCCGAAAATCATTGGCAGCGACAGAAATTTTGTTTTTATAAATGCCTGTTCAAATCTCGAACATGTATCAATTTTCGAGGTTTGGTTTCAAAAAATAAAGAACGCTTTTCTGAATTGAAAATAACTCTGATGAGGTTGTTGAATATTTTCGTTCGTGGTTATAATATATTTTTCTACATTAAGAAACATCTGTCTAATTTTACCGTGTACATACAAACGAGATGAATAAACAGTATTAATAATAACATTAAAATTAATATTATTTTGCTATTTTTCCGTGTTCATACAATTGCGCAACTGAAAATGTTTAATTCAGAATTGTTTGCATCCTAAAAAACCAATATTCTAGCTCGATAAAATTGTTTAATACAGTGTAAACACTATTCGTAAACGTTTTCTAAAATCATTGGCAGCAAAAGAAATTTCAAATTAAACATTTTCAGCTGCATAATTGAGTTTACGCATGCACGAGTCAGAAATTAGAATTATTTTTAATATTAAGGTTTCTGTTAATATGTTTTAATATTGCAGTTAACTCATCATGTTTTTCTGTAGAAAATGTTTGTTGAACATGCAAATGTTTACTTGAGATTTGATAGTATCTGAAAAACCTATATTCCGGGTTAACAAAACTGAATTATACACTAAAATTCGGAAACGTTTCCAAAAATCAGTGGTATCAGAAGAAACTTTGTTTTCATAAATGCTTCTTTAAATCACGAAAATATATTGGTTTAGGATGTTTCTAAAGATACAAAATGCTATTTGGAACCATTTGTAACTACGAAGCGGTTGTTGTATTTTTTCAGTAGTGGTTATATCATATTTTCATTGATTAAGGAACATTTTTTTTTTTTACAGTGTATGAAATGAAGATTAAACATTAAAGTATATCGCTTAATCATTAAAAAAGTCCTTCCGGCCTATACCGGGAGGAAAAGGTAGCTTTCCTATATCTTCGTTTTAAAATTTTAGCTAATGTTACTCGAAAACAGCAAGCTAAAATGCAAAGAAACCGTTTACAGAAGATTCGTTAATACTGAATTTGAATAAGGAATTCGCCAAATCATTGAGCTATAGCCAAGTTGGCTTCATTTATGAAAACTTATTTGGTCGCCAAATTTGGCGATATTTCGTCAATTGTCACCAAGTTTGGCGAGAATTTGGCGCTAACGGATATTAATATATAGTTTATGCGTATGATTGGGAAAATGATTACAACAATGAAAGAAAATAACTTGAGAGAAATCGCGTTCACTAAAACTCATAAATTAATCGTTGGTTTTAGGTAGCTTTCAATACAAAAAAGTATAAAGCTACCTATTGCAGCCGTTCGGAGGAAAGCAATTCCGGAAAATTTCGATATATTTTCACCGATCATGACCCCCAGACCCCAAAACCACCCTCCGTTCAAATGTTAATTTATATATATAGATATATCCATATATATATATATATATATGAAAAATGTGGTATTTCACAATGAAGACATCGAATGAGCAGTCGAGTATTCCATAAATAGAGCTGTGGCCGTCGTAGCAGTCATGATTCCACAGACGAGACGATGATTATTGAAACATGGACTTTTCCCGTAGAAAATAAAAGATGAGTAATAGAGAACAA
Source organism: Maratus michaelseni (assembly GCA_963931845.1). Classification (NCBI taxonomy): domain Eukaryota; kingdom Metazoa; phylum Arthropoda; class Arachnida; order Araneae; family Salticidae; genus Maratus; species Maratus michaelseni. The sequence goes on from OZ007588.1 coordinate 308,804,000, forward strand.
GTCTTTATTGACACGATACTAAAATAATAATCAATTCCACTTAGTAAAAAATTCAGAGTTCATATCTGACAGCATGTAGGTGTTAAAGAATTAGAAAGATTACACCATTTTGTCAAAATCCCTCCTCCAGGTGACGTGCTTTTTGTTAGCAGTAAGAAAAGCGTACAAAATCTGCTCTCCAAGCCGGCGCAACCCGTTTTAAAGGTAAAGAGCGAATGAATATTTTCGCAATGCAGGAAGAGGACGAGCCAATAAGAAGCTTGCAAAGCCAGGGAACTTATTACTGTCTACGGAATAATTTTGAGGTGAAACGGAAGACGCGGGAACCGAAAGGATTATGGGATATCGAATGATAATTTTAATAAAAATAAAAATGATATTAAGAGACGTTCTAAAGAAATAAAATTTTAATGTTTAAAAAGAAGAAATAAATTAAGGTTTTTACAAAAACGCGTAGCTTTTAACAGATTAAGATTTTTAGAATGATAATTATAAGAATATTTTGATTAAGCTATTAGATTTAAGAGATATTTTAAAAGACAGGGAAAAAAATTTAGAATCGTAAGAATTTGAAAAAAATTAATTAAGGAAAAAAGGGGATTTTTTTATTATTACACACACACACACACACACACACACATATATATATATAAATTAATTTGGATGAAACTAACTGTGTGTAATAAGCCAGCTTGGCCCGCCATCTTGTTTCAAGATGGCGGCAGCTGAAAATTTTAAAACTAAAATAAATATACACAAAAAAAAAAATAAAAATTCAAATTTATTTTTTAATTAAATGTTAGGCCTTGATACAAGGATTCCTGGATGTTTTTTTTTTTTTTTTACCTCTATCTTAAAAAAATGACTGATATAGAGCAGTTTGAAATTGTAGGGTGGCTGACATTTTGAAACAAGACAGCACATTACAAAACTAGTCGTTGGGGGCCACCGTAATACTTACCCATCATGGATATGCATAATGTAAAATATTAAAATAAAAATGTGTAAACTACTTATAAAATGCATTGCAATTCAAATAAAATCGTGGCTTGATGACGTGATAAACTTTAAAGGCTCGATTACTGAATTGCTTGAAAGAGGTTTTTCCTTATAACTCCAAAAATAATAATCCTATTAACTAGCGGTTTATTGCATCTGATTAAGCGTCAAATTTCCAATTAAAATATATCTTTAAAGTGAAATTTGGAGGAAATACAGGGTCATGAAAAATCGAAGAGTGTGGAAAATAGGATTCCAAATATCTCGACAACTCATTATCCGATCGACTTCATGCTTTATGCAAAATTTTTGTTTTTTTATTGTCTTTTATATTCATTTCTTAAAATAAACAATTTTGAAAATTTTTATATACCTTTTATCAGAACGAATATTTCGAGAGTCCGAAAAAAATTGTTCCGGTTAATCGAGGTTATTGAAGTGAAATAGGCTTCTTCCCATTATTACATATTGAGTACATACCAAATTGCAAGTCCCTATCTCAATTTTTTCGGGAGATAGAGCGTTTACAGACACACACACAGACACACAGACAGACACACAGACGGACGGCAAATTTTTTTTTCTAAAAATATGTTTTTCGGAATCTCCAGTGTCTGAAACGTGTAAATCCGTCAAAAAAAAAATTTCGATTTTCAAAACGATTACAAGACTTACCCTATACTACGTATGATGGGTAAGTAAAAACAACGATTAATTTATGAGTTTTAGTGAATGCGATTTCTCGCAAATTATTTTCTTTCATTGTTGTTTTCCCATTCATACGCATAAAACTATATATTCACTCTTTTTTGTAATGTGCTGTCTTGTTTCAAAATGTCAGCCACCCTAGAATTTCAAACTGCTCTATCTCAGCTATTTTTTAAGATAGAGGTAAAACAAACAATGCTCTGGAATCCTTGTATTAAGGCCTAACACTTAATTAAAAAATAAATTTGAATTTTTAACTTTTTTGTATATTTATTTTAGTTTTAAAATTCTCAGTTACCGCCAACTTGAAACAAGAGGGCGGACTAAGCTGGCCAACGAACTCGGTCGAGGCATTGGTGAGCTTAATACACACAATTAGTTTCATCCAAATTAATTTATAAATACGAGCGTTATAGTATGACATAGATCATATATATATATATATATATATATATATATATAAATCAACATTTGAACGGAGGGTGGGTTTGGGGTCTGGGGGTCATGATCGATGAAAATATATCGAAATTTTCCGGAATTGCTTTCCTCCGAACGGCTGCAATAAGTAGCTTTATACTTTTTTGTATTCAAAGCTACCTAATAAAAAGGTTATATAAACGTAATTGTTGGATATTTTCCTATAAAAATATTAATTTCTAATAAAATATTTCCAATAAAATGTTTATCTACAATTCATTTTTTGGCGTATATCGTTTAATCTGTTTTTCTGCAAAGAGTGGTATAAATTATTCGAAGAAGTGATACGAAAAAATGCAAAATGTTCATCTTTTTAAAATTTCCATAATGCAAGAGTAAATTCGCATCTCTTGTATGCGGGATTTCATTATTATATTGATGTAATATTCGTCACATTGATAAGAAATATATGAAACTATGCAATAAAATTACCTTACCTGTTTTGCCATATCAGAGACTTGAGAGAATAATCAATTATTCATGATGTTATTCTAACTCTTATCAATTTGAATCACATGAAGATTGTGTATATAATTTCCTATATACATATGGGCTTGTGATAAAAAGTTTCTTTTTTCGACGCAGCAGTACTTGAAATTCAAGGAAATTCTTTTGACGTCTCCATTGATAAAAGCCAAGTATGCGATCCTCAGAATAATGACATTCATTTTTCGAAATTTACATTCATAGAGAACAAGCACTATAAAAAATGGAAATTTTAAATTTTAAAATGCATACTCGAATGGAAGCAAAATGCATTTTACTTCAGATAGAAATCATTTTTGAAACTTTTAAAACTCTTTGTTGGCCAATTTCTTATCCAAATTATTCATTTTTCAACGGCATTTTTTTAGCTAAATGATTCTTGTGTCAACGTGGCAGTACTTGAAATTGATGGAATTTCTTATGACTTGTCCATTTATATAAATTGAATATGCGATCCACAGACAATGTGTACATTGATAGTGAACATCCTGTATAAAATATTAAAAGTTTTAATCATATACAAATCTTTTTTATGATATTTTAATGAAATTTTTTAATTTAAAATGCATACCTGAATGAAAGCAAAATGCACTTTACTTCAGATGAAATTCCACTTTTCATATTTTCAAATTCTTTTGTTAGCCAATTTGTTAACGAAATGATTTTTTTAACGCCAATTTGTTAGCCATGTGCTTCGTTTTTCAACGTGGCAGTACTTGAAATTCATAGAATCTCTTTTGACGTCCATTTATAAAAATTGAGTATTTGATCCACAGAAACTGTTTACATTGATGTTGATGAAGCTGTATTATAAATCGAAACTTTTAAATTTAAAACGTAAACCTGAAAGGAAACAAAATGAAATTTACTTAGATGAAAAACTATTTTTTCATACTTTCAAAAATTTTTGTTATCCAATTTGTTAGCCCAATGATTAATTTGTCAAACCCAATTTGTTAGCCAAATTATTCTTTTTTCAACCCGACAGTTCCTGAAATCACTTTGCGCTTCGATTTACAAAAATTGAGTATGTGATCCACGAAAACTGTTTACATTAATACTAAACAAGCTGTATTATAAATTTATACTTTTAAGTTTTAAATGTATACCTGAAGGGAAACAAAAAAAAATTATTTCAGATTTAAAAAAAATAAAAAAATCATACTTTTAAAACTTTTTGTTAGCAAATTTGTATTAATTTAGCACTAATGAAAAACAATACCCGTTATTCAAACATTTTTCTAATTGTAAACAATAATAATATGGGAACACATGTTGGAACTGCACAAAATTAATAAGAGAGAGTTAATTTTCGAACATTCATTCGATGTCGTCAAGCAGACATTGATAATATCTATTTTTTCAATGAACATTACTTTAGTATTTGAAAGAACATTTGTCTTCAAGTATTTCAAAAACTCGAATTTCCGTACCTACACTGCGACCATCTTTTCTGGAATCTTGTTACCCGGGAACAATCGAAAATTCTATACGTCATGCTTGTTGTCTGGTATGTAATTCTAGGAGTAAAATTAAAAATTTGGCTGAAAAGCACGACTAAGGTCTACTAATTTATACAACTAGGTAAGACCAAATCGTGTTCATTTTTCTACCAGTAAGACAACGAGGGTTAAAAGGCTTGAATCAACCGTTGATGGACTATACAGACACAGGTAAAAGAATATCCAAGTCAAAACTTCACAATTATATAAACAATCTCGTAAATTATGTAACCCATCATATTAACATACAAGGGGCAGTCAAAAAGTTTACGGAATTTCATTGTAACTCTTTAATACCACAATATAATTAATTTATTTGTTTGCACACAACGTCCTCTCCTCTACCAAAGAAATCACATCATGTCAAATCCAATACAAAAGTGATGCTGATTGCGTTTTTCGACAACGAAGTTGTAGTGCACCATGAATTTCTATCAGCTGGACAGACTTTTAAAGGCTCTTTGTACGTGCAAGTTTTGAAAACACTGAGGGAGGCAATCCGAAGAAAATGTCCCCTGAAATGGCAAGGGGGATGGTCACTGCATCACAACAATACTCCCTCCCACACATCGATTGTTGTGCAGACATGCCTCGCAGAAAAGAACAATCCATTTCTCCAACAGCCTCCCTACTCAAAGAAATTAACACCATCTTTTTTCTGGCTCTAACCCAAAATCAAGATGGGACTCATAGGTAACCGTTTTGACAACGTAGAAGACATAAAAACCAACGCGACGGCTGAACTTTGGAAAATAGAAAAGCAGGACATTCATCGTTGTTTCCAGCAATAGCAGGAGCATTGGAGCAAGTCTGCCTACTTTGGAGCCTACTTTGAAGGATATTAAGTAAATATGTACCTATATTGTGGTAATAAATAGTTACAACGAAGTTCCGGGAACTTTTTGAATGCCACTCGTATTTATGTTCTCCACATTTTTAAACATTCATATGTTTCAAATATATGGATCTCACGGAATATAAGGGACGTAAAAGAAAGTCTGACATACAAATATTTAAAGTGAAAAAAAATATTTTTTGTATCAACATTAAAAAAATAATAATAATAGGATTTTTAAAATTGGCAGTTAAATACTGATTGAAAATTAATATTATGAATAAACAAAATCTTCAATAATTTACTCAATATTGTGCAAACATTAAATTGTCTAATGTTAATCCATGTCTTGTTTTCAGGAAAATGTAAAACATTTTCTTTTTCAATTGTACAGCATGTCCAATAAAGTCCTGTCTGCCATCATTAACTTCAGAACGAGATATAATCATAACTTGGTGATATAAACAGGAAAATCCATATATGATTAGACTCCTTTTAGCGCCATCTATCGGCAAACTCTGGAGTTAGAGTTTTTATTACGAAAGCGATGCTAAATACGGGGAAAACGTCAATTAAAAGATGTAGAACATCCTCGATTTAGTATGAAATGATCTGTTACATGGAAAAAACTTCAATAAAATAACTGAAATGTAAATATTGTATATCCTATCATCAGCTCTAATCAGTGTTGCCAGTGGGCTACTTTTTTAAAATTCAGATTGCTTGATTGGCACCAGTTTTTTGAAACGGTATAATTTGCTTTGTTAACGTTCTATTTAATCTGTCATTAAATAAGGCGAATTTCCCTTTCTAAAAAAACTGGTGTCAATCAAGAAAATGGAATTTAAAAAAAGTAGCCTACTGGCAACATTGGCTCTAATACACCACGAATTGAATAAAAAGGTGTGGTAATACAAGGAAGTCGCACATGTACTACTAAAACTAACATACCAGCAAGGTATAACTTTAATTGAAAAAAAATCAAGTTAAGTATATACTTAATATGTCCAGCATCGGAACACATCTAGAGTGCATGAGGCATTGCTGGCGATGTTGGACACATTGGACATACTTAACTGGATTTTCTAGTTAAATTAAACTGTAGCTTGCTTACGTGTATTAGATTTATTCGTAAACGTGCCTCTTCCGTATAATGCCACACTTAAGCATGCAATTCGTGGCATATTTAATCTGAGAATCGGTTATAAAATAATTATTTAAAGGCCTCTAATAAAGTCATTTTTACATGAAATGCTTCATTCCATACTAATTAGAAAGGTCATAATTGACATATTTTTTTATCACGTACCATATTCAAGATAGAAACTGTAACTCCACAGTTTGCCCTAGGTAGTGATGTAAGCAGTTTGATCGCGTAGTACATAGCCACTTTACAATACCTAGACAACACGTTCATAATTAAAGCGCTCTCCGTTCTGAAATTAATGAAGGTGGACAGAACGTTAACGGCCAAACTCTGTATAAGAACTATCGTTTTATCGAAATTTCAATTCCTTTCACGTAAACGAAATACTTTGACATTGCGCCACATTGCTTAAACTTTAATAAAGTGTATATATTTTCAGGTATAACTCATTTAAAAAAATAGATATTTAAAATGTTTTCTGATTTTTCGATGTACAGTATTGAGCTCATGTAATAGTTTAGTTCCAAATCAATGCTGGCAATAATGGTTATATTGGACACCAATGCATCAGTGTTGCATTCATTGGAAATATTAGAAAAAATCCACGGCGTTAAAATCCATTAAGGCCCGCGATGCCGCAAATTCCGTTTTCTTCAACAGGGTTCCTGAGGTGATATATGGATTCATGGAGAAATATTACTTGCAAATATTGCCAAATAGGAACGCTTGCTCACTCAAGTGTTTTTACGAATATTGAAAGTATTGACCAAGATGTAACTATGGTATAGTAAATAAAAGAAATATTGTCCCAAAAATATTTTTGTTATTGCTAAGTATAGTTTAAAATCAGTTTAAATTGAAATTCTAACCAGAAAAGTGATAAAATTTATCGGTAGGTGTCTTGTTTATATTTTCTTTTCTATTGAGCTAAAAACATCTTAAAATAATAAAGGTATAATTGTGCTAGCAAACCCCTCGGCTTTACACGTGATATTGTTGAAATATACCAAGTGGTATTTGCATTCATATTTTTATTAAAGGAAAGTATAATGCTACGGATAATTTAAATATTACTATGTATCACATTTTGAGGAAGCATTATTCTTTTACTGTATTAGGAGAACAAGAGACTTCAATTAGTGAGAAAATCTTCATTCTAACACATTTGCGGCAACCCACTTCCACAAAACATATACAAAGCAATTTACTTGGGAACTCCGTTTACAATCCATCGTAAAGTGAAAGAATTTTGAAAATAGGTTCAGTAGTCTCAGAGTCTAATTTCCACAAACAAAAAATATAAATTCTTTTTACAGTATTAATATTATTTGAATCACCCTATAAATTAAAATATCATTAAGTAATAATTTGGAAAACATTGGTTTAGTATAGTTAACTGACATTTTTGTGTGGCGAAAGGCAAAATATGCACTACTTCTTTACCTAATTAGCAATCATATTTATTTATTACGGTCATTTTAATTCATTATAGTAGCAACTGGTACTTGCATGCTCTCATATTGCTCAGAAATATTGTTATATATTGTTGTATACAGAAATATATAACATTGGCAGGATAAATAATTGATTTTTCTTCTCTTTACATTTTTGTAAAGTTTAAATAAAGACGTGAGCGTCTGAATCTTAGAAGTTATCCCTATAACAAATTTAAAGTTTCAGAGAAATCACATGGAAAAATCAAGTAATATAAAAAAAAAAACTTTAAGTCAATTCCTACTTTTTAATCATAAATATATAAAATAAACCCGTACCAGCATTAATGTCCCACGTTATCTTTATTGAACATTATTTTATAATCATCGTTGCGGTATTTTATTTTTTGTTGGCATCACTCATTTGAGATAAATCTTTCATTTCATTTATGAAAACAATGGGAGAAATTTTTTTCTCCCATATACAAATTAAAATTAATTAATTAAATTAAATTAATTAATTAATATTTCAAAAAACTGTATTAACATCAATTGTCATTAGAGTTGCAAAGAATCGGTTTATTCCCAGGTTTATTTCCAATAGACCTGGTTTATTCCCAGGTTTATTTCCAAAATACCTGGTTTATTCCCAAAAAACCGAGTTTATTCCCAGGTTTAAACCGGGTTTTTTCTAGCCTTTGCAACTTTAATTGTCATCCAGTACAAGTTTTAAAAAATTTATTTGAACTTGAATGGATGAATAGAAAATATTTTATTAACGATTGAAAATTCCAACAAGATATATATAGAGAGAGTGTGAGCTAATAGTAGGAATTTAAAAAGGTAGAACCTCCCTCCCCTCATTCCACACATTTGAAACTCGATTTTTTAAAACGTTTCTTTGGGGGAATCACTTTGTAATAGGAACTTGTATGTCAAACTAAATATTTCTAACCCCGATAGCTTCCAAGTAATCATGATTATAGAGTTTTATCTAATTGTTTCAGTCTGATAAATCTTGAATTTTTTTAACAAACGTTCTTACCGAGCATTTACGTCTTAAAAGTAACCACCATATCAAAATTCATGTTTTTTGTTTGTCTGTCTGTCAGAGCCCTTTTTCTCGTAAACTATGGAACGTGGAAAGTTGAAACTTGGTAGAGTTATAAAGCATGAAAATATGTGGTTCAATAGACCCGAGTATTTTTATCCATTCACAAATATGTTTAGGAAAACATTAGGGGGCTAATTAAGTTACCGGAAACACTTTTCTTTTTGTATATCGTGTTGGGTATTGTGTGAAAGAACTCGTAGATTCTTGTTTTAATTTTAGGTATTATATTTACAGAGATATCGTCGAAAATGCACTGCAATAATAAGACCACCCCCCCCCTTCTTTTTCTGAATCTACTGAAATTACAATTATGAAAAAATAAGGGGTAGTAGGAGTTTATTTAAACATTGCAGGAAAAATATAGCGATAATGTCACATAGTTATTGAGAAAAAAATCATTTTTCCGTTACACTCAAACTTTACCTTTCAGGCGGTTAGCGGGGGAGTCGAGTGGCGCTTAAAGTACGTATCGAAGCAGAATCGTCCAAGGACAGTTGACAATGATTTTCGAAAAAAAAATGTCGGTAGTTAGCCGAGATATTAATTAAGTTATTCGAAAACAAATTTTATATATATCATATAGGATATCGTTCGAAAGATCTCGTAAAACCTAACTCAGAAATATGCTTGTTTTAATTTTAGGTATTACATTTTCAGAGATATCGTCGAAAGTGGCACTTCAAAAATATGTCCTTCTCTTCTTATTTCCTAATATGCTGAAATTTAAGTTATGAAAAAATTATGGGTAATAGGTGTCTGTTAATTAATAAATTTAATGTACGGAACCCTTTGAGTGCGAGTTGTACTCGCACTCGACCGATTTATTCAATCTTGCACACCTTTGAGGATAGTATGCAAAAAATATAAAATATAGACTATTTTTAAGCAAAGACTGTCATCATTACTATACTAAGAAAAGGTTTGAAATTTATTCAGTAGTTCTAAAGTAATTATTGTTGTAAAACTTTTTCCCCTAATTTCACCTCTTTAAATTTCGAAATTTTAGAAACTGGTCTTAGCGAGCATGTAGGTCTTAAAAGTCAGTATCATGCCGAATTTCACGTTTCTTGCCCTAACATTTAAAAAGCAAATCTTAATTTAAAGTGCTTAAAGAAGTTTTTCGGTTTATTTTACCCATTTAAATTTCGATGTCTTTATAACTTAGAGGTAACAAGCATGTGAAATTTAATGTTTCTAGTCTCAATATATACAAAGAAATCGTAATTTTGCACCGCTTTGAGGATAGTTACACAGAGGTAAATATAGCCCAACTTTAATCAGAGACTTTCACGAATATTATCATAAAGACATTTTTTAAATCAGCTCATTAGTTACAAAGTAATTTTTATTTTAGAACGTTTTCAGTTTATTTCATCTTTTGAAATTTTGAAATTATAGAAACTGTTCTATGTGAGAATTTGCGTCTTAAATGTAACAGCCATGTCAAATTTCATTTTCCAGCTTTTCCAATTCCAAATAATTCCTATCTAAGAATGATTTTAGAACATTTCCCGCTCATTTTACCTTTTTGACATTCTACTTTTTTAGAAACCGTTCTGAATGAGCATTTACATCATAAACGTAACCGCCATGCAAATTTCAAGTATCGAGCCCAAACAGTATCACAGAAATAGTAATTGTAGAATGTTTTATTGCTCCTGCAACCTAGTAAATTTCGAATTTTTAAAAACTGCTCTGTGCGAACTTTTATGTCTTAAGAGTTAGCCATGTCAAATGTGAAGTTTCTACTGCTAACAATTACAAATAAATCGCTTTCCACCCATTTCAACGTTTAAAATTTCGAATTTTTTAAAGACCATTTTTGTGAGAATTTACATTTTAAAAGTAACCATTATGTTAAATTTCAAGTTTTAAACTCCAACAAATAACTCGGAAATCACAATTTTACAACGTTCTTTGCTCCTTCAGCCTTTTATATTTTAATTTTTTTAACTGTTCTGTGCTAGAATTTATGTCTTAGAAGTAACAGCCGTGTCGAATTTCCAGCTGCTATACATAACCATTCCAAATAAATCGTAATTTAAAAAGTTTTAGAACGATCTTCACACTTCCAAATTTTGAATTATTTTTAGAAGCAGTTGTTAGCGAGCATTACAAGTAATTTCCAAGCCTAACTTCAAGTTCCTAGCCCCAACAGTATCAATGAAATCGCAATTTTAGAACGTCTTTGCAGCTTCACCCCTTTAAAATTCGATTGTTTTAAATAGATTTTTGTGAGCATTTATATTATAAAGGTAACATCCATGAAAATTTGTAGTTTCTATCTCTGCCAATCCTTTAAAAATTGTAACTAAGAACTATTTCTGAATATTTTCTGCTTAATTCACACTTTAAAACTTCGATTTTTAACGAAACAGTTCTAAACAAGCATTAATATCTTAAAAGTAATCACAATGCCAAATTTCACGTTTATAGCTATCACTGAAATCGCAATTTTGGAACTTTTATTTGTTCTAGAACACCTATGGAGTAGCGGCACTGACATGAAATATAGCCTGTATTAGAGTAGAGACTGTCAGTATCATTTTGCGTTCATAACTTTTGCAATCGGTTCGGAAATTCCAGAGATTAGAAACAAACGTTTCTTCTTTATAATAATAGTATAGATTTGAAACTCTTAATCCGCAGTGTCATTTCTACGATATTAATATTACTATGTAGCTTCAAAAGATTTTACTCTTGTGAAGTCTAATGTGAAATATCATTATATCCATTGAATAGTCCAGGAATTGTGATTTGCTGTTAATACTTTCTCTTACCAGTTCTCTTCCTCTCTTAAAATTCCCGTTTTCTCATCATTAATAGTAACACATTGTTGGAAAACAGTATTTTTAAACTTCTATCGAAACTAATTAAAATATCGATTTTCTGCAAAGTAATATATATATATATATTGTCTTCTTCCAGAAATGTATGTGATGAAATGTCAAGTAATTTTCAATTCACAACGGGATAAATACTCTAAAAGTAAATACGCTGATCTCCAAAAGTGACGGTGAAACCAATCTTTTGCATTCAATTTGTAGACAAATGAAGATAACAACATGAATTTTAGAAGAACCGTGCTTTAAACAGATATTTATCGAATATTATTTAATTATAACATCAAGCATTATTTACTATACAAAATTGCATTTTTTTCAAAAGTCCACTGTTTAATAAAAAAATAAATGACAGTTTTTTGTGAAAAAAAATTAAATATACCTATTTTAATAAGGCATGTGTCTGGCCCTACTTGTAAAGCATTTGTGGCATCAACTTCCCATACTGTCAATTAGTTGTCGGACACTGAAATGGGAATTAATTCCCATACATGGATGAACTTTTGTTCCAGCTCATTTAACGATTTTGGAGGAGAACTTACGGCATACACCTGACTGCTGAGACTGTCCCAAAGATGCTGTATTGGATTAAAATCCCGAGATTGAGCTGGTAATTCCATTCACTCCAAACCTTGAACCTCGAGATAGTCATAAACGACTGTAGCTCAATGTGATCGGGCATTATCATGCATTAAGATTAATTCATGCACCACCATATGGCTTGACAAATGGAGCAAGGATCTTGACCCGATATTTTACAGCAGTCAGAGTTCTTACATGGCACACATGGAAGTTACTGTGACCACAACAGAGATTCCATCCCAAACCAAGATTCCACCTCCTATATAACTGTGTCTTTCAACAATGTTACACAGGTAGAATCTGCTGCCTCGTTGTCTCCATATCAGCACAAGAACTGAATTACTCACCAAAACAAACCGAGACTCGTCTGTAAATAGTATTACAGTCGATTGTTGCCTGTCCCATATAACGTGCTCTTTTGGCCAACATAAACGGGCACTTCTGTGTTGTCGATTAAGAGGAATACAACGGGTCGTCTTGAATAGATTTCTTAATTGCGACGATGTCTGTGCACCGTATAGCAAATATTGTCATCCCTGTTGGGTTTAGATGATCTGAAATGACCTGTACCACAGTAGGTGCCTGCTCCTTCGGGCCAAATGAACTATGATTTTGTGCAGGGGTTATTACCCGTGAGTGGTATTTAGCTTCTTGATACTGAATTTTCGGATTCTATTTTATCCCAAAATCTTTGGACTAAACTACGAGACACATTAAGACGTCTAGCAGCACCAGCAAATGATAACCCCATTTACATTAATCCGATTGTCCGCTATCTTAACGAATCAGGGAAACATTTCCTAGATATGGACAATTCTATTTTAGCATCAACAATTCAAGATCAGCAAGCATAAAAAAATTGCACACAAATTACAAAACTGGGATATTCGCAGTTTTCCCTTGACTGCCATATAAATGCCCAATTCCTTTAAAAACTAGAGATGGGTATAAATATTTCACAAGATTTTATTGGAGTTGCTTATAATAATTCATATCAACCATACAGTTTAACTTAATTATCATTCTTTTAATAATGGGCGTCGAAAAACAGTTTGTACTTTAACTTTTGGAGACCAGTGTATATATATTATTCTTACATCAAGCTTATTTGCGCTCACGTTCCTTTATAAATGAAAAAAAAAGTATTTTTTCAGTCGTAATATTTTTTTTTCTTTCACGTAATAATATAAACATAGAAGCACGCATTTCAGTAATCAGATTGCATTAAAAAATGTTTAGTACTATATTGTTAATCAGATTAACGTTCCTTAATTAAAAGAAAATTATTTTTATTTTTAGGTATTAAAGTGGTGTCTCATTAGTGTTTAAATAATTAACGTAATGTTACATTAAATATAAATGTATTAAAAGTGAGGACTTTTCTTTTTTATTTTATTTTATTTTTTTTTTTACAATTTTTTACTTTGTGAAAAATTCAAGAAATGTCAGAGCAAAAATTAAAACAGGTTATCGATTAGACAAGTACTGAGAACCGTTTTTAATTAGAGTGCAAATTTCATTTTATTTTCTAGAAAATTTACTGATGGGGAATTTTTTACACAATCTTTTCTTTCTTAGAAATGTGTCTGGAATATTTCATGATAGGGGATAAAATAGGTGTTTTACGTTTTACTCGTGATTATACATTTATAATCCACCACTTATTTAATACAAATTTACACAAGAAAATTATTAAAAACAAGAACTCAGCCCTATATATTTAACTTTTAAAATAGTTCTGGAATTTTTATTATTGTCAATCCCTTCAAAAGTGTTGTCATTCTCGTAGATAATGTCCATTTCAAATAAATGAATATCTCCGCTATCCTCAAAGTGCTGATTTTCCTTAAAAAAGTGTAATTTTTGAAAATGTCAGTAAATAAACTTAAAGAATCATTTGCCATATTCGTTTTTTATTAAAAAATTTATATATCTTTTGAATAGTAACACTTAATATTTTATATTAAAAATCACAATGTGGCATTCCTATATCTTAATTGTGATTAACGAAATATTATATACAGTAGAATCTCGTTACAACAAATATCATTTTAGCAAATTTTCCAGTTGAACGAATATTTTTTAGAAGATCTATGGAAAAACTACACCGTAAAAAATGACCAATGTTTCTTATTTTATGAAAATATACTATAACCACGAACGAAAATATATGTGAGTAATCCGAAATTCCGAATAGCGTGTTCCATTGTCTTTTGAATTCCCAGAAACCAAAGATTTCCAAAATTTAAAAAAATATTTATAAAAACAAAGTATTTTTCGCTGCCCGTATTTTTCAGAAACGTTTCCGAAGGGTTTTTTATAGTGTATTAATTAGTGTCCTCAGCCTGGAATACCTGTTTTTCGAATTCTATCAATTCTCAAGTAAACATTTTCATGCTCAAAAGATATGTTTAACAGACAAACATGCAAAATTAACAGAGTTAACAATAACATTAAAATTAAGATTATTTCTTTACTCTTTCATGTATAAATTAACTTATGCGGCTGAAAACGTTTACTTGAGAATTGATGACATTCGAAAAACAGGTATTCTAGGCTGAGGACACTAACTAATACACTATAAAAACTCTTCGGAAACGTTTCTGAAAAATACGGGCAGCAAAAAATACTTTTTATAAATAATTCTATAAATTTTAGAAATGTATTGGTTTCTAGGGATTCAAAAGATAATGGAACACGCTATTCGGAATTTCGGATAACTCAGAAGATTATATTATATTTTCGTTCGTAGTTATAGTATATTTTCATAAAATAAGATAGATTTGTCATTTTTTACAGTATAGATTTCTGAAAAAAAAGTTTTTCCATTATTTTCACTTCTCCGTATCTGTAATGGTGAAGCTGAAGTTTATTTTATACCACAATAAAAAAAATTGTGAAAATCCGGTCTTGTTCATTTAGCAGAAAAGACTCAAGAAGAGTTCATTTATTGCATAGGATTTTCTGCTGATCTCTGGATCACAGTTAGAACTTACATCAACTGCCAATGATTACGATGAAAGCGACGAAAGAAATTCTACATGCTCTGATCTGGTCTGACTATAAAAGGCCTCATTGAAAATATAATGAGAGAAGGGGGAGAAGACAACTTTGAAAGTGAAGTTGATAATTACCCATCAAGTACTTAAGATTGCATTGTGTTGTACGAAAAGATGCTCTATCGAACAATGAAACTCTTAAAGAGTGTTTTTCCCAATAGAACATTGTACCGAATACTTTTGAAAGAATGCTGAGTAATATTGAACATTTTGTTTTTAATAATACGTTTGTCAACTTCAGTGCAGAAAGATAAACGACTTTTGGCAAAAAAGTAAAAATAAATTCCAAATTACATGAACGGCATATGCCAATGGAAATGTTTTCAGCCGTCAGGTATGTAAGTTAAATTATAATTTCTTTATAATAGTTAAATTAAATATTGATGTTATTTAATGAAAATAATTATATTTTAGTTCTAACTAATTAGTTTACATAACATATTGTATATTTATATATTAATTGCATGTTTTTATATCAGCAGAAATATAAAATGGGTGTTGTGCAATAAGTATACAAGTTTATATTTTGAATCCATCATATTGAAAACCCTTAATTGAAAATTACCCTTAACAAATTTTTCATTATAACGAACTTAATTTTTTTTTCACTAAATGTTCGTTGTAACGGGATTTTAACATATTAGATGGAAGATGTATCTCACCAGTAACTGACTGGTGACAAAAAACCTACTTAAAAGAATATTTAATATGTGTATATTCTCCATTTGGCTGTCACGAAATATATCTAAAATCCAAAAAATGTACATTTACATTTTATTGTTGAAATTGAAAACGTGATTGAATGTTAGAGTGAAACAGTTCGAAAAAATTTCCTATCGCTTCGATAAAGTAGCTGTCGGTATTAGCAAATGTTTTACGAGATTTCAGTAAAATCTTATTGTATCAATTTATTTTTAATTCCTATATTTCATTAATTTAAGTAATCAGACCATTAAAATTTGTTTTATGTAAGAAAATAAATACATATATAAAGATAATCATTGGTAGTTATTATAGGGTGGTTAACAGCTGGATGTCTAAGATGTCAACAGAACTATTAATTGTTCACAATGGCCAACTACTAAATTTTTGTTAATTTTACAAAATAACTTTTGAGGACAGAATACACATATAGATATATAAACATACATATAGACTTATAGTATAATATTTGAGTTTTTTAATCGTTAAGAAGTGCATTTCTCCAATAGTTACATCGTGCTATTTACAAAATTATTTTAGTCAATCAATGCTTAAATGTATTTACTAGTACTTTAGTTTTTCACACTAGACATAAGTATTTATAACTTCAAATATAGATTATTTAAAAAGTATATGCATACAAAATATTTATTGCTTCTTATATTATAAAATTAAAGTCGGATTCAGATTAAATAGAACTTTTGCAAATAAACTGCCATAGATATAATTTAAAAAAAGATAATAAAAGTTTTCCTTTCTAGATTTAAAAAGATATAAAAGTTGAATACACTTATAGTATAGCATGGAAGAGACAGAAAGCGCTTTTACAGTATTCGTAAGAGGACTTGAAATCTGCAGTTATTGAAATGAGAGAAAAAAAATGGAAACAAATCGGGAAAGTTCCAGAAGATAAAATAAGCCACATTATAATTTAATAAAAAAAATGAAAACGAAAATTCATCAACTGTGAAAAGTGGGTCCTCCAACAATTCTTACATCTGCAGGCCAAACACTTGCCATGTAATTGGATAAATCCGAATACAAATATATATATATATATAATCCAGTGCTTCTGGAAACAGTTCATAAATAATGTGTCGATATTTTTCCAAAATCCATTTAAAAAGAAACAACTTCGTGATACTTGGTTATAAGATTTCTTCATCCTTTTCATTTCATCATTCTTTTACTTCATCCAAAAATTAGTGAAATACCTGAATAAAAAAAATTATTTACGCAGAGGTCGGTTGATGAGATATCAATTTGCAAACGACATAGTGACGTGCATTGTAATTTTAAAAAGAGACAAACTACAGCAAACTGTGTTAGGAATTTAGTTTCAAATATATTTTTTATTGTAAAAATTTGCATAAATACAACACTTTTCTCACAACTTGTAACGAAAAGAGTTTTTAAAGAAAATTTCTTTGCTCATATGCAAGAAAATTGCTAGTAGGTTTTATTATAAGTTTCTCAGTTTTTTATTACTGTGTACGTAATGCGCGTCTTCTTCTTATGAATAAGGTTTAGATCGTTTTTGATCTGATATGCTATTTTATATAACATCAAAATACTAAAAATAACAATAACTTTAAAATATTTACTTAATATTTGGGGTCTTTTCAAGAACTACATACAACTACGAGTCCATAAAAATCTATATGCGTAGCGAGGACATATGCAATGACTCAGCCTCTTTTAAATTACCTAAAATTTGGCCTGATATGCTATACAAATTAAAAAAGGCAATAAGAAAATTTTAATTTTCACGCTTACAGTCTACTATTTTGAGCACCTGCTTTTATTATACATGTGAACTTTTTACGAAGATGATTTAATATTCCACAAGAAAATGGCAGTTTCCTAAAGATGTAGAAGGACTGCAGTCGGTATCAAGAATCATGGCGAGGAGATTAGACAATGATGAGACACCACAAGAGTTTCTTCAATAAGGAACAGCCAATTTCCAGATAAATCGTTTATTAATGAACAGGAGCGATGCCAGTAACAGTTCCCACAGTATCAGGTATATTTATAGCCCTCAGGCTTGACGATAGCTCACTACATCATTTAATAGATCTTAAAGATCTGATATGAAATTCGAAGTCAGTTAAACACCAGATAACCATTTTGTCAGCACTACCAAACATGACAAAAATCTGCTCTCCAAATGCTTGCTAGTGAATTTTGTTCACGGCGCGTAGGGTTACTGACAACGACGTAACGAGCGCACGATCCAATGAGTGAGAGGCGAAATTAAGCTAAGCGAATGAGGTGCGAGGGAGAATATTTAGCACGAAAGAATCCCCATCCTAGTTGCGCATTGATTTTGATGTGAAAAATACCCAGCGCGCGAAGCAAAGCATGGAATAAAAAAATGGCTTTTTAAAAACATTCGAAATGACAACACGCGTCTCTCAGAATTTTATAGATTGGGGAGTTGATAAAAGTTACGAATGAACTTAAAGTTTTAGATTAAGATTTGGAATAAGATAATTATTAATATACGTGTTATTACTTTTAAAAAGACATTAAATAGGAATAAATATTATTAAGAATTAAGGAAATAATGACTATGTCAGAAGTTAGATTAATTTAAAGGAATAATGCGAAATAAATGCGAAGGATATGCGAAGGAAATAAAAATTTTTATAGAACATACATATGGTCTCGTTGTATATGTTTATCATGTTTATTATTTTTTTTTTTAATTTTGAGAGAATAGTTTTTTTTTTTTTATTTATCATTTTGATTTTGAAAATGTTGCCGTTTTTGCTTTCGAAACATGTTGATTATTATATGAAAGGGTTTGTATGGGCCTTTATATATTCTGATTTATCACTTTAAGCACATATAGCTTTAGTTTAATGATAATGGGTGATTTTCTTATATAATTGGTACATGCCAATGTTAAGGTGTTTTTTATAGAATATTTTACTGCGCGGTATATGTATTTGTTTTAAAACTTTTCTTATAAAACATTAATTTCTTTTCCTAGTAATTATTATTGTGTAAATAACGTGGTGCAATGTAATATGGTGTATATAACAAAATACACCTCATACATAGTTTTTCTGGGTGCATTTGCGCTAATATTTAAGAATTAAGATGCAGACGTATATCATTTATATAGATTTTGTCAAATAGCTAATAAAAATATAATTAATATATTTTCTTTGTATCATTTGTAGAGCACTAAATCCAATTAATTGCAAACAACATGAGTTCAAAAAAATTTCCTTTTAAATCAAATATGTGGCAAACAGTTCTGAATATTAATTTTTAAAAAATAGTTATACTGGTGTAATGTTGAAGCGTGTGTTTAAACTATCTGTGACGTATATTTTCTCTTTTTTTTCCAAATTTTACATTTGCTGATGCATTTTAACGATGTATGATTGTCAAGTATAAAAATATAATGAATATAGTCAATATATGTCAAACCTGTTTTTTATATTACATCGCGTCTATCAGTGAGTTTAAAAATGGATAACTAAATGTTTAAGTATATTTTTGTTCGAACGCAGCTATTAAAATATCGCCTAGTTAGCAAGTTGAAGACAAAATTTAAATAATCTTTCTAAAAGGATACAATATATATTGACTTCTATAAAGTCAGTAAACATCAGTAAATTCTTTTTTAACTTTGTAAACATTCCACTGAATAAAAAACAAATGTTTTATAATATTTATAGAAAAAAAATGTCTTCTATAAATTTTTTTTTAAAGTATGCAATTTTACTAAAACTATAAATACAAACAAAATAAATTTTAACTTATATTATTTTATAATTTACATTCAAATATCCAGATAATCAGAATTTTGGAGGAAACATACAATGATGTGTGCAGACAGCACAGTGTTATGACAATAAAAGCTGTCGCAAAAACATGATTAATGACCAATTCTGCAAAAGTCACCACAATGTTCTTTTAAATGCTTCGTTTATATCTATGGAGTTATCCATGAGTTAAAAACAAGTGATATTTTTCATGAAAATCATCTGGAAACGAAACGACAATACTAGATTATTTTCTGTTTGTTTTTCTTTGCATTTTTCCACATCCAATAATTATATTATTTTTATTCCTCATAAAACATTTTTTAACTGCACACATATTTATGTATAATAATAGAAGAACTTTTAAAAGAGAATGTCACCGAATGTAAATTGACATATTTTAGTTTTTATGTGCTATGCGTTATGTATAAAGTTACACAATTTATCGAATAAACCAATAGATAATCTTCTCGTTGTTTTTATTGGGTTATTTTATATAAATATATAATTAAACATTAATATATAATTGGTATTCTATATATTATGTTAATTTTGTTTGTTCTCAAGAAAGAATTTTGCAATTATGGATTAACCCCTTAATCGTCGCGCCTGATAAGCGTAGACTACTTTTTTAGGGTTTCGTTCATCTCCCGAAACCCTATTACTCCCGCTTCATTATCTGTCCGTCACAGAGCCATTCTCAAAAACTATGTAACTTACAGAGTTGAAACTTTGTGTATAAATCTGAATACCAGCTATAAAGAGCTCAAAATATTAAAATTTGAAAAATTCGTATTATTTTAATAAATAGAGATAAAAAACCAAAATTCTAACAGCCTTTTCCTGTTAAATTTAAACATTTTGCGTTATAGCAGATGCCAAAAATTAAAAGTCCACGATAAAATTCTTTCTACAATAATTAATTTTCTATCAGACGATTTCCACGTGAAAAACGAAAATGAAATAAAAAGTTACACCAATTGAAAAAAGATTAATATGAAATAAAATTGATTGACGTCATAGTGGTAATAAAACGGAAAGATTTCTCAATAATACAAGATGTATGAGTATGTGTATGTACACAAAGCAGATTAATATCACGTCATTAGAGAATTAAAAAGAAAATCTGACGTCAAATCTGACGTCAAATCGGATTTTTCAAATGTTTCAGAATAATACAAAGCGAGTATCAATATGTGTAATAGAGAATAGTAAATATATGATACAAATGCTGGACGATTACACCATGAAACATTACTACAGCGCCTAGAATAGTATTCTAGGCGCTGTAACATTACAACATTAAAGACTTGAGTATAAAACATCACAAATTTACTGAATGATGTATACAAAACGTTTGTATACACCATTCAGTAAATTTGTGATGTTTTATACTCACGTCTTTAATGTAGTAAATATATGAGTTTGAGGAACGTACTAAATCATGATAAAAACCCGATTACGGAAATATTCGCATATTTTAACATTTTGAAGGTGTACAACATGTTTAATTTTGAAATTATTTTTTTTTAAATATCGCATTTAATCCACGAGACAGATATTATTATAACAGAATATGATAGCGGGCTTCGCCCGCTATCGGGCTGGTTTAGATATTCGAAAAAACGAGAAAAGTAGACCGGTAAATTTTTACTTTATAAAAATCATGACTTTTTTTTCTGGTTGCTAAATGAAATTTATTTGGATTTATTAAAAAAAGGATCAAGTGTTTTGAAAGGAATATGAAATGAAACCCTTTGAGCGATCTTCGATCACACTTACCCACTTGTTTAAAATTCAGATTGCTTGATTCCCACCAATTTTTTTAAGTAGAAAAATTCGCATTACTTAATGACAAATAAAATAATGCGAGCATATAGCCAGTTACAGTAATTTAAAAAAAATGGTGAGAATCAAACAATCTGAAGTTAAAAACAGTAGCCTACACTGCCCGTGAATGTATCGAGCGTGACGATTAAGGGGTTAAAATTGCTAAATATTTAAATTAACAATGTATTAAAGTTTAAAAACTTACCAGTAGAAAAAAAATAAACTAGATTAGCAAGACACATATTTTTGATTAAAATCCTCTGGAAGTAATAAGTAAAAAGTACAATTTAAACACAAATAATTCCTTAATAATAAAAAATCAATGTATAAAAGCATATAATTTCAACACGATAGAATTTCTAGATCAGCAAGGAAAATGGAATGTATAGTTTCGCATACAAAAAAACCATTACGAATGACTTAAGAAAGCAATGTGTAACAACATAGAACCCAGAAGATAAAATTAATAAATTAGCAAGATATTGACAAGTAGAATGTATTTTTAAGAGGAAAAAAAATATTTCATTCAGAAATGATTTAGGAAAAGAATCTTAGAATAAGAGTATTTTATTTTTGAACACTTACATATTTATTTTGTAATAAATTCTTCTGAAAATTCCGTAACAGTTTGTTCAGTAAGACAGAAATATTTTATGACATTTACAAGAGATATTTTTTTTTCTAAGACTTGCAGCAATAACGTATTTTTAATTGAACATTACATAATTTTTAATTGCACGTATTGTTTCGGTATTCAAGCATAATTGTTAGAAGTATTCTTTATGAAACATATCATTTTTAGAAAAGGCACAATGTCATAACAAGGAAAGCTGTAGCAGTCACGTGATAAATAACACATGGGCTGATAAGTTCCCGGTCTAATAAAGAAAACACAACTTTTTAACACAATTTTATAACTTTGTAACTTTATAACTTTAAAACTTTAATAAATAACATAACTTTAATAATAAATAATAATAATTTAGTAATAATAATAATAATAATAATAATAATAATAATAATAATTTAATAGTAATAATTTAATAATAATAATTTTATAAATAAATAATAATAATAATTTTATAATAAATAACATAATTTTATAACGAAAAAGCTCCAAACAGTGCTCAGAATCATCGACTCGTTGTTGTTTTTAATCAAAAGTCAACACACGCGGAACCCACTTTGACAACAGCTTTTTCATACACAAATGTTCATTCAAAATAAAACCTACACGTTCCTTGGATATCTTCAAAGTCTGAGCTACATCCTGCAACGTCACTTTGCGGTTCCCTAAAACGATTTTGTGGACTTTTTTATGTTTTCCGGAGTAACCACCTCTTTTGCGTGGTGCATCACTGGTGTCCGTATGACCACGTTTAAATTCAGCAAATCAGTCAATAATGGTTTATTTACCTGGTGCAGTGTCCAGATAATGCTTATCAAGCCAAGCTTTTATTTGAACGGTGTTTTTTCCCATCAAAAAACAATTCTTGAAATTCTTGTTCATCCATTTTTTTTGTTTATCAACAAAGTCATTCAACTAAAACCACTCTAACGTTTTATCCACATGGCGAATCGTCATGACATTCTTTCTGTTACCTTTTAAAGGTTAGTATTTATTAAAAAAAGCATCGGTTCGGCGATTGCAATGCCATCCGTGTGCTAAACCGGGAACTTATCAGCCGATGTGTTAACTGAGTACATAAAAGTCAACTCAATATAATTTTCTATGCGTTCATTTGTATTTATGGAGTTATATATGGGCAAAAAGTAATTCATACGTTTCACGTAAATCATCTAGAAGCAAAATAAAAAGACAAATTTTATTTTCGTTATAGTTTTCATCATTTTTCATCATCCATTGTTTTTATCCCACATAATCATTTTAACTGCATATATCTATCTACTATATATATAAAACACAAACAGAAATTTCGTTCCGTTCCTTTATAACTCAAGTTCCACTGAATGGATTTTGATGTAACTTGCATTGTTCGATAGATAATTTTTCAGGGAAGGTTTTAGTATATAACATATTGTTCTACGTACATTAGTTACAGAATTATGATAGAAAGTTTTGTTATTTCGGCCGAAAAGGTTACCATTGCTAATTTTTTGGCGACCATTATTGTTGCAGAAAGAACAGAAAAGGCTATACATCTCGAAAAATAAAAGAAAACTTGTTGCTAATTTTATTTTAAAAAATGAAAGAGAAAGAAAAGAAAAGCAGTTTTGGTTAGAGATAATATTATAAAACGAAAATATTTAATTTAAACATGATTGGGAATGTTCGTAATGCTTAAAAAATTATTCAAGAGGCAAGATTGCTATTGAAACAATATTTGGAGATTTTTCTTTTGCTTTTGGCAATTTTGATTTTACTTTTGACCCCAAACAATTTTATTTTAAGCCAAAAGGTGTTTTTTTTTTCAGAAAGAATTGAAACGGCTATACATCTGGAAAAATGAAAGAAAAAACTGTTACTAATTTTGTTTAAGAAAAAGAAAGAAAAGAAAAAAAAAACGAAAAACAGTTTTGATGAGAGATTTTAAGCCAAAAGGTGTTTTTTGATTGCGACAGCATTTTTGCAGTATTTTTTTTTTTGTACTTTTGGGTTAGCCGAGCCCCAGTGATATATATATATATACATATATATCTACACAAATACATATATATGCATACATATATATACACTTACATGTATGAATATATACATATATATTTATATATCTACATATATCACTGGCGCCCGGCTAACCGAAAAGTACCTTTTTTTTATTCAAATGCAAACTATATTAATGACAATGGCAATATACATCTATTTACTTCTACATATATGAAATTTCGTTCCGGCTGCTTATAACTCGAGTTCTGCTAATGGATTTTCGTAGAACTTAAACTGTAAGATAATTTTTCAGGGAAGGTTTTATTGTATAACATATCGTTCTACGTAGCTTAGTTATATAATTATTTTGGGAAGTTCTATAATCAGATCAATCCGATTATGAAAGATTAGCCTTTTTAAAATATTTTGTCGAATGGATTTCGATGGAACCTACACTGTTAGATAATTTTCTAGGGAAAGTTCGAAAATCGGGTGACCATTTTTTTTTTAAATCAAATATTAGCCTTTTCAATATTTTATTCCGATTATGAAAGATTAGCGTTCTGAAAAAGTTCTACTGGACGGATTTTGATGAGAATTGTGTTGTTAGTTAGTTAGATGCTATTTCAGGAATGTTTTAGTGTACTACATATTGTTGTATTTTGCTTAGTCAAACAGTTATGTGTATAGGTTATATAAGCAGGTGAATCCGATTCCGAAAGATTAGCCTTTTTGAAAGTTTTTATTGGGCGTATTTTTTGCGACTTGCATTGGTAAGTAGATAATTTGTAAGGATGGTTTTAGTATATTGCATATCGTTCTGTTAGTTTTAGAATTATGTTGAAAAGTTCTATAATCAGATGAAATCGATTATCAAAGATAAATCTTTATAAAAACTTCTCATGAATGGATTTTGTTAGTTAATTTGTTTGCATTGTTAGTTTGATAATTTTTAGTGATGGTTTTAGTATATTGCATATAGTTTTATCATTCTTTAGTAAACCCTAACTGTAAATGACCAAATAAGAGAGTTGGTCCTTAACAGCTAAAATTTTGACTGCACATTAGAAAACATAATAGCGCAATGACGTAATTTTTCAGTAATGTGGAAGGATATTCCAGGTAAATATATTTTAAATACAAGGTCAAATTAAACGATATATTTCGTTTGATTCAAGGTTCATTTGTAGAAACCGACCAGCGCAGCGGGCGTAGCTTGCTAGTCTATATTATAAAGGACAAACGTAACGTATGTACGTGCTTAACGCTGATGCCATTTTTAACTTGCAACACCAGACGATTAAATTTTGCTGCAATATTTTAACTTCTAAACGTCGCATATTTTCAATTTTTACACCGTCGAATAGGAAAAAAGTGCACTTTCAAATGCAATTTGTTTGATAACCGTATTGCAATTTGTTTCAAAACTGTATCTCAATTTGCGTATTTTTCATGATTTTTCAAATAATTTTCAAGCATGATTAAAAAAAAAAAATCTACCTCTATCGTGTACAGACGATTATGAAAGATAAATCCGTTTGCACTCAAATTAATATTAATTGTTCTACACTTCTTACCGGCTTTTATTTCGTAACGAAATTAAAACTTCATCAAACAATAAATAAAATAATAAAATATAAATAAAACATGAAATTAAGACATGTAGTCGAACTACCACTGGAATTATCAGAATCAAAAAAGCTGCTGTAAATGGCGATATTTAGCGATTTATTCCGCTGTTAACTCCTGGCACGTGACGAATGCAAAAGTATAGCATTTAATTAATTTCAAAAAATTTATTTGAACACATAATTGCTATTTTTCATATAAAAATGAATTTTGGCATTGTTAGCGGGCAGTCTAGAAAAATATATTAAATGTACAAAAATCTGTTAGATTAAAAAAATGGTTTTTATCTATGTTTTGTAATCCGAGAAACCTGGGTTGGAACCCCTAGTCTATATTATAAAGTACAAACGTGTCCGCGCGTAACGCTGACGTCATTTTGCGAATGGCAACAGTTGACGATGAAATTTCGGTTTTGTGATTTTTGCTACTGCATTTTTTTTTTTTAATTTCTGGACATCGCACAGTTTTAATTTTTACACCGCTATGTAGGAAAAAAATCTACTTTCAAATGCAATTTGTTTGAAAACTGTATCGCTATTTAATCATTTATTATAGCAATTAAATTAAATTTCAAGCATGATTTTTTTTAAAAATCTCTATCGCTTGCAGACGATTACAAAATATAAATCCATTTTCACTTTAAACAATATGAAAAGTTCAGCATTTGTTTCCAGCTAATATTCAATAACGAAATTAAAGCTTCATTAAGCAATAAATAAAATAGTATAAATAAAACACAAATTTAACAGACGTGTAATCGAAAATAGCGCTTAAAACCGTTGAAATTTTTGGAATAACAATAAACAAACACTGCCGTACGTAGAGAAATTTTTAGCGATTTCTTCCGCTATTAAATTATGGCTCGAGACCAATACAAAATGACCACTTTTTAATAAATTTGAAATTTTATTTGAATATATAATTGACATATTTCATATAAAAATGCTCTTTGGTGTTGTTAGATTGCAATCTAAAAAATATTAAATGTAAAAATCTATTAGAGTTTTTAATTTAAAAAAAAACTAAATTGTTTTCATACATGTTCTCAATCCCGAGAACCCCGGGTTGGATACCCTAGTACCGATAAAAGACGAACTTTAGGAACAAGTATAAAATTCCCACACAACGCACTTGTGTAGCTGATTTTCTGGAATCAATGTAGAGGAAGGTGTGTACACTCTAAGCAGTCTGCACTACTATTTCAGATTAGAAAGTTTATATTTAATTTGTTCATCGTAAAATTTTCAATCACCACATTTTACCATAGGATTTGTAATATTTTCTGAGATTAAATAAAACGAAAACTTCTTATAAAATAGTGGTAAATCTGTATGCACCCTAGTGGACCTAAAGAATCCTTCATATCAACAAGTAATGTAAAAATAATTTTTTTAAGTCAATTCCTACTTAGGTCAACAAAGAAATATTTTATATTAGTTACTTTTTATTAAATAATTACAATTAATATAAATATGTATATACATATGACAGAATCACAATATTAAGTGGCAAATTAGAAAACGAATTTCCTTTTGAGCATTTGAATTTGAATTTTGCTTTTCAATCATAAATATATAACATAAACCCGTGCAGCACTAATGTCCCACGTTATTTTTATTGAACATTTTTTTTATAATAATCATCGTTGCGGATTTTTTTTTTTTTTTTTTTTTTTTTTTTTTTTTTTTTGTAGCATCAATAATTTGAGGAAAATCTTTCATTTCATTTATGAAAACAATGGGAGAATTTTTTTCTCCCATATTAAACTAAAAGTAATTAATTTAATTTAATTAACGAATTAATATTTGAAAAAACTGTATTAACATCCAGTGTCATTCACTACAAGTTTTAAAAAATGTATTTGAACTTGAGTGGATGAATACAAAGTATTTTATTAACGATTGAAAATTTGAACAAGATATATAAATATATAGAGAGTGTGAACTAACAGTAGGAATTGAGAAAGGAGCTGACAAAAGTAAACATTATTTCTCTCGTGTAAAAATTTGAGTTCCTCTAGAAAACAATACATCCTGCGATGCACTCAGCATTTCATACCTAACCGGAACGGTTATTGGGGGGATCTTTCATACTCCATAGATGCACCCTCCTGAGAAGGTAACTCCGCCATCACCTGTTTCCATGTCTCAGAAGAATTTATTTATTATTTAAAATAAAATTTGAAGAACGAAATGTGAATAATTTATTGGTTCCTCAAACTATAGTGCGGTTCATTATTAATTCACCAAGATGTTTTCCTTATAACTTGTGAACCAATGCTTTTACGTTTTAAAAATGTACATCAATTTATACAAAATATGTACATAAAGAAAACAAGTAATAAAAAAAAATTAAGTCAATTCCTACTTTTTAATCATAAATATATAAAATAAACCCGTGCAGCATTAATGTTCCACATTATCTTTATTGAACATTATTTTATAATCATCGTTGCGGTATTTTATGTTTTGTTGGCATCACTCATTTGAGATAAATCTTTCATTTCATTTATGAAAACAATGGGAGGAATTTTTTTCTCCTATTTTAAACTAAAATTAATTAATTAAATTTAATGAATGAATTAATATTTGAAAAAACTGTATTAACATAAAGTGTCATCCACTACAAGTTTAAAAAAATTTGATTGAACTTGAGTGGATGAATAGAAAATATTTTACTAGAACCGCCCTCAAAGGGATTAGTCTGAGTGATATTGCTGAGAACATAGGGTTAACAATTACAATATAAAGAAAAAGAGCAAATTAAATGATAGAATTACAAAATATCATATATAAATTCATATACACTGTTAAAAAAATAGAAAAGAAGTATCGTTCATCAGATGTGTTGTCATAATTTTTTTTAACATGTGGCAAATAATCTCATTTTCTTAAGCACGTATTGCGCAAAACTTGAAAACAAAAATGCCGGATCTTTTAAAACGCCAAGCTTTTTAAAGTTACGTAATTGGATTGCCAGCCAATAGATTATTCTATCAAGCGTGGCTTAACGCAAATTTAATTTCATTGTTGCACCTTTTTTGTGTGTGAATTTAAAATTTTTCTTCCTTGATTATATATCTATTATTTGTATGTTTATAGAAACTCTTACACTTCAAACCACATTCATAGCATGCTTTGCTACAAACCAGATTGCAAAACTATAGTCTAAATTACTATTAAAGTATACAAAAAATCTTTCGATGACCTCTGTAAAATAACTTTTACATTAAATCTCCATATCGGCAAAATTGAAAAATTATATATATTTCAAAGTTAAGCTTAACAGATACTTATTGATTATTCTCTAGGAGGCTCTGCCCCCTGCGCCTTTACTGAGCCAATCCGCAGACTTTTCTTTTGCCTGTCTGTCTCTCCACAATCTGTCTGTTTACCTATCCGTTCTTCCGCCCGTCTCTCTAACCGATTGTCTATCTCTCTACACGTCTCGCTACCTGTCTCTATATTTCTCTACCGGTCTCGCTACCCGCCATTCTATTTCTCTAACCGTCTAACTACTTGTATGTCTAACCGTGTCTCTATCCACTTCGCTACCCATTTGTTTATCTGTCTCTCTACCCATCTGGTTATACGCCTCTCTACCCATCTTCTTACCCATCTCCGTACCCAACTACTGTCTCTCTACTCGTCAGTATACCCGTCTCACTATCCGTCTGTTTTTGTACCCGACTCGCTACAAATCTCATTACCCGTCAGTCATCTCGTCTCTGTACTCATCTCTCTACTCGTCTCTTTATCTACCACGCTACGCGTTTCGCAACCTTTCTCGCTACATTCCTATCTACCGCTGTTGCTACCCGTCTCGTGACCCATCTCGCTACCCCTCTGTCAACCCTCTTTTTACCTTTCTCTCTAGCCGTCTGTCTATTCATTTCGCTACCCGCCAGCCTACCTATGTCGCTACTCGTCTCTCTACCCGTCTGTCTACCCGTTTGTTTACTCGTCTTTCGACCTCTCGCCACCTCTTCCCAATATTTAAACAATTCATTTAATATACAGAAGCCGTTTATCAGTTATTAAATGCAAACAGAAGTAATTTATCTAATAAGTGTAATCAGATGCATTTTTTTTAAATACATACATAAACCTGAATAATAATTCATCAGTTTTGTGTTCATAGTTGTTTATATCATTTGACAATAAATCTCAACTTCTTAAACCTGAATCTTCTCAAGCTTTTTAAAAAAACCACAAGGTCTGTATAACTGCAAAGTACCCTGAGGGCTATATTAGCTACATGTTATTAAGTTAAGTGAAAGTTTCGTTATCGCGTTTGCAGCCAATTGCTTATGTCAGAAAGCGTAGCTTAACGCTATTTTAAATTCATTACTGTAACTTTTTTTTTTTTTTTTGGGGGGGGGGTAGGGGGGAAGGGTTTCGAATATATACATTTAAATTAAAACTTTTGCATCCATGCCATTACTGTTGTTTGTATTATTAACTAATACGTTGTACACAGAGCTTCATTTGAAACAAATGTAAAAGACTTCTTCTACAGTTTTTTTAGGAGAAACTTTCGTAATTGGGCCCAAAGCCAATCGGAGCATTTAATATCATTATTGTAACTCTAATAGAGTTAAAACAATACTGTTGCTAGCTTTACTTTTGTTTGAGACCAGCCTTGCCTGTGTATCTGAATGGGGAAAAGTTTCGTATCCTATGTCGGTTGGCGAAAAAAAATTTAAATGGTGCCAAAAGGTAGTTTTAGCATCTTACAAAATTTTTCAAGAGAGCGGAAAAACATGTTTTTCAAATATTTACAAACATACGTTTATTAAAGCATGTTTTTGCACCATCTTAAAAATTTAAGCACGATGCTAAAATAAATTTTTATCGCCATATTCGATATTTTAATAAGTAATGAAAATACATAAACAAACTTATTTAACAAACCTAAGAGGCATTTTTGTGATAAATAATTGTTATTGTCAGGGGGGTAAATTGTAAACAATTAATAAACGGCTAATAAATAATAAATAGCATTTAAAATCTAAAAATGGAGAACTGGTCCGTATAAAAATGCAAAACATAACATTATACGCTTGATATAAATCTTTTTTTTATTTTTTAATATTTCCGAAGGCACAGATAAAAAGGTAAAAATCTCTTTTCCAAAGGCCAAATAAAAAATATACAAAATAGAATGCCAAATATACAAAATAGAAAAATATCTGTAAAAAAATATATTTACATAATACTACATCTGCAAAAAAAATAAGATTTAGAAAAAGTAAGCCAAGTCCTGCAGATCCCAACAATCACATCGAAAAACTTATCACCAAAAAAGAACTCGCCAAATCTTACGACACAGGAGATGGATTTTTCCCTCTGAATGCAGAATATTAGTTTTTTTTCTTGTACGATGGGTGATTATAATATAATTGTTTCATTTCACATACTACATACCGTTTGATATATTGGTATTTTTATGTTATCCTGGCGCAGTTGATAAATCGCCAAATATTGTTCCTATAACATTTTCATATTGAATTCATTTCATTTAAATATAAACCTTTCACTCATTTAATTTAAAATACATGTCTTTCATTAATCCCATTTAAAATGCTAAAAAGAGAAAAAAAAAAGAAATAATGCCATAAATCGAAACCTTTTATTTAAACAACAAAGACATTTTTTTTTTTTTTTACACACATGAAATGAAAAAAGCTGCTATTGCTGAGATTTGCGCCAAATCTCTAATACCAAGTCTACCAAGTTATTGTGGGGGTTTTCTTTCAAACAGAAAAAAATACAGATTAATTTTCGATTTCTACTAAATTGAAATATATTTTATTGTGCTGAATATTAGTGCGTGCATATTTTTTTGCTCCATGTACTCCATGAACTAATTACTTTTAAATGCTAAAGGTGTAAAATTTAAAAGTAATATATCATTACAAGGTGTAATAATTTATTATACTCCATGAACTTTTCAATTCCGATTGTCTACGAAAATCTCCCGCCGGTGAAAATGACGTACGCACAAAATTTTCGTGACGTATGTACTTTAATTGTGCTTTTTTATCTATTTTTGTAATATAACTTCCAAACGGTTTGACACTTATTCTTGGTAATAAATAGACGACGTTGTCACCTTTATAGGTACCTGCTGTAAAAATTTGAACGAAATCCGTTAAATATTTTTTGAGTTATGCTTGACGAAAGGTTTTAATATCCATCGTAGCTATATATGGGGCAAAGTAATACTGCGCTGTGTATTAGTCTTCGTTGCACTCAGACAATTAACGATTGAAAATTTGAACAAGATATATATAGAGGGGGTGTGAGCTAATAGTAGGAATTTAAAAACGAGAAAAAAATGAGCATTTTTTTAATTAGAGGATGAGTTTTAAGATTTTTTGTAATCTATACTTAATAAAGAACATGTCCTGATGACTCATAATCAATGCAGACCTCAACCTTTGCTCCGAGGACAATAAAATTTCAAAGGCATTTTTCTTTCATATTGTAGGCGCATACTAAGAAATGATTTTTAAAAATTCACCCCCTAAGCGGGTTGAATGGGGTGTCGAATATTTTAGGTCATTTCGCCATACCTCAGCAGCAATCTTAGGTAAGAGAGTGACATTCAGTATAACTTTTCTACTAAAAAAGTAGAAGTTTTATCGCCAACATCGACTGTTAACACAATTATGGAAGATTAAACGTATAAGACAACTATTTCTGATAATTGTTATTAGATATTTTGCGTGACATTTTTCCAAGGATTTTTTTTTTTAATTTTATATTTTATAAATTGTTTTTGCGCTTTTCTTCTTCAGCGATGGTAAAAATCAAGTCAGGAAATTTTAGAAAATCGCTAGTTAGCAATCTAATGGACCACGCGCACTGAGCGGAGCTATACTTGTAGAGAATTAGCTTTATTTGAATGTTTAGCTGTATTAGAACGTTTTTAATGTCTTTTATATATTAACAATAGCTTTCGGAGCCTAGTTTCTCAATTATAGAAATCTCCATTTTTCACTAATGCTCGTATTCACCATCTACCTCAGCGTAGAATGCCTGGGTCGAACACTCAAATGGTATTCATCATTAATCTAACTGGACTTCAGTCACGATCATGTCCAAACAGGTTAATCGAGAATATTATTCGAGCTTTCGACCGAGGTTTTCTAGGTTGAGGTTAATGGTGAATGCGAGCATTAGAGGGGGGTCCACCTCCTCGAAATATTAAATTCATTTAAACCATTTATGAATATCGACTGCCTTAATTGGGTCCAAAGATCCATGACCGAATGATGAGCGCATTGTAATACTACTTTAACGCTCTATAATTATAGTAGAGTTAAAATTTGCAGTGTAAGAAAAGACAATCAGCAATGAATCAATCAATAAATAGGAAAGAAAAATTAATAATCAATATAATTGAATCATAATAAATGTATTTCCGAAAATAATTTTCAAAGAAAATGTAAATCGTAACCTATGAATTTTTTAACAGAAGGCGATTTTTAAATGCTTAAAAAATGCGACTCCAAAATTACACTTGTACTACACACTAGCTTGTGAGTTATGCTTAAAGAACTACACTCATTGCAATCTGTATTGCAGTGATTAAAAGTGTTTTTAATAGGAGTTTCAAAATTTAATCCAGCATAATTCCTAAATTACTTGACCGAAAGATTTCCTGTTTGGTATCCGAAGGTACAATGCACCCAAGAAATCAAATATAATATCGTAATTAGGTGTTACTATTTAAAATTTTAAAGTTTGTTACAATCTCTATATGTAGACAACCCTCTAAAGAAACTTTAAGTGTAACATTAATTTGTAGGTGGTATTACTAATACAGTCACATTTTTATAGAATGATTTGTGACAGAATTAGTAAGTGGTTATCACTTTGTTTTCAGGAGCGTACCAAAATATTGGCTTTAATATAAATAAAGACAAACAAGGTTCAATTAAAGTTATTACGGTATGGAACCAGATAAAGGAAGGAAAAGGGGACTGAAGAAACTAGTCGTTGGGGGCCACCGTAATACTTACCCATCATGGATATGCATAATGTAAAATATTAAAATAAAAATGTGTAAAGTACTTATAAAATGCATTGCAATTCAAATAAAATCGTGGCTTGATGACGTCACAAACTTTAAAGGCTCGATTACTGAATTGCTTGAAGAGATTTTTCCTTATAACTCCAAAAATAATAATCCTATTAACTAGCGGTTTATTGCATCTGATTAAGCGTCAAATTTCAAATTAAAATATATCTTTGAAGTGAAATTTGGATGAAATACAGGGTCATGAAAAATCGAAGAGTGTGGAAAATAGGATTCCAAATATCTCGGCAACTAATTATCCGATCGACTTCATGCTTTATTCAAAATTTATGTTTTTTTATTGTCTTTTATATTCATTTCTTAAAATAAACAATTTCGGAAATTTTTATATACCTTTCATCAGAACGAATATTTCGAGAGTCCGAAAAAAATTGTCCCGGTTAATCGAGGTTATTGAAATGAAATAGGCTTCTTCCCATTATTACATACTAAGTACATACCAAATTGCAAGTCTCTATCTCAATTTTTTCGGGAGATAGAGCGTTTACAGACACACAGACACACACACAGACACACACACAGACACACAGACGGACGGCAAAATTTTTTTTCTAAAAATATGTTTTTCGGAATCTCCAGTGTCTGAAACGTGTAAATCCGTCAAAAAAATTTTTTCGATTTTCAAAACGATTACAAGACTTACCCTATACTACGTATGATGGGTAAGTAAAAATGGAATGGAATATAGAAAACATTAAAAATAAAAATATCATAAAGGTAGCTGAAATATTCGACAGAAATCTTTGGGAGCTTAGAAAAAAATTGCTTCGGCCCTGAGAAAACAGTTGTCTGAAGACGAATCTGTACTATGAGTTACGAATGAGCTTATATATTCCAATAAGTAGATAAATAGTAAAATTGAAATTTTATATACACGTTTCTTTTTACTGATTAAAAACAATGGAAACTTATGGCTGTAAAAGCATTGATTTTTGTAAAAAAGTAAAATAAATCACAAAACTGTTTTCTTTCAATGCATATGGAGCCACGCTTCTAATCATAGGAAAATTTGAAAAACACTTAAACTATTCTTAGTTTTATTATTTATTCGTAAGTTCCTCAACTGATTATTATATTTTCATAGTAATAAGAAGTTTAATTCAAAACAATATCGTAAGCATATTATGTTTCAAAATTGTTTTATCAAAGTGTGTAATATGTAGCATCTTTAGTATAAAAATTCTGCTGTATGTTCTAAAACAATTACTTTAAAAGAATGTAAAACCCTCAGTGAAATAAGAATAACAAATTATTTTCTAAATATTTTGTTTGAGACTATATATTTAGATCACTTGATTAATGTGTACACTGTTAAATCTGAACTACAAATCATTGGAATGGCAATTTTTGTAAGCTGCTTCTTATCTTAACATTAGAAAAAAGAATTGGTTTTACATTATTATGCAAAAAATATACAATCTTCTAAAATTATTTCCACTTCGTTTTTTATGGACTGTCTTTCTGTAAAACAATACAATATATAATATAATCGCAAACTTTTTAAATGTTTCTTTACGCTTACTATAAATTGTAGATCTTCCGTATTCGTCCTTATGATAACGGCTAAAAATAAAGAAAACTTAATTGACTCAATGAATATGCAACTAAACTTCGAAACTAGTGTCTAGAATAGCAAATTTTAAAAATGCTTAACGTTTTTTATTTATGTTAGTTATTCGCATCATCCTGACTTTATTATTACATTTCGAGGTAATAAAAAAAAGATTATTATTTTTCAAAAATATTTCTGCAAATTGTTAACTTTTTTTTTGCATCTAAATTCTGCTTTTATTTCTATAAAATATTCTTTTAATAGAAAGCATCACTTTCACTACAAGAATAATAAATTTTTCACTATTTGTTACCAGCTATGTAACTAGATCACTTGATTAATGTTCAGTTTTATACGTGACCTGCGAATTATCGACATTTGAATTTTCGTAAGCTGCTTTTTGTCGATAACGTTATATAAATGGATCGTTTTTACATTAGTGTAGGAGAAATACATAATGTGGGAAAACTATTTCGCTCTTCATTTTTTATTTGTTGTATCGAGGTAAAACAATGCGATACATAACACATTTTCTAAATTGAAAATGTTTCTTGTTACTGATTTTAAACTGTGGAAAATAGGTATTGTGTCTTATCGTAAAGGTAAAATAAATCATAAAACTGTATTCTATGAATATGCAACTATGGTCATAATATGAGTTCTAGTTTTCCAACTGGGCAAAAAATGTCCGGGCCAGGATTCGAACCTGGGATATCTCGGCTGACGCTGCCATGCTCTACCAACTGAGCCATCCCGGTCGAATCTGGAGGACCTAATTCATCCAGTTAACCTTATTGATCATAGCATCTGGTCGGATATCTGAATCAGCTCAACAGAGCAGATCGCAGGTAATGGAACTCCAGTAAACGCTGGAAACGTGATTACACTAGATTAATTTTAACACAATTAGTTGGAAAATTAGAACTCATTTGATTTCTTTACCAATTTAATTGTGTTAAAATTAATCTAGTGTATGGTCATAATAACCAATCTCTAGTATAATAAAATTAAAAATCTCTTAGCGTTTCTTATTTATGTTCTTTATTGTTTAAATCCACAATTGATTATTACATTTTCGTGCAATAAGAAATCCCACACAAAAACAATTACAATGACACGTAATTTTTCAAAAAAAAAAAAAAAAAAAAAAAATCCAAACTGTGAAAATACAAAAATCTTTGTTATGAGAATTATGGTTCATTTTCTCAAAATATCCTTTAAATAAAATTACAAAATTGACAATACAAGAAGAACCAATCTTTTGTAATACCATTTGTTATCAACTATATATTTAAATCAATTGGTTAGTGTATATTTTTAATCCTGAACTGCAAATCATTGACATGACAATTGTTGTAAGTCGCTTTTTTTTATAATGTTTTAAAAAGAATAGGTTATACATTAGTGTGGGAAAAA
The DNA here is from genome assembly GCA_963931845.1 of Maratus michaelseni. Classification (NCBI taxonomy): domain Eukaryota; kingdom Metazoa; phylum Arthropoda; class Arachnida; order Araneae; family Salticidae; genus Maratus; species Maratus michaelseni. Next base: position 308,840,810 of record OZ007588.1, read on the forward strand.
ATACATAGTCAGGGAAAGTTATTCTGCCCTTAATTTTTTATCGTTTGTTTCTTCTAAAAACATTCCCATAAATAATACATTTAATAAATTAAAATGAATTTGTTCAAAACAAACAGTTTAGCGTTCCTATTTCTAACTAAATTTTAAATTGTTTATTTTTAGCTGATTCATAATCAGAGCTTTGTTCGTTTTTTAATATTGTGTTTCCCATCTCTTTCTTACTTGCTATTTCTAAAAGCAAAAATTATCGAGTTGAATTTTGTTGAACAAAGCATCGTTTGTAAACAGTAACATGTCTCTATACAGATGCTCCATAAAGGTTGTTGTGCGATTTATTTTTTAAATGCTGTATGTAAATAAAGAACGTAAATTGTAGAAGTATTAAAAATATGGCAGGAAACAACATTATCTTCATAACTTCATTCTGTCATTAATTGTTATAACATAATTTTTTTATGCGGACAACCCCACTAGACGAAATTGGCGAATTAAAAAAAAATTCCAATTCCTAAAACAACATTAAAATAAACTATATATCTGTATTTTTTTAATTGAATTAGTTTTCGTTAAGTTAAAACTCATCATTGAGACAAACTTGACTACCAAATTGTCCGACAACTGGGGTGTATTTGTGTATGTGTAATAATTAGGGATGACAAATATTTACATTTTATTAACAAATTTGTAAGTCATAAGATTTATGCACAAAGATTCGTCTTGTCGTCGGATCGTGAATATAAAGTAAGTGAAATATGAAATAGGCCGTACGTATAGTTAACTAATTCATGGTTTATTAAGATACAAATATTCATTTTAAAACAACAGAAATCAATATACAATTGCAACATTAAATAAAGTCTAGTAATTAAATCAAGATCAGTATTACTAAGGATGCACAGACGTGTCTTAAAATTTTGATATATCGATTATTAGAGGCTTTGATTGTTATGGCTGCAAAGACTAGTTATCAAAATTCACCCACTCACCTAAATATCCCTTGAGTGACATCCGAGACTAGGGGATCTCTCTCTCTCTCCTTTCATGTTCCCTTAGTTCACCTATCTTCCATCGGAGTAGTATCGCTCCCATTTCTTTATTCATAGGCAGGCATCTCCTCTCTATCGTCACGTTTACTGATCTCTCTCCTTATCCGATTTATTTGTTCGCTAAGGCCGAAGCGCCACAGGGACACAAACCTGCTAGCGCAATAAAAGTCCCTCAGGACTTGGGTTCGGTGGTCGTCTACGCACCGGGCGCCCGTCATGGCACCTGGCGGCGCAGCTTACTTTTCCTTTTACCGTTCGCTAAAATTTAATGCAACTTTAACACTCTTCCGAAAAATTCAACTGCTCTGCTCTCTCTTTCATCCAAACACACTTTTTTTTTTCCTTTTTTACCTTTTCTTTTCGACCCCGAGAAATCTTCCTTCCCTAATCAAATTATCTTACTCAATCCCCTATTGTATAAGCTTTGGTTTCTCCGTTCTGTTTTATTTTCATTCGCCAATTCGTTAATCCTCAACGAGACTACGTTGCCACCCCAATATACACACGCCCTCTTATAAAATTAATATATGTTAAAACAACGCCGGGCTCCAAAACTGCAAAAACATCACCCCACAGTTCTGTAATCTCTCTGACATATTTATCGCTTTATTTTTTTCTATAGCGCACTGCTAATCTCTTGTTGTAGATGTAAATGCTGGTTTAACACTCCAGGGGTGTTTTTTTCTCGAAAATAGAAATTCTCAGGATTCACAGACATATTTATTACCGAAGCCCGACCATATTCTAATCTATTTAATATCGCCATTCTACGATTGCCATTAGACAGTGCCGTCGTGGAGGGTCTTTAAACACAGATGCTTACCGTTCTGTATTTCCTACTCCCCGTTGCTTGCTAAGGTCAATGACTTGACAAAATCTTGACTATCTAATTTTATGTGACTATTAAACTAGAAATGTAATTCTGTAAGATTTTGCAAAAAAGAAGAAAAGCGTTTGCAGATGAGCTTAAACACAACATAATCGATGCTTGTAATAATATCAGTCAGAAAAAAATCGAAAATAGTTACAGAAGTATTATTATAAGAAATCAGATGGATATTGAAAATAATAGAAAACACTTTCAGAATGTTTTGTATTTTTATTATTATTATTATTAATGTTTGTAGGACATAAAACTACACTTGACTCTTTACATATCTGACTTTGTAATGCTTATTTAGATGTATTTGCGATAGAATTTGTTAAAAGTTTGTCATATTATTTTGATTGAAAGAACGCTATCGTCAAGTTGTATATTGTTCTTTTTCACTAATGCAATAGCATTTTAAGCGGTGCGAAAAGGTGGTATAAGAGAGTTTTCTTTTCTTTGTTATAATTATATTAATTTTAGATAGAATTTTTGAAATGGTATTGTTTCAGCGAAATAAGAAAAAATCTAATTAACCAACACGGAATAAAGGGATCGTAAAAATTTAAAAAAGTGTAACTTTTTTTAAATTATCATAAGTACTACTTCATTAATATAATTTTATTTCTTAACTTACTTTTAAGAGAGAGACCTATGCAATATACATTTCCTACTTATCTCTGGGAGATATAAAACTAAAGCGTAATTCAGTCTTTTTGGACTTCACATGACTGTAATTTTTTAATGATTTGGTATTCCAGCTAAATTTGATTCGGTTGTCACACGGAAATTCGGTTCTCGAACAAGAAATTCTAACAAAAGTTGATTCGGTCTTTAAACGGAAATTCGGTTCTCAAACAAAAAATTCTAGCGAAATTTGATTCGGTTCTCTAACAAAAAAAAAATCTAAAGAAATTCGATTCGGTCCTCAAATGGAAATTCAATTTTCGACCAATCCGAATGTCGGACATTATCGACTGAATGAAGGAATATATAAAAATCTATCGAAATATATTTTTCGGTTGTTTCATGTATGCGACTTTCAAATACGTGCGATATATTCATCGCACAAGTGTTAATGAAATGCAGCAATTCGAGATTGTAATTTTTAAATCCTCTCATTTTTTCTTTTAATTATTTTGCTATTTTCCTATGTTTGTTTTCAGGGAGGGAAAATACATATACAGTCGATATACTGATCCTGGCGCTAACACATTTTATGCATTTTGAGATTCATCAACAGCGAATTTGACTACCGAATTGAGTAGCATAAAAAATCATAAGGTAAACTCCCTCTTGGTCCAATTCTTAAATTCTGCAAAGTCTAGTCGTTGTAGGTAAGTGTTATTATTATTATTATTATTAATATTATTATTATTATTAAATTTTTATTAAATTTCCTTCACTTTTTCAATGCATTATGTAACTAGTCGTTGGGGGACACCGTAATACTTACCCATCATGGATATGCATAATGTAAAATATTAAAATAAAAATGTGTAAACTACTTATAAAATGCATTGCAATTCGAATAAAATCGTGGCTTGATGACGTCATAAACTTTAAAGGCTGGATTACTGAATTTCTTGAAAGAGGTTTTTCCTTATAACTCCAAAAATAATAATCCTATTAACTAGCGGTTTATTGCATCTGATTAAGTGTCAAATTTTTAATTAAAATATATCTTTAAAGTGAAATTTTGATGAAATACAGGATCATGAAAAATCGAAGAGTGTGGAAAACAGGATTCTAAATATCTCGGCAACTCATTATCCGATCGACTTCATGCTTTATATAAAATTTATGTTTTTTTATTGTCTTTTATATTCATTTCTTAAAATAAACAATTTCGAAAATTTTTATATACCTTTTATCAGAACGAATATTTCGAGAGTCCGAAAAAAATAGTTCCGGTTAATCGAGGTTACTGAAATCAAATAAGCTTTTTCCCATTATTACATACTAAGTACATACCAAATTGCAAGTCACTATCTCAATTTTTTCGGGAGATAGAGCGTTTACAGACACACAGACACACAGACGGACGGCAAATTTTTTTTTCTAAAAATATGTTTTTCGGAATCTTCACTGTCTGACACGTGTAAATCTGTCAAAAAAAATTTTCGATTTTCAAAACGATTACAAGACTTATCCTATACTACGTATGATGGGTAAGTAATAATATATCGTATTGTAACAGGTATTTGTATTTTAATGTACTGTGCATTACTGTATACTTTTAAATTGATCACTGTTTAAAACTGTATTGTTTAAATTGGCAAATACAGGGAGTAACTTTGGAGACGGACACAAATCATCTGCATTTTTATCATTTCTTCTTGAAAAAAATTCATTAGGTTCTCGAACAATTCTCTAATATTTTGAAGAAATAGTGTTCGAGAACAGAGGTACCGCTGTAATTGTTTTTGAAACCATTGTAAACAATGATTAAACAAGAACGAAAAACCATGCGTCAAGCATAAATTATGTAACACTTTCCAATGCTTCCAAAATAATTTTACAAATCATTACCGTTTAATAAGCTGAAAGATAACATCGAAGTAAACAATTTGGAAAACGCATAACATATTTAAAAACGTAATTTCAGGAATTTCCAACATTTATTTCCAACATATACAACATTCGGAAAAATATCCGAATACTTTTATTCAGCCCTGTATATGATCTATAGATTTGTATGTATACTACATAGGATGCTAAATTTTAATTCAGTTAAGAACAGCGTAGCACAGTTTAAAATTCTCCTTCTTAAACTTAAAACGCATTCCAGGAATTATTGTTAACAGACAGTAGAGAATTCTTTTGTGTGACCCTGTAAATGAACGATGACTGCTGTGCACACAATATTCTTTATTAAGCCTCTTGTAATGCACCTTAGTGATATATATAAATTTCAATGCGTTTAAAAGAGTGAAACATTACTTAATTAAACCGCAAACGATTTTTCTCCATAGACGTAATGTAACGGGATTATTTTGACTGTCCCTGTAAAGTAACTATAAGTGCTATACACACCCTATTTGATATTAAGCTTCTTTTAATGCACCTTAGTGATATATATCAATTACAATGTGTTTGAAATTGTGTAACATCATTAAAATAAACCGCAAATGATTTTCCCCCATAGACCGTAATGTAACGGAACTCTTTTGAGTTTCCCTGTAAAAAACTATAAGTGCTGCATACTTCAGTTGAAATTGGGAACATGCTATAGATAACGACAATAACATATAAAAATTGCAGAGCAATCCGAGCATATTTACGGGAGTTAGAGCACGGACAGACGGCAGACGGCAGACGGCCAGACGGTAGACGGCCATACGGCCAGAAAAACCGAAGTCATTAACACTTTTCAACTAGGTTGGAAAGTGTTAAAAATATAACATTTTCTTGCACAAAAGTTACTTTAATGTTAATAAAACAAATTTCATGAACTTTTAGACATGTATCAGAGGTTTAAGCTGTGACCTAGTAAACTAAGTTCTTGAAGAAATAAATTATGGCAATAATTCTGCCTTATTTTTTTAATATAATTTAGCATATTATAAATAATTAAATTATTTAGCATATAAATTTTGTTATCTGACGATTAAAAGAAATGTTTTACAAAAAACAAAAACCTTTTTTTAAAAAGACTTGTTTTTAAAAAACATTTAAAAACATTAAAGTTTCATTCTTAAAGCAAAAAATAACTTTGGAAGTTCATTGAAAATAACTGCAGTTTTATTCTCTTTGTACAAAAACTCGACTTAAGATACAATGAAAAACTTTTTATTGCAACTACAATTAAATATAAATTGGGTATTTTATAAAAGGATTTTAATTCTGCGTAAAATGTTTCTTATAAAAAAATATAATTAATTATGTGCAAAATAAAGACATTTAATACTTACGCCAAATAAAATGGCGCAATTTATTAAAATATTTTAAAAACAATTTACGATTACAGTTCACAAGCTTTACATAATAGAACCATATAGAGTTATAGAATAGAATGTTAAGCTTGTATAAAAAAGCAAATTTGTATCACATTAAAGAATATTATGTGGGAAACTTTCTTTTTTTTCTTTCATTGTTATTTAAAATGCATTGTTTAGGTATTTTTCAAAACAGATTACTTAAAAATATTATTTTAACATAATTTTAAAATGTAACATATGATTTTCAGCATTTTAAAATATTGTGTACGTGTCAGTAGAAAATATACTTTCAGAGTCGCACTTCAAAACACAAAAACATTTAAACAATTATAAATGATTTCTTTATACAATCATATTTTGTAATGCATATATATATATATATATATATATATATATATATAGAGAGAGAGAGAGAGAGAGAGAGAAAACAGCATATTAAAAAAAAAACGAATACTTTGAAACACATTAAAAATTTCGAAAAATATCTAATGCATTCAATTAAAATCTCGACATGTAAAAAAAAGGAACTTTACATTGGGATTTACGGCAGTGCTTATTTGATTATTTTCAAAATTGATTTTCAACACACACACATACATTGCTAATTTTTTAAACTTTCAAATCTAATCATAGGAAAAAATTACTTTTTACGACATTTTTGTTACAGAAAATATAAAAGATGTGAGCGATTTGTGCATGTCTACTTATACAATTACAAACCGCTAAATACTATAATGTAATAATACTATAAGTCTATTAAAACTTGTTGAGCCTTATTTCTTACAAATCTTTAGTACCATATATTAATAATTCATTATAATGTTTCTTCTTCACAGTTGTACATGAAAACAACGATAAAACTGAACACCGCTGTACCCAAGTTCTGAGGCACTTTTAATGAGCACGACCAGAAGGAGTCTTGTGTGCTCTACTGCCGGTGGGGGCATCGTCATCTGCGCATCACTCCCATCTTCCCAAGACATTGACGACATAGTCGCTGCGACAGCATGAGACAGTGAAACCTGTGCCCTAAGGGGAACCACCCAGAAACATTTGGCGACGTGCCAGAGTCCGCCAGCAGCTTCGGAAACCAGACACCCAGAAGGCAGCTGGGCCTTATGCCTTGAGCCAAGTTTCCGCAGTACGTACTTGATGTACTAGTGCTTTGGGTTGTGGGAAAACGACGATAAATTGATTTTATTTGAAATCTCAAAATACAAATAAAATCGATCATACAAAATTTCAATTAATATGCCTTTATGATACTTCTTTGATACTACAGGTTAAACCATCATATACGAATTTATTAAGATTAATTTTAAACAAGAACGAAAAATCATGCGTCAAGCATAGATTATGTAACACTTTCCAACGCTTCCAAAATAATTTTACGAATCATACTCTTTAATAAGCTAAAAGATAACATCTAAGTAATCCGAATACTTTTATTCAGCCCTGTATAGGATCTATAGATTTGTATATATACTACATAGGATGCTAAATTTTAGTTCAGTTAAGAAACACGTAGCACAGTTTAAAATTCTCCGTCTGGAGTTAAATAATACGGAAATGTGTTCCCGAACTTTTCTGCTTCCCTGTATAGGATCTACAGAATTTATACACACCACGTAATATACAAAAAGCGATTTAAAATTAAAATCGCGTTCAGTAACTTAAAACGCAGTTCCAGGAATTATTGTAAACATACAGTAGAGAATTCTTTTGTGTGTCCCTGTAAATGAACGATGACTGCTATACACACAATATTCTGTAGTAAGTCTCTTGTAATGAACCTTATATAAATTTCAATGCGTTTAAAATAGGGAAACATTATTTAAATAAACCGCAGACGATTTTTCTCCATAGACGTAATGTAACGGAATTCTTTTGACTGTCCCTGTAAAGTAAGTATAAGTGCTATGCACACACTATTCCATATTAGGCTTCTTCTAATGCACCTTAGTGATATATATAAATTTCAATGCGTTTAAAATAGTGAAACATTATTTAAATAAACCGCAAATGATTTTTCCGCATAGACCGCAATGTAGCGGAATTCTTTTGAGTGTCCCTGTAAAAAAACTATCAGTGCTACACACTTCCGTTGAAATAGGGAACATGCTATAGATAACGATTATAACATATAAAAATTGCAGGGCAATCCGAGCATATTTACGGGAGTTAGAGCACGGACAGACGGCAGACGGCCAGACGGCAGACGGCCAGACGGCAGACGGCAGACGGCCAGACGGCAGACGGCAGACGGCCAGACGGCAGACGGCAGACGGCCAGACGGCCAGACAAACCGAAGTCATAAGCACTTTTCAACTAGGTTGGAAAGTGCTAAAAAGCATTTGTCAAGATCCAATAGTAATGCGACATTTTTCTGAAAGTGACTAATTAAAAAAATATCTGTTTTTATTTTATTTTTTATTTAAAAATTAAAAAATATATACAGTATGCCCACTAAAGTCCTTTGCCACACTCTTAACTTCAAAACGGCTGCTACTATATTCATAAAAGTAGTGTCTAGAAATAGTAAAATAGCCACGCGCAACTCAATGAAATCGCCGACGGCGCCACCTGGTGGAATGCTGCGGTGTTAGCATTCCAATCTCGAAAACAGAAAGAGATAGAGAAATAAAGTTAGTTACAAAGTTGTAGAGCATCATCGATTTAGTACGAAAAGACACCTTGCGGATATTAATGCGAAGAATAGAACGGTCAAAACGTGCATTTGTTTTATCGTGATTTCTTATACTGTGACGTGACAAAACGATCTTAGAAAGAAAAAAAAACAACTAGTTATAATAATATACCTCTATTTTAGATGTTCAAACTTCTCATCGTCAGCTGCAATGCATATTCGGATCCTTGTTGGAATTTCACGTTGCACACGTTGGAGCATAGATGGTGACTCGTTGGCACAAGCGTCCGTAATGCGTCGTTTAAGGTCCTGCAATGTTTGTGGAGGTGTCGCATATACCTTCTGTTACATAACTGGTTGTTTATTTCATTCTAAGATCGTTTTGTCACGTCACAGTGTAGGAAATCACGAAAAAAAATGCGCGTTTTAATTGTTTTTTCTTCGCATTAATGTCCAAAATATGTCTTTTCGTACTAAATTGATGATGCTCTACAACTGTGTAAATCACTTTTTTTCTCTATCTCTTTCCGTTTTCGAAATAGGAATGCTAACTACGCAGCATTCCACTAGGTGGTACCGTAGGCAGTTTCATTGAGTAGCGCATGGCTACTTTACTATACCTATACACCACTTTTATGAATATAGCAGCACCCGTTCCGAAATTAAGAGGGTGGCAAGGGACTTTAGTGGGCATACTGTATATAGCCTAATGCACTGAATTACAGTTATTTACGAACACTGTTAAAATTTTTAGTTGAATGTTAAACAATTCAAATCGTGTAAAATAATTTTCACAGGGTTTTCAATTTTTTAAATAATTTTTATTTAAGTGACCCAATATCGTTCTTTTTAACTTATAAAACAATTTCCTAATTGCTTAACCTCGAAAATGATTTCTTCTCCAAAAAATGAACCTGTTCAATAACGTATTAGAACAAGTAATCGTTTTGCACTACCAATAGGCTGTTTCAGGGCAGGCGGAATTCCACTCACTTGTCCAGTTGTTAGAATGCTGGCTACAAGAGGTGTCGAATCTCGGCTCAGGCTTGAGTGTTCATAGTGTGAGGGACTTTTCTTTAAAGAGAGGTTCCTTTCTGATCAGCCAAATTCGTACAGAATGTTCGTAGCCACAAATTAGTTCATTATTTTATTAATCCATTCTTTAACATTTTACAAATTCTTTCAGATTTTACTTGTTACATGTTCTATCTATACACATTTATGAAACATGTTAAACAAACCTAAAACAAAATTGAATCAGTCAGTCTAGAAAGGATACTTGTTCTAAAATGAACTTTTCTGGTGACACAAAAAATGTTTTTCTGAGAAATATAAAGGTAGTTTTTGGAAGTTTGGACCTTATGACTTAAGATTAATTGATATTGTTGAAATTTCTTCATGATCTATAAATGATGTAATAAAAATAAAATGAAATTTGTAATAAGTGAACTTTCTATAATGAAATGAAGATAAATTATATGAAAAAGATAGTTTAACTTGAAATAGATAGACTATATATTACATAACTTAAAAAATATACATTGAAAAAATATTATTATACATCGATTGATACATGATGTGAGACATGGAAAAATCTATACTGTAAAAACTTTTTTAATTCATCAACAGGTTATTCAACTTCATTGTTTGGCCATAATGAAATTTCTTCTTAAAATCTTTTAAATGCATTAGGAAAACTGCATCAGGCCCTGAGGCGATTTAAGTCCTCAATCTTTTTTACATTAATTAGGACTGGTCCTTCATATACTTTTTCAGTTAACAGCTCAACTGTATCTTTAAGCTTAAGAGAGAAAGAGTTCCTGTTTAACCCATCAATGTATTCTCTTGTAGTGAAAATGCTTGTACTGTTAGATGTATATTTAAAGTGCATAAAAGATTCTAGCTGATATCGTACTTTAACATATTTTCAGACATTTCCTCCTCTTGATTCTTCTGAAATGCTTCCTGATTTGTAAAGAGATGGTCACCAATTAGCAAAATTTAATACAGCGTCCGTCTAAAAAAAGTCATAGTAAACATTTTTGAATTTTTTGGTGTAATTCATATTAATGAACAATACTATTTTGTATCCTAGATTCGAGAAAATTTTTATATAGCTCTTTTTATAATGGATTCAAACAATTTAACGATGGAGTCATTTCTGAAAGGACACATGTCCATGGAGAAGTGTCATTCAATACTGAAATTTGTTTTCCTCTTCCTTTAAAGATAGATAAATAATATATAGATGTCAGACTAGAGCTTTTTCTTTTCAGAAGTCATAGATTATGGGTGAAAGTATCATATTCTACAATAAAACTCTTTTGGACAATTTTGGACTTATTTTTGCACTTTCTAGAATGACTGTTTCAATTATAGTTCACTATTTTGCCATTTCCTGATTCTTTGAAGTACTAAATTATGGTAAAACGTTTCACCATCTTATGTTTGTAGCTATTACAAAATAAAAAGTTCAGCCTATCACGAAATTCTTAACAATGAGATTCTTTATTGCATTACTTACTCTCTAGAAATAGATGAAATTTGTTAAGACTTTCGTTATGAAAAAAGCCTATGTTATTATTAACTATATCACTTTATCATGTTTGAATTTAACTGACACAAATCCAGTATAAATTTAAGTTTTTAGGTGCGTTCGTAATTATATAAATACGTAGCACCTATTGTCGTCGCTTGGTCCGTCCGTCTGTCTGTCCGTCTGTCTGTCCGTCCGTCCGCATATAACAACGCAAAAACTACCCATCCGAATGGTTTGAAATTTAAAATATATTATCTTTGCAGAATTTTGTCCAGACATTTCAAATTTTATTAAAATCGAATCAAAACTTTAGGAGATATTAATAAAAATATTTATTAAGAAATTTGATTTTTTTTTAATCGGAGCTTTTTTGTTATAGGAGCTTCCGAAGTTTAATCGTTAAGCGACCGAGATACTTATTTTATTACAGAAATTAATCTACAGACGATATAATTCATTTCACAGAATTAAAAATCAGAAAAGATCTGAATATTTATATAACTAGTTATAGTACGAACGCACCTCATTTGTCACGCTTGACGTACAATTTCCAACTTGTTAATGTAAATGAAACAGATTAAAATAGGTATTTGCTGGGAACGAGCAAAATAAGAATGAAAATGAAAGAAGTTTTTCATACACAGCAATAACAAAATATGCAATGAACATTTTAGTTTAAAAATACTTCGAACAATCGAAAATGTAGAATCACTCAATGCAACTTTTTATGTCATTTAAAATAACTATTACTTATGTTTATTATTCTTAATTATTATCCTTTACTTTATCTTCTCAATAAAATCCAATAAATTTTTAGTGTCACATGTTACGTACTCAGCAGATTGTTTAATTATGTATGAGTAAATAAGATTATTTTTTACTTATGTCATTTTACTTAAAATGCACAAAAATATTTAACATTATTGAGAAAACAAGAATTTATTATATATTTATATGTAGACACACATACACACGTATATGTATGTATATGTATGTATATATACCGGATGCGCCAAAAGTTCCTTAAAACATTAAAAATTCATTAAAAAGAAACAAATGTTGCAAAAAAATTGCGGTTTGCAGGAATGGGATTAGAGGGAGATCGTATTTTTTTTAATAGCTAAAAAATTGTTTTCAAAAATTACCGAAAGATGGCGCAGTATGCATAATATGAAACAGATTTATGCAAATCAGGCTGTCAATAAAATCCCTTAACACTTTCCGGCACAGTGGTCCCACTCCGGGCACACCTAATTTGAATTCCAAACTCGCGTACGACACCAAGAATATTTTAATAAAATGTGTTTCTATAATGAAAGCTGAAACAGAATATTGCTTCAATAAGTAGTTCCTATTTTATAAAAAAGTCGTTTATAAATTCCGGTGTCAGTCAGTAATTTCTCATTTTACGAGAAGAATTTGTCTGTGTCGGAAAGGGTTAATGCACACAGATCCTTCAGTCGACGTCGGCAGTATGCTATTGTTACAAGATCAGGAGCTGTTGGTTAAAATCTTTTACAAGAACGAAGAATCGGCAATTGGCGAATTTCGAAAATTCTACACGGCAAAATGACTGAAGACGAGAAAAAGACATGTTTCAAGTTCTGGAATACTGAAGCTTGTCAGACGTTTCTCAGAAATGGGTCTTTCACTATAAGCCTAATTTGAATACATCTGCTTCATATTATGCATGGCAGCGCCATCTATCGGTAATTTTTTGAAAAACAGCTTTTTTGTTATTAAAAAAATCCGATGTCCCTCTAATCCCAATCCTGCGAACCGCAATCTTTTAGCATCATTTGTTTCTTTTTAATGAAAAAAAAGCATTTGTAAAGTTTTAACGAACTTTTGGCGCAAAATGAAATAATGAAAACGAAATAATTTGTATTATGCACATCTAACGAATGATTATTAAGCATTCTAATAGAGAAAAGGGAAACGTGAACGAAAGAAAGCAAAAAGGTCTAGAACATATGCGCATTCATTAATTTTTGATGCGTGGACAAAAATACAGTTTTACATAACAACGAAAATAACATTTTTATCGATAAATGATTATTCATCAGTAAAGTAACATCAAAATAATTAACGGTTTTTTGTAGGTTTCTTTTGTAAACACTAATATTTTATTAACATAAAATATGAAAACAATAATTGTAATTAACCATTAAAAGTACTTCATTCTTTATGAAGAGAATTAAAATTTTTCTGACATCGGAAAAAGTGGAACAAATGCTTATGACATTATATTTAACTAAATAAATATGTGAATAAAAATAACTTCTTGACAGAAACGAAACATAATAATAGTATAGGTATGTGGTGGTAAATATGGAGAATTGCATCGATAAATAAAATTTCAATGGCACCCTTCTCATTTATTTGAGTAAAGAAGATATTTATGAAAAAGGTACAGTACGGCCACGAAAATTCAAAGGGTGGCTCTAGTTTACCTCTGATTAATACAAGAATAAAAGAAAATTTCGTATAACGCTTTTTATAATTGTAAGGGGTTTATTTATCATAACGGGTCGTCTACATATAGAGAATCAAACCATTTTTCAAATGAAAATCCAATATCACTAACTTTTGATATTGGAGTTCAATGGATCAAAACAGTCCTGAACCGTATATATTTTATGCAATTGCAAATAAAGTGGGGTTTTTTTTTAAACAAATCGAGTCGTTTGAAATGAAATATGCTAATTAACCGGGTATTTTCAACACTAGATGTAGTACATGCGTAACGCCTGTCCAGATGTGGACTGCTATTTACACATTTTAGGCGCAGCAATGATGTCACATATCCAGTACTTAATGGTTAATTCAGTGTCTAGACTTTTTGACGAAGGATCACTTAGATAATCGAAACCCTCCTTACAGTGTGCACTGCGATATTTGGACTTCTTGGGCTTCGTCACACACCCTCCTAGACTCCACTCTAACTAACATTGAAGCATTTTTGAGGTACAAATCCTAATATTCATAGCAGCGATTCCCAAACTTTATTATTAAGCGAACCACCTTAAATATTGAAAAGTTTTGTGAACCACCTAATATGTAGGTTTTGTATAATCTATCATGCAAAATAGGCGAACTTTGATAAAAGCTGTCCTTTTTTCACACTAAAACAGTATATTCATACACGCATCAGAAATATAAACAAATCATATACATAAAATTCGTCATAGGTATTGTAAATGTGAATAATCATATTATCATATGTATATATTTATTTCCTAGATGAAGTAGTTTGCGAGAAGAAAATTATCAAAGTTTTGGAAAATTGTTATGAGATCGCATTATTGAAATTTCGATTTTCAAAGACAGTGTGTCATACATAAAGTCACATTTCAATAACAAATCCACATAGGAATTTGAAATAATTTATCTATGACATATAATGTATGTTGATTATGGAAATCAGGTAATATTTCATTTAAAATATTTTAAGTGTGTTTAATTTCTCTCTTTTATTTTTTTTTTAACAAAAAAATGTTGAATTATTTTACATTATTAGATAATAGGAGTTTCATTTTATTTATTTTTTCTAGCAATATCTAGAATTAGCAGTCTCGCAGGTGGCTTATTACTATTTGCGCACGATATTTCATGTAAGGGTTAATTGCTTTATGCTGTAACATACAGTAAGCTTTATGCACGACTTTTAATTCATTTTTATAATTCTAAATGGTTATAAAAATGTAAAAGAAAAATACCCGGTAGCTTCATATATTTGAGCTGTCTTATGTATTAGAAAATGGTGTCAATAAATGCGCTTATATATATATATATATATTGTCAAATTACTGATACCAAAACCCAAAATACCATATATTTTGATTTCATAACCATTTAAAGGGCACTTATGAACAATTAAAAGCCCGACATCATTTCACCTACGCCTTTGGATGAAAATGCATTGTTATGTAATTAATTATTTTAATATAAGAACATTTTTAAACCCACTTAAATTAGTTTAAATAAAACATTGTTTTTCCGTAATCTACACACTTTATTTCTCACATATCAATTATTTCAAACTGATTTGTTGATGAGACATTTGATTTTACTTCTGATACAACGTCTTTGAAAGATGAAATTTACTTAAAACCAACTCATGACATTTTTTCAAATTTTTGATAATTTTTTTTTCAAACATTTCTTTTTTCACTTAGGATAAACAAAAATTATAATGGTGATTATACCTTAATAGTAAAAACAAACACACCGAGTTTATTGAAATCTGATAAGGTGAGTTACATACTAAGTTTTTATTGCGAGATTCTATGTGGGATGTATCTCCAGAATCTACTGTTACCATTCACGGAAAATATGTTTTTTAATACGTTTTAAAATACACTTAAATGTCAATGCTATTTTTAACTTTGTTTTGCACGTACGAGGCCGTCTATATCAGTGTTGAATTGTGGCATACTATCATATGTCTATTATCCTGTACAAGATAATAAGATTTGTAGATAATTGTATTTGTAGACGATAATTGTATTTGTAGACGATAATATTAATAAAGCTCTGTCTTTTACGAAGTTGTTTATCTTCAAACCTTTATTTTGTTTTTACTTTAAAGATGTAACATACAATGTTTGTTTCGTTTTACAGCAGATTAAATGAATAATATATTTATGGAAACAAAATCGATCATTCCGTGAGCCGCCAAATCATCGCCCATGACTCACTGCTTGATCGCGATTCATAGTTTGGGAATCGCTGTTCTATCGCATCACCGAGGTTTTGTTTCATCCACCAGTGAGAAAATAAGCTTCTAAATCTATAACAG
This sequence comes from Maratus michaelseni, assembly GCA_963931845.1. Taxonomy (NCBI): domain Eukaryota; kingdom Metazoa; phylum Arthropoda; class Arachnida; order Araneae; family Salticidae; genus Maratus; species Maratus michaelseni. The sequence continues at coordinate 308,856,652 of OZ007588.1, forward strand.
TATGTCTTATCTGTATATGCAACATGCTGATATGTATAAATGTTACATTGAATAATAAAGTTACTAGTGGCAACAACTCGAGTAGCACAGATTGTTGGGAGTAGGAAGATTGTGAAAACATTTGGGAAATGGTAGTATTCAGAATGACAGGGTTGGAAAATTGTTCGGAAATGGTAGGTACAGAGACATTGGGAGTGTATCTGAGCAGGATTGTATATATATATATATATATATATATATATATATAACTGACCTATGTCATACGATAACGTTCGTATTTATAAATCAATTTTGATGAAACTAATTGTGTGTATTAAGCTCACCAATGTCTCGACCGAGTTCGTTGGCCAGCTTGGTCCGGTATTTTGTGTCAAGATGGCAGCCACTTAAAAATTTAAAACTAAAATAAATATACAAAAAAGTTAAAAATTCAAATTTATTTTTAATTAAGTGTTAGTCCTTGATACGAGGATTCCAGAGCATTTTTCATTTTACCTCTATCTTAAAAATTGGCTGAGATAGAGCAGTTTGAAATTCTAGGGTGGCTGACATTTTGAAACAAAACAGCACATTACAAAAATTTTTATTGTAATAATTTTCCGAATCATACACATAAAACTATATATTCATATCCGTTAGCGCCAAATTCTCGCCAAACTTGGCGACATTTGGCGAAATATCGCCAAATTTGGCGACCAACATAAGTCTTCATAAATGAAGCCAATTTAGCTATTGCTCAATAATTTGGCGAATTTCTTATTCAAATTCAGTATTAACGAATCTTTTGTAAACGTTTTCTTTGCATTTTAACTTGCTGTTTTCGTGTAACATTAGCTAAAATTTTAAAACGAAGATATAGGAAAGCTACCTTTTCCTCCCGGTACAGGCGGAAGGACTTTTGTTTGAATGTGGTTCGTTGGCAAATAGTACGGCAAGGCATACTTTTCTTACTTTTGGCGAACGTGGGATAACAATTAGCCAACAATTAAACACCGTTGGCCGCACCATTTTGTGCTACTTGGGAATAGATGCAGCTCGAAAACAGATATAAAGATATTAATAAAATATTTTGATGATATAAATAATGAAACATTTTAAAGTATATTGTATATTATGGTACTTTGTACAGACTAAAATGTTTTGCTCCTAAACCAAATGCCTGTGACTTTTTTTTTTTTTTTTTTTTGTATAGTATTGCTCTATAGTAATTACTTTCACAACAGATCGGAAGCAAACATATTAACAAATGTTTAGCTTTCTTGTAGTATTCCGTTTTTATTTTAATATAGAAAAGTTATTTTCTTTTCAAATTTATTCGAAGTTCTTTTTTTTTCGATGCTAGAAATAGAATTTGAATATATTTCTATGCAAATGCTATTTGAATTTCCAAGAATCTCTAGTCGAAAACTATTTGTATGGAATACCAATCATACTCAGTTCTTCAAAAATTTACATTGTACCTTCATTTTTGCTATTTTTAAGTTACATATTTGAAATAGATTTTCCAATTTGTTCTCACCATATTTCTAACTTCGAAATAACTCAATTATTTTCTCCTTTGTATTTCAAGATGTTTAAAAATGTCATGTTTCAGTATTACCTGGGATTTATTATATATAATTGATAGGAAGTTCAAAATGCGACAAAATCAGATTTGTATATTTCATTTTAGAAATTGTGTTCTTTTAGAGTATCACAGAATTAATTAGAAATGTCCGATATTTTTGTTGCCTTGATACTATTACGCATTTTTGTGCATAGCATCGTGTAGCGCAATTAAATACAAGATTTATTAACAATAATATACAACATATGATAGAATATGAAGATAAAAGAAACCGATATTATTTAGGAAATTGTTTGTGATATCAATTTTCCATTGTAAATAAGTCCTAGGAAAGAGAAAACACCAGCCTTTACCAGTTTGTTTGCTTGTAATCGTACAAAATGATATACATATCAATCGACTGGCAATAATGTTTACTAGTACATGTTACGCATAATTTATGCTTCGTAAGTCACCTACATATAAAGAAAATTTTTAACTTGTTTGAATACAGCTTATCTATTAAAAATAATAAATTATTCATATCATAGTTTCTCATTCATTCTTCCTAGTTACCTTAAACATTCGTATAACTGTGCAAATAAAGTTATGTAAGTGCATAAGAAAATATAAATGTTTAAATATATTGTAAAGGAAAAAATGCATTTTTAATCTATGCGAAAAATATGCACAGATAATGCGTTTTATAAGAGTGTTTTTCTTTTCATTTTGATAAAAACTAAAAATCACTGTCTTCTCACGAAAATATGTACTATATAAAAGAACGTCAAACACATTTTTCTTTTCACATATTTTATAACGAATGGTCGTGGAAAAAATATATAGATTACTCATATTCAAGGTTCATTTGCGCTAACATTAATTTAAAATAAAATGAACACAAGCATTTCAACAATAAGATTGTTTTAAAATATTTTAATTTAAGAATATCTTATCATATCATTTTTTAATAGAAATATCAAAATGGATTTTTATAGCAAGTAAATTGAAGTTGCACTAATGTCTAAATAGTGAATGCAATGTCAAACTAAAAATCAAAAGAAAGCATATTCAAAATGTTCTAGATTGCAGAAAAACTGTAAATGCAATAACTTAACTTAATCCATCAGAACATTAATAACAGTGGCATTTATACGACGCTACTGAGAGTAAATATAAATTAAGAACTCTTTCTAGAAAATTTATTAGCGTAGAAATTTATCGTCTAATCATTTACAGTCTCAAGAATTTATCCGCTCTCCTATAACTGCTAAATTCCCTCTAAATATCTTAATTTTTAATCACGTGCTACGCGCTTGTTTTGTTAAATACTTTGTTTCTTTTCTTCTCAAAATTAATTTCTCTGCCTCTATTAAATCGGAAAATGGTAAAAATATCAAATTACTTAAAAGGTTTTTCATAGTTTGTATTTTGTTCAGTATTGGAATGGAATCTTCTATATACTGTTAACATTTATCAAATGAAAACAAGAAAACATCCCATTATTTCTGAAACGCGACATTCAATACATGCAGTAGAATTTACATAATATTGAAAAATTTTTATGCAATAAAAATGTAAAAAGATGCGTTTTTTACACAGAATACATTCCACATATTGAACAAAAATGTACAAAAACAAAACGCTTAATACTATATATAATTTACTCATATTGTTCATTTTTTTATGCAGGAATACATATTTAATGGGTAACGAGATTTATGTTAAATTGAAATGCTGTGAAGAAAAAAAATAATTAAATAATTCCACTCTTTGAACACTGAATTGCTTTTCCATCTACAAAATTAAGTAATGTTTGTATTTTGTTCGGTATTGGAATGGAATCTTCTATATTGTTAACATTTATCAAATGAAAACAAGAAAACATCCCATTATTTTTGAAACGCGACCTTCAATATATGCAGTAGAATTTACATAATATTGAAATATTTTTATGCGATAAAAATGTAAAAAGATGCGTTTTTTACACAGAATACATTCCACATGTTGAACAAAAATGTACAAAAACAAAAGGCTTAATACTATATATAATTTACTCATATTGTTCATTTTTTTATGCAGGAATACATATTTAATGGGTAACGAGATTTATGTTAAATTGAAATGCTGTGGAGGAAAAAAAAATAATTAAATAATTCCACTGTTTGAACACTGAATTGCTCTTCCATCTATAAAATTAAGTAATGTTTGTATTTTGTTCGGTATTGGAATGGAATCTTCTATATTGTTAACATTTATAAAATGAAAACAACCAAATAACATCCCATTACTTTTGAAACACGATCTTCAATATATGCAGTAGAATTTACATAATATTGCAATATTTTTATGCGATAAAAAATGTAAAAAAATGCGTTTTTTACACAGAATACATTCCACATGTTGAACAAAAATGTACAAAAACAAAAAGCTTAATACTATATATAATTTACTCATATTGTTCATTTTTTTTATGCAGGGATACATATTTAATGGGTAACGAGATTTATGTTAAATTGAAATGCTGTGGAGAAAAAAAAATAATTAAATAATTTTACCAGTTTTTAGCTAATGGTCAGTTGTATGTTGGTCTTTCAAGAGTTAGATCTTCTGATTCAGTTACTGTAGTATATGTGAGCTTTGAAATTCACAATTGTGTGCATAAAGAAGTTTTCGATGCTGAAAAAAAAGATAAAAATACTTTGATAATTGTGAATGATGTAGATACTTTTAATATAATATGTATACACTTTTTTAATTTTAAAGAGTATCCAGTAACTATTGTGTGCATACAAAGGTTTTTATATGCATGATGCTGAAAAAGTGCCTCTGTTTTCATATTTCTAAATGGCGTCCGTATCTTATGATGTGTATATATTTTTTTAATTTCAAAGTGCCCAGTCCTAAGTGAAGAAGTTTTTATGCGTAGTATTTATACATATAATGCTGAAATTCGTATTCTAAATATGCTTATATTTAAAAGAGTAGACACTAGAGCGCAGATGCTCTGCGCGGGATCGACTAATTCTATAAAATACCTATATTTGTCGAAAGAAAGAAGCGCCGAAATACAAAGGATGTGAATTATGACTTTACTAACAGCGGACAACCAATGGAGTGAAAAAAATGCCCAGACCGGGGTTCGATCCCGGATCCCTTGTTATAGAGCACAAAGTGCTTTACCAATTAAGCCATCCGGACGACATCCGGCCTATCATTCCCTCAGTCTTATATGGCTAGGCTACAACCTATCAGCACAAGATGGAACGTCAATCATGAGTACAACTCTTAGTGGCATGAGACAACGGAGTCTTCTGTTCTCATGTATCATTTGTCTCATGTATGCCACTAGGAGATACCAGAATTTATTAATAGTAATGTCGACTTTATTTAATGGCAGAATATCGTTAATTAAATAAAATGAAAATTATTATTTCAAAAGTCTCGTAGATATTTTGAATTCAGAACTCCGCTAAATAAGCAACACTTTTTGCGATAAATGCAAATATTGTCGCAATATAACCAAAATAACTGACACCGGTTTTCTGTGTATTTGTGTTTATAGATTTTTATAATCGCTATTTCCAAATAGCAATATTCGCCTTATTTAAGCTCTGAATTTATAAGGCGAATATTACTATAATGATGAAATAGTGGTTATAAAAAATCCGGAAACACAACCACTCCTGCGTTTTCACATCAGGTATATTTCAGTAAGGTTAACATTGCTGTAATTACTGTATACGATATTATTGCAATGTCAAATCAATTTTCACATTTTGTTTCTTTCAAATACCACAGTATTACAAACGCAATAGAATATTCCATTGTTACATTTAAGCGAAAGTAGATTTTTTTATAACTTTTATTTTATGTATTGCAAACAAATAAAATATGGAAAAAAAATTTAAACTAAAATTTTGTCCATTGGAAAAAACAATGAGTATAATGGATAATGAATACAGAACTGTTGCATCATCTTTTTTCACACTCACAAAATTTTTTCACACTTTCACATTTATATTATTATTATTATTAGCATACTATCATTACTACATACAGACAATAAAAAAACTAATTGTTAAGACAAAATTGTCTTAACAATTAATTGAAACATTGAAAAGACATGTTAAAAGACATTGAAAAGACATGTTCTTAATTGGATGCTAAACCCCAAACGGGTTAAATTATAGCCCCATGCTTCTATGAGATAGCGATAAATGTTACGGATCATAAATCCTTCATAAATGTTACGGAACATTCAAAATTTCATACCATAGAAATATACTGAGAAATGCCAGTGTGAAAATCTAAAACGAGTAGGTATTGCGAATAGGGCCGCTCTCTGCTTTCTCTTTTGGATTTTGTGTGAGTAGTTGTTTCCCGAAAGATGAAAGAGTGATCTTATTCCTAGGTAAACATGTCTAATTTTTTCAAAGTGGGTGTCTCTAATATTCACTAGTAAAAGTGATTCTCCTACTTGATGCATCGTCTTTGATATGCGAAATTAGTATTATTCAATTACAGTTCTACCAGTGTTCTAAATATTTTAAAGTGAATCAACTGTGCACGTGTTTCATGTACAATAGTGATCTACATTTTTATTCGTTCCAAATTTTTTCAACAAGTATTTTAATTCAACGATTTGAAAACATCCAGCAAAATTTACGTGCATGTGAACTGATCATCGAATTGTGCATTTGTTTTAAATCATATCTTAGCTCATTTCTAAATGTATCTCAATCACAACAAGTAAAAACATGCCTATACGGGTTTAATTCGTGATTCAAAAGGAATCAAGCTATCTTTTTATACCATAAATTATATAATTTCAGTTTTCATTTTTATAGATTTATTATTTTGACATTCTTGGTCAACCTAGAAAATTTATAAATATTTTAAATTGCTTTCCATTTTCATGTGTCTTTTTGTTTACTTTAATTTCAGTAAATAATCAGGATATGCTTAAAATCGCTCTGCTTGTTTTTCATGATTTATGTGTTTAATTTATCAGTGGAGATATGTGTCTGATTACGAAAATAATTTTTCTTAATTTCCAGATGATTTAAGTGTTCTAAAATTATTATAATTCTTAAAAAGTCCATTATTCTGATTTATCTAAGCTTTTAACTATTATCTTCATTTTAAGTTATTGGTAAATATATATTCAAAATTAATATTTCAAAATTTAAGTTTTCATAAAAACAATATTTCTATTCACAACGCTAAAATTCTTTTTTTAATTCTTAATATCCAATTTAATATCCACTTTACGATATCTAATGGCTATAAACATAGCCTCATTTATGTTTAATGATGGAGGCTTTTCTTTTTCACAACCTAGAATATTGAATTTTGGCACGGAGGATGGTCGTTTAGCACATGTACAGTGCAATATACGAAAATCATTAATTTATAATTCGTTGCCGATTTATTACGAGAATTTCCTATGATCAGGATTTCCATAAACGTTGTCATAAGGCCGTAACATTTTGTTTCATTCAATTAAAATCTCGAAATTTTTACACAGCAGTGGAACCATGGACCTTATTATTTGATATTAATGTCAACTTGATACCCTGGGCTGTTCTTTAAACAAAACGGCCTTGAGAGACAGACGGACAACAAAGCGATCCTATGAGGGTTCTCTTTTTTCTTTTTCATTTACGATACCCTAAAAAGATCATGTCTACTTTTTCTTTTCATACCTTATTTCATTTATTATATTATTTTACTTTATATCATTACTTATATCAGTCTTTATCATAATTTAGTATAAAAAACACAGTTCCTTCAGTTTCTTTCATTGAAATTTTTTATTAAATTCTCAATTTATAAATTTTTTTAAATGATAATGTATATAACGTGATTTAAAAAAAAATTCATAGCATATACTTTATGCAATAACATATAAAGAAATGAAAAATATTTATCAAGTACATTAAAAAATACTAAATAACTTAAAGGTAAAAAAAAATATGAAAGGCTTACATTTTAAACCACATAGTTTTACTTACGCCAAGTTTATTAAAATAAAATTAAAGACAATCTAAATAATAACAGCAATTTACCACCCGATTGTATTTTGATACAAAATTGCATAAGACATATTCAAATATGTTAGGGTAATGGGATATGCATAATTAGCCGATTTATTTTATCTGATCTTGGTATACGTCCAAGTTTTCTGGCATTTGGTATCTTGAAATATATGTAAATAAATTGAATTAAAGAAGCTACAGTTAAAATATTTTATAATATTTCAGTTTAACAAATATTAAATTAAATTTCTTCTAATATTCTCTCTAAATATAAATACTCATTGAATAAGAAAAAAAATATACCTGTTAATATTTGATATTTAACGATGATATCACTACAACTGCTTAACTATTTAAATATATAAAGTTAAATTTCTAGGTAAATAAACATATCGAATATTTCTTTTTGAATTCTGACATTTGAAAGAATTTATTTGCGATTAATTATATTGGTAAAGCAATTAATATATATTTTATCAAACTCGTGAGGAATTTTTAAGCAAACATATTTTATTAGGAATATTTTTAAAACTGCTATTTAAATTAGTGCAATAATTATGATATATATTTTTTTTAATTCATAAGCCATTAAAATGTCAAATTTTAGATAAGATCTAATTTTACAAGAAAGTAACTGGAATCCAGTTAACTTAAAATCACTTGCTGTATAATTGTCTAAATTTGATTGCATAAAAAAGACTTATAATAAATTAATAATGATGTCTAAAATCGAGTTTTATAAGTAGAGTAAACGAAAATGGTTTTAACTGATACAACTTTAACAACTTCGGGAAGAACAGAACGTATACTTGCCGTATAAGGTGAGCAAAATCCTTGAATTTGAACAACAATTATATCCGAACACTACATAATTACATAATTTCAACGATTAAATAAGACGCAAATTCCTATTTGTAAAATATAGAGTCCAAAATTTAAAAAAAGTCAAGTAGTTCACCCAAAAGTAGCCATAGTTAAGATTTGAGGATTTCTTATAATTTTCTGGTTGTGAAGGTGTGGCTGAATTTTTGTTTGTAAAACTTTACACTTATGTCTAACACATATCAAGTATACTTTTCTTAGTAAAATAAAATTTAATTACTTTTATAATTCAGTTTCAAAATTGTAGCTGGTGAGCCACCTTTGGCGCATAGTGTTCCAAAGGTGGCACATATATTGAAATCATGTTTAAAATGTGAAAAAAAGAAAAAAAAATCGACAAACTATTTTGCTTATTCTAATGCTCTGTTGATCCTTTCTTTCTTTTGATATCTTTCGAGTTTTTCTTCTTGTTTCGTACTCGAAGAATAATTCTTTGTAAATCACTCAACTCAAATAATCAGTTACACTTTTGTGGACTGTAGAAACATTTTTTTTAATTTTGACTCTCTATATAATTATAATACATCATCTCTTCACGAAAAAAAAAACACACTCTGCCTTTACAATAGAAAATGACGAAACACAAAGGGTTGCCGGCTTTGGCTACATGCCAGCTCCGAACATCCCGCCGCGCCTTGCAATGCTTTTTAAACATTCAAGATAAATGTATTACACAAATTTTCACTATAATCAGAAATGCAACAGTTCTAATATTACATTACATAAACACTAATAAACAATCAGAAAGAATACCATAATAATAATACATTTGCAACAAGTTTAATTAATTATTCATAGGTAGGAGACATAGTTTTGAAATTGGGTGCTTATATTTATCCAAGGGAGTTTTCACTTCTACTACTCTAACCTTTGTGTCTTTTCCAGGATAAATATTACAAATTCTCCCTAAAGACCATTGACATGGTGGTAAATTGTCCTCTTTAATAACACCTTTACATTATTTTTCTCAAATTTCCACTTGCCCCTCTGCTGCAAATTGCTCAAGTAATCTGAGCTTCACCTTTTCCAGATTAATTGTGTCATTTTGGTTAAATTTTGCCAGTGATCCAGCCTATTCTCACCAACATTTGTTAAATCAGGTTCAACTATTGATGTGATAGGTCGGCCAATTATAAAATGGGAAGGGGTTAAAACGTTAAGATCATCTATATCAGCAGACAAAGGGACAAGTGGTCGAGAATTTAACATTCCTTCAACCTGAATCAATACCGTCAGAAACTCTTCATAAGTTAACTTTGTGTTTCCCACCACTCTCTTCAAATAATATTTAATTGATTTTACACCTGCCTCCCAGATACCCCCAAAATTCGGGCCTCTGGGTGGAAGGAACTTCCAATCAATACCTTCTGATGACATGTATCCTGCAAGAGTTTCATCAGGTTGCTGTATCAACTTTTGCAACTTTGTAAGCACAGCACTTGCGCCTACAAAATTTTTCGCGTTGTCAGTAAATAGTTTAGTACATTTACCTCGCCTAAAAATGAACCTTTTAAGGGAAGCAATAAATGAGGCTGATGTCATATCTGACACTACCTCTAAATGCATTGTTTCGACACAAAGCAAATAAATAAACAAACATAAATTTTATGGTAGGTACCTTTCCTCTGTTCCCTATACTTGATAAAGAAAGGGCCGCAAAAATCTGCCCCAGTTACATTAAAGGGAAATGTTTTCCTGACTCTTTCTTCAGGCAATTCTCCCATTAACTGATCTAGTACCTGTGGTTTGGCCTTAAAACAGGTAATACAATTATGTACAATTTTCCTGCATACACTTCTTCCATTAATTATCCAAAACCGCTGTCTAATTTGATGCAGTAAGGCTTGGAGTCCTGAATGCAAGTATTTTTGTGAAAATAATTAACAATTAATTCTGTTAATTTGTGGTTGGCTGGCAACAAAATTGGATACTTTTTATCATAATTTAAACTACTGTTGCTCAACCTACCTCCTACTCTTAAAATCCCATTTTGATCTAAAAATGGATTCAAACTACATACTGAATTCATTTTTTATGTTTGTTTGGACTTTTTTATATCACTCAGCACCTCCTGGAAGCTTTGCTTCTGTACCAAACTTACCAATTTTAATTCTGAAGCTTTCAATTCTTCAGATCCTAAAGGTCCTGTCTTAGGGTGGTGTCCTTTGGAGTTCCCGATGAACCTAAAAATATAACTCAAAACACGTAAAATAGTTATATAGTTATTACTTAGACCAATTAACTCATTTACAAAAGATTCGTTAATAATCGAAAGTATATGTTCATTAATGTTTTAGGAGGTCCATCAGAGCATTTGAGTTCATTTTTGAACTCTTCACTGGTTTCTGTCACACGTATTGGACGGTAAGGATAGTCATTGTTTTTAAGAAACGCCACCACAAGTTTCGGTCTAACAGTCTTTCTGGATTCATACCTCGGGATAATAAGTCAGCAGGATTTTGTTCTGAATCAATGTGACGCCACTGGTCAATGTTAGAGTTATCTTGTATTGTAGCCACTCTACTTCGAACAAACTGCTTCAGATCTATAGGCTCCTTTTGAATCCAGGAAAGCACAATCATGGAATCTGACCATAAGAATAACTCATTCCTGCTTTCTGCATAATTGCTATGAGTTGCTTCTGCAACTCCTCAGTTTCCGCTAGCGTAGGTGCACCGCACAAAACGACGTCCATATAAAACTGTTCTTGCAGTACCGGTGCTGCTTTCGGAAAGTTTTTCTCTTCATCGTCCGCAAGCTTGTTTAGTGTTCTCATCGCTAGAAAAGGCGCACTGACAGTTCCGTATGTTACTGTTTGTAATTCGAAAGTTTTAGGCTCCTCACCATAATTATCTCTCCACAAAATTCTCTGTAGGGCATACTGACTTGGATCGATATTAATCATGCGGTACATCATTTTTACGTCGGCCGTTAGGGCATAAACATGTTCCCTAAATTTTATCATTATTGTAAATAGATCGTTCTGAATCACTCCTCCGTTAAACGGCAAGTCATTAAGCGATGTGCCATTGGATGTTTCAGCCGAACAATTAAATACCACTCGTAATTTGGTTGACGATTTCTCTGGCTTGTATATGCCATGGTGAGGGGCATAATATGCTACCTCGGGTTCTCTAATATTTTTAATTTCTCTCATGTGTCCTAGTCTTTCATACTCCTGTAAAAACTCTTTATAGAGTTTCAAATATTGTTCATCCTTGGATAAACGAGTCCACAGCGATCTGAGTTTTGTATGAGCAATATCCCTAAATTTTCCTGAACACGACGGATTTTCTTTTAACGGCATTTTTACTACATATTTGCCTTCCTTATTTCGCCAATGTGTACGCGCAAAATGTTCCTCATATATGGCGTGCTCTCAACTTTTTGTTAATTCCACTTCAACATTTTCTATTTCCCAAAACCTTTTTAAAGTTTTATTTAAATCCTCTTCCCTTATTAACCCACAATGGATTTTTCTCTCACTTTCCTGTTCTGACCATCCGCTAGCTACATATCCGAACACCGTGTTTTGTAAAAATAGTTTCGAATTCTGTGAATATATTTGTCCTGGTCTCAACAACTCATAAAAAATTTCTGCACCTATCAACATGTCGATTTTGTCCGCAATATTAAATCGATAATCTGTTACCACAGTTAAATCTGAAATCTCAATATCTACACTAAACATCCTTTGTGGAATCAAATCCGTTTCCTTATTTACGACCAACATATTTAATACCCTTTCAAAGATTTTATCTCTATTAGCTATCGTTGTCTGTACGCAACCCTTAACAGTCATCGATAAATCATTTAAACCAGATATCAAAGTATTTGTTTTATTTATTTTAAGTTGCAATCTATTAGCGCACTGCGATGAAATTAAACAAGTTTGAGATCCCACATCCAAAAGACATCTAATTTCCTACCATTCAGAATATTTATCTTTAACGAGAATTAGAGCCGTACTTAATAAAACATTTTTTGTTTTATTTTCACGAAACTCGAAGCTACCGTTTCGTGCGCAGGGAAAGAATTCTCGCTTTGCACCCCATTTATTCTGCATAACTCATCACTTGCTTGACCTACATTTTTATTACTCTGATTTTCTTCTCTAGGAAAATGTATCAATTTATTATGAGGGCGTCCACAGAAGCAATTTCTAGCTGCACATTTTTGCACATAACAGTTATAAGTTAAACATTTAAAACATGCTTTATTGGATTTCACAACCTCAACTCTCTCCTTTATAGGAAGTCTTTTGAATTGCGGACACGCATGTAATGCATGAAATTCATTAGTCTTACATAACACGCATTTAACATTTTTTATCTCAGATAAAAATACACTTGACATTACCTTTTGCAATCGGAAAGTTTGGAATTTATTTCATCGCTTGTTTTCATTTAAATTTCTCATACCTGCATTTGTCTCACTTCTGGTTTTATTTCTAACAGATAAGAAAATATCGCATTCTTCGGCGCTTCTACTTGCTTCGGCTTAAAATATGTTTCCTCTTGTTTAATTGCAATGTGATTCATTAATTCGCGATCCAATGAATCGAAAATTCTATCTGATACAATTAATTCACATAATGATTTAAAATCAGATACCTCGCGCAGCTTACAATAATATTCGAACGTAGCACTTAATCTCGAAGCGAATTGTACATAATTCTCTGAAGATAATTTATAAGCTTTCCGGAAATTATTTAAACAGTCTTGCGGTGTGGGTTGAAACTCCTTTTAAAATATAGTTTTCAGTTTATCATAGTTACTCAAATCTTCCTCAGACATATAAATCATTAAATTACTAGCTTTCTCACCCAGAACGTTTAAAAGAATTTCGGCTTTGAACTTGTCCGGCACGTTTTTTGTTCTAAATGCTTTCTCCAGAGACTGTAAAAACAGATTAAAGGACACTGCTCTCGAAGGAACCGGGATAGTTAAGGTTTTAATACTTTTAATAAAACTTTCTATGTTGTTGTTTACGGACTCCGTTTCCGATTTTAAAACTCCTGAAAGCGAAGCGCTTTCATTCGACTCTTTGTGAAACTTAGGTAATTCTAATTCTTTTTCTAATTGTGCCAATTTAATTTTTTTAAGCTCAGAATTTTGAGAGGGTTCCTTACGAATATTCGCCAATTCTACCTCTTTCTCTAATTGCGCTAATTTAATTCTCTCTACTTCCAATTTCGTTTTTTCGGCTTCCTTCCGAGACTTAATTTCCTCAACTACATATTCCACTACGTTTTTCATTAATCCCTCATTTTCATAATGCTCGCTTTCCTCTATAATCCTCCTTAAATCTACCACTTTACTTCCCTCCTGTACTGTTAATCCCCATTCTTCAGCTACAAACTTAAGCTGATCCTTATTTAAATTATCTATAATTGACATAATTAATTATCGAAAACAAAACTAGGAAAAATTGCTCTTACCTGAAATTGCTGCGACAGACACGAATGCACGCTCACTGTTGAATCACTAAATATAAATATCATTACACGAGTATCTCCGTAGCACTAAGTCTTTATCCGTAGCACTAAGATGATCCACAATGATAATCACTGTCTTAATCACAATAAATATAATCCGCATAAATTTATCATTTCTGTACTCCGGCTCACAGGGTTTATGTTTCGTACTCGAAGAATAATTCTTAGTAAATCACTGAACTCAAATAATCAGTTACACTTTTGTGGACTGTAGAAACATTTTTTTAATTTTCACTCTCTAAATAATTCTAATACATCATCTCTTCATGAAAACAAAACACACTCTGCCTTTCCAATAGAAAATGACGAAACATAAAGGGTTGCAGGATTTGGCTACATGCCAGCTCCGAACACTTCTTAATTCTTAATCTGCTTATCTTATGACACGAAAAGACCTTGAAGCTCCTTTTGTGCACTGTAGTTCAGGAATTTTCTACTGGGAGTTACTGACTTCTTTTGAGAGATATCTGCGTTAACAATAAATGGTAATAAGTTTGTTCAGATATTTATTCAGAAATTTTAAAGTACACTGATTTCTATATTTGTTTTCTAAGGTGGCCACCATGAAAACATGCGTATGGTTGCCATTTACAGGACGTAAAAGTATTAATATGATACATTTCTTAGAATTGAAGTAAATGTGGTTAAAGAGAAGGGAAAAAAAAGCTTTTAGAAAACGTATCATATCTCAAAGTTCTAAGAATTTAAGCACTTGTAAATTAAAATATCTTCTTACCTGGAAATTAGAACGAGTACTCCTCAAAAGTGAAATCACTACATAAAATGTCGGAGGACCAAGATGATCTCTTTAGATTCAGCCACCTGCACTGCAGATACTTGATTGACAATGCAGTAGCACCATTTTATGATTAATTCTTATTTTGAGGGTTGGGCTACCTTAAGAACACCAGCCGCCCTTGGTCCGCCTACCTTATAAAAGTAAATCTTGTATTTTAAATATTTCTATGGATCGAAATCGATTGGCTGTCTTCTGGTAGCAACTGATTTTTTTTTCTGTGTACAAAGTCTGTACAGGTATTCAAACGCTATTCATTGTCTTTTGCCACCAATGTTACACGCAACATCTTTCAAAGGAAATATATTGTGTTCGCTTCAGTAATGGATATATTTTTTTTATGTTAAAAATATTATAGTGTAGTTAAAACGCACTCTACTCTATAATTGCCTACAGACATGAAACAGAGTGTACCCACTTATCTTGTGTGCCCCTGTAAACGCCATTTTCTATAGAAGAAATCGAATCTCTGTAATGGATTTCAATATTATAATGTTTGAAATAGTTTTGTATCATTAAAATGTACTTAAAACGATTTTCACTCATGGATCATAATGCATCCAAATTCTTTTAAATGTCGCTTGTCAACTAAATCGAATGGGAATTTTCTTTAGGGAACATGGTATAATAAATTCATGAATTTTGTGGCAATTTAAGAACACAGTGTATCCCAAAATGTTTGAAACACGCTTAATTTTTTTAGCTGTTGAAGATTAGTAGGCAAAGTAAAGTGTAAATTGTTTTTTGTTTTTTAAAAAGGTAAAAAATAAGATTAGTGTATTAAACTATTTCTGCCTTTAATATTTAAAAAGTTATACTTTTAAAATTTTTATAAGACAATATTATACAATTATACAAAAATTATCAATTATATATTTTTTTTTACCTGCTACATGATCGTGAAAATATCTGTCATATCTATATCTTTAAATCTGAATGAGTTATGCTTAATTAAAATTTTATCATTATAAATAGGAGCCATATATCAAATCAGAAATGAAAAGATGTAAGAAATTGCATGAAAAAAAAACACGGATGATAATACAGCTGAAGATGACATTAAAAAAAATATAACTGATGCCAAAATATTAACATAAGCATTATTAGACAGGTTCAGTTATGTAAACTAAAGTAATTTTTTTTTTTTTAATTCTTCGCGAATTGCTTTTTTTTTTTAGTTATATTTATAGGATTTAAAAATATATTTGTTTCTTTAGATGATCTAAGCCTGTATAATGTTTAATTAAGATACATTTTCTTTTTTGCACGTTTGTTAATTATTTTTTTTCAAAATTAATTCATGATTAATTTGTGAATGGTCCCTTTTTTTACTGATGAAATACCCTTTTAAAGACGAAAATGTTGTATAATTCATTTTTTTCTTCCTTTTTCACAATTTAGTTAATTTTACAGATAGAGGTGTTTAGTTATCTGTAATGGTCTTGTTGGAAAAAGTTAAACAATTTTCTAAATGACAAATTTTCTTTCCGGGGGGGGGGGGGTGTAAAAAAGTAATTAAAAAGAAATGGCAGGAATATTACATTAACATAGTCGTATTTTTTAAATTATTTTGAACAACTGGGATTGTTCATACAACATCCAGGCTAGATTGTCTATTTATCTCCAACAGGTAAAAAATTAATGTGCGATTGAAGTTTTTTTGGTACACCCTATGTTTACGAAACACGTTAGAGGGTGTTCAGGCTTATAGTCTAATCAAAGTTTTAGACATATTTCAACTATGTTGGAAAGTGGCTCCAATAACTTTTATTTAGAAAGAATATTTTTGTTATTAAAAAATGTTGATATATAAAACATACTAAAGAGCAGATAAAATTAGACGGAAAATGTTCAGCATAGACTTTTTATTCAGTCTGGAGAATATTTTCAAAACACTGTAACTTTGTTCTTTCTCTTCATTAATTTCGTTTTTTCTTCTTTTTTTTAGATGATTAAAGAATATTTTATTTTCCATATAATGTCAACGGCAATAAAAATTATTTTGAAGAATAAAATAGTAAAATTTTAAGTAATGACAAAAGAGATTTAATTGAAATAAATTCAAAGATTAAATCTAAGATATGAATGTTATATTGACACTCTGAACATTCATATTCGAAAATGACAATTCGGATCACGTTTCTAAGTGTAGTTTTTGAAGTATGATGTACATTTAAAGCAATGCCTTAGGCAACGTTCTAAAACCTGTTGACAAGTACTTTAATAACCCCCCTTTTAAGAATATTTTGTCATGGAGGGAAATGAACTCACTTTGCAATTGTTTTATTTCTTCGTTCAAACAAAACATACAACAATATACCTGATATTGTAAACTAAATATATCTTATGTTTGAAATAAGAAGCTAATTTTTAGAGGTAAAGTTACAATTAAACATTATATAATTTGTTCTTTAGAATACCTATATTTTACCACACTTTAAAGTTTGTATCAAGAGTTTTAATTCATCACAGATATGTGCATTCGGTGCTAATTTGTTTATACCGATAACAGAGATCCAACATAGAACCTGCAATTTTCTTCACATTGGTATCTTGATGAAGAGAATGCTCTGACTGGATTAATGATTTGAACTTTCAAAATTGTATAGATATTGTACTCAATATAATACATATAGCCGATCACTATGTCCAACCACTACCTCCATAATATATAAATGCCTATCGCATTCAGTGTTTTCCCATACCAAAATTGGAAGTTAATTTTTCCCCAGAGTACAGTATCGGTGA
Organism: Maratus michaelseni; assembly: GCA_963931845.1. NCBI lineage: Eukaryota > Metazoa > Arthropoda > Arachnida > Araneae > Salticidae > Maratus > Maratus michaelseni. The sequence goes on from OZ007588.1 coordinate 308,874,162, forward strand.
CAACTGACATCTTATTTCAATACATATCAGAAAATAACGTAAACAAAGTCAGTATTGAGAATATGTTTATGGAAAATTAAAAAACAGTTTAAAATAATAAACTTTAAAAAAAATTACAACTAATTTCTAGAATTTCGCAAATTTATTTATTGTATTTTCTTTTATAAATACCAATTTAAATTTGCTGTAGTAACTGATATTTTTTTGTTTTTAATATAAAAGTTCTGTTTTAATTAATTATACTATTTAAATTAATAACACTCATGTAGTGAAAGCCTTTCTTATTGAAAGGAAGAGCTTTTTTAAGTCTCACGAGTTGTTAACTTTCAGTTGTGAACAATTACTTTCAGTTTTCAATGTCTGATTATTCCTCTCTGTATATAAAATAATACTATAAGTATAAATTGAATTTATTGTGAGGGATCTCTCTTTAGGGAATTTTCGGATATTGAAACGCGTCCTTCACAAAATTTTTCATCTCAAAACTGAACCTTTCACAAAATTCTTTGTCTTAAAAATAGACCTTTCAAAAAAACTTTTTTAAACTTTCTTTTAAGAAAGAATATATTAATTTTCCGATTCCAAACTGAATCTTTCACAAATTTAATCATTTAAAAATAAATTTGAACTGCCACAAGATAACAGTCAAAGAACATACTACTTAGCTTTTTTGTACGTAAAAAAGTTTCTGTGTAAAGGATAGAAAGATACATAGAAGTCTGAATATATCGCTAATTTCAAATTCACAAAATTCTGACTAGAATTTTCACAAATATAAAAAGGCTGTTCAGTATTTTACAAAAATAGGACCCTGTGAGAAAAATATGCACAGATCCTGATTGTAGTAATGAAAATTAAAAGAAATTCAGGCCAGGGGAACAAACATCAATTCTGCAGTTTTGTTTTCAAATAATTTGATTTTTATTTAAAACATTCAACCCTCAGTTTTGTTTCTTTCACATTTGTAATATTTATTATAAGATATATATATTAACAGGGGTCTATACAGGCGAAATTTGGGGCCTATTAGATCGCCTTCATAGACATCTGTTTAATAGAACAGGGCTCTTCACAAAATTTGTCTTAATTAAACAGTGTCCTTCACAAAATTCCTTTTAGTAAAATAAACTCCTTCACAAAATTCCTTTTAACAAAATTCCCTTCACAAAATTCTATTCCATAAAAACATATCATTCATTAATTATTTTTATTTTGTTAGATTTCAAAATGTGTTGTTTGCAAACAAAGAAGTTCACCAGTAAGAAAAATTTTAGCAGAACTTAAATAAAGTATTAATAAATGCCTCGTTCGAATTTGAATAACTGGATTTAGATTATAAATTTTACAAAAATGTTTGCTTTTCACAAAAACCCTGCATCGACCCCTGGAGTACTTGATAAAATTTAATTAATCGGAAATGTGATTCTATGCAAAAATGTTCGAAGACTTTTTTTTTTTTTTTTTACTTGGTCCCACTTCCCATTGCCTTAATAATTTGATAACTGTGTTTCTCTGAAATTCTGTATTTAAAATCTTCTATGTAAAATAATATATTACTGATCTTGTGATAATGGCAATTATTAATTTATACAATTAATTAGTCTTACAAATATTTTATTATATATATATATATATATAATTATTAATATCCTAAATGTATAATTTAACTGAAAATGACTATTTTGTATCATTAGTATGCTTTAATTAAGTTCTGATTCTAAATTCAATCATAAAAACAATTATGTATTGCTTATTTTGTAGGATGTTCAGTACTGGAATTTGTGGTACTTCGTATTATTTCCGTTATTACAATTACATTTTGATTCACAATGGGAAATGTAATTATGAAATTTGTTGAAATATTGTTGATAGATTAATATATAATGTTTTTAAAATACTGGAATATAATAATTATAACTATTAATTTAAAAAATAACGGTCCGACGATTGTCTACAGGAATTTGATAAAATGAAATATTTTCCTTGTTTTTGCGAGATGAACGGCAATAAGGCGCACAACAATACTGTATTTCCGTAAGAATACTTTAATTTTCATTTACAAGTAAACTTCCAGTTAAAAAAGTACAAATCACTGTAAAAAATAGGAAAATTTTAGGTATAGAAGCGATCAATGTAAATATTACTGCAGCATACCCCAGATGGTAACGTCATCTATCAGGGTTAGCTGACTTCCATTTTCGAATCAAATGCGATAGGCATTTATTTATTACGGAGGTAGTGGTCCAACCAAGAATTACGGATAAGCTATAGCCCTCTCATCTGAAAGAAGCAAGGAATTACAGTAACTACATTAGTTATAAAAATGCACATTAAAATCTGAAACTTCTACAGTTACGAGGACTTTTATGATGCGTTTCATAGTATCTTTTAAAGCTCAATTTACAAATTACAAAATCTGATCACAAATTGCAAAATACTTTTTTACTTTCAATTTTTAAATAAAAAAATCGGTACTTCTCTATTATCCCGTCGACCACTTTTCATAACAAAAAACTATCGCCAAACTGTAAGATTAAACGCCAAAAATGCAGTCCCATTTACTTCATGTCAGAAGCATTATACGCGCTTGTTATGTCATCAAGTGGTTTTTAATTCGACATTTGCGTGTATTTTTCATTATGTTTTACTGAATTATTAGTTATTGCATTAATTAAGATAACAATTGTGACTTAAATTCTTATATTATATTTATTTATTTATTTTAATATTTCAGTGGCAACGTTCTCCCGTTTATTTGGCGTTACAGTTTGGCGATAATTGTTTGTTAGGAAAAGTGATCAACGGGATAATAGAGAAGTACCAAAAAATCTTTATCATTAGTTGAATACTTCAGATTTTAAATAATGGAACTTATAAATGCACTGTGAATTTCGTTAAAATTAGAAATTCAAACTTTTACAATTCCCCACTATTTTGAATGAGCAAACAAATTAAACCTTAACCATAATTTACACATATTACAATTTCAAAAACAAATCACGAGTTAAAAATTACTACTTATTTAATATTGCCCACAATAAAAATCTAATTGAGCTTCAAGTTTCATATTCAGTATTCTACAAGTAAGATTACATGTCCCGAATACTTTTATAATGCCGTAATATATCAATACTGTCAGTAGTGTTCAAAAGTCATTGCGTTACTTTTTAAAATTAATATTCAAACCTTTATATTGTACAAACTATGAAAGCCTATCAAAACATTTTAGATTTACAAATCCCAAATTTAAGCCTTCAGCTTTTATTAAAAATTTTTAGTATCTTGCATATAGTGATGGTAGCAAAATAACGATATCTATTTGGCCAAAAATATCGATTTTTGAGATCAATGTTAGACACTGGATATTATATCAATATACAGTGGCGGCTCGTGGCTGTCTTTTTGGGGGGCACTAAATGTATGCCTGAAACACATATAATTTTCATACCATTATTTTTTACAAGAAATATTTTCCTTGTTTAATGGCAGAACTTTCTGACAGTAAATAAAATAAAGTATTCCTTTTTAATAATAGTGGTAAAAAAAGAACAAAATTAGCAGCCATGCATTTAGTGCCCCAAATGAAGCCAGTCATAAGCCACCACAGTCGATATATCGGTTTTTTAGACCTTTCAAAAAAACTTTTTTAAACTTTCTTTTAAGAAAGAATATATTAATTTTCCGATTCCAAACTGAATCTTTCACAAATTTAATCATTTAAAAATAAATTTGAAATGCCCCAAGATAACAGTCAAAGAACATACTACTTAGTTTTTTTGTACGTAAAAAAGTTTCTGTGTAAAGAATAGAAAGATACATAGAAGTCTGAATATATCGCTAATTTCAAATTCACAAAATTTTGACTAGAATTTTCACAAATATAAAAAGGCTGTTCAGTATTTTACAAAAATAGGACTCTGTGAGAAAAATATGCACAGATCCTGATTGTAGTAATGAAAATTAAAAAAATTTCATGCCAGGGGAACAAACATCAATTCTGCAGTTTTGTTTTCAAATAATTTGATTTTTATTTAAAACGTTCAACCCTCAGTTTTGTTTCTTTCACATTTGTAATATTTATTATAAGATATATATATTAACAGGGGTCTATACAGGCCAAATTTGGGCCTATTTAGATCGCCTTCATAGACATCTGTTTAATAGAACAGGGCTCTTCACAAAATTTGTCTTAATAAAACAGAGTCCTTCACAAAATTCCTTTTAGTAAAATAAACTCCTTCACAAAATTCCTTTTAACAAAAACGGCCTTCACAAAATTCTATTCCATAAAAATATACCATTAAATATACCAGTAAATAAAATAAAGTATTCCTTTTTAATAATAGTGGTAAGAAAAGAACAAATTTAGCAGCCATGCATATAGTGCCCCAAATGAAGCCAGTCACACGCCGCCACAGTCGATATATCAGTTTTTTATATCCGATAGAAATTAAGATTTCACATATGAATATCATTTTAAGCAATTTTCACGTAAATTTTTAAATAAATGTAAACTTGTTTTATTTTTTCAAAAAGACTTAATTTAAAAAACTCTTTATATTGGCTTAGTCAGTTAACATAGTTAAGATTTCAAAGTAATGTAAAAATATCCCGCACGAAATCAGAAAAAAAATCATCATCATAATTTAAAGATTTTAAATAAATATAATTAGCGAAATCAGAAAATGTTAAATGACCCTTCTTTAATTCGACAACACACACACACACACCCTTTGTCTTAAATGACATTTTTGCGCGCCAAGATGCCAAAGACAATAAACCATGCTTTGTGTTTTTTAGGTGCGTTCGTAATTATATAAATACGTAGCACCTATTGTCGTCGTCTGGTCCGTCCGTCTGTCTGTCCGTCCGTCCGCATATAACAACGCAAAAACTACCCATTACCGAATGGTTTGAAATTTAAGATATATTATCTTTGCAGAATTTTGTCGAGACATTTCAATTTTTTTTAAAAATCGAATCAAAACTTTCGAAAATATTAATAAAAACATTTATTAAGAAATTTGAATTTTTTTAAAAGAAATCGGTGCTTTCTTTTTATAGGAGCTTCCGAGGTTTAATCGTCAAGCGACCGAGATACTTATTTTATGACAGAAATTAATCTGCAGACGATATAATTCATTTCACAGAATTAAAAATCATCAAGATCTGAATATTTATATAACTAGCTATAGTACGAACGCACCTCGTTTGTAACGTTTGACGTACAATTTCCAACTTGTTCTTTATTTGTTTGTGATAGGACGATTGATCTGTTTTTCACAAAAGTGATTTAGTAATTTCCTTTATATAATGAAACTATTTCATAACTATTAAACAAGTAATTTTATAGGAGTAGTGTGACTCTTAAAAATGATATTTGAAGATATTTTACCAAAATTAGTAAAAGCGGTGTTAAAAAGAAAACGAAAAAATAAACTAATAGATTATTAATAAGTCTTATACGTTATCACAAGAAATATTCATCCCTTGATAACAGAAGAATCAAACAATAAAATATATTTAGTAATTTCATGTTGCTGTATCTCAAGCCTCTTCTGTGTTATATTTGTATTTATAAATACTTGTAGTTAGAAATCAAAAAAGATTCATTTGAAAATCTGGAAAGACCTAAAACATCTCTACACCCAAATGTTGAGCTTTAGCAAGAGAATACTTAGGTGTTGTTGCGATTTTTGTCTGAGCTAAGAGTCAGCTTTCTAATTTTCGTCATAATACAATTACTGAAAAAAGAAATTGTCCCAGTGGCAGGTATTATTAGAAATAATAATTGGAAATGGATTGCCTCAAAAATACAGGAAATAATTTGACCGAATTTTTATACGTTAACTGTAAAAATATGTGGTAAAACGCTTAAAAGCAATTTTAAATAAAATACTACATAACATAAATAGTAATAAATCATTGCTTGCATTAATAGATTGAGTAATAATGAAACTATTCCAATATATCGAAAAATCTGTATACCGATATTTTCTGACCAATATACAGGGTTATTCTAAATGATGGACCCATTTTCGAAAAATTGTATTTATTAAAGTACAAATCCAAAATGAACAATCTTTATACCAATGAAAAGAAGGAAGTTTCAAAGTTTTTTTTAAGACATTATAAATGTTCAATGTATCCACCGTTTGCTGCACGGCAAACAGCTACGCGATAGCCAAATTCGTCCCACACACGAGAAAGCGTATGTGCTGTTACTGAGTGCACGGCAGCAGTGCACTCAGCTCGCAGTGGCCTATTGCTGCGCGACCTCTACCGTCCGCCTCTGAAACCATCACCGCTTTGAAAGCCATGCACAGCAGATACGCTTTCTCGTGTGTGGGACGAGTTTGGCTGTCGCGTAGATGTTTGCCGTGCAGCAAACGGTGGACACATTGAACATTTATAATGTCTCAAAAAAACTTTCAAACTTCCTTCTTTTCATTGGTATAAAGATTGTTCATTTTGTATTTGTACTTTAATAAATACAATTTTTTGAAAATGGGTCCATCATTTAGAATAACCCTCTATTTCGGATATCGATGTCTTTCAGACGATAGATCGAAAAATCGATGTATCGATGTTTTGAAAATGTTTGTCATCGCTACATTGTTAAAAATTTGCAACAAACTCTCCAGTCATTCGAAGGTTTTTATAGAAAACGGTTACGTAGCTGTAATTTAACTCTATTCCTACCATACTATGGGCAATAATATGGTCAGAATAGAGTTAAATAACGCTTGTGTAAACGTGTTCTATAAAAACGGTCAAATGACTGGACAGTTTGCTGCAAATTTTTAACAGTGTACTTCTACTCACGTTATTTCTACTAAGCATTTTTCCTTTTACATTTTCCGTAAAACCTTAAATAATGTCTATTTGAAATTTTAAATACTTAGGTGGTTCGTCAAAAATAATTCTTTTTCTGTACTTATAAATAATGTTAGATAAACCTATTCGTTAATGACTTTACATTCCGATGCAGTAAATCTAAACCATTTGAAATATCATATATATCTTCTTTATTGACAAACAATTTTATTTTATAGCATTTATTTCTATAGCATCAATTGAATCCGATAAAATATGCTGTCTTCTGCCAAACTTTATTTTCTGAGGTAGGATACCAAACCGTTACCTGATGATAAATGGGTATTCTTATACTGTGCACTATCTCATAAAATATATTTATTTTAGGTAGCTTTCAATACAAAAAAGTCCTTCTGGCCTGTACCGGGAGGAAAAGGTAGCTTTCCTATATCTTCATTTTAAAATTTTAGCTAATGTTACACGAAAACAGCAAGTTAAAATGCAAAGAAAAACGTTTACAAAAGATTCGTTAATACTGAATTTGAATAAGAAATTCGCCAAATTATTGAGCTATTGTCAAATTGGTTTAATTTATGAAGACTTATTTTGGTCGCCAAATTTGGCGATATTTCGCCAAATGTCGCCAAGTTTGGCGAGAATTTGGCGCTAACGGATATGAATATGTAGTTTTATGCGTATGATTGGGAAAATTATTACAACAATGAAAATTTTTGTAATTGCTGTCTTGTTTCAAAATGTGAGCCCCCCTAGAATTTCAAACTTCTCTTTCTCAGCCATTTTTTAAGATAGAGGTAAACCAAAAAATGCTCTGGAATCCTTGTATCCAGACCTAACACGTAATTAAAAATAAATTTGAATTTTTAACTTTTTTGTATATTTATTTTAGTTTAAAATTTTAAAGTGGTCGCCATCTTGAAACAAAATGTCGGACCAAGCTGACCAACGAACTCGGTCGAGACATTGGTGAGTTTAATACACACAATTCGTTTCATCCAAATTGATTTATGAATACGAGCGTTATCGTATGACATACGTCAGATATATATATATATATATCCATATATTGGCTGCAATAGGTAGCTTTATACTTTTTTGTATTGAAAGTTACCTAAAGGTATAAAGCTACCCATTGCAGCCGTTCGGAGGAAAGCAGTTCCGGAAAATTTCGATATATTTTCACCGATCATGACCCCCAGACCCCAAAACCACCCTCCGTTCAAATGTTGATTTATATATATGAATATATATATATATATATATATATATATATATATATATATATATATATATATCTGACCTATGTCATACGATAGCGCCCGTATTTATGAATCGATTTTGATGAAACTAATTGTGTGTATTAAGGTCACTAATGTCTCGACCGAGTTCGTTGGCCAGCTTGGTCCGCCATTTTGTTTCAAGATGGCGGCCACTTGAAAATTTAAAACTAAAATAAATATACAAAAAAAATAAAAATTCAAATTTATTTTTTAATTAAGTGTTCGGCCTTGATACGAGGATTCCAGAGCATTATTTGGTTTACCTCTATCTTAAAAAATGGCTGACATAGAGCAGTTTAAAATTCTAGGGTGGCTGACATTTTGAAACAAGACAGCACATTACAAAAATTTTCATTGTTGTAATAATTTTCTCAATAATACGCATAAAACTATATATTCATATCCGTTAGCGCCAAATTCTCGCCAAACTTGGTGACATTTGGCGAAGTATCGCCAAATTTGGCGACCAAAATAAGTCTTCATAAATGAAGCCAATTTGGCGAATTTCTTATTCAAATTCAGTATTAACGAATCTTTTGTAAACGTTTTCTTTGCATTTTAACTTGCTGTTTTCGTGTAACATTAGCTAAAATTTTAAAACGAAGATATAGGAAAGCTACCTTTTCCTCCCGGTACAGGCCGGAAGGACTTTTTTATTTGTAATTTCTGTATCTGACATTTAATTAAATTGGTTACTCTTGATAAGTGCAATGTCGTTTTCGTATTTTATTTTACAGTTTATATTATATTGATAGTGAATTGTTAATCCATGAGAATGGTGTGTATTTAAAAAATGTCCAGGTTTTACAAAATTTATTTTACCATATATACATAGTAGTGAATAAACAGATTAAATAATTACTTCGATACAGAATATTTGATACATAGTACCAAGACTCCTGGGGTTTAAACAAAATAATATTGCCATGCCAAAATATTATATATTATTGAAGAATTAGTTCAACAGAAATTAGGAGATCCATGGTTTCGTATTAAAAATATTATGTTGTTTTAAAGAAAAGAATTAAATAATGATAAGAATAAATATGGGTTTTATCTGACTAGGTTAATTTTTCCTATGAGAACTACTTGATCTTAAACTGATTAGTCCATAATTTACAAATGTCTAGAAATATCTCATGAATAGAAAGTAACTGCATTTGACAGCAATTTAATAGATATTAGTATCAATTATGCTTTTCATTAATTGCAAATATTTGAAAAAAAAATATCTAGATAATGCAATATCTACACTCCAACTTCGTTTTATAAGTGGGAACAACTAGAACACTTTTGAAGCCTAATTAAATTCTCCTGTTTGCATACTATTTTATTGTATGATTTAAAAGGAAAACTGCATTATCAATTGGAATTTGAAATTTAAAAAAATAAAGTAATAATGAGCATTAATTTAACTTAAATAAATATCCTAACACAAAATTATTACGATCAATTAACTTAAAATGCCGATTACTAACACACTCACTAAAAAACAATAAAAACTTATTATAATTTGCATACACACAACTAAATTACATATACAGAAATAAGACACATAGAAAAATACTCTGCATGTACACATACTCAGATATGTTGCATACGAAGAAAAATATGGTGTATCTGCAATCAATTTTCCATCCACTGATGTACGTGTGCTCAGAAAGTTAAAAAAGAAAAACACAAATTTTATGATATTTTGATGCACTCGTATCGGCTAGATTCAAACTCTGGAACTCCAACTTTGTAACAGGAGACATTACCTCTGCGCTACTAATGATTGATTACATCGCTGTAATATTTATCGCTTATAATCTGTCGAATTTTCTTGGTACTTTTTCCCTATATAATCGGTTGCAAACTGGATTGAAAAGGGTTAAAAAATCCATTAAAAACATAATCTGTTGGTTAATTTTTACGCAAATCTACACCCAGAAAAAAGTTTTGTTGAATCAACAAAAATTTGGTTGACCCAACAAAACTTTTTGTTTAAATATAGGTCAATGGAAATTTTGTTTAAATCAACATTTTTTTTTTTTTTTTTTTGCAACTAGGGGGCTCTGCCCCGTACGAGCTACGCTCGCCAAACCCCGTTCTGACACCACAAACTGTAAAAACACTCTGATTTGATCAACCTTAAAACGATTGCAGAAGATTGAATTGTAATTAAACGACCTGCCATAATCGGCTGCTGTAATCGGCCTTGTGTAATCGGCTGCTCGCTGTAATATCTGCTATAATCGGGTTTCCATTCATTTTCCTTTGACCAAGGGATTTTAAAGCCGAATCAACTGCTGTCGAGACAACTAACAACTGTTGATAAAATAAGGTTAATTAAACATTTGAAAATCAACTCGTGCAAAATGGTTAAGTAAGCAATATCATGGCATCGGGAAATTTTATAACGATGCTATAGAAAATTAGGTATTACTCCATTATCCCGACTACTACTTTCTATAAAAGAAAAGAACTGACGCCAAAATATAGGATTTAAAGCCAAAAGTGCATATGTGTGGCGTCGCATTCAATTGATACCAGATGCGTTAAGCGTGGTAGTTATGTCATCGAGTGATCTTTAATTCAACGTTTATCGGTATTTTTAATTATATTTTACCATTTTATTAGTTATTTCGTTCATTTAAACGTAATTATTAAACGTAAAAATATAGCTTTTAATTGAAGGGAAATATTATTAACTACGCTGTTTTAAAATTTGCAATAATAGATAAAATATTTTGTCGAAATAATTGAATCTTACTCTACTTAATGCTTTGAAAACGCGGAATAATTTAATTATTTATCTTTTTAATATTCACGCGCAAGTATATTTTTTATTCCGTTATTTTCTACATTTATTGCTTTTAACACGTGATCATTTAATTATTATTTTAAAGTTTTATTTCTGTTTTTAATAGTCACGTGTTAATACATTTCTTAATTGAAAGGGAATATTATTACGTGCGCTATTTTACAAATTGGCAACGATTCAAATAATGGAATTTATGAAATATGAAATAAATCTTCGTCAAAATAATGAAAATTTTGAATAAAAAATTGAAATATAACCTCAAAAAATGAATCAAATTGAAAAAATAATTACAGTCTGCACACCTCAACCTTGTCAAATATATCCTTACAAATTATGGTTAAATTCCTGTGCATAGTTTTCGTTTCTATAAAACTTTTATAAAAAAATTATTTTGACCAACTTGAATATTAAATATCTCTTAAAATAAATCTTCGATTTAAAAACTGTTTGCTTCAGCGTGTTTATCGAACATTTCTTTATAAAACTACCAATTTTTAAATTTTTATATGCAATAGTTTTCTGGATATTAGTCCAGAAAGACTTCAAGGCACAAAATCTTAATTGACAGCGGCGGCCGTGGCGATGGTTACTTTTTTTATTATAGAGAGATTCAAAAAAAAAATTGTATCGTCAGCAAAAAATGTTTTGTTAATTCAAGTAAAATGGTTCACTTTTACTTGAATTTTGCTAAAACAACCAAAATGTACTCAACAAAACATGTTTTCTAGTTTTAATCAATTCCTGTTTCTGGGTGTAAAAGGATCTTGCGACAGTGGTCTATAATATATTTTCCAAATGGAAGCGCGACCGAAAGTATCGTTTGGGAATTATAATATTCACTTACACACAGAGAAATCATGATTACAATACATTCCTTATACTATGTGTTCGGAAAGCAAAGAAATGAGATCATAGAATGTAGATGTAAATGGGACACCAATTAAAATTTTAATAACTTAACAGTGTCACAAGATCACATCCTCCACGCATAATAAGATGAAGACGAAACTAAATGAAATGATATCATGATCTCATTTAAATGTCTGTTCCAAATGAAAAACTAGTCGTTGGGGGCCACCGTAATACTTACCCAACATAGATATGCATAATGTAAAATATGACAATAAAACATGTAAACTATTTATAAAATGCATTGCAATTCGAATTAAATCGTGGCTTGATAACGTCATAAACTTTAAACGCTCTATAACTCAAAAATTGATACTTATATTAACTAACGGTTTACTGCGTCGGATTAAGCGTCTCATTTTCAATTCAAACATATCTTTGAATTGAAATTTGAATGAAATACAGGATCATGAAAAATCGAAGAGTGTGGAAATAGGATTATAAATATCTCGGCAACTCACTATCTGATCGACTTCATTCTTTATGCAAAATTTATGTTTTTTTTATTGTGTTTTATATTCACTCCTTAAAATAAAGAATTTCGAAAAATTTTATATACCTTTTATCAGAATGAATATTTCGAGAGTCCGAAAAAAATAGTTTCGGATAATCGAGATTGCTGAAATTCAATAAGCTTCTTCCCACTATTTCATACTAAGTAGATACCAAATTTCAAGTCTCTATTTCAATTTATTCGGGAGATAGAACGTTTACAGACACACACACAGACAGACGGATGGCAAATTTTTGTTTCTAAAAATATGTTTTTCGGAATCTCCAGTGTCTGAATCTTGTAAATCCGTCAATATATTTTTTCGATATTCAAAACGATTACAAGATTTACCCTACACTACGTATATATATGATGGGTAAGTAATAACTCAGTTCAACCTTCCCATAAAGTATTTAAAGGGAAGTTGTATTTCTTTGGGTGAAAGTTTTCGATTTATTTATTTTTTTCTTTTAAATTTTTGGCATCTTTTACTTTTTTAGTCTGTTGCACTAAAGCGATTTCGTGATATTTTATTTCCTTAGAATATTTTTAGATCATGGAAAGTAACGACGAAGCAGAGAGAAAACGGCTTTCTCCGCGCGGCTGTACGCTCGTAGTGTATTGCGTCTCGAAACCATGTCGAAACAAATCTTGTCTTTCAAATGGGATGATTATTTTTCTCTAGTCATTTCAGAAGTATTTGACCGATTTCCTTCTTTTTTACTTACCCATCATACGTAGTATAGGGCAAGTCTTGTAATCGTTTTGAAAATCGAAAAAAATTTTTTGACGGATTTACATGTTTCAGACACTGGAGATTCCGAAAAAAAATTGCCGCCTGTCTGTCTATGTGTGTGTCTGTGTGTCTGTTTGTGTGTCAGTACACGCTTTATCTCCCAAACAAATTCAGATAGAGACTTGAAATTTGGTATGTACTTAGTAGGTAATAACTGGAAGAAGATTACTGAATTTCAGTAGCCTCGATTATCCGTAACTATTTTTTTCAGACTCTCGAAATATTCCTTCTGATAAAAGGTACATAAAATTTTTCGAAATTGTTTATTTTAAGGAGTAAATATAAAAGACAATAAAAAAACATAAATTTTGCATAAAGAATGAAGTCGATCGGATAATTAGTTGCCGATATATTTGTAATTATATTTCCCACACTCTTCGATTTTTCATGACCCTGTATTTCATTCAAATTTCAATTCAAAGATATATTTTAAATGGAAATGAATCCGACGCAGTAAACCGTTTGTTAATATGGTTATCAATTTTGGACTTATAAAGATGTTTCTTTTACGCAATTCATCAATAGAAGCAATAGATCATTTAAAGTTTATGACGTCATCAAGCCACGATTGTATTCGAATTGCAATGCATTTTATAAATGGTTTACACATGTTTTATTTTCATATTTATATTATGCATATCCATGATGGGTAAGTATTACGGTGACCCCCCAACAACTAGTTTTTAAAGACAATCGTTTTTGTTGGAGATTATGCCACCGAAAATTATCATTTTCGTTGATTAATTATTTTTTCGAGCTGGTAAAAAATAAAAAAAGCGAAGAAAAATCACCTTTTCATTTCAAATGACCGCCATTTTGTAAAAAGGGAACTTTTAAAACTAAATGTTGATATAAGTGCTCGAGAATTTAATGTGCTTCCATAATTTGACGACCAAATTTGTTTCAGATGCTTTTGATCAGAGAAAAATGGCTTTTACACACAAATATTTAAATATGTAAGGAAAATATAAATAAATATAATGCAAAAAGGCCAAATGGGTATCTGTTTTCTTTGCAACGGGAAAAAAATCGTAAAAACTACGTGAATCTTAAGTCAAAGATTTACAACCTCTCACTGTTAAAAATTTGCAGCAAACTGTCCAGTCATTTGACCGTTTTTACAGAAAGCGGTTACATAACCGTAATTTAACTTTCTTCTGGCTATATTATGACCCATATTATGGTCAGAATAGAGTTAATTTACGGTTATGTAACGTTTTATATAAAAACGGTCGAATGACTGGACAGTTTACTGCAAATTTTTAACAGTGCTGCAAAAGTATTGCACAAATCAAACTGCATCTGGAGAATCACAAATAGAGTTCTCCGATTTTAGTTCAAGCTAAACTGAGTGAAATAAACTGTACACTGAAAAAAAATAATTTACGTACGCTGCAGCGTATTACTGCTTATTTTACTGTTTATTACTGTTAATTTTACGGTATAATGCTGACAGCTGGGATTTCAGTATTATACCATAAAATCAACAATATTTTTTGAAGTGTAGTTATATAAATATCATTTGGCATGTAAAAAAAGAAGCACAAATTTGTATTCCATGTTTAAAGTCCTTGTTATCTGTCGAAATAATGTACGTTTCATTGCATCGAAATCTATTAAATAGAAAGTAATCTAACTTGATATTTTATTAATCTTAGCTCTTAAATAACTAATGTGTGTTATTATTCAATTGTCACAATCTTTATATTACTAATTATTGTCGATACTAAAAATTTATATTGACAATTGTTTCAACTTAGGGGAAAAGAAGATGGAACTGATGCGTTGCATGCCATCCTTAATTTTTTCCTCTACACTGTTAAAACTTTGCGGCAAACTATCAAGTCATTCGACCGTTTTTATATAAAACGTTTACATAACCGTAAATTAACTATATTCTGACCATAATATGGTCGATAATATGGTCAGAATAGAGTTAAATTACGGTTATGTAACCGTATTCTACAAAAACGGTCAAATGACTGGACAGTTTGCTGCAAATGTTTAAAAGTGTATTTAAAAAAAAGTAACTAATGCTGTCAGCGATGTAAATGAATATTTTGTAACCGGAACTCTTTCTCGGCTAACATTAAGAAAACTATTTCAAAAATATGAAAATTTGTAGCATTACAGAAAAATGTTGTAGTAGAGAGTTTTTAAATACAAGAATTATTTTAAGAGCTATTTAATGTTGAAAGTTCAAAATAGTTTTGTTAAAAATGATTTATTGGAACAAAAACTCTACGAAGTAATTTAACCATATTTTACATTTACGTATTTGACAAGCTTGAGGTGTGTAGTGTGCAATTATTTTTTTTTAATCTGATTGACTTTTTGAACTTTTGTTTCAATTTTTTATTCAAGTATTCATTATTTCAATAGGGATTTATTTCATATTTAGAAAATGCCGTTTTTTTATATTTTTGTCAATATGTAAAGCAGCGCAATTAATAATATTCCCTTTCATTAAAAAAATGTATTTACACGTGAATATTAAAAGCAGAAATAAAACTTTAAAATAATGATTTTTAATAGTAATATTTCTAAACAGTTTCAATTTAAAACTTTTAGGGTGCTCTGCCTCCTACGAACTAAGCTCGCCAATTCCCGTTCAGACAGCACAGGCTCTAAAATCACGCTAATTAGCACTGTTTTAAAAAGATTACGGAAGATTGAATTAAAATTAAACGACCAGGGGTGAACTTCTATAATCGGGTTTCCATTCATTTCCTGGAACATTTGACTGGAAGACTTTAAGACGGAATAAACTGCTATCTCGATCGCTAACGGCTGTTTTTCCGATTGATTAAATAAGAGCAATTAAACATTCTGAAAAGGTTTCTATAAAATGGCTAAATATACAATGTCCACGCTTCACGGAATTTTATAATGAAGCTATAAGAAATTTTTTTTAAATAAGACCTGTTAAATCTATCAATTTCAATATGACATATTTTTTACCAAAGTTTTCTTTCTGTTATTAATATTTAGTGAAAATATATTTATTAATTGAAAGGAAGTATTCGTTTTTGCGCGGGTGCAAATTTGCAACAATAGGTAAAAAGACTCTTTTGAAGTAAATAAATTTCTCATGTATATGTCGTAGGCTAATTGGGAAATCCGCCTCTTTACAAACAGCCTAGGCTCTTTGCAAAGAGCCGATCTAATTGGATAAACATTTCCCTTTTCCCAATCAGCCTGATGTTTTTCAGGCTCATTGCAAAGAACCTAGACAGCGTTAGGCTAGTTGGAATATGGTCATTTATTTCTCAATCAGCCTGCATTTTTTAGACTCATTGCAAAGAGCCTAAATAGCGTTAGGCTAATTGAAAAATGACCATGCCTATTTAGAAAATGACCAGTTCTTTGTCAAAATATGGTGTTGTACCCAACCCGAACCTGAAAATTCCATTCGAAGTCGACCCGAACCCGACAGAAAAATTCCATCGAACCGTAACCTGATCCTCAAAGAACAAAATAAATTCCTTCGAGTAGCAACCCAACCCGAACCAGAAAACTCAAGTTAACCCGAAATCGGACACGAACCCGACAAAAAAAACCCATCGAACCGTAACCCGATCCGAACCCGACAAAATAAATTCCTTCATATCGCAACGCAACTCGAACCTAAAAATTCGATGTTAACCAGTAACCCAACCCGAACAAGACATAAAAATTCCATCGAACCGTAATCCGATCCGAACCCGACAAAAGAAATTCCTTCGTATCACAACCCGATCCAAATCAGAAAATCCAAGTTAATTCGAAACCCGATAACCCAATTTGAAACCCGATTCGAAACTCGAGACCCGAACCCGATAAAAAAAATCTATCGAACCGTAACCCGATCCGAACCCGAAAAATTGAATTTCGTAGTCACGCAACCTGATCCGAAACTGAAATTTTAAGTTAACCCAAAAACCGATTTTAACCTGAAAATTTAATTTAACCCGAAACATAACCCAAACCTGAAAACTAAAGTTAACTCGAAACACAAAGTTGAAACGAACCTGACCCAAACGTGAAAATTAAAGTTAATCCAAAACCCGAAACCGTCAAAAATTTCATCGAACCGTAACCCGATCCGAACCCGACCCGAACCCGTCAAAAATTTCATCGAACCGTAGCCCCATCCGAACCCAACAAAATATATTCCTTCGTGTCACAACCCGATCCAAGGCAGAAAATTCAAGTTAACCCGAAACATGACCCGAACCCGATAAAAAAAATCCATCGAACCGTAACCCGATCCGAACCCAACAAAACAAATTGCTTCGTGTCACAACCCGATCCAAGCCAGAAAATTCAAGTTAACCCGAAACACGACCCGAACCCGATAAAAAAATCCATCGAGCCGTAACCCGATCCAAACCCGACAAAACAAATTGCTTTTTGTCACAACCCGATCTAAGCAAGAAAATTCAAGTTAACCCGAAACCCCACCCAAACCCGATAAAAAATCCATCGAACCGTAACCCGATCCGAACCCGACAAAATAAATTTTGCCTTCACGCAACTCGAACCGAAACTAAAAATTTAAGTTAACCGTTTTCGTCTAGACTGCAAATTGTGTTTTGTATATTTTTGTGGCAGAGGGAAAATTTTATCTATAAAAGAGAATGTGTTTATTAACCTTATTTATCAACAAGGCGCATAAATGAAATCTATCAATAAAGCAGTTTTCTTTTTTCATCAAATTCATTCAGCAACACATCTTCTCTACATAATGATGGAAAAATATTAAAATTTTCGACATCTGCAGTTTTCATAGACAAAGAACTTTTCTTATTTATTTTTATAATATTTTCATTCAGTAACCCATCTTCTACGTAACGTTGAAAATCAACAAAATTCTGCCTGATCTGTAAGTGTCATTATTGTAAAAATTTTCTTACATATATATTATAATAATGTTCTTTAGATACCGATGTTATCTGAGTAAAACTGGGAAACATAAAAAATCTGCCTCATCTGTAGAAATAATTATTACAGAAATTTTCATATATATTTTTTTATAATTGTTTTAATCGGCAACCCATCTTCCCTTATTAAAGATGGGAAAACTTTAAAAATCAACCTCATCTGCAGATTTCATTAATATAGAAATTTTCCTTTATACTTTTATAATAATATCATATATTTTTTTATATTTATAACAACCAATCTTTTCTACAAAATTCTGAGAAAACATTAACAATCTGCCTCATCTACAGATTGTATTAATACGTCTACACGGGATGGTTGTGAAAAATATACCCTTAAAACAAAAATGAAGTATTCACTAATCTTAAATTCTCAGCCGCGATCTGTCAAATCAGAAATCTGTCAAAAAGACAGTTTTCTGATACATTTTTTATAAAATTTGAAGTTCCTACTCCTATTTGTTATACTAAAATTATGCATAATCATTTAATACCTTGGACGTTCTGCAATAACCTATGATTAGAGACCTTCATCGGGTCCGGAAAACCGTTTTCCGCTAAACTGACCCAACCCGCGGTTGGCGCTTATGTTCCTGTTTCGGATCGGGCTAACATCCATTTTTTAAAGTTTGGATCGGGTTACGTTTGATGGATTCATTTTGTCGGGTTAACTTCAATTTTCAGTTTCGGGTCGGGTTGCGAGACGAAGGAATTTATTTTTTCGGATTCGGTTACGGCTCGATGGATTTTTTTGTCAGATTCGGGTCGGGTTTCGGGTTAACTCAAATTTTCAGGTTCAGATCAGGTTGCATGGCAATGGAAATTATTTTAATGTTTTCGGTTTGTGTTGCGGTTCGATGAAATTTTTTTGTCGTGTTCGAGTTGAGTTTCGGGTTAACTTCCATTTCCACGTTTGGGTCGGGTTGTGACACGAAGGAGTTTGTTTCGTCGATTTCGGATCGGGTTACGGTTTAACTTAAATTTTCAGTTTCGGGTTGGGTTGCGTATCGAATTTGGGTTTCGCATTAACTTAAATTTTCATGTTTGTGTTAAGTTTAGGGTTAAATTAAATTTTCAGGTTCGGGTCGGTTTTTGGGTTAACTTCAATTTTCAGTTTCGGGTCGGGTTGCGTGTCGAGTTTGGGTTTCGAGTTAACTTCAATTTTCAGGTATGGGTTATGTTTCGGGTTAAGTTAAATTTTTAGGTCAGCAAAATATTTTAGTTCCACCTTCCGCCGCCAGGAGGCGCACTATGTTCCAGACAAACCACATTCCGGACGAAACTCCGATACGTATCCCCGCTGCCCCCGGCACCGTATAGCAGGCGTGCTGCGCACGCGTTGCAAAATCCTTTAGTTCTATTTTCCACCGGCACAATTTGTTCTATATGAACATCCGACACGGGTACCTGTTGCATCAAGGGAGTTGAATGAACCAATTCTCGTCGAAAACGGGTCCATAGAACTTTTGAAAATAATGCGCACCCTGGTGGTGAAAGGTGGAACTAAAATCTGTAACGCGATCAAAAGTCAAGTCGAATTATCCAAACCCCGTTGTTATCGGGACCATAGAACCCGATATAAGAATGCACAGTTAGAGAAATAACCTTGTAGGATTGCCCGCCAGGTGGTTCTTGGTCAAATGCTCAACAATAAATCATTTACTTTGATTGTTGGTGTGCATCAAGTAAATACGTGTTGTGTACTTTTATTAGGAACATAAATTTAATTTTTACGGAAACTTTATTTAAAATTTCCTGTATTTTCTATATATAGCATTTATAAAACGCTACGGGAGAAGCTAAATATGTTATGTTTCTTAAATGGAATTTGTTTTGTGTAAATCAGAGCAACGTGTTAACCCCCCCCCCCTTTACTTCCCCATACCCGCAAATATAAAGAATAATTTGCTCAAGAAAACCCCCTTCCCCTACATTAACGTGATCATTAAAAAAAGAAATAATTTTTTGATAATTAGAGCATAAAAAAAGACGCTACGCTAAAATAGAGGCCAGATGGCACCCCTTCACATCCTCAAATTCAAATCTATACCTTAATTAATTAGTTATCTTAATTTTCGTTCATTAGTAAAAATTGGCAATTATTTCCTTTCATTTTTGCTAAGTAAATGAAGGGATCGGCCAGAGAAACGGATCTCTTTGTAGTTCAGTTTTTAATGAAAGCTGATCCCTGTCTGAAACTTTCTCGGATTTTTTTTTTTTTTTTTTGACTAACGCCGCCAGATTTTTGCTGTTTTTTGCAAAAATTAAGAAAAATTAACTGCCGAATTTTACAAAAATTGCATTGTCAGATGCAGAAAATTTTTCTACATATGCTCAGAAATTTTCAAATCGATATCTTAATTATTTTTCTCAAAATTCGCTAATGAGTAAATAAATTTCAAATTCGTTCATTTCTGCTTGCAAATCAACAACAGGTGTACTTTTCTTTAGCCATTTTGATAAAAAAGATGGCATTTTCGATGCGATGTTTAATGAGATTCTAATTAATAACTTGGGTAATTATCAAAGTATTAAAGTTCTGAGTCCCAGGTGTATCAGGCCAGGTCTTGGACTACCTAAATCTAAATTTTCAGATTTCTAGGTGTGCTAAATTTCACTGGACATCGCAGACAGACACACAGACATACACACACACAGAGAGAGAGCGATTTTGTCTTTTATTAGTATAGATTACTTTTTTTATTTATTTATGAAGTTTTGATTTTGTTGTGAAAAATTAGCCAGGCAGAAAAATTGATATTGTTTTAAGTGCAAATGAGATATTCTTCCGTAATAGAGCCTGCATGCGATGGAAATAAATAATAATAATAAAAAAAACATGCTTAATTATTTTAAAATCCACAATAAATAAGTAAATACAAATACAAATTTCAAACAAAGTGCATTTGAAAGTACATTTTTTTTCTTATAGGACGATGTAAAAACTTATAATATGCAATGTTTAGAAGTTAAACTTGCAGTATCGAAAATTGCAAAACCGAAATTTCATCGTCAGGTGTTGCCAACCTCAAAATGACGTCAGTGTTACCCATGGACAGGTTTGAGCATTATATTATTCATCGGGTAGCTATATCCGATATTTTACATTAATAAAAAATTTATTTTAAAAATATTATTCATTTAATGTTTTTTTTTCTGCTATTTCCGAATTAACACAAGAAGATTTTACTAATTATAATTTATGCATTCAAACAGAAAAAGTAAGAAAATCTTGTTAATTATTTCTGTGCAAAATATATATATATATATATATATATATTATGATTTTTTATACGACTGAATATAAGTAAAGAATTACTTTAAATGTTATAAATATTCCAGTAAATTAAACACTAAATTCATAATTAACATAATTATTTTTTTTTCATTGATCATAAAATTAGTAAGATTAGCCTTCGTTGCCTGTAACAGCTGTTTCTTTATGCATGGCTCATTAACTTTTGCATATTTTTATATTTTCTTCATACAACGAATAAATTTTGAACAATAAACTGAAACATTGTTATTTTTTAAAATATAAATTTTTTAATCTTTATATATAGATATTTTTTTTTGTTTTATTATAATTTCTGAATGCATATAGAATTTTAAATTATAGGGTAAAAACGAAGCATGAATAAAAATTTTAATTTCCTGATTTTGTTTTTTAACTTATCGGAAAAGGGGTATTTTACTGAAAGGTTTTAAAATATTCAGAAATTTCAAGGATTCTATTTATTTACGCATAATAGAAAAGAGGCAACTTTTTGAAAAGGGAAAATATTTTTAAATGTGAAGTATAAAATATAAAGAAGTAATGAAGCAAAATATTTGCCTTGAAATTTAACGGAATAAAATATTTCTAGCCACGGAATGGATTATTTTTGTGGATGACAAAGAAAATATAATAAAGAAGTAAACATTTACTTTTTTAATAGTAATAACTTTTTTTATCCTAATATTTTTAATAGTAATAGGATGTTATAAAGGAGTCGTAGTATTAGATATTTTATAGATTTAGCTAAATTGCATTCAGTAAACATTTTTAGCAGAAATGTTTCGGCAGATTCGTTTTTCAATTAAAGTGCTAAAGTGTATAGCTGCACTTTACTCATTCTGTTATTAAAAAACAAAACAAAGCTAGTCGTTGGGGGCCACCGTAATACTTACCCATCATGGATATGCATAATGTAAAATATTAAAATAAAAAAATGTCTAAACTACTTATAAAATGCATTGCAATTCGAATACTATCGTGGCTTGATGACGTCATAAACTTTAAAGGCTCGATTACTGAATTGCTTAAAAGAAACATCCTTATAACTCGAAAAAACAATAATCCCATTAACTAGCGGTTTACTGCATCTCAGTAAGCGTCTCATTTCCAATTAAAATATATCTTTGAATTGAAATTTGGATGAAATACAGGGTCATGAAAAATGAAAGAGTGTTGAAAATAGGATTACAAATATCTCGGCAACTAATTATCCGATCGACTTCACGCTTTATGCAAAATTTATGTTTTTTTATTGTCTTTTATATTCACTCCTTAAAATAAACAATTTCGAAAATTTTTATATACCTTTTATCAGAACGAATATTTCGAGAGTCCGAAAAAAATAGTTCCGCTTAATCGAGGTTACTGAAATTCAATAGGCTTCTTCCCATTATTACATACTAAGTACATCCCAAATTTCAAGTCTGTATCTCAATTTTTTCGGGAGATAGAGCGTTTACATACACACAGACACACAGACGGACGGCAATTTTTTTTTTTCTAAAAATATATTTTTCGGAATCTCCAGTGTCTGAAACGTGTAAATCCATCAAAAAAAATTTTCGATTTTCAAAACGATTACAAGACTTACCCTATACAACATATAATGGGTAAGTAAAAAGAAAAAAAAACATAAATAACTTTTAATTCCTGTTTGTGTGTTTTATCCATGTAAATAATCTGCAATTTGCAATTTCAAAAAGGAAGAAAGAGACAATTAATTGAAATAAATATATATAGTTTTTTTAATATTTAAATTAGTTTTGCGCCCTAGGCATTTCATTATTTATACAATCTCGTAGATGTTTTTTAATGACTTTTGTAAGACACTAAAACAATAAAATGTGCACTTGATTTCGGAATACTAACAAGGCTAATTTGTTTTCTATTCCATGCATGAATATTATGTCTCAGCTAATTTAACAATTGCATAAAACAAAGTGTCAATAATATGTTGTGAACTGTCGTGTATTTCAAGATTCATTATGCTAACATAAAACTATTATTCTGGACAATAAACTATTAAATGGTAGATAAAATAATTCCTTCGTAACCCAATGAGATAGAATTATTATTATTATTATTATTATTATTATTTCAAATATATATAACTTGTATTTAAGTAAGTTTTATGTGTAAAAAAAAAATTAGATTTAGCTAAAATTTACATTTAGCTGAATTGCATTCAGTAAACATTTTTAGCAGAAATGTTTCGCCAGATTCGTTTTTCAATTAAAGTACTAAAGTGTATAGCTGCATTTTGCTCATTCTGTTATTAAAAAAAAAAAAGAAAAAGAAAAAGAAAACATAAATAACTTTTAATTCCTGTTTGTGTGTTTTATCCATGTAAATAATCTGCAATTTGTAATTTCAAAAAGGAAGAAAAAGACAATTAATTGAAATAAATATATATTTTTCTTTTGATATTTAAATTAGTTTTGATCCCTAGGCATTTCATTATTTATACAATATCGCAGATGTTTTTTTAATGACTTTTGTAAGACACTAAAACAATAAAATGTGCACTTGTTTTCGGAATACTAACAAGGCTAATTTGTTTTCTATTCCATGCATCAATATTATGTCTCAGCTAATTTAACAATTGCATAAACAAAGTGTCAATAAAATGTTGTGTATTTCAAGATTCATTATGCTAACATAAAACTATTATTCTGGACAATAAACTATTAAATGGTAGATAAAATAATTCCTTCGTAACCCAATGAGATAGAATTATTATTATTATTATTATTATTATTATTATTATTATTTCAAATATATATAACTTGTTTTTAAGTAAGTTTTATGTATAAATATATATATATATATATATATATATATATATATATAATAGAAAATGTTTTGAAATTTCACATTTTTGTAACCTGCGGCATTGCGATTTTTTTTACTTTATAAGTATATTCTGTTGTTTATTTGTCATACAGTTAATTGTAATTTTTCGCAAATAAAAAAGATGAATGAACAAGAATTAAAATGATATTTATTTCACGAAGCAAAAATAAATCTCAATAAGTCTTGCAGCTGAGAATTGGGAATAATTTTTGTTTTAGGTTTAGTGATATTATTTTAGCATAATTGAATTATACTAGGGAGTTCTGCACTAGGGGACTTTGTCCCCTACAAGCTAAGCTTGCCAATACCCGTCCAGACACCGCAGGCTATAAAAACACGTTAATTTTCTATATATTAAAAATATTACGAACGATTGAATTTTAATTAAACGACCAGAGGCGATCTTCTGTAATCGGATTTTTATTCATTTCCATATGACTGGGGGATTTTAAGGCATAATTAACTGCTATCGCGACAACTAACGTCTGTTTTTGTGATTGATTAAATAAGAGCAATTAAACATTTGAAAATAAGCTTGTTTAAAATGGCTAAGTAAATAATGTCACTGCTTCATGGAATCTTATAAAAACGCTATAAGAAAATTGTTTAAAGTAAGACGTTTTCAATGTATCATTTTCAATATGACGTAATTTTCACAAAGGTTTTCTTCCTCTTTTAATTCTTAACATGGAAATACAGTTTTATTTTGAAAGGAAATATTATTATTTTCTCTGATTTAAAATTTGAAACAATTGGCGAAAACTATATTTTTGAAATAAATAAATTTTTCGTTTAAATGTCTATCTGTTCTAAAAAGATGTAACTAACGCTGTCACCCCTGTAAATGTTTTTTTGTGACCAGAAGGTTTTCTCCGCTAATATTAAATACACTATTGTAGAAAAAAATATGAAAATTAATAATGTTCGATAAACGTACTGAAGTAGGTAGTTTTTAAATCAAAGAATTATTTTAAGAGCTATTTAATGCTGAAGTTGGTCAAAATTGCGCCGTTAAAAATGTTTTCTGTGATGAAAATGAACAAAAACTATGCGTAGTAATTTAAACATATTTTGAAGCGACGTAATTGACAAGCTTGCGGTGTGCAACGTGCCATTAGCTTTTTAATTTGACTAATTTATTGAATTTTTTTTTTTTAAATTTTTTAATTCAATTTTTCAACATTTCAATTGAGATTTATTTCACATTTCGAAAAAGCCATTTTTAGGTGCGTTCGTAATTATATAAATACGTAGCACCTATTGTCGTCGTCTAGTCCGTCCGTCTGTCTGTCCGTCCGTCCGCATATAACAACGCAAAAACTACCCAACCGAATGGTTTGAAATTTAAGATATATTATCTCTGCAGAATTTTGTCGAGACATTTCAAATTTTATCGAATCAAAATCTAAAAATATTATACTGTGAACAATGTATAATAGTTGCATAATCAGAGAGTCCCTAGAAATTTTGAAAAGAGGTGATAATACATGTAATGATGTATTATATTATCAGATCCCTCGTATATGGTATAATGTATTGGGTGTCACTGGGATTTTTGGTTTTTGCTGACCCCCCCGGCTTGTAATGGTATCATCGCAACTTCTTTCTCTCCTTCCAATTCATAGTGGATTGGTTTCGCCCATTTTGGACCTGGCCAGAGCGCGCCATTTGGAATCGGAGCGGCGTCTTCTCGACGGCTTGTGTTCATCTGAGGAAGGCTAATGTTTAGCCGAAAGCTTATGGATTTTTAACATCTAATAGTTTTAATTTTTAAAACTGTGTTTTGTTTTATGGCACCTCTGTAGTAACAACAAATTATCAATGTGTTTACATTGTGTTTTATTAATTTGAGAGGGTGAATTTGTCGTTTGCATTATATGGAATTTTCTATATATTTTATTCAAATCAAGAATGAAAAA
The DNA here is from genome assembly GCA_963931845.1 of Maratus michaelseni. Lineage (NCBI taxonomy): Eukaryota > Metazoa > Arthropoda > Arachnida > Araneae > Salticidae > Maratus > Maratus michaelseni. Next base: position 308,900,251 of record OZ007588.1, read on the forward strand.
TATGTCTTTTGAATTATTTTTTAAGTTCAAAGTTTAAAAATAAGTTATTGTAATACTACCTAGAGTGTAAAATTTATATATTAACATTATGTGTATTTTATTTTTATAATACTTAATTTTCATAATGAAGCTTCTATTTTTTTATAAATATATTGAGTACACGTCAGAAATTTTTTTTTAATGTATCTCCATCCGAAAGAAACATTAACCTTGAAATTTAAATATTACATGAATACCACATTTTCAGTGCAAAATTTAACCGAATATACTATATACACCGAAATCCAAAGTTTAACATACAATATCGAACTGTAGCACAATAAACAGACGTACGTTTCGTGAGTAACTTGGACTCACATCCTCAGTGTCAGTTAAAATAAAAATTATATCCCCCCCAAGGACATGAAACAAATCAAAAACGCAAATGACAAACAACACACCGAAAGCCCATCACGGGCTCGGAAAGAGGGTGAAGGTTGAAAAGTTAAAGTGAGGTATGCTTCGTTCCAAGAAATCACGTGGTCGGAAAACTCGTTTTTTTACATGTGTTACGATATATAACTGCGTATTATTTGTTCTCGCTTTTCATGTCTAAGGATATTAGAAAAGGCATATCAGAAAATGGCTTTAAAATCGGCTCAATACGCTATCGCTACAGGTTAAAATCGGAATTATTAAATTAAAAGAAGAAAAAAAAACTTCTGTAAAATATGCATTAAGTTTAATTGTGATAAAACGCAAATTTGTGATGTTATAAACGATGTTATAAAAAGAAGAAACAAGTTGAAAAAGGAATTTTAAATCTGACCTTTCAACAGAAACAGGCAGAGTGCAGGGAAAAATGATGACGTCGATGCATTAACTTTTGAATGGTTTTCGAATGCTAGATCGAAAATTTCCCCATACCTGGAACTCTGTTACGTGACAAATCGAAAGAGATATCCAAAAAATTCGGTAAAATGGAGTTCAATGCTTCCAGTGCAATGGTGTAGTCGTACAAAACCTAGAAAGTATATACTATAGAGTGTACGTTATAGCTACAGAGTGTAGGGCCCTATATCGCCGTATGCCCTCCACTACATCCCTATTCAATATATGATTAATGAGTTTCTTTAATCGACACAACTACATTGCCATGATGCCATGAAGCAAGTTTGCAGGGATTCGAAAGACGTCTCAGGGCATAAAGATCAGGAATGTAAGGGAAAAATTCATCTATTGCTTGAGATGACATGAAACAAAAACCACATATAATCGCAATGAGACCGGACTATTTTATCGTGCGTTTCCCAATATGTCCCTGGCAAAAAGAGAAAGTGAATGCCAAGGAGTGAAAAATTCTAAACAGCGTGTCAATGTCTTGTTCTGTGCGAATTAGCATGATAGTTCAGAAAAAAACATTAGCGATTAGAAAATCAAAAAAGCTGCGACAAGATGGACATTAAAAACAAGTGGGTAAGTGTGAAAGAAGATCGCACAAAAGGTTTCGTTTAATATTCCTTTCAAAACACTTTATACTTTCTTCAATGAATCCAAATAATTTTCAATTTCCAAAAAAAAAAAAAAAAAAAAAAAAAAAATCATGTTTTTCATAAAGTAAAAATGTATGGGTCTATTTTACTCGTTTTTCCGACAATCTGAACCGGTCCGATAATACTCTGTCATAATAATATATGTCATATGGACTAAATGCGATATCGAAAAAAAAAATCAATTTCAAAATTAAACATGTTGTATAGAGACCTTCAAAATGTTAAAATATGCCAATATTTGCATAATATGGTTTTTATCATGATTCAATACGTTCCTCAAACTCATATGACATTATAATCACTTGCTGACATCATATCTACTTGCTTTCTCTATTACTCATATTGATACTCCATTTGTATTATTCTCAAACATTTAAAAAAGTCCATTAAACTTCCAATATGACGTCAGATTAATTTTCTTTTTAATTCTCTAATGACACCATATTAACCTGCTTTCTGTCCTTACAAATACTCATAGTCATTGTATTATTGAGAAATGTTTGAAATTTTCCGTTTTATTACCAATATGACGTGATATTAATATATTTTTTTTCAATTGGTGAAACTTTTTATTTCATTTTCATTTTTCACGTGGAAATCTTTCAATAGAAAATAATTTATTGTATAAAGAATCAGTACAAAAACCCTTAACGGGTTAAAAGTTGTGACGCAGCACTTTCTTTTGGCTCTAAGAATTTCAAATATGGGTCTTAAAAGTAATGATATCAAATTTGAGTGACGCTATGTTAATTTTTTTTAAATCATCATTTTCTTTTTAGTTTTATTTATATTTACAGGTGCAATTATTATCTTAACATGAAAATAATATAAAATTTATTCGCTAAAGCTTTTTCATTCAGATCTCTCAGGAATTCAAAATATGGGTTTTAAAAGAAATTATATCAAAATTTGAGTGACACCTTGACGTGAATTTAATAGGATTGTTTTAAATTTAATTTTAAATTATTTTTCGTTTGTCTTCTAAAGTATATTTACACATACAAACAATACTTTTAATTTTTCAATACACTGTTAAATATATTACTTTCACTGAGCCTATATTATGTATTGAAATGTATTTATATCAATAGACTGATTCATGTTTTGTGCCACGGTATCCAAAATCATAAGTAAAATTTATGTAAATGATTAATTTGCGTCATAGTATCCACTTGCATACATTTTCCTTTGTTTGGATACTATGACGCAAATTAATCATTTACATAAATTTTACTTATGATTTTGGATACCGTGGCACAAAACATGAATCAGTCTATTGAAATAAATACCAATACATAATATAGGCTCAGTGAAAGTAATATATTTAACAGTGTATTGAAAAATTAAAAGTATTGTTTGTATGTGTAAATATACTTTAGAAGACAAACGAAAAATAATTTAAAATTAAATTTAAAACAATCCTATTAAATTCACGTCAAGGTGTCACTCAAATTTTGATATAATTTCTTTTAAAACCCATATTTTGAATTCCTGAGAGATCTGAATGAAAAAGCTTTAGCGAATAAATTTTATATTATTTTCATGTTAAGATAATAATTGCACCTGTGAATATAAATAAAACTAAAAAGAAAATGATGATTTAAAAAAAATTAACATAGCGTCACTCAAATTTGATATCATTACTTTTAAGACCCATATTTGAAATTCTTAGAGCCAAAAGAAAGTGCTGCGTCACAACTTTTAACCCGTTAAGGGTTTTTGTACTGATATCATTACTTTTAAGCGGTTATTGATGAAAATTTCTTTCAGTCGCAATTAAGCATTAGGGTATAAATTTATAAGAATAAAACTTAGTGGCTTCGCCCGCTAGTGGGCCTTCAATTTACATCAGGACCTCGAATCTAACTGAATTCTCCATTTGTATGACAATCCCTTAATTTCCACATTAAACCTATAACCGAACGAACCACCAACCCAGGTCCCTGCTGCCACCGGCACCGTATACCGGTCGTGCTATGCATGCACCGGATAATACCTTAATTTGCACATCGAATAGTATAAAGCTCTAACCGCACGAACCTCCGGCTCGGGTTCCCGCTGCCTGCGGCACCGTATAGCTGCTGTGCTCAATAATAAGATTAAGTGGTCACAGACCTTTTAAACAATATATCACATGAGGGGTGTGTGCAAAATTTTAAAAAGTACCCCCCTTGTGGGAGGGGCAAAGTGGGGGGGATGGATACTGGAGATGCATAATATGACTAAGTGGTCATAGACCTTTCCAACAATATATCACGAGGAGTGTCAGCAAAATTTAAAAAGTGCCCCCCTGGAGGGGGCAAAGTGGGGGGATGGACACCGGAGGTGCATAATCTAACTAAGTGGACACAGACCTTTCCAACGATATATCACATGAAGGGTTGTGCAAAATTTCAAAAAGTACCCTCTTGGGGGGCAAAGTGGGGGGATGGACACAAGAGATGCATAATATGACTAAGCGGTCACAGACCTTTCCAACGATATATCACATGAGGGGTTGTGCAAAATATCAGACAGTACCCCCTTGGGGGGGCAAAGTGGGGGTGTGGACACAGGAGATGCATAATATGATTAAACAGTCTCGGACATTTCCAACAGTATATCACATGAAGGGTTGTGCAAAATTTTTAAAAGTACCCGCCTTGGTGGGGCAAAGTGGGGGGATGGACACCAGAGATGCATAATATGACTCAGCGGTCACAGACCTTTCCAACAATATATCACATGAGGGGTTGTGCAAAATTTCAAAAAGTACCCTCTTGGGGGGGCAAAGTGGGGGTGTGAACACAGGACATGCAGAATATGATTAAACAGTCTCAGACTTTTCCAACAATATATCACATGAAGGGTGTGTGCAAAATTTTAAAAAGTACCCGCCTTGGGGGGGGGCAAAGTGGGGGGATGGACACCAGAGATGCATAATATGACTAAGCGGTCACAGACCTTTCCAACGATATATCACATGAGGGGTTGTGCAAAATATCAGAAAGTACCCCCTTGGGGGGCAAAGTGGGGGTGTGGACACAGGAGATGCATAACATGACTAAGCAGTCACAGACCTTTCCAACGATATATCACATGAGGGGTTGTGCAAAATTTCAAAAAGTACCCTCTTGGGGGGGCAAAGTGGGGGTGTGAACACAGGAGATGCAGAATATGATTAAACAGTCTCAGACCTTTCCAACAATATATCACATGAAGGGTGTGTGCAAAATTTTAAAAAGTACCCGCCTTGGGGGGGCAAAGTGGGGGGATGGACACAAGAGATGCATAATATGACTAAGCGGTCACAGACCTTTCCAACGATATATCACATGAGGGGTTGTGCAAAATATCAGACAGTACCCCCTTGGGGGGGGCAAAGTGGGGGTGTGGACACAGGAGATGCATAATATGATTAAACAGTCTCGGACATTTCCAACAGTATATCACATGAAGGGTTGTGCAAAATTTTTAAAAGTACCCGCCTTGGTGGGGCAAAGTGGGGGGATGGACACCAGAGATGCATAATATGACTCAGCGGTCACAGACCTTTCCAACAATTATCACATGAGGGGTTGTGCAAAATTTCAAAAAGTACCCTCTTGGGGGGGCAAAGTGGGGGGATGGACACCAGAGATGCATAATATGACTAAGCAGTCACAGACCTTTCCAACGATATATCACATGAGGGGTTGTGCAAAATTTCAAAAAGTACCCTCTTGGGGGGGAAAAGTGGGGGTGTGAACACAGGAGATGCAGAATATGATTAAACAGTCTCAGACCTTTCCAACAATATATCACATGAAGGGTGTGTGCAAAATTTTAAAAAGTACCCGCCTTGGGGGGGCAAAGTGGGGGGATGGACACCAGAGATGCATAATATGACTAAGCGGTCACAGACCTTTCCAACGATATATCACATGAGGGGTTGTGCAAAATATCAGAAAGTACCCCCTTGGGGGGGGCAAAGTGGGGGTGTGGACACAGGAGATGCATAATATGATTAAACAGTCTCGGACATTTCCAACAATATATCACATGAAGGGTGTGTGCAAAATTTTAAAAAGTACCCGCCTTGGGGGGGTCAAATTGGGGCATGGACATTATCATTAATTTCGTCAATCGGGCATGAAAAAATCATGAATTTCGTTGATAGTGTATTTAAAAATCATGATTTCGTTGATCGGGTATGTAAAAATCTGTGAATTTCATCAATCGAGCACAGAAAAAACATGACTTTTGTCGATCGGGGGAGGGGGGATCATATATTTTGTCAATTGGGCACGTAAAAATCTTGAATTTTGTTTATCGATCGCATAAAAATCACGTATTTCAGCAAATAGATACATAAAAACGAAGAAATTCCTTGATCGGCACATGAAAATCATTAATTTCATCAAACGGATGCATAAAAATCAAGAAATTTATGAATCAGGCACATAAAAATCATCAATCGGTGCGTAAAAATTATGAATTTCATCGATTAGGCACGAAAAAATCAAGAATTTTGTAGAACGGACGCATAAAAATTACCAATTCGTAGAGTAGTCGCATAGAAATCACGAATTCATCAAGTGGGTGGTTAAAAATCACAAGTTCATCAAGTAGGTGCATAAAATTCACAAATTTCATCAAAAGTTTGTATAAAAATCAATAATTTCATCGATCAGGTTCAGAAAAATGAAATTTCATCGATCGAGCATGAAAAAAATCATGAATTTCGGCGATCAAGTGCATAAAAATCTTGAACTTCGTTGATCGGTGTGTAAAAATCATGAATTTTGTCGATCGGGTGTGTAAAAATGATGAGTTTCAATAATCAGGCACAGCAAAAACATGAATTTTGTGGATCAGGGAGGGGGAGATCATAAATTTTGTCGAACACAGATGTAAAAATCATGAATTTTGTTTATCGGTGCATGAAAATCATGAGTTTTGTCAAACAGGCACATAAAGATCAAGAAATTCATTGATCGGCATGTAAAAATCATTAATTTCATCCTTCGGGCATATAAAAATGATGAATTTAGTCGATCAGGCATGTAAAAATCACAAATTTTGTCAACGGGGCACATAAAGATAAAAAAATTTGTTGAACGGCATGTAAAAATCAGAAATTTTGCTGAACGGGCACATAAAAATCACGAATTTCTTTAATCGGCGCATAAAAATCACAAATTTCGCCAATCTAGTGCAGTAAAATCATTAATTTCATCGATCTGGTGCAGAAAAATCACTATTTTCGTCGATCTGGCGAGGAAAATCATGAATTTTGTCAAACGAACATGGGAAAAAAAGAAAATCAGAAAATCCTGCATTTGGTCGGTTTTCTCCATATTTTTCAAGTCAGTTTTTCAAGTTTTATTGCCCAGTGGTGATTGGCGAGTGCCTATTTTCACCTTTACCCAAAAACGAATAACATTGAATTAAAAGGAGAAAGTTATTAACTATTTACAGGAAAAAAACTTTAACGGCCATGTACTTAGCTGTACAAGGCCTTAACTCGAGCGTAAAAATGAGGAAACGTGTTTCCTTCGGATGCTCAACTACTGTATAAAGCGTCGACAAAAAGGGGTGACAATCCCATGCAAATGAACTACGAAAACTTCCAAAAATGAGTGTTGGAAAAACTTCTTCCAAATTTGCAATCGAATAGGGCCCTATATATGGCCAATGCTCAACATCACATGCCTGTTGAAAACCGCACTCCTGCAAAGAATTCTATAGACTGGCTGAAAAACAACAAAATATACTGTGGCGAACAAATACAAAAAGTAGAACTTTTCTCTCATAGAGAGTAATCGTCCAAAGAAAATCATCTATAAAATTGATAATAAAATTCTAGTTTAGAAGGTATTATTATTTTTTATATTTTAAATGATAAAATTTTATCCGCCCTTCCAAATTATTTGAAAATACAAGCTGCAATTTATAATAGATAAAATACTCCCCCCCCCCTCCCCCAGGTATTTTGTTTATTTATTTATTGTTTTTTATTTATTTTGAATTGATGGTTCTCCATTTCAAAATTTTCATTTTATTTGATACTTTGATGGTCTATAGCTGTTTGTGAAGCTTCATGCATGTTTTGCTGTTACTGTATATTAATTTTTCAAATTCATTTTTAATAAACTTATGCAAGTAAATAGTTTTAGAGCCCTATGTTGTTTTCAACATATTCAGACAATTTCAAACTTTGCACTCACCAACACTTAATTTATAAGATCTGACTATTAAAAATCATTGCGAAAAAATTAACAGCGGTTTTCTCTAAAAAAAAAATTTTCTTTCTTCTATATGTTTTCAAAATACACCTCTGTACAAGAAACCCTATGTAAAATATGGATATTTATGTAAGTTGTAATCAAAAAATTAAATGTATTAGCAGCAGTTGAAATTTAATAATTTTTCAGAATTTACTTTGAAGAACAAACACTTATTACAGTCAACAGTAAACAGTATTTTATACAAAAATTGGGAAATGTTTAAGATGATTAAATTTGTGAAGAGTTAATTTTTGGTAGGAAAAAGTTTTGTGAAGTGTCCTGTTTTAATATGAAAAGAAATGTGAAATAACCTGTTTTAAAATGAAAAAAAAAATGTGAAGAATACTGTTTTAAGATTTAAAAAAAATTCTGAAGGATCCTTTAAAGGTGTTCTTAATTCTTCTTAAACAGAGCCCTGCAATATACTTACTAAAGTTGTATTTTTTCTGTGATTTAAGCACATATAAGGTATTTCATACCTCTAAATTAGTAATTTTAAATGATTTTTAAAGTCACAGGTAAATGATAGAAAAATTGAAAGATAAAATAGCTATTTGTTTACTTTTTAAACTCTGAATTTAAAGTAAATAAGAACTTATTTATTCATTGTATAGTAATATTTTAGAGCTAAAAAAATCTATGTGGGTTAAAATGATTATATTCTTAAGTTTCGCGAGCAAATAGCAAATTTTTTACTGTATTTTTTAACAATTTTTAATGTAACATTTGACATTGAAACAATATAGTGCTTGAAAACTATTTAACAAGCTTATTAAAAAATGAATGTGAAAAATTAATATAAAGTAAATGCAAAACATTCATGAAGATAGAAGTTTGTCACACAACTGTTTGTAAATGTAATGAGAAAAAAAAATGATAACAATGTAATAATACTGGCAATATGAATGCAATAAGGTAATGCCAGGGGTCGATCCAGGAAAAATTTGCATCGACCCCTGAATGCAATAAGAAAAAGAAAAAAAAACTATTTGTTTACTTTTCAAACTCTGGATTTAAAGTAATTAAGAACTTATTTATCCATTGTATAACATAAAACACTTAATTCAGAACTAACTTTCTGCATTTTCTTTTACAAAATAACATAAAAGTAATATTTTAAAGCCATAAAAACATGTAATTGGCAGTTGCTCTGACAAAGACAAACTAAGCACCTTACCAAAACGAAATTTTTAAAAAGAACCATCAAGTCATATAAAATAAAAAACAATGAATAAATAAACAAAATACCTAATAGTAAGTATAATATCTTTGATTTTCTGTGCCTATCTTTTCCCCAAATGCCTCTCGCTAATTTGTGCTTCGCGCATTGATACGATAATAGTTGGTTGGTTGTCTTCGTTGCGAAAGAAACAAAGAAATGAAAAATATTTTATCATTAGAAAATGAAAGATTTATTATATTTAGCAGTAAAATTGAATACATGTAATTAAAAAATATTTCCTCATTTTGAAAAAGGAATCTAAATAATTTTTCGAATATATGCATGTTTAAAATCTGAAATTATTTCTTTGTAACAAAAAGAGAAAACATATAAACCCCAATTGAATTTAATACATATGTTTTACATGTTTAGAGTATATAATTCATTGTTTTTGCATTTAAAAAAATATAAATAATTAGCCCGGTCACAAGCTTTATTGATAACGGCAACCGTACATCAAATTTTAACTGTTATTCCCGGCGGAAGAAGGTAGTGAATACTCTATTGCATTTGTACAGCTTGGCTTAAGAAAATAGTCCCATTTTTTTAAATCGGATTATATAAAAAACTAGAGTTTTCCTATTTAAGCGGATAGGTGGATTCACTTCATATAAAACCGATTAGTATCATATATTAATTTTAAAAAAATCCTTCGGGCGGTTTTCGAGATACGCTGTCTTACACCATGACACCATTACATGCAGAGCGAAAAACTTCCCATTTTACTTAAAAATGGATTTCCAGATCTTAAAATGTACTGCATGTAGAAATCTATAAATTTCAGGATAGAGTTAGACCGGAGATATAAGACAGCTGTCAAAAAATCAAAACGATGTACCTCATATTTGCTGAGATATTAAATGTCGGCTTTTCGCTTTTCCTTTGAACTCAAACTAGCTGTATATATGGAGTGACAGAAATCTTCGGTATTAAGCATTCGGTTTTCGTTTTTTTGCTGCGTCACTCGAGAAACTACCGTCTCTCATGATTTTATTGTGGATTTTTAATTGTTGGCAGCTGCTATAAAGAAAAATGTTTAAATTTAATAGGAAAAGGCTGTTAGATTTTTGTGTATTTATCTCTATATATTAAAATAATACACTTTATTCAAAATTTTATGATTTTGAGCTTCATAGTAGATATTCAGCTAAAAGTACACAAAATTTTATGTCTGTAAGTTACATAGTTTCTGAGAACCGGCTCTGTGACGGACAGATAACGTAACGGGACGAATATGGTTTTGTTAGATGAACGAAACCCTGAAAATGACATTCTCAAAACTTATAAATTTTTGTTACTTGGAATTTTGTGACGTTGCAGTATTTTCTGACACTAAAAATGGAAAGACACATTTTATAAACACCAAAATGTGCACGTTGTATATAATTTTTCACGATTCCTCATTTCCAAAAATTAATTGCCTACTACTTTATTTTTTAAGAACTTTACTATTAATATAAAACAATCACTTGTTAACTTTAAATTAAAGTCTAATAATGCTTAAACTGATGAAAACATAACACGAAATATTCAAAAATATCTTTTTAATGTAGATTACACATGTTTCGTTCGCACTATCGGCGACATCTTCAGATCTAAATGATAAATACAATATTTTCGCATATTTTTTGAAAATGGTAAACATAAACCACGAGATCGCATGTCCAAGGCAAGCAGGTGCTTAAATTGGTCAAACTGGGAAACGTGAAAATTATTGTTTATTTTTATTTTTTTGGTTATTTTTATTAGTTATTGGTTAGAAAACCAATAACTAATCAATCCACTATTCCTAATAACGCTCAAGCACCTTTCTCCTATAAAGATCCTTTACTCTCTGTACACCTAATCAATTAAATAATGAAATAAATAAAATACGTGACATCGCAAGAAATAACGGATACAAAAACAGCACCATCAATAAATTAATTACGAGCATGGATAATAAAAGGAAGAAAATTTTTAATGAACGAAAATCAAAAGTATCAACTTTACAATATTTTCCAAGATTCTTTGAAAGATTAAAATATAAACTTAGAAAATTTAATATCTGCCTTATCGCAAAACCTTTCGCAAAATTAAAAAACATTTTATGTAGAAAAACAGATCCAATAGAACCTGGTCAACTTTCCGATGTTTATGAAATCCCATTCACCAAGGCAGATGGAACAGTACAATACTATATAGGAATGACAAAAAAAAAATTTAAAACAAGACTAAAAGAACAGATGGCAGATATCAAATATGAGAGAAGAACCACTGCCTTAGCCAGACAGTACAGAAAGGAGCTGTTACAGATTGATTTCAAGAATAGTAAAATAATCTTTCAATCAAGAGCTTATTTCCCATCTATTATCCGTGAATCAATAGAAATATATTTGCGGAAAGATAACATTTGCAACGAAGCCGCGTCTTTTGAATTAGCTAAAATTTGGCACGGGATGATCGACAAATAGAAAAAGCAATAAAAACAAGTGGGTAAGTGTGATCGAAGATCGCTCAAAGGGTTTCGTTTAATATTCCTTTCAAAACACTTTACCCTTTCTTTAATAAATTCAAACGAATTTCATTTAGCAAAAAAAAAAAAAAAAAAAAAAAAAAAAAGTCATGTTTTTTTATAAAGTTAAAATTTACCGGTCTATTTTTTTCCTCTTTTCGAATATCTAAACCAGCCGGATAGCGGTCCAAGCCCGCTATTATATTCTGTCATAATAATATCCGTCATACGGACTAAATGCGATATTTAAAAAAATAATTTCAAAATTAAACAAATTGTACACCTTCAAAATGTTAAAATATGCGAATATTTCCATTATCGGATTTTCATCACGATTCAATATGTTTCTCAAACTCATATATTTACTATTCTCTATTATTTATATTGATACTCGCTTTGTATTATTCTCAAACATTTGAAAAATTAGTTAAATTTCCAATATTCTGTCAAACAATTTTATTTCATATTTATCTTTTTTCCAATTGGTGAAACTTTTTATTTCATTTTCATTTTTCACGTGAAAATCGTCTGATAGAAAATTAATTATTGTAGAATGAATTTCATTGTGGATTTTAAATCTTTGGCATCGACCTATAACGAAAAATGTTTCAATTTAATAGGAAAAGGCTGTTAGAATTTTGGTTTTTTATATCTATTTATTAAAATAATACGAATTTTTCAAATTTTAATATTTTGAGCTCTTTACAGCTGCTATTCAGATTTATACACTAAGTTTCAACTCTGTAAGTTACATACGTTTTGAGAATGGCTCTGTGACGGACAGACAACGAAGCGGGGGTAATAGGGTTTCGTGAGATGAACGAAACCCTAATAAAAATAAATAATAATTTTTACGTTTCCCAGTTTGACAAATTTAAACACCTGCTTGCCTTGGACATGCGATCTCGTGGTTTATGTTTACCATTTTCAAAAATATGCGAAAATAATGTATTTATCATTTAGATCTGAAGATGTCGCCGATAGAAATATATGTAACATATGTAATCTACATTGAAAATGTATTTTTAAATATTTCGTATTATGTTTTCAACACTTTAAGCATTATTAGACTTTAATTTAAACTTTACTACTGTTAAATTCTAAAATTAAAATTGTTTGTTTGATTTCTTAATATTAAAGCAACTTAGAAATAGAGACGCTTTTTTAGCTTACAGGCTATCAAAGCCTGAGAGCTAATGTGCCCGCCCGTTCTGTATGTATGTACGTATGTATGTACGTAACGCGATAACTCTTGATAGAAATAAGCGTTTTGCTTCAAAATTTTGAATATAGGTTCATTGTGATAAGGCGCTTCCCTGATTAGTTTTGGGGGTTCATTGGTTAAGTATAAAGGGGAAAAGGGGGGCTAATCCCCCCCAAATTTAGATAAATGGGTTTTTCATGCAGAATTATCCGATTTTCTTCAAATTTTGTGATAAGGCGCTTTCCCGATTGGTTTTGGGGATTCACTGTTTAAGTATAAAGGGGGTAATGGGGTTCTAATCCCCCCCTTTAATTTAAATATATGGATTTTTCATGCAGAATTATCCGATTTTCTTCAAATTTTGTATATAGACTCATTGTGGTAAGCCGCTTCCCTGATTAGTTTTGGGAATTCATTGGTGAAGTATAAAGGGGGGAACGGGGGGCTTATCCTCCCCCCTTAATTTAGATAAATGTGTTTTTCATGGAGAATTATCCGATTTTCTTGAAATTTTGTATATAGGCTCATTGAGGTAAAAAGCTTCCCTGGTTAGTTTTTGGGATTCATTGGTTAACTATAAGGGGGTGGGAACGAAGGGATGATCCCCCTTAATATATTGTCGATTTCTTTATTTTTCGAGGGTGTTATTTCAAATTCTTTGAAATAAGAGTATAACAATTAGTGTGAATAGCCTGTGAGCTCAATGCCCTCAGTTTAACTGGGCATTTTTCATTTTTCTTTTACTTTTTTTTGGAAAGTAAAATTTCGAAATTCTTTCAATAACTATGTGGTTCTTTTAATAATCACGTAAAATTTAATCTTTTATTTTTAATTAGCGAATTTTTATGCATCAAAGTGAGGATCAATCTTTTCTTAGACTTTTTTTTCAGTTATTCATTAATATTTCGTCTTTCTAAAGAAGCAAACATTATAAGTTAATAAAATCATATTTCATGTACACTTTACTTTTTTTCTTTATTTTACAGTATAAGTAAAAGATGAATTATGTATATTTGTACAAATTAAAATTAATGACTCGGTGAAAAAATATAGATTATTCTAAAGAAGCAAACATTGTAAGTTAATAAAATTATATTTCATGTACACTTTCCTTTTTTTCTTTATTTTACAGTATAAGTAAAAGATGAATTATTACATACGTACAGGAATTCAAAATCTTTCCTATTCAAAAGTAAGTAAAAAAATGAATCATTTTGTAAGAAACAATAAATATCTCTTGAAAGCATTAGCTATATACTCATTTTACATTTCTTTATTTAATTCATAAGCACATACATAATCGATGGCTATTAAATCATATTTAAAACAATTGAGTCAGTTTTACCAGTAACTGTAAGAACCTTAATATAAACTTAAATTTAACTAATTTTCTGTGTTGGCGTAACACTTTGATTAAAAATTTTTCAAATTCTTTCTAGAAGGGAAAATTCGAAGCATCAGAGCGTTTTTATGCAATCCTGAAACAGTCTGTACGGACAAGCTATTGATTAGTTTAATAGGTAATTTTAACAAAAATAAATTATTACTATATCAACAATGTCGAATAATTATAGCTTTAGAATCTCGAGGCGGAAAGAATAGTTCTTTTATAAGACCAGAAATCATTCTCTGCTGGCATTTTCATAAATTTTATTACTTGTTGACATAAAACACATAACAAAACGGCACATTATACGTATATATAAGGCTGACACTTCACTTTTTACATTTTCGGAGAACAAAAAATACATACGCTCTATTTACATAACCACTCTTCGAAAAAAAAAACTTCTTTCGGCTAAGCTCACGCGTCAACTGATCAAAACGTCACGCTTCAGATCACGTGATGCGCTGCGCATTTCGCCGGGGAAGAGTCTATTTTTTTCTGAAAGGGGCTTTCTGCGTTACACCCCCCCCCCTCTGTTTCCAACATACGTCTCGGAGAGGAAACAGGATGTTTTCTGGGTCTCCTTCTTTTTCTCAGAGGTGCAACTGGAGTAGTTTCAGTTTATTGGAATGGTGTCAAGGCTGAAACATGATAAGACTCTATTCGCTAAGTAGGATTTTCTAGGTTGGCAATGTCATATGTCACCAGTGATTTTTGAGTCAAAACTACATGTGGCCCATCCCTCTTAGGCATAAATTTTGCTGCTTTCTGGATACTTGCTATGCTCACAGGGTGTAAGGTAACCCATAACTTTTTCACCAGGTATAAAATAAACTCTTCTACGATTTTTATCATAATATTTCTTACGCTGATCTTGTTTTATTTCAACTCGCTCTTTCACTCTCTTTGAAACATCTGCAAGACGTTTAAGATATGGAGTTATTTCAGGAACAAAATTGTCATTTTCAACAACTGCTCTAAAATCGTTCACCACATCATCGATTGTTCTTAGTTCTCGATCAAAATGCAGATAGGCGACAGTTTGGCCTGTTGTAACTAATAAAAGGAAATAATCAAATCTAATAATAGGAAGTTTATCAATCCAGGAATCGTGTTCATCCCCAACAAGGATTGCTATTCGGGGTTTAAAGTCTCTATTTTTCCGTTCGACTGGGTTGGCTTGAGGCTGGTACAAAGGTGTCAATGATTGGTCAATTCCAAGAATGTAACAAACTTGTTGTAGAACAGCGCTCACGAACTGAGGGCCATTATCACTTAGGAGTCTTCTAGGGATACCATAACGAAGGCAAATCTCTTCAATCAGCGTAGTTGCACATTCTTGGGCAGTGGCAGTTGTTAAGGCAAACAGTTCTACCCATTTAGTGGCACAATCTTCTACTATAAAAATCCATCGGTGCCCATCTGGTAAAGCACACCTTGATTCATCAGGAACCCTCTATCAGTCCAATTGGCGAAGTCTTCACTTTTCTGTTCGTCTTCAAAACAATCTATAATCTTTTTAAGATTTTCATCTTGCAACTGAGCTTCTCTGATATCCTTTATGATTCCCTGAGCTAGAAGATCATCTATTTCTTTCTTAGAAGGAGTCATCCGATAAGGTGGTACAGCAATAGGAGCACTATCACATGTATTGATACGATGCTCAACATACGGGGTTGTTTCTCCTCCTGGTTGAAAGCATTTTTCATACCTTTTTAGAAGACTGTTAAGTTTTAGGTAGTTTTCAATACAAAAAAGTATAAAGCTACCTATTGCAGCCGTTCGGAGGAAAGCAGTTCCGGAAAATTTCGATATATTTTCACCGATCATGACCCCCAGACCCCAAAACCACCCTCCGTTCAAATGTTGATATATATATATATAGATATATGCATATATTTATATATAGAGATATACCCATATATATATATATATATATATATATATATATATGACCTATGTCATGCTATAACGCTCGTATTTATAAATCAATTTTGATGAAACTAATTGTGTGTATTAAGCTCACCAATGTCTCGATCGAGTTCGTTGGCCAGCTTGGTCCGCCATTTTGTTTCAAGATGGCGGCCACTTAAAAATTTAAAACTAAAATAAGTATACACAAAAGTTAAAAATTTAAATTTATTTTTTAATTAAGTGTTAGGCCTTGATACGAGGATTCCAGAGCAGTTTTTGGTTTACCTCTATCTTAAAAAATGGCTGAGATAGAGCAGTTTGAAATTCTAGGGTGGCTGACATTTTGAAACAAGACAGCACATTACAAAAATTTTCATTGTTTAATAATTTTCCCAATAATACGCATAAAACTATATATTCATATCCGTTAGCGCCAAATTCGAGCCAAACTCGGCGACATTTGGCGAAATATCGCCAAATTTGGCGACCAAAATAAGTCTTCATAAATGAAGCCAATTTGGCTATTGCTCAATAATTTGGCGAATTTCTTATTCAAATTCAGTATTAACGAATCTTTTGTAAATTTTTTCTTTGCATTTTAACTTGCTGTTTTCGTGTAACATTAGCTAAAATTTTAAAACGAAGATATAGGAAAGCTACCTTTTCCTCCCGGTACAGGCCGGAAGGACTTTTTCTCTTTCGTCAGAAGTTAAATTTTTGCCTTCATCTTCACTTAAGGCGTATGGACTCACTTCTACCGCAACAGCTGACGAATTATTTTCTTCAACGCATTCCTCTACGAAATGCAACTTTTTCTGAGGTTTATTACTGAAATACCACGTTTTGTTGGCAGTATCTAACACCATGTTAGCATTGTGCAAAAAATCCATGCCTAAAAGCGTTCTATTGCCCTTAGCATTTGGTAATATAATGAACTCCGTTTTGAAGACTCGACCTTCAATCTCTACTGGAACTGTAGCAGACAAAGTTTCTCTGGCTACTGTAATTCCGTCAGCCAACGTGACATCATGAGTATGAGGTTTCAGTGCAACACCATTTTTTAAAAATAACTCATACATACGTTCTCCCGCAATGGAACGATTTGCTCCCGCATCTGCACAGACTAACACTTTCTTATTGCAGATCGTGATAGGCACATTTGGAGCCGAAACTGTTGAAGTAATTAAACTATACAACTTAAGACGATGTGCTTGCACATTTTCTTTTTTAACCGAAGGGGTACAATCTGGGCATTTCTTCTTTATAAATCCCAGTTTACCACATCCATAGCAAACAATATCGGATTCTAAGCGCCGATTACTAAACTTAGGAGGAGATCTGTCTTCTTTTGGAGGCTTTCTCTGCTTCCAATTATTATCTCGACGAGAAATCTCTTTTTTCACATGGGTACAACCGCATCTCTTTTAGGGGACGTACTTCTAATAATTTCATAGGCATCTAGTTTTTCGGCGAAGTCGACTGGTGAATTTAAATTTTCCCACTCATCTAACATCTGCTGTTTGCATTCAACAGGCACGCGCCTTTTCATTTGATCAGATCCTGAAGAGCTTCAAAAGACGTTACAGTTAACTCTTTAAGCCAGTTTTGAAAATAAAGTTCGAAATAATAATCTCGCCAAGTGATCTCTTTTACCTTGCGATGAGCAAAGAACAGCTGTCTGAATTTTTCGCCACTAATTTTAAACCGTTTTAGAAGTAAATCTTTAAAATGCGAAAAATTTAAAGCGTTTTCTTCCGATTCACGAGCGATAAGCGTAGAAATAGAAGATGGGACAACACTGAGTAAATACGATACCCATAGATGCTCAGGTACCTTCGAGAGTTTTAACTGGCGTTCCAGTAGTACCAAAGACAAGGTTACATCATCAGTTTCTGGCCTGAATGTAGGCAACAACCTTTGAACATCTATCTTACTTTCCGCGTGAGATATTATCCCGGTCGCATTACCACCTACAACTCCACTGGAAACACTCTGGCTCTTAACCTGTAGCTTGAGCTTCTCAAGCTCAAAATTCATCTCAAACTTTTTTAACTCCATCTCTTCTGCCCTACGTTTCTCTTCTAATTCCAGTTTATGCTGTTCTAACTCTGCTTCTTTTTGTTTATCCTCTAATTCCCGCCTACGTTGTTCTTCTTCCCGAGTTGCAATTTGATTCCTGACTAATGAATTCACAAAATCAACATCGAACGAGGGGGAGGATTTAATTTTTTCCTGCAATCTGACAACGGTCATACTGGTTTGCACATCTAAATTCATTTCTAATGCAACCTGGAACAAATCCTCTTTGCGAGCTTTATTAAGTTCAGACATTTTAAATTTTAGCAAAACAACTAGCCGAAAACCATATAAATGCCAAAAATTCGTTTAATCCGTACCCCAGACGTGAGCTTTGCCGTTACAACTCATATAAACTTTTAATAAAACAAAACAGTAAGATTTAACCATAATATGAACTCTTACTACAAAACAGAACAAACATTAAATCTCTTTTGATTTAAATAAACTGGATTTCATAACGCGACACATTCAAAAAAATATTTCAAATGAAATAAAAACCATAACTGAATAATTGTCACTTAAATAATATTCTAGATGAAAACAAAACACATAACTGAATAATTGTCACTTAAATAATATTCTAAATGAGATAAAAACACATAACAGAATAATTAAACTTTCAACCAATATTATTTTTAAATTACTAAGACAGCTTAATATCGGTTTTGTTCAGTACAACTTTAAAAAAAAAACTTTCTACCTTAAAAAATCAAAACAACAAAACTTGCATAACTTACTCATTCAGTTTTAAATTTCACAGTAAATGCTTCTTATTTCAATAAATCAAGAACTCAGAATTAAATACTTACGTTCAACATTAAATAAGAACAAACATTTATATCGAAACTGTACACAGTCATTTTAAAATCAATAATAAAAGAAAAACAAAAGTAATCAATTCCTTTAAAATCAATAATAAAAGAAAAACAAAACATCTTTATGATAACTGCGATAAAATTACGAATACTTTATATTAATTTGATCTGAAACCGACAATACAATAATTCTACTTAAAACTGATAGCAGTTTTACCTTTTTTTTTTTTTTAATCAATAAAAACTTATTTATTTCAACACAGTCACGATAAGCATTCAAGAATAAAATCAAAAGTAGGGGAGGGGGGAAGGTGAAATAATGTAAGAACAAAATAAAACATAACAAAATAATGCAAGAATGTACCAAAATAATGTTAAAAATAATTAAACTGAAGTTAAGAATAATCCCAATGATGATAAGAATAAGAATAATATTAAGATCAATCAATCTTAAGTTAAGAATGAACCAGAATAATATTAAGATTAACCAAACTTAAGTTAAGAATGAACCAGAATAATATTAAGATTAACCAAACTTAAGTTAAGAATGCATTCTTTTGTTTTTATAAAAAAAAATTTACGGATCCGTTTTTACGAAGACACACATGTAAACACACATAATGCATTATTTTCTTGGGCGTACACGAAACAGTTTTTAGAATTTTGAAACGAAACTTAATAACACATCTCACTTATCATATGATGCAATGGCGACGATCGTTTGCGCCATTTTCTTGATTGTAGCTTATGAAATCCGAACAAGCTCCGAAAGCTTCCTTCTTTATTTTAAAACTATATCACTGCGGATTTGTAGTTGTAGAAACAGGGCACTTTCACTGCGGATTCGTGCCCGAAGTTGGGTAGACAATTTTTTTTATCAACAATGTCGAATAATTATAGCTTTAGAATCTCGGGGCGGAAAGAATAGTTCTTTTATAAGACCAGAAATCATTCTTTGCTGGCATTTTCATAAATTTTATTACTTGTTGACATAAAACACATAACAAGACGGCACATTACACGTATATATAAGTCTGACACTTCACTTTTTACATTTTTGGAGAACAAAAAACACATACGTTCTATTTACATAGCCACTCTCCGAAAAAAACAAACTTCTTTCGGCTAAGCTCACGCGTCTACTGATCAAAACGTCACGCTTCAGATCACGCGCTGCGCTGCGCATTTCGCCGGGGAAGAGTCTATTTTTTTCTGAAAGGGGCTTTCTGCGTTACATTACTGATTTTTTGAACAGCTTAAAAGATTTCTTCTCAGAAGTTAAAAAAAAAAAGTCTGAAATGTCACGTCACTGAAATGTGTTTAAATTATAACCAACTGATAGCTGTTTTGTAATCAGATTATTATTCATGATTCAAGAAGATTTATAATTTTTTCACAGGATATGTTGACATGTGTTTCAGCTCAATCTGAGTCATTATAAAAATATATATACATATATATTATATAAATGCACGGCGTAAAAATAACATGCGTAATTTTTTTTTAAACTTACGTGAAAAATTAAATGATTGCGTTTCAAATAACTTCACAGACCGTGCATTTATAGAATATTTTTGTTCTTCTCAGAAAATAAAAAGAAGTCTGAAATGTCACTGAAATGTAGATAAATTATAACCAACTGATAGCTGTTTAATAATCATATTATTATACATCATTCAACAAGATTTATAAATTTTTCACAGGATATGTTGACATGTGTTTCAGCTCAATCTGGATCATTATCAAATAATATATATATACTGTATATATTATATAAATGCACGGCGTAAAAATAACATGCGTAATTTTTTTTAAACTTACGTGAAAAATTAAATGATTGCGTTTCAAATAACTTCATAGACCGTGCATTTATAGAATATTTTTGTTCTTCTCAGAAAAAAAAGAAGTCTGAAATGTCACTGAAATGTGTTTAAATTATAACCAACTGATAGCTGTTTAGTAATCAGATTATTATACATCATTCAACAATATTTATAAATTTTTCACAGGATATGTTGACATGTGTTTCAGCTCAATCTGGGCCATTATAAAAAAAATATATATATACTGTATATATTATATAAATGCACGGCGTAAAAATAACATGCATAATTTTTTTTTTAAACTTACGTCAAAAATTAAATGATTGCGTTTCAAATAACAGACCGTGATTACATGTATAGAATATTTTCGTTTATTTTTGCTTGTTTTGATAATGTGTCAGATTGAGCTGAAACATATGTCAACAGTGTAATATAACCAATTTTACTGTTTATAATCTATTTATTTTACGTATTTTAGAAATTAAAAGGAAGTATATAATTACAAGGTGATATGATTTATTATATTCAAAAATATTTTGGCATAGTTGAACAGAAGTTGATCAATAGACACGCAAACGTAAAAACTACTAAATGACACCTATAAAAAAATATAAATATTTTTTTTTTCAAATGATTTATTAGGTATTGCATGCCGGTTTTGGTAGCATACAGCGTATCGTCATCAGTGCAAAAATTAATAGCATTTTGTTTATCTATATAGTGAAGAAACGGTCTATGTCTCAAATCCGCTTCAACTTGGTACAGTCTTTCATTAAACAAGAAACCATTTTATTTATTATATATATATATATATTGTAAAAAAAATCTAAATTTATTTTATACTAATCAATACATTGGTTAAAGATCTGAAACCATTTAAAAAACCAATAAAAAAACAATATTAAAGCAAATCTAAATCTTACATTTTATCTTTTTATTCAATTTACTTATTATTAAATTATTAAAATAATTGTTTTATTCCTTTCTGTTTTGCTTTTTTGTAAATTTACAAAAAAAAATTGTAAATCCGATTTAAAAACATGAAATCCAAAATCCATTCACCTTATGCAAGAAATTTCTTTTCAAAAGATTATAATCAATTCAGTTGTCATGACAGCCTAAGTACGTGAGAGACAAATTTATAGTCTGAGTTATAAAGACATCCTAAAAACGTTCTTCTTCAATGCGAATGTTTTGATTTCATATCTAACCCTGTTTTCATGAATGACTCTTTCCGTCTTATATCTCTAAATTACTGACGTGTGATTGAGTTTGGTAAAATGTGAATGTTTAAGAAGATTATGTAGTACGCTAATGCAGCTTCAGAACATGGTTATTTGGTTTCTGCTACAGTCGAAGATTTCTCTGAGAGTGCGGGCGTATTTTGCAGTGCACTTGGTCATTTGGATTGAATAAAGTGCTACGAGAATCTCCGGTTTGTAAGAGTTTGAATTTTTCTGCTCACCGATAAAACTTGCATTTGTTAATCTAATTAAAGAACCATTGAGACTTTGGTTCCAACGTCGTTCATTTATTCAAAAACTAATTCTAGTTTGTAAATTTTACAGTTCTATTAAATAGATTTCATTACAAGAAGTAAAAAGTTACCCATTGCAGACATGACCTCCAGAACCCAAAACCACCCTCCGTTCAAATGTTGATATATATATATATATATATGATCTATGTCATAAGATAGCACTCGTATTTATAAACCGTTTTGGAGGAAACTAAGCGTGTGTATTAAGTTCACCAATATATTGACCGAGGTCAATGGCTCCGCTATCTTGTTTCTAAATGGCGACCACTAAAAGATTTAAAACTAAAAAACATACACAATTTTTTTTTAATTCAAGTTTATTTTTTGCTTAAGTATTAGGCTTTGATACAAGGATTCCGAGGCATTTTTTGTTTTGCCTATATCTTAAAAAATGGTTGAGATATCGCAGTTTGAAATTCTAGGGTGGCTGACATTTTGATACAAGGCAGCAGTTTAAAACAAATCAGGGATTAATTTGTGAGTTTTAATGAACGGGATTTCTCGCAAATTATTATCTCCATTTTTGTAATCATTTTCCCATTCATAGGCATAAAACTATATTCACATCCGTTAGCGTCAAATTCTCGCCAAACTTTGCGACACTTGGCGAAATATCGCAGAATTTGGCGACAAAAATAAGTCTTCATAAATGAAGCCAACTTGGTTGTAGTTGACTAATTTGTTGAATTTCTTTTTTAAATTCAGTATTAACGAATCTTCTGTAATCGAGTTCTTTGCATTTTAGCTTGCTTCTTTCGAGTAACATTAGAAAAAATTATAAAACGAAGATATAGGAAAGCTACCTTTTCCTCCCGCTACAGGCCGGAAGGACGTTTTAAAGTCAAGTGAACAAATAATTTGTCGTGTAAGTTAATTTTTGAAGAGTCCTTGAGTTATTTTATGAGCCGTCATTACGACAGTCGCAAGCTAGGAAGAATTCTTTAAAATTTCCAGTTTGGATTTCAATATTTTTTATTTGAGAATATTTTTGCATGTGATTCCTGTAGTCGATAGCCAACGAAGTAGTTTTGTACGTTATCTACAGGGTTATTCTAAATGATGGACCCATTTTCAAATTGTATTTATTAAAGTACAAATACAAAATGAACAATCTTTATACCAATGAAAAGAAGGAAGTTTGAAAGTTTTTTTGAGACATTATAAATGTTCAATGTGACCACCGTTTGCTGCACGGCAAACATCTACGCGATAGCCAAACTCGTCCCACACACGAGAAAGCAAATGTGACTATTTCTTCTGGGGTTATGTTAAGAAAGCTGTGTATGTCCCGCCACTACCAATAACTCTGAACGATCTTCTGAACCGTATCACTGCTGACGTGCACTCAGTAACATCAGATACGCTTTCTCGTGTGTGGGACGAGTTTGGCTATTGCGTAGATGTTTGCCGTGCAGCAAACGGTGGTCACATTGAACATTTATAATCTCTTATAAAAAACTCTGAAATTTCCTCTTTTCATTAGTATAAATATTGTTCATTTTGGATTTGTACTTTAATAAATACATTTTTTTTTTAAATGGGTCCATCATTTAGAATAACCCTGTATTTTGGATGCAGTTGCACTTTGAGGACACTTTCAATATTTGTATACTCATTTTATTTAAAGTCACGGCTGGGCAGAAACAGTATATTTCAAGTACAAGAGAAGAGTGTTTGTACATAAAAATCTAATTCTCATTTCAGTAACAAATTTGTGTAATTTGGTATTTTTAGAATGAAGGAATTTGAAATATAAAATAATTCTAACAAAAGAGCATTAGCCTGATTTTTGCTGACGATTTTTTTTAACAGATATTTTTAAGAATTTTTTTTTAAGATAATGCTGTTGAATAGGATATAAATTTCAATGATTACTTTAAATGTGAGTATTTATCAAGACAGATTAACGTATTATGAAGCATTCAAAATAGTACTTCAAAATTTCATTTCTTAAAGCATAAATTTAAAATGATATGCTATAAACGCTGAATTACACTATAAGACTGGATAAATAAGTACAACTCATATCTCAGATTTTTTTGTGTCAAAATGTACTCATTACTAAAATGAATCGTATCAAAAAAAAAAAAAAATTGGTTTGAACGCTATCATGCACGAACTATTACTTACCCATCATACGTAGTATAGGGTAAGTCTTGTAATCGTTTTGAAAATCAAAAAAAAAAAAAAAATGGCGGATTTACACGTTTCAGACACTGGAGATTCCGAAAAACATGTTTTTAGAAAAAAAAAATTGCCGTCCGTCTGTCTGTCTGTCTGTCTGTGTGTGTGTCTGTAAACACTCTATCTCCCAAAAAAATTGAGATAGAGACTTGAAATTTGGTATGTATTTAGTATGTAATACTGGGAAGAAGATTATTGAATTTCAGTAACCTCGATTATCCGGAACTATTTTTTCGGACTCTCGAAATATTCTTTCTGATAAAAGGTACATAAAAATTTTCGAAATTGTTTATTTTAAGGAGGAAATATAAAAGACAATAAAAATACATAAATCTTGCATCAGGAATGAAGTCGATCGGATAATTAGTTGCCGAGATATTTGAAATTATATTTTCCACACTCTTCGATTTTTCATGACCCTGCATTGCATTCAAATTTCAATTCAAATATATATTTTAATTGGAAATGAGACTCTTAATCCGACGCAGTGAACTCTTAGTTAATATGATTATCAATTTTGGAGTTATAATGATGTTTTTCTTACGCAATTCAGTAAGAGAGCATTTAAAGTTTATGACGTCATCAAGCCACGATTTTATTCGAAATGCAATGCATTTTATAAATAGTTTACATATGTTTTATTTTCATATTTTATATTATGCATATCCATGATCGGTAAGTATTACGGTGCTCCCCCCCCCCCAACGACTAGTTTTTAAGTGAATTCACTTAAAATGGATTTCAAATTCATTGCTATGAAGAAATAAAGACGATTTTTTTTTAGTGTTACAATTATTAAAAAAACGCAACCCAATATTTATATGAGGTTTTCAAACTCTAGTATTACTAGTTATTGTGATAAAGTAAACTTTAGACACGTTAACACAAAACAGGAAAAAAATCCGAACATCTTTTGCAAAAAATCTCTGAGAATATCTTCGAACACGCAAAATAAAATAAAATTTTTAAAGACGAATTTTTCTAACTGAATAATCCAGACGAAAACTCGTTTGCTATCTGTTTCTTTATTTCATAAGTGTTGTTGAACTTCACCTGATGTGTATATGTTTAAAATGAATATAAATACGCGCAATTCTCTGGTGTGTGTGTGGAGGGGGGGGGGGGTCAGGGAAGTTTCTTTCACACTCGTTAAAAAATCGTTAAAATAAACGGAAAAAAATCGTAAAAATTATAAGCAGCAAGTTGACAGAACACCTCTGTGATTGCAGGAGATTTTTCTGTTATTTGAAGAAATTTCCTTCTTTTGATCGGATAATTTTACAAAATTTTGAGTTTGTTTGCGATTTTTTCGTGGTTTGATGGAAAAAGAACATACGTAACAATTCCATTTCTAACAGAAAAAGTACTAAGCAGTGCAGTTGCTGGAACACCTCTTTGATTTGACGGTAACACAGCTCTAAAATGGAGAATTTTTAATACATTTTTCGTCCGATTGGGGAATGTTCTTTATTTTGAGGGGGGAAACAGGCAAAAAGAGCGGACATTTTTGTGTTTTCACGAAATATAATCAACGAAAAAATTCTTTCACTTGAAGATTTTTATGGAGACTTTATATTACTATTTCGTATGAGGATATCATTCATGAGAGAGTTAAAATATATACAAAAAATGTATTGTATATATGAATTATGAAATATTTATGTAAGAGATTTTAAACTTTAAACATGTCGTTAGAGCGTGGATATATTGCGAAAAAATATTTCTGTTGTATAATTTTTCGTTTAACATAATACAAATGATGTGTTACGTAACAGTATGATAGAACACCATTTTTTTTTTACATTATAATGCAATAAACTGCAAAAGTAACGCATAATGTTTACCCACTATAAATAAAACACTCATTTATTTGGTTTTTACTTTCCATAGTAACTCCTTTATGCCACACCGAAAGAGAAGTGCGAAGAAAATTGATGCGAATCCTACAAATCAAAGAACCAGAATCCCTAAAGAACGATTGGAATGATGGATTATCTGACTTGGATAAGTTGATCGAACGATGAAAATAAATGATTTGTTGCCCCGTCCGGTGTGTAAGAAAAATGTCAATTGTTTACCCATTCATCACATATGAGTATAATCCAATCATTAACTATACCAAAAAAGAAAAAAAATAATGACCTGGTATTTTCTAACTGTGTATTAAAACATAGTAAGTTTTTTTTTAGTGTAATGTCCATGTCATCAAAAACATAAAAGTTTAACAAATATTTCTATATATCAAAAGTATTTGCAAGAAATAAATGTAGTCAATGATCTTTCTTCATCTCTTCAGACATATAAAGAATTTAATACTATAAATATGTATTCAAAGTTTACAGACATGTAATGATAACCTAGATCACAGTAAAAAAAATATTTGTCTGGAATTGATAACTAATAGTCTATCAGGGAAACTTTTCCAGAGCCAAAAAATCTTGATTTTAAATATATCAGACTGCGTGAATACGATGACAATGTTGCGAAAAATTAGCATTCATTTCAACATTTACCACGATAAGAAGCAAATCATACACTATAAAAAAATTGGATTTGTATTAGACAGAATTTTTTTAGTAACCGGTATTATAAACCGGAATCGTTTCTAGCTGTTTTCTAGTAATTCTTACAAATTTTCTTATAACTTTGTAAGAATACAAAAAAACGTTTAGTAATTGCAAGGATCAATGAGAAAAACTAAATTTTTTTTAGTAGATCGACCCATTTTTTACTGTGTATCTTTAAAATATCAAATGTTTGATATGGTAAAGATAAGTAAACTTTTTTTCGTGAATTAGATTTTTAGAGATTTATTTTATCCCCATTTTTTGAGGACTTCAAAAATCAGCGATAATTTTTGTGTGGTCTTATTTTATTAGTTTATGTTATACTTTTTTATCGATTCATGCATAATTTGTTAATAACATGCCAATAAAAAGGATGTGAGGGTTAGAATCAAATCAAACATATTTAATATCCTAAAAAATATTTAATAGTTGAAACATTTATACAAACATAGCAACTATTATGAAATTGCAAACAAACAATTATTAATTTTTGTTATACTTTTTATCGATTCACACATAATTTGTTACATACCAATAAAAAGGATGCGAGTGTTAGAATCAAATCAAACATATTTAATATACTCAAAAACATTTAATCGTTGAAACATTTATAAAAACATAGCAACTATTATGAAATTACAAACAAATATTCTGAAATTTCCAAGCATGCCAAAGTGTTACATAGCTACATAAACATCATAAACATATTAAATATATATTTCACACATTTTGCTAGGCTAATGAATGGCCTCTGCAATAACAAGAAAAGTAAAATGGAGTTTTCAACTACAAAACTTTCAACATTTTAATTTAGAATATAACATCTTTACGTATATTCTAACATCTTTACGTATATTCTTATTAAGAAGAGTTTTCTAGCATCTTTTTTTTTTTTGCTTATGATCACCAAATTTATATTTCCTTCTATGCTGAATAATACGTTACATAAATCTGAAAATTGAGAATCAAGGCAACTCCACTTGCTTTGTTATTGCAGAGAACATCTCAATTAAGAAACACCCGTAAGCCCATAAATTTACAAAATTTTAGCAATGTATTACAACCGGCGCCAATGCATCCCTGGCTAGTAGTTTAGTTCAAATATGTAGATATATAAATTAACCCTTTCATATATAAATTTAATAATTAATAATCTACATGGACAAAATACGAAATTTAATATCAATTATATGTATTAATATCGATATTCTTTAGTTGATTTCTACTATACTTTGCTATCAAGACAAGAATTTAACTTAATTTTATTTCTCGAAAATAATTTTTTTTAAACCATTTTTAGATATTTTTTAAACTGTTTAATAGAGCAGTTTTACAGATACATGTTCTAATGGAAGTAAAATATAAGGATTTTTCATCAATAAACAAATATTGTATAAAAAGTAAATAATGAAAACTGTGTCGTCACAAACATCAAAATTAAAATTATATTCAGAAATCAAAAGTAAAAGTATTTTGTGAAGCTCATCGCAGCTGGGATCCACGAAAATCCGATATGAAAAAAAACAAAAAAAAAAACAGAGTGAAACCAGCTACGCCATTGCAAAATTTATTCCTTATATTATGTACCTAAGGAAGATGAATGCCAGCTTCATAATTCCATCAAGATCTTTCTTTACTCCCACATGGTCACCAGTCAACACTCCTTTGGCCTCTTCTAGTCGCCCGTCGACAATCCTGTTGTTTGGGCGCGAAATGTAGAGCACCCCGCAGCCAGGATTCAAATCATGACCCTCAGGTTTGCCAACCAGTGTGATGCTAATGACACCAGTGCGACATTTCTTGCGTCGTAACTTCAAAATCTTCTCTATTCCCGGGAGGAGGATACCAGCTCCTTACAACGTTTTACAGTATCCACGAAGAAAATATAAATGCCATTCCATAATTTTAAAATGGCGTCCTTAGAAGATGAATTAAAAAGAACTATTTTTAATGGATTCATTTATTTATTAATTTGTTCCAGAGAATGTGTATTATTTGAAATTTACTATTAGATAATTGGCATCAGTTTTCGGAAACATCCCAAAAGTTACACAGTGATAAGTGTTATTTGAAAATAACACAGGTGCATTAATAACACAGCTGTCTTCTTTTATTTAAATGAACTATGAGAAGCTAAATTATTATTATTTTTTTTGTTGAACACATTTTATAAAACATTATTCTTTAATATTCTGTTTTAATTTATAAAACATTATCCTTTAAGTACTTCTCCAGCTTCCCAAAAGAGAAGAAAATATAAAACATATACTAAATATTATTAAATTTAGACAAAATTCACTAATAATACAGGGTTATTCTAAATGATGGACTCATTTTCAAAAAATTGTATATTTTAAAGTACAAATCCAGAATGAACAATATTTATACCAATGAAAAGAGGTAGTTTCGAAGTTTTTTTTAAGACATTATAAATGTTCAATGTGTCCACCGTTTGCTCACTTCTTGCGAACTCAAGAACGCAGAAAACCTTGTGCTCCACAGTAGCCATCTCACTCACATCTGACAGTGAAACGAAATCGTGGCCTACTGCCGCGCGACCTCTACCGGCCGCCTCTGGAACCATCACCGCTTTGATATCCGTGCCCTCAGTAACAACAGATACGCTTTCCCGTGTGTGGGGCGAGTTTGGCTATCGCGTAGATTTTTGCCGTGCAGCAAACGGTGGACACATTGAACATTTATAATGTCTTAAAAAAACTTTGAAACGTCCTCTTTTCATTGGTATAAAGATTGTTCATTTTGGATTTGTAATTTAATAAATACAATATGTTGAAAATGGGTCCATCATTTAGAATAACCCTGTATTATTCTGATAAATACCTTGAACAATAGTCGATAGGACAGATGGGGTTCTGTATTCGACATGTTTCCGAGCTTTGGGTAAGAAAGATTCAAAGCATCTTTTATATTAGTCAGAATTTCTTTTTCAAATAACCATCTAGAGCAAGGTCTTGAAAATGCAGAGTTTCTTTACAATTTGCACAAAATTCTTCATTTTCACAATTTTTATCGACGTAGCCGACTTATGAACAGCGAGCGCCGGCAACGGATAAACAACAAGAGTCTTTACTATGGTTGTAATGCTGGCATTTAAAATAGAGAGTGGTAGGTACATAAAATCGTGCGGGACACCTCAGGTACGCTGCTTTAATTCTAGTATGTAAAGTAGGACTGTTGAAAGTGAAAATGATATGATCCGTAGGAAGCGCTTGTTAATTTGGATGGATAGTTATCCATGTGCCATACATCTATGAAATCTTGAACTTTTAAATTTGTAAGAGTTCCTCCTTTGTAGAGAAATAAAAGATCGGATATTACGCCAAGATTTATAGCTAGGGTTTGATGTACCTGAACAGAAACATAAATATTATAATATAGAAATATTATAACTACTGCTGTGCAATTTGAGAGCGGTTGTGACTGGTTGGCTGAAATCCGCTATCAGCAAATACCATATTTCAATTTTTTTTGTAAATGAACATATCCAAAAACAGACTGAAAAGTTTTTGCGATGAGAAAATGTTAACTTATCGTGATAGGACTATTGAAAAGGCTATCGATGCGTTTACTTATAAATATACAGGTGAAATAAATGTTCTGTACAACTGGTTGCTCTCCACATGGTAGAGTAATAGAAGAATGTGAAATTCTTCCATCCATAGTAAACTAGTCGGATGTGCCAATCCCAAAACTTTCTTCTATCTCAGTCCTGTTAATACTTCAAAATTCGCTATCACATCGCCAATAAAATCAATATTTTTCGTCATTCTGTTGTACGTCAGCTGCTTGCGAATCATCGGGTTACCGGGATGCGATCAACTGATGTATACTAAACTACGAAAAGTTCTTCTGGCCTGTACCGACCGGAACAGATAACCTCCCTATTCCTTGGATTTACGATTTTAGCTAATTTTACTGGAAAACACGAAGCTAAAATGCGTGGAACCCAATTAAAGAAGATTCATTCCCAGTTCTCGTCAATATTGAATTTGAATGAGAATAACGCCAAATTAGTCTTCTACAGCCAAGTTGGCTTCATTTGTGGCAACCTATTAGTGTCGGCAAATTTGGCGATATTTCGCCAATTGCCGCCAAGCTTGGCGAGAATTTGACGTTGGCGAATATAAATATATAGTGTTAAGCATATAAGAATAAGAACAATGGTTACAACAATGAAAGAAAATTTGCTGAAACCCTGTTAACTAAAACTCATAAATTAAACCCGATTATGGATGAATTCTGCTGTCTTGTTTGAAAATGTCAACCACCCAAAAATTTCAAACCGCTATATCTCCACCATTTTTTAATATAGAGACAAAACAAAAATTGCTCCGGATTCTCCGGATCAAGGCCGAACATTTAACGGAAAAAACTTTTAGGATTTCAAATTTTATATACCTTATAGTGGATTTTGTCATTATTAAATCTAATTTTTTTTTTGTCATTAAGTAAAATAAATGTTTTCTTCCAGAATTTAAGATATCTTTATGTTTACACACGTTTTAACAATATTTTAATTATTTTGGAGAGACTTGCACTGGTATTTGGAATTCATTACGGTTTATTTTTCAAATAAAGATTTACTTTCGTTAAATAATGTCTAAAATTTGTAAAATTTGGTTAATCGACATGAAATGTGAATATGTCATTAAGGTACACATTACTACTTTACGTCTTAAAAATAATATTGTATAGTTTTTTTTACAAAGACACATAAAATTTGTAAAATTTGATCGTCTACATCCGCGTAGTTTTCAAAATTCAAAACACTAGGCACATATGATAATGTATAATCAAGTTTAGTTCATATACAACTAATTTTATGAGAATATATTTAACATTTAGATTTTCGAAAGGATAAAAAATTTCAAATTTGAAAGCTTTGATAAACGCTGGATGCATTCTCAGCACAAATTCGTCAGCGATTCTAATGCATTATATTTATTAACGTTCCGGTTCTTTTACAAGGGAAACTAGTGATGTTGCTATCACGTACGCACAAGACAATTTGCAGAATTTATTTTTCTAACGATTAATGGAGCATTTCATTATTTACGGTTCCGACTGTAAAAATCTTCACCGCATCAGCAAATTTTGTATTCAATGCTAATTTTATCGAAATCGTTGTCCTTTCGCATTAAAAAGTATACGAAAATCTATTCTTTCATTCCTCTTATCAATTTTAGCTGCAGATGTCTCCGAACAAGGGAAAATATTTTATATACAAACTTGTTTATTTTTCATCATAAATTTTCTCTTTCAATGAAATTAAAAAATTAATCATTCTTTTTGCTACTTTGAGAATTTAGCTTCTTAATTTTGTTTTATTTCCCCCTGTCTCAAAACATTTTATTCAAAATTTAACACTTAAATAATATGCCTTCCAAATTGAATCTGGATTTTTTTTAAATTATTAAAACAGAAAAATTATAATTGAATCCATTTGGACACTACACTGTTGTGTTAACTAGTATTTTAAAAACACAAATTGCACAAATTGTGCTTATTAGTTGCTAAAAGTCGTTTATTTAGTCGTTTGTTTTGTTCCTCTTCCCCGATGATGGCTTTAAGTTTGAAGCCGAAACATGTAGTATTTTAGCTCTTTTATGAGTTTAAAACAATTTTTACACTGATTTTAGCAACTAATAAGCACAATTTGTGCAATTTGTGTTTTTAAAATACTAGAAAAATTATAATTATTTGTTTTAGATAATTCGATTAATGTTTATCTGTTTACAATTTCAAAAAAGTATGAAACGAAAACTTTTTTCTCTTTGTAATATTTTACAATTTTGCGTAGAGCCTAAATATACATTTTTTATAACAATGAAATAAATATTTATATCAAATATAAACATGGTCGATCCCTACATAGTAATTTGTATCGGCAGAACATGTTTTTCTTATCCATTTTTTAGAAATAAAAAGCTTACAAATATTGGAAATGCTATCTGAGAAAATAAAGAACATTCTTTTCATAGCATTCACTCGTAGATTTTTTGTCTCAATATTTTCTTTGGAGTAAATTATTTCTTAAGATATTTTACTTTCTAAAGTGTTTATCGAATAAAACTATGAGTTTCTTTTTATGGATTTTAAAGCTCTCGTTGTTCTACAATTTTAAAATTTCTTCAAAAAAGTTTCAGACGTGTGATATACCAATAAATTTCATGACAAAAATATGAAACGCTTTTCTTTTTCGTTTCCAATTGTAGTTTTGTTTTACTTTCCTTAAGAAAATAAAAATATATTCATATTTCCTATCTAGCAGATTTTGTGCAGAAATTATTTTGTTTCATTTAGAATTAACTAAATAACAAAGGTGCTGTACCAGGAAAACGTTTTTTGCAGCTTCAATAAGATATAATTCTACATTTTTTTACTAACAACTTTCCCTTTAAATATAAATATTTGAGGATTCAAAAAATTATTCCCTGACTATAAAACTTCATAAAACTGTGATTTTTTTTTTTTGTATGTGTATGGGGGAGGGGGGGATTTAATGTTCGCTTTGTTTTGTGTTCTTTTCTTTAAGGATGGTAATACTATTGGATAAAATGTTCGGTAGCCTTTGTGTGTGGATTTATGCAACCTAGACTGGAGAGGAGCGAACAATTTTACAGTTGCGTACACGTACATATACCAAAAGATGTGGCAAGAAAGAAATTCGTCCGCAGTGCAGGTTTTTACGAGACATTGAGTGTCAGTAAACTGTAGTCGTTCTTGTTCGTCGTAAGCTGAAGTGGCATTTCCAGAAAACGTCCGAATATGAAATTCTGCAAGTATGCAAATAGCCAACAAGAGTATTGAAAATGTTGCAGCAGGTATACCACAAGAGACAAATGTGTCATGCGATGATATTTCAAGTATACAGCTACATTAGAGGAAATTGCAACGGCAGCAATGAATATCGTCTCATCCAAAGCCATCCAGCAATGTTTTTGCAACTCTTATTCGCGATTGTAGAAATTAATAGCTACATACAGAGTGTGGTGGGGTTTGAATGTGACTGTATGAAACACATAATATCAATAAACGATTTCCGTTAGAGAAGCCAGTCAATAAAAGAAGATAAAAAAATCTACAAATAAACTTTTTACAAATATTTTCCTTCTTCATTCATACATTGATATTTCAAACAGCTTCATATTTATTACAATAAATAAAAAATAACAATTGCCTTTATCCATGAATAATTCAAAATGTTGAAGCACAGTGTCTCTCTATATTAAAAAAAAGTAACCATCACCGCCGGCCGCAGCAGTTGTCACAGCCGCCGCTGTCAGTGAAGATTTTGTGCCTTGAAGTCTTTCTGGACTAATATCCAGAAAACTATTGCGTATAAATATATGACAATTGGTAGTGTTATAAAGAAATATTCGATTAAACGCTGAAGAAGACAGTTTTTAAATCAAAGAATTATTTTAATAGATTTTTAATATTAAATTTGATCGAAATAGTTCTGGTAAAAACGTTTTATAGGAACGAAAACTATGCACAGGAATATAACATAATTTATAAGGATAAAGTTGACAAGCTTGCGGTGCGCAGACTCCAATTATTTTTTTTTAATTTGAGTAATTTTTTTAAAGTTATATTTCAATATTTTATTCAAAATTTTCATTATTTTGATGAAGATTTATTTCATATTCATGAAGTCCATTATTTGAATTGTTGCCAATTTGTAAAATAGCACACATAATAATATTCCCTTTCAATTAAGAAATGCATTTACGCGTGATTATTAAAAACAGAAATAAAACTTTTAAATAATAATTAAATGATCACGTGTTAAAAGCAGTAAATGTAGAAAATTACGTAATAAAAATATACTTGCGCGTGAATATTAAAAAGGGAAATAATTAAATTTTTATGCGTTTTCAAAGCATTAAGTAAGGAAACTTACGTCATATTTAAAATGCTCAAATAACAATATTTCCAAAGAGTTTCAATTAAGAAATATATTTACACGAGAGATTAATTTGAAACGAGAGATTACCTATTATTGCAAATTTTAAAGCAGCGTAAATAATATTTCTTCTGAATTAAAAACTGTATTTTTACGTTTAATAATTACTTTTAAAATACCGAAATAACTAATAAATTGTTAAAATATTATTAACAATATGGTACTTCGGTATTATCCAATAGATACTCGTAACACCAAAAATGCATGATAGTGGCGTCACATTCACTTGCCGTCAGAGGCATAACATGTGTTTGTTATGGCATCAAGTGGTTTTTAATTCGACATGTACATATATTTTTCATTATGTTTTACTGGTTTATTAATTATTTCATTAATGAAAATAACAATTGCATCTTTAAACGGCCGTGCCATGATATTAAAAAAGAAAATGCATTGAAAAATGTCGCAATAAACAGTTACATACAATTGATCAGTTTCAACTGACGCCACAAACATTTATTCACCAGCCGACAGGGATAATTAAGAAAAATAATGTAAATAAATATCCAAGATTTTTTTTTGTTTTCATTAATATCTATATATATATTACGCTATCGTACGTGGCACAGAAATCGCGATTATTTATCAATCGCCGATGGCAACGAGAGGTTTGTTTTCACTAATTTGCGAATATTAAGAAAAGTATTTGAGGCATCGATTTAAAAATCACCACACATATGTAAAATATTTTTTTGCATCCGAAAATACAATTTTTGTAAAAATTGGCCGGTAGTTTTTCTTAGTTATTTTTAAAAACTAGCTACTTTCTAAGACGGAAAGAAAATAAAGTGCGAAATCAAACCAAGAAACGCGCCATTTTGTTAATAATTAAAGCATTAACTCCATTGTTGTACCTTATGCACTTTTAACCGCATTGTTGTCCGCATCGTTATGACGTCAATGTTACGGATGCACATATTTGTTATTTATAATATGGATTGAGTAATAACAAATAAATAATAACAAATAATAATAAATGAATAAAATAATCTTATTGGGTGGAGATTTCCGTCAAGTCAGTCCTACCTGTCATTTTTAGAGGTTCAAGATCATCAACAGTTTCAAGTTGCACAAAGAAGAGAAGATTTTACATTAGGCAACTTACAGAAAATATGCGTGCTCTTCAAACAGAGAGAGAGTTAGCAACTTGGCTGTTACAGGTTGGCGAATGTCAAAGTGGGGAAACTATTAAGTTGCCCTCAATTTGCTATCCAGATATACAAGATTCAGTGCAGCAACTTTTCAGTAACCTGGATTTTTTAACGGTGACACTTCAAAAGCTTAAAGGACGAGCCAACAGTGACAAACAGTTTGTCAATTGAATTGAAGTCAAGACGTTTTCGATGCAGGATATTTTCCATGTAATATGTATACACTTTTTAATTTTAAAGAGTATCCAGCAACTATTGTGTGCATGCAAATGTTTTTATATGCACGATGCTGAAAAAATACCTCTGTTTTCATATTTCTAAATGGTGCCCATATCTTATGACGTGTATATATTTTTTATTTCAAAGTACCCAGTCCTAAGTGGAGAAGTTTTTATGTATGATATTTACACATATAATGCTGAAATTCGTGTTTCTAATATGCATATAGTATTTAAAAGAGTAGACACTAGAGTGCAGACACTCTGCGCGGGATCGGCTAGTATTGTAAATTTTATTGTTTATACTTACTGATAGTTGACACTTTGGTGAGTGGAGTTTTTCCGAATTTCTTATATTTTATTTATTTGTTTATTTATTTTATTATTTTTTTTGAGAGATTCAAATTGGCAAAATTCTTCTATTTATTTATTTGGCGTTACAGTTTGGCGATAGTTTTTTTTTTTTTTTTTTTTTTTTTTTTTTAAATGAAAATTGACTTACGGGATAATGGAAAAGTACTAAAAAGACAAATAAACGTTGAATTAATAACCCTCGATGAAATAACTAATACGTGTAACACATCTGATGTCAACTGAATGCGAGGCCACTCCACGATCATGCACTTTTGGCTTTAAATCATATATTTTGGTGACAGTTCTTTTCTTTTATAGAAAGTAGTCAACGGGATAGTGGAGAAGTTACCAATTTTCTATATCATTTTTATAAAATTCTCCGATACAACGACATTATTTACTTCACCATTTTACACAAGCTGATTTGTAAATGTTTAATTGATCTTATTTAATCAATCAAGAAAACAGTTATTAGCTGTTTCGACATCAGTTGATTCGAGCTTAAAATCCCTCAGTCAAGGAAAAATGAATGGAAACCCGGTTACAGCAGATCGCAACTGGTCGTTTGATTATAATACAATCTTCCGTATTCGTTTGATCAAATCAGAGTGTTTTTAAAGTTTGCGGTGTCAGAACGGGATTGGCGAGCTTACATCATAGGGGGCAGAGCCCCCTAGTATTTTTTAAAAAAAAGCTTTTGAAATGGAAAAAAAAATTCTACGCACATTGTTAGAAGTATGTTAACATTGTACGTACTTTCTGTTCTCCAAAAAAAGAATTAAGAACCTCTTTTAGGAATAAGAACCCTTAGTGAATAATTATGTTTTACATTAATTTACAGAATTTATTCATAACCTAATGAAGAAAACAGAAACATGTGATTTTTAGTGAGTCATGTTTGAAAATACATTCCAGCCTTAACAGTAGTAAATTATGTTAATTTAAATATAAATATATATTCCCATATTTAAATATAAGAAACATATGTAATAAATATAAATAAGCTATTTTAGTGTATAGTTTTTTTTTCTAGATAGAACGCAATTAATTTTATCCAGTACTGAGATAAATGACGGAAATGATATCTGATGAAAAAAAAAAGTTCTCACCACTCTAATAGCTAGTTCCAGTAATTTCTTTCGTCTTCATCTTTTCTTTTAAATAAAATACTTCATAGTTTAAAAAAATGAACTTCGCAACATAATTATAGAATAAAACTATGAGATTCGGTTTTATGGATTTTTAAAATTCTTGTTGCTTTCCTTTTTTAAATGTCCTTAAGAAATTTTAACAATCTGTGATGTACTAATATATGTTCGGAAAAACTTATGAAAAGCAATTTTTTCATTCACTGTATATTTTTAAATACCCTAAAGGAATAACCCATAAAAGACTATTGAATATTTTTGTATAACAGTTTTTTATGCAGACCGTAATTTACCTTATCTAATACTGAACTACACTCATGTTTGTATATTTTTAAATTGTATATTTTTAAATACCCTAAAGGAATAACCCATAAAAGTCTATTGAATATTCTTGGATAACAGTTTTTTTATGCAGACCCTAATTTACCTTATCTAATACTGAACTACACTCATGTCTGTATATTTTTAAACTGTATATTTTTAAATACTCTAAAGGAATAACACATAAAAGTCTATTGAATATTTTGTATAACAGTTTTTTATGCAGACGCTAATTTACCTTATCTAATACTGAACTACACTCATGTTTGTATATTTTTAAATACCCTAAAGGAATAACACATAAAAGACTATTGAATATTTTCGTATAACAGTTTTTATGCAGACCCTAATTTACCTTATCTAATACTGAACTACACTCATGTATGTATATTTTTAAACTGAATATTTTTAAATACCCGAAAGGAATAACCCACTAAAAGTCTATTGAATATTTTTGTATAACAGTTTTTTATGCAGACCCTAATTTATCTTATCTAATACTGAACTACACTCATGTCCAGGGCTTTACAAATTTGAAAAAATCTGGTAGCCAGGTATAAATTCTAGTCGCCAGTAAAAAAATTTAACACCCCCCACCCCCTCCCCGTTATTGATTTTTAAAAAGTACAAACGTTTGCTTAGGAATTAAGTCAGAAAAAATAATAACAAACATAGTTTATAATTATTAGTTACATAGTTTATAATAGTGCATAATAACTAAGTTTTCTAAGGAAACTTATCAAAGTTATATATTTGTGAAAAAAATAATAATAAAGGAAATATTGTAAACTCTGAATT
Source organism: Maratus michaelseni (assembly GCA_963931845.1). Classification (NCBI taxonomy): domain Eukaryota; kingdom Metazoa; phylum Arthropoda; class Arachnida; order Araneae; family Salticidae; genus Maratus; species Maratus michaelseni. Next base: position 308,939,240 of record OZ007588.1, read on the forward strand.
AACCGACATGTTCGGGAAATGCTGATTGCCGTATGCTTCAAATGTTCAAATAGTTGAGTGCTACAAAATCTATATCGGATGAGAGGGCATCTATAAAATAGTGAAACCGGAAAACGATTTTATGCCTATTTAGCCTATCAAAATAAAAAAGTCAAATAATTCTGATTTAATTATTTCAAAATTTGCATTTAATGACATTTGCAATAGTTTTGCCAAATTAAAAATAAGTGTGTGAATATAATTTCAAATTTATTTCTTAATATTTTGTAACTTTGCAGCATCTATAATGAGATATCTTACAAGAAATTTAATTAAACGTTGTGATGTTCGCAAACTCGAGGGCTATTAACGCGTAATATTACGAGTTATTACGTAAACGTTTGTTTTCGTAGCTAAAAAGGAAAGAAAAAAATATATTTTCCCGCGCTGGATTAAATCGAAATCAGTAGCCGGCTGAGGTTTATTTTCATCCAACGATCTACAATAAGAATAAAAAAAATAATAATAATAAAAAAAACTTTTTGAAGTGCAATCAATGATTTTTTATTTCCCTTTACTGCAGATAATAATCCAAACAATGTAATTATAAAATACTATTGAGAAACAACTCTGAACCAGACACTTGTCGCCAAGACAGAGTGACGAGGCAATGTCCAACGCGTGTGGTGCAAACAGACCCGAGGCGCCAAGCATTTTAAGCCGGGAAAAAATATTTAAAATAATAATACATATTTTTATTAAAATGAATTATTCTTGAAATTTTAATTAAGTTTTATAGATTTACTTCGAATGAATTACTTATAATCACTTATATGTTATTATTCTTTTAAAATGAATGTAATAGATTAAAAGTTTTAATTCTGAACACAAAAATCTGATTTGAAACATACAAAAAAGTAAGCATTTTTTATCATTGCATCCAATTTTTAGAAGCCACATAAGACTATTTGTTATTGAACCCCCCCCCCCCTCTTCTCACATTCTAATCACATGACTAGCCGACTAGAGCGGAAAAGAACGGCGTTTTATGTGCATGAAATGGAAAATGCCTTTTTAACTTCGCTTTAGAGAAAATGTCGTTTGTGCTCATTTTTTAGTTTAATTTTTGTAAAAAATAAATAAATAAATGAAACAAAAAAAGTCAGATTAAAAAAGTTAGTCGCCAGATAAAAAAAGTTGGTCGCCAGTGGCGACCTGGCGACCGCATTTGTCAAGCTCTGCTCATGTCTGTATATTTTTAAACTGTATATTTTTAAATATCCTAAAGGAATAACCCATAAAAGTCTATTGAATATTTTTGTATAACAGTTTTTTATGCAGACCCTAATTTACCTTATCTAATACTGAACTACACTCATGTCTGTATATTTTTAAACTGTATATTTTTAAATACCCTAAAGGAATAACCCATAAAAGACTATTGAATATTTTTGTATAACAGTTTTTTATGCAGACGCTAATTTACCTTATCTAATACTGAACTACACTCATGTTTGTATATTTTTAAACTGTATATTTTTAAATACCCTAAAGGAATAACCCATGAAAGTCTATTGAATATTCTTGGATAACAGTTTTTTTATGCAGACCCTAATTTACCTTATCTAATACTGAACTACACTCATGTCTGTATATTTTTAAACTGTATATTTTTAAATACCCTAAAGGAGTAACCCATAAAAGTCTATTGAATATTTTTGTATAACAGTTTTTTTATGCAGACCCTAATTTACCTTATCTAATACTGAACTACACTCATGTCCAAAAATTAAAGGGCAGTGACTGGAAGCTTTCGATTTTACACCTTTTGTTGAACATCTACTGAAAGACTTGAAGAAATGTTCTTGAAATTCTAGGATGTAAAGAACATGTTTGACTTCATATTCGTCAGTGAAAATTTAGTCGCGAGGACAATGAGGGGTCCAATAATAAATTTAATAATAAAATAATATTTGCGATCACCCAAGTAACAGAAAATGCTCATAATGGTCTGTCACTATAGCAAGATACTATGTGGGTCCTGTTAAATGTTTGTGTGCATCTGTGTCAGCATAGCTCGCATATTTGTGAAGATATCAACGTTTCTGTGAAAAATGCAAAGGTTTTTTGTTTATAGCTTATAAGAGTTTTCAAATTTAACACCACTTTCCGAAATCTTGATTAAAAAAAAGTAGAAACAGTATTCTGCAATTAAAAAATGAATATATTGAATATTTGATGAGATATGGGCATTTGTATGAAATAATTTTTAACTGCACATGCGTAAAAGATTAAAAAATGTTTATTTCATAACATGGTAATCAGCTATTTAGGGAAATTTAGATAAACAGTCTAGTCAAATATCGTGAAAACTCAGAAATAAATCGACGATACAGTAAGGTAATTGACAAATTGTGGAAAATCCCTTATCATCGAGCTAATTTCAGAAAACAACTCATTATATCGCGACTATATTTCTGAATTTTTAAGTTATTTGGCTGGATTTTTTATATAAAAGTTGCCCTAAATAGCTGATTACCAAATTATGAAATAAAAATATAGGTATCTTTCCCGCATGAGCAGTTACATTTTTTTATACAAATGCCCATAACGCATCAAATACTCAATATATTCATTTTTTAATTGCAGTTTAATTGATGTTTCTAATGTTCTTTGTGAAGTTTTGGGAAAGTGTTTTTACCCTTTCAGAGGCAAAGTAGTTATGTTTCTAAAATATTGAAATCATTGAATCACACCGGGATTTAACAACAAATTTATTTCGAAATAAGGAAAAAGCTTTTCTTCACGTATATTATGAACACAAAAATTTAATTCCAAAATTCCGGTGTCATTCTGGCGTTTGGGAATTACAAGTAAGTGGGATATATTATATCCCACCGCCCTTCAGGGGGTTAAATTTGGTTGAAACATCTGCGGTTTATGTATCAGAACGCAAATTTTTCCCCATTCACTCTCTGTTTCTCCGAATGATTTGAAAAGTCAATGCCGAAAACCATATCGTAAATATTTTTCCCTATTTTTCCCCATTATATCTTCCTCTTAGTTGCGTTTCCGAGATCTCACCACCTCTGCATGCTATAAACAAAAAAAAATTGCATTTTTCACAAAAACGTTAACATTTTCGCGAATATGCGAGTTATGTTTACAGAATTGCACACAAACTTTTTACTGGGCCCACATGGTCATTTGCTACAGTGACAGACCATTTTGAGCATTTTCTGTTACTCAGGTGATCGCAAATATTATTTTATTATTAAATTTATTATTGGACCCCTCATTGTCCTCGCGACTAAATTTGCACTGCAAAATATGAAGTCAAACATGTACTTTACATCCTAGATGTTCAAGAACATTTCGTTCAGAATTTCAGTAGATATTCGACTACACATGTAAAATCGAAAGCGTCCGGTCACTGTCCCTTAATTCTTAGACATTAGTGTAAATAAATAAGGAAGATGCTACACAAGAGAAAAAACTAGTCGTTGAGGGCCCCGTAATACTTACCCATCATGGATATGCATAATATAAAATATGAAAATAAAACATGTGTAAACTATTTATAAAATGCATTGCAATTCGAATGAAATCGTGGCTTGATGACGTCATAAACGTTAAATGCTCTATTACTCCAAAATTGATAATCATATTAACTAACGGATTACTGCGTCGGATTAAGCTTCTCATTTCCAATTAAAATATATCTTTGAATTGAAATTTGAATGAAATACAGGGTCAGGAAAGATCGAAGAGTGTGGAAAATAGGATTACAAATATCTCGGCAACTAATTATCCGATCGACTTCATTCTTTATGCAAGATTTATGTTTTTTTTATTGTTTTTTATATTCACTCCTTAAAATAAACAATTTCGAAAAATTTTATATACCTTTTATCAGAACGAATATTTCGAGAGTCAGAAAAAAATAGTTCCGGATAATCGAGGTTACTGAAATTCAATAAGCTTCTTCCCATTATTACATACTAAGTTCACACCAAATTTCATGTCTCTATCTCGATTTGTTCGGGAGCTAGAGCGTTTACAGACACACAGACAGACAGACGGACGGCAAATTTTTTTTCTAAAAATATGTTTTTCGCAATCTCCAGTGTCTGAAACGTGTAAATCCGTCAATTTTTTTTTTCGATTTTCAAAACGATTACAAGACTTACCCTATACTACGTATGATGGGTAAGTAGTAAACGCTTTTACTTCTGCGGTAACATGTTGTTCTGTATTTTCTGCCCTCATATTTTCTTTTAAATAAAAAACTTTCGAACTTAAAAAAAATCATCATTAAATTGCCTATGTCATAAAGATTGTTTGGGTGTGGATGTCAATTTTTAATGTCAATTGGTTTTCATTTTTTTAAGGAAAAATAAGAAAATTCTGAGCTATTCAGAAAATTTTTTTGGAACCTCCCGTTGCTAATGAATTTCACGACGAGCATATATAATTCAAATAAATTTTAGTAGGTGAAAAATAATCAATATATTACTGAATAATTTAAAAATATCACACACATACTATTTAACAATGAATTTTTTCAACGAAATATATATTCATGTATTTTGTTATCAATATATATATATATTTTTTTTTTTTTTTTACTTCCATCCAGACACTATTGGCTTGAAAAACGGCCTAAGTCGCTCTTTTTTTAAATATTACCCGATTACGAAAGATTAAATAATTTTATCATGACCAGTAGCAATCTTCTGTAATAGGGGTGCCATTCACTTTGGGTCACTTTGTCTGCGAGATTTTTCGGGTCCCAAGGCAGCATCCACCGTTGTCGCGACAGTTGACGACTGTTTTCTTGATTGATAATAAAAGATCAATTACACATTTGAAAATCATCTTCTGTAAATTGATTTAGTAAAACATGTCGCTGCTTAATGGACTTTTATAACATATAGTACAAAGAAATTCGCTTAATTGCAATAAGAAAATCGTTTTAAATATGACGTTTTAAATATATCGTTTTAAATATGACATAAATTTACCATTAAATGCTTTTCGCATGTAATAGACTAATTATTTAAATATTTCTTTCTTTTACAACTCACGTGTAAATATATTTTTCAATTGAAAAGTGTTCGTAAATATTATTATTTTGGCTCTATAAAATCTGGCAACAGTAGGTACAAAATGATTCTTTGGAACTATGAATTCAATCTGCAACCAGATAAATAAATTTCGAATAAAAAATTTAAAAACCTTAAACATTAGACAAATAAAAAAAAATAGTACACTGTACACCACAATCTAGTCATATATTTGCCTGAAAAATATGTTTAAGTTGTTATACATACTTCTTTATCCTATAGAAAGTTTTCAACGAAACTTTTTCCAATGAGTTAAACAGTAAATAGCGATTAAAATGATTCTTCGATTTAAAAATTGTCTGCTTCAGTGTGTTTATCATACCATACTCTGTAACATTAAACTGTTAAAAATTTCCGTTCAAAGTTGCACCAATCCATGGAGCAAAATAACGAAAAGCACCAAAAAATAATATTTCTTAATTTTTACAAGGACCATGAAATGGTGCAACCTGTAAAATTGCTTTATTTGCACCACGAAATGGTGCAACCTAACAGCGAATCAGAAACGGTGATTTCTGCGCATCTTTACAGCGTCTTTAGGAGATAAGCAGACTAGAAATGAAACAAAAATTTTCATCTCCGCCATTTTTGACAAGGGTATTTTTAGGATTATTTATGGAATGGCACGGTCGATTATTTCCAATTTTAATCTTTTATTATTGAAGATTTTGTATCTTGTGAATATGAGCTGAATAGTTTGTATAGGAAAAGATTGAACGCGTGTAGATGTTAAGCATTATACTGTTTTTTTTTTTTTTTTTTTTTTTTTTTTTTTGTTTTTGTTTACATATTACAATATTTATTTTAAGAAACTTTATCAAGATATATTTTTATATTATTGATATTTTAAATTATTATTTAAATCTTAAATCTATATGCTCAATGTTTTAGATTTGTTTAACGTTTGCCAAATTTCTAAAATGAATATGAATTTCTTATTTATATCGTAAGTGTTACGAAAACATCTATAAATAGAAAACTAATAAAACAACTAGAATGAAGAACAATTTTCCAAATCATTAAGTGACATTAAATCTTTTTCTCTTGACAGATATAAGCGCACTGGCGGCTAGTGACGTCAGCCAATTGCTGATAAGAATGTAATCGAGTGTTTGAGTTCAGTTTATATTTGAATGTTCATGAATAGGTAACTTGTTTTTGTTAGAGTGAAAAATAAACGTTTTTACTTGCAGCCTCTCAGTTGTTATGATACCATATAAGTCGTCTTTTTTCATTATTTTATGAACCCACTGATGTTACAAGTGAGCTAGTATATATTTAAAGTTAAAAGATTTAACAGTAAGATTGTTGAAACAATGTTAAATCTAAACGCTGAAACATTTTATACATATTGTGATATGGCTTTTCCATTGGCGTACGCAGTTTCAGATTAGCTGAGCTGCATGAAAGACTGCGAGTCAAATATATTATTGGCTGTTACTGAGCGAACAAAACAATTTATTTTCTGTTTTTTATAAGAGGAACGTACAGAGAACGAAATACAAATGAATTGAAACAAGAACGAAAAATCATGCATGAAGCATAGATTATGTAGCACTTTCCAACGCTTCTAAAATAATTTTACAAATCATTACCGTTTAATAAGCTGAAAGATGACATCTAAGTAAACAATTTGGAAAACGCATAACATATTTAAAAACATAATTTCAGGAATTTTCAATATATACAATATTCGGAAAAATATCCGAATACTTTTATGTAGCCCTGTATATGATCTATAGATTTGTATATATACATAGGATGCTAAATTTTAGTTTAGTTAGGAAACGCGTAGCACCGTTTAAATTCTCCTTCTGGAGTTTCTGTCAATAAACGGAAATGTGTTCGCGAAGTTTTGTGCTTCCCTGTATAGGATCTACAGAATTTATACACACCACGTAATAGACAAAAAGCTAGTTAAGATTAAAATCGCGTTTAGTAACTTAAAACGCACTTCCAGGAATTATTGTTAACAGACAGTAGAGAATTCTTTTGTGTGTCCCTGTAAATGAACGATGACTGCTATACACACACTATTCTGTAGTAAGCCTCTTGTAATGCACCTTAGTAATATATATAAACTTCAATGCGTTTAAAATAGTGGAACATTATTTAAATAAGCCGCAGACGATTTTTCTCCATAGACGTAATGTAACGGAATTATTTTGACTGTCCCTGTAAAGTAACTCTAAGTGCTATACACCTACTATTCCATATTAAGCTTCTCCTAATGCATCTTAGTGATCTATATAAATTTCAATGCGTTTACAATAGTGAAACATTTTTAAAATAAACCGCAAATGATTTTTCCCCATAGACCGCAATGTAACGGAATTCTTTTGAGTGTCCCTGTAAGAAAACTATAAGTGCTACACACTTCAGTTGAAATAGGGAACGTGCCATAGATAACGACAATAACATATAAAAATTGCAGAGCAATCCGAGCATATTTACGGGAGTTAGAGCACGGACAGACGGCCAGACGGCCAGACGGCCAGACGGTCAGACGGCCATCCGGCCAGACAAACCGAAGTCATAAGCACTTTTCAACTAGGTTGGAAAGTGCTAAAAAGAGTTTTAATAAAAGGAAAAAGGCAGGGACCAGATACTTTTATAGTGTAGAAAATAAAATACGTTTAGGGTGAAAATTTTGCTAATCGTGTTTTTAGGGGGGAAGGGGAAAATTAATTAGAAGTGGAATATGTGAAGTTACTTCCTCTTCACATGTTTATTGTAGTTTCTATTGTTGTTTAATAGTATAATTTAAATATACTAATTATTAATTTCAGTAGGTTTTTTTAATTAGTATGTGCATTTTTTTAATTGTATGTATGCATTTTTTGCGATAGTTTGTTTATTTTTTGATATTTTCAAGTTTGAGTAATTTTAAAACATTCATTTTAAATAAGTTTGTACTTACTTATATAATATGATTGAATATTTTTTAATAATAAATTAAGCTCTAATTAGTTTAAAATTCACGTTATATTCAAAATGTTTTTCAAACAGTGAAGAATAATACATATGCTGTCATTCTGCTCATTTCTGTATGAATTTTCTGTTTTTATTTCCTTATTTTTTTATTTTCTATTTCTTTCTTATTTCATGGAAAAAAAACCTTTTAAAAGGAAATTGTGATATGTAACAGTCATACATAAATTTGAAAAGGCTTCGTGAACTTTTTCCAAAAAAAAAATAAAATAAAATAAAATAAAATAAACACGAGATCAGTATTTTTCTGTATGACAAAAATATAATATGAATTAAATAGCTCATATTTACAAGATACATAATCTATAGGCATAAAAGATTAAAATTAAATATGATTTATCGTGTTGTTCGATAAATAAGCATCGTAATAATATCCATTTGCCGGCAAAATTTGATGTCTAGATCCACATACACATAAAAATATTTGAATAAAGAATGACTATTGACTAATCATACACATAAAAAAGCATTCATCGCTCCCCCTCTCCTTATAAGGTAATTGATTCTTCTTTATTACGATATTTTCATTGTTTCAATATACTCTAGGATTGATATTTACTGCTTCTATGATTGTTTGTTTTTCTAAGATATCTTGCGTGTGTTATACAAGATCACAAACCAGGTTTATTCAGCAAATTATAATGCATTTCAATTACATGACTTAAATTTTTTTTACGATATAAAGTCTTCATAACAACATTGCAGTTTTTATGTACGTTAATCGGAAATTAAGGTTTAAATCATGTAAAAAGTACGATGGTGTTGTGAGTGCCTCATATTGAAAAAAAATCGAATTGAAATATATTAAAATTTGCTAAATAAACCAGGATTCTGATATCCAGGATTCCTCGTACAACACACGTAAGCAATCTTCAAATCAGAAGCAATATCAATCAGAGAAAAAATAAATATCAATTCTAAAGTTTATTAAAACAATGAAAACATCTTAAAAGAATCACACAAATACCCCCAAAAATGCACCAATTTATGGTTCAACGCTTCACTAATTTATGGTTCGACTTTAGCACCAAATATTGGGGAAATGTTGCACCAATTTATGGTTCGACTTTAGCACCAAAAAGTGGAAAAAAGTTTCACCAATTTATGGTTCAACCTTAGCACCAAATATTGGGGAAATGTTGCACCAATTTATAATACAACCTTAGCACCAAATATTGGAAAGACGTTTCACCGTCTTATGGTGGCAGCTACTGCAGCACCAAAAATTGGTGCAACCTTGCTCCAAATTTTTAACAGTGTACCAGTTTTCATTTTTTATATGCAATAGTTTTTTAGGGTTTCGTTCATCTGACGAAACCCTATTCGTCTCACTCTTTTTTCTGTCTATCTGTCCGTCACAGAGTCCATTCTCAAAAACTGTATAAGTTAGAGACTTGACATTTTGTGTACTTATAAACTGAATACCTACTGTCTCACAACAAATGATAAAATTTTGAAAATGTCTTCGTTAACGCAAGACATTAATTAAAAACCCACTCATTAATGTAAAATATTCAACTAAAACGTAGAATTTAATTAAACCGCAAAGAAAATTCATTCTGAAACTCCAAAACAGGGGAAGGGTTGCCATAGTCATAGCATTGCAATGACGATGACACACTGGACGTTTTCGAAAACACTCCTATCTCATAAATTATTCCACCTAGGAACGTGAAATTTCGGACAAACACACATACAAAATTTAATTTTAAGAATTTCTAAAATAATTTAAATTACTCCCACTAGAAGTGTATTTATCAATTCAAAATTGATTAAAATAAATTCCTTTAATTTCCTTTCATTGGAAAACCACAGATGAACAGTCTGACAACAAACTGTTTTTCCAAACAAAAGATGGCGGACTGGGCATTTTTCAAGCTCTATAGATTTTTTTTTATAATATTGCATTTATCGATTTGAACATAACACATTTATGTGTATATTTTTTACGGCGAACACAGAAATCTAATTTTCATAAAGCTAGCATTATTAGAACTAAAGCTATATTTTATCACAAAATGCTGATTTTTGTATAGAAAACAAGTAATATAATTTTTTTAAAATCAATTCCTACTTTTTAATCCTAAATATATCAAATAAACCCGTGCAGCATTAATGTCCCATGTTATCGTTATTGAACATTATTTTATAATCATCGTGGCGGTATTTTATTTCTGTGGCATCACTCATTTGAGATAAATCTTTCATTTCATTTATGAAAACAATGGGAGGAATTTTTTTTCTCCCATTTAAAACTAAAATTAATTAATTAAATTTAATTAATGAATTAATATTTGAAAAAACTATATTAACATAAAGTGTCATCCACTACAAGTTTTAAAAAATTTATTTGAACTTGAGTGGATGAATAGAAAATATTTTATTAACGATTGAAAATTTTAACAAGATATATATATAGAGAGAGAGTGTGAGCTAATAGTAGGAATTTAAAAAGAAATAAAACGCTAATAGACAATGATGTTATTAATAATGCGAATATGGATTATTAATAAAGAAAGAGAGAGGAGGGGAAACTGGTTTTTATTAAATATCGCATTTAGACCATATGACAGATATTATTATGACAGAGAAAAATAGCGGGCCTCGCCCGCTATCGGGCCCCTAAATTTTCTTTAACTGGTTATTTGTTATATTTGCGGGAATGTGAAAGGGTGGTGGTAAACGACTTTTTATTAAATATCGTATTCACTTTGCTTCACCCCGTGCGTCCTGAAGGTGGCTTTTTCGTTATTTGACGCCGTTTTTAATATATGCATATCTACTCCTCTGATTTGGTCAGCACTAATTCTATTTTAACAAATTTAACTTTTTTAGCCTCTGCCGTATCATTTAATTGCTGTTATGTGGAGAGAATACCGGATTTTTTAAAAATCAATTTTCGTAAAACTTAAATTTTTGTTCCTAATAAAAGAATTAACCCGTATTCAGTTGATGCATACCTAAAGTCAAAGTTAGTGATTGTATTCAGTTGATGCATACCTAAAGTCAAAGTTAGTGATTTGTTCTTGAGCACTTGACATTGCGCGCCCTAGCAGCCCTTCCGTAACGTTTTTTCTCTAACTGTGGCTTATATCCATAACTCAGCTAATAAGGTTCCGAGCTACTCCAAACCAGTTCATTTTGATCAATTAGCATAACAATCAACATTCACAGCTTCATAGTGTATTTCTAGAAAAGAGCTACCAGATTTTCCGAATAATAATTTAAACGATATTTAAAATTAAGTTCGTAGCTTAACGTCCTCCTAATTAGTGATTTACAGAAGGACACTTGAACATCCGATCTCCCCCCCCCTCCGCTCTTCCCTTCCCTCATGGACTAAACTCGAACTGTGCCCCGTTGACGTACCTCAGCAACTAATATTCCAATTTCAACGCAACTGATTCCAAACATTATAATTAACTTAATAATAACCCTCTATAACATTAAAGTAAATGTATCAGTTGTATATACCACTCTTTCCGAATAATAATTTCAGATTTTTTTTAATTTTTTTTTCAAAGTATCTCTGGTTCTATGGTTTTTACGATGCTATAAGAGGTTTGACTCATTCAACTTTATATCCATAACTTACATATTTTAGTTCCATTTTCTACCGCCAGGAGGCACATTTATATCTCGGATTCTATGGTCCCGATTACAACGGGTGTAGGTCATTCGACTTTATATTGATAGCCTTACACGTTTTACCTCTACTTTCTACCGCCAAGGGGAGCATTTTTATCTTGATTCAGATGTTGGAAAAAACGGAGAAATAAACCGGTAATTTTTTATTTTATAAAAAAAACATTACTTTTTTTAAAAATTAAATTTATTTCGATTTATTAATTAAATGATACAGTGTTTTGAAAGGAATATTAAACGAAACCCTTTATGCGATCTTCGATCACATTTACCGAATTATTTTTTATTATTATGAGCCGAGGAAGTCAAAAGGTCGCGGTAAATTCAATTACGGCAGCAGTGGTGGTAGCATTAGTTACTTTTTTCTACAATATAGAGATTTGTAAATTACAAAACTGGTTGAAATAAAAAGTGCAGTCTCCAGAGTCATGCTTAAAAAAATGTTTCAGCTTAACGGTTAAAAATCAATGATGTTAAATTTTTATCTTGTGCACAAAATCATTTAGAGAATTTTACAATTTTCTAAAACGATAGCACCTAAAAATTATTCAGTATTTCAATATAATAAGTGTTTTGACAGAATAAAATTTTCTCTTATCCAACATTGAGATAAATAATGAAGAAGTATCATGAGAAATATTAATAAACATTAACATTATTTTTTTAACATTATATTTGTTTTAAATAACGTATATCAGAATTCAGATAATTTACGCCTTAATATAACTCTCTTATCTAGCTGAGAATTTTCTAATTATTAATGTTCTATTACTTCTGAAAATTTTCAGAAATTTTTTTGTTTCATAAGCATTTTATACATTGTATTCTAAAATAATAGCACACCTGTATATTTATAATAAAAACCAAAAAATTGTAAATAGATGAGTTAAATAAAAACTTTTATGCCCAGAATATTGAAACATGAATAATTACTCTGGAAAAAATCTACACACAATGTTCTAAAAATCATACTTTTAAATTATGCATGCCTTCTAATTAATATACTAAAACTGGAAATGTTTTCTTATAACGAATAAAAGAATAATTTGGTAGAATAACATGGGTTTACTTTAATTTATATATTTTATTCATAACGAAACTTGGATAAATAAAAATATCTGCAGTTTAGTAAGTCATGCTTAAAAAACAAAAACAGAATAAAACTTTCTATTTTAACGATCACGAAGTAGATGATGTTAATTATATTCCACAAGTAAAAAGAAATATGTAAAATAATGAGTTTAACCTTTTATTTCCATGGTACATTTTGAAAAGCTAAAAATAAAATATTATAAAATGTTTCGCTGCCTTTTAAAAAGTTTAAGGGACAATTTATTCATCAAAATGATACTTTCTTTGAAAAATGGTAAAACATTTTCACGTTCGTGCAAATTTAGTTGGATAAAAAAATCAACTACTACATTTTTGGTATAAATAATACAATTTTACTTACCCATAATACGTAGTATAGGGTAAGTCTTGTAATCGTTTTGAAAATCGAAAATTTTTTTTGACGTATTTACACGTTTCAGACACTGGAGATTCCGAAAAACATATTTTTAGAAAAAAAAATTTGCCGTCCGTCTGTGTGTCTGTGTGTCTGTAATCTCTATCTCCCGAAAAAATTGAGATAGAGACTTGCAATTTGGTATGTACTTAGTATGTAATAATGGGAAGAAGCCTATTTAATTTCAATAACCTCGATTAACCGGAACTATTTTTTTCGGACTCTCGAAATAATCGTTCTGATAAAAGGTATATAAAAATTTTCTAAATTGTTTATTTTAAGAAATGAATATAAAAGACAATACAAAAACATAAATTTTGCATAAAGCATGAAGTCGATCGGATAATGAGTTGCCGAGATATTTGGAATCCTATTTCCCACACTCTTCTATTTTTCATGACCCTGTATTTCATCCAAATTTCACTTCAAAGATATATTTTAATTGGAAATTTGACGCTTAATCAGATGCAATAAACTGCTAGTTAATAGGATTATTATTTTTCGAGTAATAAGGAGGTTTCTTTCAAGCAATTCAGTAATCGAGCCTTTAAAGTTTATGACGTCATCAAGCCACGATTTTATTTGAATTGCAATGCACTTTATAAGTAGTTTACACATTTTTATTTTAATATTTTACATTATGCATATCAATGAGAGGAAAGTATTACGGTGACCCCCAACAACTAGTTTATAGTTGTAGGCAAAATATATTACCTAAAATTACATGAAAAACATTATTGTATTTTTTTTAATTCGAAAAGTTATTTTAATTAATATGAAATTGTTTATTTATTTCATTCATAAGATTTAGAATATATGAATATATACTAAGGTCATAGAAATTGTTATATTAATTTTTTATGTAGCTGTGAGATTGGTTTTATGATTTTTAAAATGATTTTTTTTTCTCTTTATTAAACTTTTCTCAAAAATGTTTAAGAACATGCTATGTTATGATAAATCGTACGATAAAAATAGGAAACGCATTATTTTGTATTCTACCGTATGTTTTTAAAATGTATTATAGGAATAATGCGAAAAAGCTATCCAAGATACCTGTATTTATATCAGTTTATTATGCAGGGAATATTTTTTCTTGTCCGATATTCAACTAAATAGCAAAGATGCTATAGCGGAAAAATCACTTTAGCCTCTGCGGCAACATTTTTCTCTATATTTTGTCTACATCTTTTCTTTTAAAAAGAATATTTAAGAACTCATAAATTTTCCCTGAATATACCTGTCCAAATAAGGAGAGAGCGGTTTTTCATGTTCTCTCTGTTTAACATTTTTACAAGAATGTATGTGTAGAAAGAGCATTTCCTTTTTACAGAAGAATATTTTGGAATATTCTATGGAAGTTCTATATGTCTAATAATTTTCATCACAAACATTTTGCTTTTTATTGTATACACTGTATTCTAAAATAACATTAATTTCAAACAGGCGCAAATTTTTTTTACAAAAGATAAAAAAAGGAAATCCCCATATCTAAAAGGATAGAGATAAGAGTTTGTATGTGTGTCTGTCTGTGCTATGGGTTTTGAAAATACCACTGAACGCACAGCTATGAAATTTTGCAGTAAAGTACCTCTATATCTGTAGTTATGCATCTCGAAGACCAATTTTGGATTTCTTATCAGATTTTTTTTATCTGATTTTTATGCGATTTGTATGCGATTTTCGCGTAATAAAAATAACAATATAATATTAATAAAAAATAATATTAATATTAATTTCAAACACATGCCTATTTATCATAATAAACAAACAAGAAATAATAATTATGGGTCAAGCATAGACTATGAAACACTTTCGAACACATTCAGATACTGTAACAAAACTTCATCGTTTATTAAGGTGAAAGGTGATCTCTACTCTAAGTAAACAAGTTGGAAAAAGTATAACATATTTGAAAACAAAATTTCAGACATTACCACTTATGGTAAATATATATATATATATATATATATATAGATAGATAGATAGATAGATAGATAGATAGATAGATAGATTTGTATATAATTAAGTTTAGTCATGAAACGCATAGCACAGTTAAAAACTCCCCTTCAGCAATTTAAGTCAGTCAATTTTATTGCATTTGAAATCTTTTGCACAGCCCTGTATATGATATAAATTTATACACATCAAGTAGTATGCAAAACATTAGTTAAAAATGCATACCACAATTGAACACTCACTTCCAGTAAGTATTGATCATTGACAGTAATGTAACCGAATTATTTTGTTTGTCCCAATAAATGAATGATAAATGCTATGCACATACTATTCTATAGTAAGCATTTCATAGTGCTCCTATGTGATGTATATCAGTTTCAATATGTCTGAAATAGTTTATTAAAATACAATGCAAAAGATTTCCCCCTATAAACCATAATGTGACGGCATTCTTTTGAGTTTCCCTGTGAACGAACTATAAATTTTACCCTTCATTTTCAATACCGACCATTGTATGTTAAACCTCAATAACATACAAAAATGACATGACAATCCGACTATATTTGCACGAGTTAGACCACGGACAAATACACAGATAGACGGACAGACAAACCGAATTCATAAACACTTTTCAACTAGATTGGAAAGAGTAACAATGAAAATCATATATAAATTAATAATTAAAACGTTCATGCACAATACATTTAAAAATGCAGCGAAAAATAAATCTACGGATAAGGTTTTAATTATTTTTACATTCTCTATGCTTAATGGGTTTTTTTAATAAATAAAATTAAGAATATGTTGTAGAAATAGAAAAAAAATAGAATAATTATGCTTTACTTTATTTTACAGAATACAATCAACACTAAATTTAGATTAAAAAAAAATTACAGTTTAATGAATCATTCGAAAAAAAAAATATATATATATATATATATATATTTAAGCTTAATGGTCACGAAGTAAATTGTGTTAGTTTTATTCTGAATATTAAACTTTTATAAAGTTTAACTGAATTTAACCTTTATTTTACATGTTATTTTTTGAAAAGCCAAAAGCAAAACAATATAAAATTGTTTTCTCCAATTTACAATCATTAAAAACTGTGAATTTTTTTCTTTAGAAATGAGGAAAATTTTGATTCTTGTGTTTTTACACTTTCGTTATAAATTATATACTTTTTTTATAATTGCAGAAAAAAATACTTAAAAAATTAAAAGAAAGAAAACCATGAACATTTTATTTATTTTTTTTTCTTTGAAAATTATTTTTTTTATTCTATGAAATTCTCTATTTCTTATATTCAAAAAATATACGGTCTTGGATATATAAGAATATAAGAAAAAGAAGATATAAGAAGAGTAATACAAAAGTAATATTAATAATCAGAAATAAGTGTAAGATGAAACAATAAGGGATATTTAGAAATAATTATGAATAATATATAAGAAATAGTAAATAAACATATTAGTAAATAATATTAATAAGTTGTAAATAATAATAAGAAATAAGTATAAGAGGAATAATATAAGTGTAGTATTACTACTTTTGTTTCTATTAATCACGAATAATGGAATTACGTAGATTTTTATTACTTGGTTTCAAATATTATAATTTTCGAAGAAAGTAAATTTGGGATACTTATTCAGGAAAATTAAAAGAAAATGAAGGACACGGTTAAATTCAAGGTGCGTACAGTTTTACCACAGTTTTCTAATTGTTTATTTTGACTTAGTTAATCACTGAAAAACTTTAGAGTTTCTGTGATTAATAGCATAATGATTATTAATTTGCAAAAAGAATATTAGAGGAAGATTTCCAATCTAAAATAATGGTGTCAGACTCTTTGCAAATTCTAACGAGTGTACGCATCTTGTAAATTTGATTATTTCCTTTAATTCCACTTTAATTTAAGATCAGAGATTCCATAAATTTCGGCAAAGTGAAAGTCAAAACAGAGCACGATTTCGGATTATAATTGAATGCGACATATTACCAGCGTCTATATCTGGATCGAAACTTGCTGCGAGTATTCAAATTCACAGAAAATAAATGGGGGACTCAGTTGACACTTCTTATATTTAAATCAAAATTATATTTGTAAAACATAGACAATATCTACATGTCTTCAGCAGGGTATTTTTTAAATAATTGCAGGAATAGTTTTTTATACTCGTCACTTAAGTACAGAAATCGTTAATTACAGACACATCACTTAAGAAATACAGCGGACTACGGCAGCAAAAACCTTCATCTCATGGAGTTAAAGTAATGCTTCATTTTGCATTAGTTGAAAGAATGTTTGATTTTTGCATGTTTATGACGTAAAAACGCAAAAAACTTTGTCTGCCAATCCTTCTTTCTGTCCGCTTTACGTACGAGGTTGATTTCCATACCTTTATAGGCTCGACGAAAATCTCATTAGTTAAAGGCTACAGCTATATTCACAACTATGTTTAAAAGTTTTAACAAGTAATATAAAAACTTTTTTTTAAGTCAATTCCTACTTAGGTCAAATAGAAGTTTTTTTCCAGCGATCTACACGCTTCGCCACTTACGGTATTTATTCCTAAATTTATATCCTGCTAAATATCTTACATAAGAGAAATTTTTGAAATGTATTAAAAATTAAATAAAAAATAAATAGCTAAAATACCAAAAATGAATAGCTCGAAAAGTATTTCTCACAAAATTGTTAGACAAACTGCGTTAGAAAGTTAAAGAAATTGTATTTTTCTTGATATAAATTTAAAATCTAATGATTATGCCGTTTTTCAAATATTGAATTTCAAAAATTACCAAACTTCATAATAAAGTGCCATAGCGATGTTACAGTTAACGATAATACAGTTTTTTTCAAATATTAATTAATTAATTAAAATTTATTATTTAATTTTAGTTTTATACTTCATTTCTGTTCAAAAGTATAGACTCACTCCACATTTATAGTCTCCTTTGCCCGCGAGCTGCCTGATCTTCGTCCGTGAACAGTCTCATTATCTTTTTACGTGTGAAGGTGAGACTATAAATATGGAGTGAGTCTATACTTTTGAACAGAAATGAAATATAAAATTAAAATTAATTAATTAAATTTAATTAATTAATTAATATTTGAAAAAACTGTATTAACATCAATTGTCATCCTGTACAAGTTTAATAAAATGTATTTGAACTTGATAGGATGAATAGAAAATATTTTATTAACGATTGAAAATTTGAACAAGATATATAAATATAGAGAGAGTGTGAGCTAATAGTATGAATTGAAAAAAAAAACGAGCTGTATGCCTGAAATACATGTAATAAACGTCAAAGTGATATATTCGGCCCTATATTTAGGCGTTTAATTTATTACCAATATAGTTATTTTATATTTATAAGAAAATAAATCCATCTAAATTTAATTATAGAAATTAAATGATATAAGAAATAACATAAAAATAGACTAATATTTCCCATTTTATAAATTTTCTCTACAGAAATAAATATAATTCAAATAAACATTTGACGAAATTTTATATATGAATCTATCAATATTTTCAAAACTTCAGTACAAGAATACAAATCACGCGTTGTTGCGTATCTACAACAAATAAAAATTTGCTTTCTTCTTATAAATATTATGAATTTCTTAGCTCAAAAATTATATTTACATAAAAAAATTGTTCTTGCCTATCTATACATTGTACGTCTGGACATATCCAGTTTTTCTTTTTTGTTTACTTCACTAATTTCAAGTTTATTTCAGCAATAATCACGTGCAACTGACCAAGCCAACTTTTCATACCAAAATGAAATTTTGGTATGAAAAGTAAACTCAGTATTGGTATCTGTTGGGAATTCTGTGAAATAATTGTTTTAACAGCAGTGTTGCAAAATAACAACAATAAATAAAATCGTCTTTTGAAGTTCACTGTGGAAATAACAATGACTTTTTTATGTATGTTGTAGATGTGTAACACGCTGATACAAAGGGTTAAATGTCTTTGACATCTGCCAACCTGAGTGCTTTTTGAATCGCTGGATCTCGAATAACTGTGTAGTCTTTTAAGTCAAGTAACTGAATCGCTCGACATCCGGGGCAAGTTCTGGCAGTGTTTCATGCTTTTTTTTTTTTTTGTAAAAGCCTTCTAGTTTTTTGCAGATAATTTCTTTAACATACTTTTCACCAAAACAGCCTTGAAATCTCACGCATGTATACATTAAAACCTCAAACATTTAATACTTGTCAAGGAATTTCTAAGTAATTGATTTTGATATGAAAATAGTAAAAGTTGAAAAATACTATAAAGCTTTTCTCCTTATAGTGGTCTTTGTCTTTATTAAATCTGAAACTTTTTGTCATTACATAAAATAAATATTTTCTTCGGGAATTATGGTATTCCAAATTTAAGGCACTAGGCAGATATCATAATGAAAAAAAAACGTAAATAACTAAAAATTAAATAAAAAAAAACTATTCTGGATGAATCCTCATAAAAAACCTTATAATTGATTAGCCTTATACTGTTTGTGAGATATATAGCTTGTCAATTGTACCGATTTGATTACCATATATCTTCTAAAAGTCCATTAACCCTTTCCGGCGCGGAGTAAATCTGTTTGCAAAATGATGAAATAATGGACTGACTCCGGAATTTACAAACGAATTTATTAGAAAATAAAAACTTGCTTATTTTCTGATACTTAATAAAAGGAAAATTCTAATTAAATGTTCTTGGTGCCGTTTGTCAGTTTTTGAGTTAAAATTAGGTGTCCTTTTTGTGGACACCGCCCGTTAAAGGGTTAATGGAATGTAATACATTAAAAATATATTTTAAAAATATTTCGGTTTATTTTGAAACGTTTATAAACTTATATATTTTTTTAAATATAGAGTGTGATTATAAAAATAACTTTCTTTTTTTAAAGACATTTATAGTTATAACTTTTGCTGAATGTAATGAGAATATATTTTACATTTAGATTTTTGAAAGGGTACAAAAATTCAAGTTTCAAAGGTATTTTGTACTTTGGTACAGAAATGCTGGACGCGTTCGCATCACAATTCGACAGCGATTCAATGGACTTTTTGTCTTAACGTTCTGATGTTTTTTTAGGGGAAACCAGTGCTTCTGCTATCATATACGATCAAGGCAAGTTGTATATATTTTTTTCTAAAGATTAATGAAGTATTTCTATCTTTTCTATTATGACTGTAATAACCTTTACCGTCAAAGTAACTTTAGTATTAAACGGTAATTTTAAAATAATTCAAGTACCTGTACTATCAAAAGTATAAAAATAATGTGTTGTCTCATTCCGTTCATCA
Source organism: Maratus michaelseni (assembly GCA_963931845.1). NCBI lineage: Eukaryota > Metazoa > Arthropoda > Arachnida > Araneae > Salticidae > Maratus > Maratus michaelseni. Next base: position 308,959,761 of record OZ007588.1, read on the forward strand.
TTTTTAGCTGCAGATGTCTCTAAACAAGGAGAAGTGTTTTACAAGTATAACAACCCTGTGTATTTGTCATCACATTTTTTTAAATGAAATTTTAAAAAGGAAGCAAGCTTTTTTGCTACTTTGAGAATTTACCTTTTTTAGGTTTACTTTATATTTCACTTTCTTTAACTTTGTCTCAAAACATTTTGTGCGAAATTACATTCTTAAATAATATGTCTTCCAAACTGAATATGGAATTTTTTATAAGTTATTAAAAAAAAATGTAACTATTCGTTTTAGATAATAAAATTATTGTTTAGTTGTTTCCAATTTCAAAAATGTAGGGACTAAAACTTTTCCGCATTGTATTTCTTACCAGTGTCGCGTAGGACTTAAATATATATTTATATATAGTAATGAAATAAATAGTTATATAACATAAAAAAAAGTTCTATCACTGTATAGTAATTTTTGTAGGCAGAATATATTTTCTCTTATGCATTACGTATGAAAACAATGCTTATAAATAATGGAAATGGTATCTGAGAAAATATTTTATTTCCACGGCAATCAATGCTCTTGCAGATTTTTTGTCAACACATTTGTTTTGAATAAGTTATTTCAGAGCTCAGAAAATTTACTTTGCAAAGTACATACTGAATAAAACCATGAGTTCCTTTTTCTTGATTTTTAAAATTCTCCTTGATGAACTGTTTTAAAGTTCCTCAAAAAAAAATCAAACTTTTGATATACAAATAAATTTTCTTCGCTTCCCTAGAGCTATGGTGCAGTAGCTATGGATCGTAGAAACCTGGCTTAATGCCTAGGGCCCGGTTCCCTTCTGGGAGTCCGGTTCTCGAAGCTATTGGGGAACTCCGGCGTCTCCCTAAATATAAAAGTGGTGGTTTCCCAAGAGGGTAGGATCCACCGCAAATCGCAACGACGCATGTCGTCAATTCTTAGGATAATGGGGGTGGTCAGCAGGTTGCGGCGCCCAACTCCCGTAGAACATACAGGACTCTTCTGGTCGTGTTCGTTAAAAGTTCTTCAGAACTTGGGCACGGCGGTTGGCTTGCCTGAGAGGTGCCCGTAGCCGCCTGCCGGACCCGATCAATTTCTTAACGATAAATTTCATAACAAAAATAAGACTTTTTTTTTCTTTAATGTTATAGTTTTGTTTTCATATTCCCCATAAAAATAACACATAAACATTTATTCATTATTCTTATCTAGCAGGTTTTGTGCAGAAAATAATTTTCTTATTCAGAACACAAGTAAATAACGAATATACTATACGAGGAAAACGATTTTTGCAGCTTCAGTAAGATATACTTCTACATTTTTTATTATTTTTTTTCTTTTAAATAAATATTTCAGACTTCAAAAAATTATTCTCTTCTGATTTCATAAAGCTATGATATTTTTTTTCGGGGGACGGGGAGTCATTGTTCGCTTTGATTTCATTTTCTTTCTTAACGGAAGGTAATACTATTGGATAAAATTCTCAGATAAGTCTGCGTGTTGATTTTTTCAACATAGATTGGAGGGAAGCGAAACTATTTTACTATTTTGTTTATATATATGACACAAGATTTAGTAATAAAGAAATATGTCTGGCAGTGCAGGTTTTTACGAGAAAACGATTGTCAGTGAACTGTAGTCGTTCTCGTTCGTCGAAAGCAAAAATGGCGTTTGCAGAAATCATCCGTTTATCAAATTCTGCCATCGTTTGGAGAATCGGCCTACAGGATCATTACAAGTGTTGCAGAAGGTATACCGCATGGGAGCAATGTGTCATACGGCGTCAGTTCATGTCTGTATCTATATCAGAAGAAACTGTAACTGTCACAGTGAAGATCGTCTCATCCAAAAGCATCCAGCAGTGTTTTATCTAACTGTACTCACGATGGCAGAAATTCATAGCTACAGAGGGGGAAGGGAATGTGATCATTTGTAACACATAATATCAAAAAATGAAGCCAGTCTTTGAACTTTTTACTTTCTTCTATCTATAAAGAAAGTATTGTAATCGAAAGTTTTTTGACTTCCGGTTATCGACGGATTTACACGTTTTATGGGTCAGAGATCCCGATAAACATTTTTATACAAATTGTCTCTCTGTCCTCATTGTATTATCAAAAAGTGTACTAAGCTATGCATAGAATTGAACCAAATTTTATTTATAGATTTCTGACTGTTGCCAGCACCTCCTACTTGTATGTGGATATATTCTACCGGAAGGGGCACCGTAATATCCATTTCTGTTTAATTTTCATTATTGTGTCATCGAAAAGTGTATGCAGTTAAGCATAGAATTGAATCAAATTTCTTTCATATGTTTTTGTTGATGACCAGCAGATACTACTTGAATTTGAAGATATTCTGCCGGAAGGGGACGCTGTAATAGCGATTTTTGTTCCATTTTTGTTATTGTATCATCGAAAAGTGTATGAAGTTAAGCCTAAAAATGAACCAAATTTTATGTATATGTTTTTTAACACTCTCCAACAAAGCTGAAAAGTGTTTATAAATTCGGTTTGTCTGTCTGTCCATCTGCCGTCTGTCTGTGCGTGTTCTAACTCACGTAAATATACTCGGATAATCTTTCAATTTATATATGTTATTGACGCTTACTGTCGCATGATAGGTATTGAAAATGAAGTGTGTAGCACTTATAGTTTTTTAACAGGGACACTCAAAAGAATTCCGTTACATTGCGGTCTCTGGGAAAATCATTTGCGGTTTATTTTAATGATGTTACACAATTTCAAACATATTGAAATTGATATATATCACTGAGGTTCACTACAAGAGACTAATTATAGAATGTGGTGGACATAGCAATTATATCTCCTTTATAGGGATACTCAAAGAATTCCGTTACATTACGGTCTGTATAGCTTTTGTAATATTGTCTGTATAGCTTTCATCGTTCATTTAGAGGGACACACAAAATAATTCGGTTCAAGTACTGCTTATTAATAATAATTGGTGGAAATCCTTTTTCAGTTGCTGAACGTGTTTTTAAATTTAACTCTTTTTTTGTCTATTATTTGGTGTGTATAAATTGTATAGATTGTATACAGCGCAGCACAAAAGTTCTCGAATACATTTCCGTTTATTGTCGGAAATTGCAGAAGGGGAATTTTAAACTCTGTTACGTGTTTCATGAACTAAAATTTAGCGTTCTATTTAGTATATATATATATACAAATCTATAGATCATATGCACAAAAGAGCTCGGATGTTTTTCCGAATATTGTTGGTAATTCCTGAAATTGGATTTTAAAATATATTATGCATTTTCAAAATTGTTTAGTTAAATATCATCTTTCACCTTACGGTAAAGAGTTGCAAAATTATTTTGGATGTTTTGGAAAGTGTTACATAATCTATGCTTGACGCATGATTTTTCGATCTTGTTGACTATTACCTGCAGGTCTCAGTTGAATTTGGAGCTATTCCACCTGAAGGAGGCGCTTTGATAGCGAGTTTTGTGCGATTTTCCCGATTTTTTGCTGTTGAGTTGTACATTGCCTGGTCAGTGCAAATTGTTTAGTTAAATATCATCTTTCACCTTACGGTAAAGATTTGCAAAATTATTTTGGAAATTTTGGAAAGTGTTACATAATCTATGCTTGACGCATGATTTTTCGATCTTGTTGACTATTACCTGCAGGTCTCAGTTGAATTTGGAGCTATTCCACCTAAAGGAGGCACTTTGATAGCGAGTTTTGTGCGATTTTCTCGATTTTCTGCTGTTGTGTTGTACATTGCCTGCTCGTGCAGCGAAGGTAACCCGGCGCTTCGCAAACAGCTGATGTACAACGGAATAACGAAACATGTTGATTTTACTGGCGCTATGATAGGGAATTTTGAAGTTTTAACATGTGTCAGATAGAAGAAAGTTTTCGGATTGGCACATCCGACAAGTTTATTCTACACAGAAAAAAATAAAACCCAATTTGGGTCGAAAGATTCTTAGGTATGTGCCCAAATTGTATCATGCCTGTTTTGATTACCACTGTGTATCCATTTTGGGCACTGTTAAATACCCATTTAAAAAAAATGGGTTGAAAATGGGTATTTAACAGTGCCCAAAATGGATACACAGTGGTAACCAAAACAGGAATGACTCAATTTGGGCACATACCTAAGAATCTTTCGACCCAAATTGAGTTTTATTTTTTTCTGTGTAGTAGTAGTTGAAGAAAAATGTATATTCTTTATATGGAAGAACTTTTGGAAACATATTTACAAATACATTTTATTACAAATATTTTCCTTCTATTTTTATACATTCATTCTTAAAATAACATGATTTTCGAAGAGCTTTATATTTATTACAAAAAATATATTAAAAAAATATTGCCTTTATTCTGGAATAATTCAAAATGTTCATGCACAATGTAGTTTTTTTTTTCTTTTTTTTTTTTTGAAATGAAAAATAAAATCTACACACATTGTTAGAGGCATTTTAACATTGTACGTCTTTTCTGATTTTTAAAATAAAATTAAGAAACTTTTTTTAAGAATAAGAACCCTTAATGATCAGATATGTTTTACATTTATTTACAGAATTTATTCATAACGGTACGTAGAAAAAAAGGAACATGTTAGATTTAATGAGTCATGCTTGAAAATACATTCCAGCCTTAAGAGTAGTAAATTATGTTAATTTTAATATAAGTATATATTCTTATATTTAAATATAAGAAATATAAGTAATAAATACAAATAGGCTATTTTCCTGTATAGTTTTGTTTTTTAGATAGAACATAATCAATTTTATCTTAGTACTAAGATTAATGACAGAAAAGCTATGTGATGAAAAAAAAAAGTTCTCACCGCTCCAATAGCAAGTTCTAACTATTTCTTTAGTCTTCATCTTATCTTTTGAATAAAATATTTCAAAGTTTAAAAAATGTGCTTACTAAAATATTATAAAATAAATCTCTGAGGTTCTTTTTTGTGGATTTTTAAATATCTTGTTGTTCTCCTTTCTTAAAATTTTTCAGGAGACATTTAAAATCTGTGGTGAAGTAATAAATTTAATGACAAAAATGTGGAAAGGATTTTTTTCACTCACTGAATCTTTTTAAATACACTAAAGAATAAGATATAAAAATCCATTCAATATTTTATATAGCAGTTTATTTTTTATAAAGAACATAATTTACCTTATCTGATACTGAATTAAATAACGAATATCCTATAAAAGAGGAAACAAAAACGCTTCTGCTGCAGCAATAACATGCTTTTCCATATTTTTTGCCTTCCCTTTTTCTTTAAAATAAAATATTTTTCAGCTAAAAAAAGTCATCATTAAATTACCCATCTCATAAAGATATTATTTTTTTATGGGTGGGGGGAGGTGGTAATTTTTCATTTTCAATTTGTTTTCCATTTTTTAAAAAAAGAAAAAAAAATTCCTAAGAATTTTTATGAACAGCTAATGATTTTCACAACGAACATTTTGCTTCTTTTTGATACATTGTGTTTTACAATAATATGGATTTCAAACAACTGCAAATACATTTTAATAGAAGAACAAAATCAACATTTTCATGAATAAATTAAAAAGTTCACCCACAACTTATTTAAAAATGAATTTTTTTAACAAAATATATGTTCATGCCCTTTGTTATAAATATTTTAAAATTCTGGATGCTTTTTTACTATTTTAAAAACGAGAACCTTTTTTTAAGGATAAACAAAAGTTACAGAATAACTATATGTACTTTAATTTCCAGAACTAGAGGATTCTTTGCTCGCACGGGCTACGCCCACCAACGCCCCTCAAACTCGACAGGCTCGAAAAACAGGCTAATTTGCTCTGTTTTTAAAAGATCACATGGTTATGGAAGATAAAATTATATTATCACAAAGACCAGTGGCTATCTTCTGTAACCGACTGGATATTAATTTCCCTTTAACTGGGGGGATTCTTCGGCGCCCAAAGTCGCATCCACTGTTATCACGACAGTTGACGGATGTTTTCGTGATTGATTATAAAATATCAATAACACATTTGAAACTTAGCTTGTATAAAATGATTTAGTAAAATATGTCGCTTTTATAACATTTTGAAGAAAAGTTTTCTTTTAGATGCTCTAAGAAAATTGCTTTTCCTGGGGCATTTTAAGTATATCTTTTTAAGTAAGACAATTTTCCCAATTCAATGCTTTTTACATGTAATAATATAATTATTTTAAAGTTTTCTTTCTTTTTCAATATTCACTTGTAGATATATATTTCAATTAAAAAACAGTGTTTGGAAACGCTGTAAGAAAATGTCTTTAAATATGACTTAATTTTCACCAATGTATGCTTACACTTAATAACATGGGTTTTCTTTCTTTTATAAATTCAAGTGCATATATATATTTTTTTTCAATTTAAAAGTGCCAAATATTTTTTTAATTGAAAAGTGCAAATATATTTTTCAATTGAAAATATTATTATTTAACCTTTTTAAATCTAACAACAATAGGTAAAAAACAATTTTTTTAACTATGAATAAAATCTGTATTCAGATAATTTAAATAAAAATTTGAAAAACGATTGCACATTGCACACAATCTGGCCAAGTATTTGCCTGTAAAGGATGTTTAAACTGCTATGCAAAAAATTTTATCCTATGTATTTTTTTAACTGAACGTGGCCAATTTTAATATTAAATAGCGTTTAAAATAAATATCCGATTTAAAACTATCTGATTCACCGTGTTTATCATCATCATCATATATATTATTTCTCCTGTCAACATCCCTTTTTCTAAGAAAATATGAAACGCAGAACAACGAATGAGATACCATATGAAAGGTTTTTGAACCGGCTTCTGACATAGTACACTTAAAACATGTTTTTGGATTAAAAATTGCTGTTAAATAAAAATTAAATCGACATTAATTTCATAAAAGAAATGAAAGGTTTTCTGAAATCAGTGTTGCCACAAAAAATAAAATACTGCTTTATCGTATGACGTCATCCTCTAATGCAATGGGCTTTATTGGGAATCTGGGTTCGAGATTGTAAGAATACCACCAACACGTGATTTCTTACAATATCGACCAATGTATGCATGCGATACATAGACAAACAAATATAAACACAGCAGGGAGGTCACGTGATGGTGGTTTATGACGTCATGCCAATAAATCCCATTAAAATATGATTGTTAATTTATTTCTTGCGCGTGCTTTTTGAAAAAATATAGAGCTTTTAATCGGGTTTTTAATTTAATTTTGACGCGTGCGTCACCTATTGTTTATTTGTTTTCTTTGTTTAATCATGGCTGTTTATATGCGTACTGTATCGGAATCGGAGCACCAGTAGATTACGTAATTTAAGGATTAACTTCCAAATATACATTTCATTAGGATTTACAAAAATTGTAAATATTTATTTTTTAATATTTCATTAAGCTGTTAATATGCCAACGAAGTCTGATGTCACTTAAATGGCTGCTGGACCACAAAGTTTGAACGCCCATGTTTAAGTTCCCATAGGCTTTCAAAAAAGTGGTGTACCAAATATTGATTTATGCATTTAAGACATTTCTTTAACAGTTTTGCGAAATCTGAGGAAATGCTTTCGACACAGATGTCATATACGCACCACATTGGTGCGATTTTTCCTCCGCTAATTTGGCGAAAACTTTGTTTATTTACTTTTGTTTGTTTACTCTGTTTATTTACATTTTAAACGTTGTTTATTTACTTTATTTTGTATTTTAATTCCATAAATTATTCTTATTATGTATATTCATATTTATTTATATCAAACTATCATTTATTTATTTTTATTTCCTTTTTTAAAATAATAGAAGCTATTTCATTTATTACGTTATTTTACTTTTATATTTAAATAAAAAATCGGTACTTCTCTATTATCCCGTCGACCACTTTTCATAAAAAAAACTATCGCCAAACTGTAACGCCAAATGAACGGGAGAACGTTGCCATTGGAATATAAAAATAAATAAATAAATAAAATATAAGAATTTAAGGACACAATTGTTATTTTAATGAATGAAATACCGGTACTTACGTATTATCATGCCAGTTTTAAGCCAACTGCGCCAGGCATGGAGCCAATATTACTAATTATAGTAAACCTTATTTATTTTTTCCTTGCTACATGGTACATGCCTGGGAATAATCTATAATATTATTCTTTCTTATTTACCATTTATTAATTTTACTAAAATAATGTTATTTACTATTTTTAACAATGTTAGAAATTTAATAAATATATATTACATTTTATTTATTACTTACCCATCATACGTAGTATAGGGTAAGTCTTGTAATCGTTTTGAAAATCGAAATTTTTTTTTTTGACGGATTTACACGTTTCAGACACTGGAGATTCCGAAAAACATATTTTTAGAAAAAAAAATTTGCCGTCCGTCTGTGTGTCTGTGTGTGTGTGTCTGTGTGTGTGTCTGTGTGTCTGTAAACGCTCTATCTCCCAAAAAAATTGAGATAGAGACTTGCAATTTGGTATGTACTTAGTATGTAATAATGGGAAGAAGCCTATTTCATTTCAATAACCTCGATTAAACGGAACTATTTTTTTCGGACTCTCGAAATATTCGTTCTGATAAAAGTACATTTCCGTAAATTTTCGAAATTGTTTATTTTAAGAAATGAATATAAAAGACAATAAAAAAACATAAATTTTTCATAAAGCATGAAGTCGATCGGATAATTAGTTGCCGAGATATTTGTAATCCTATTTTCCACTCTCTTCGATTTTCAGTGACCCTGTATTTCATCCAAATTTCACTTCAAAGATATATTTTACTTGTAAATTTGACGCTTAATCAGATTCAATAAACCGCTAGTTAATAGGATTATTATTTTTGGAGTTAGAAGGATGTTTCTTTCAAGCAATTCAGTAATCGAGCCTTTAAAGTTTGTGACGTCATCAAGCCTCGATTTTATTTGAATTGCAATGCATTTTATAAGTAGTTTACACATTTTTTATTTTAATATTTTACATTATGCATATCCATGATGGGTAAGTATTACGGTGGCCCCCAACGACTAGTTTTACATTAATTACAATTTTTAACTATGTTATTTGATAATGTTAAATTACTGCGTTTGAAAACATGATTGGCAACGATAAACAAGATTGGTACTTGGCAACCAGTTTTGGCGATCAATCTCATGGCACGGATAATACGTAAGTACCGAAATAACTAATAAATCAGTAAAACATAATGAAAAATACACGCAAATGTCGAATTAAAAACTACTTGATGACATAACAAACACGTATAATGCTTCTGACATCAAGTAAATGGGACTGCATTTTTGGCGTTTAATCTTACAGTATGGCGATAGTTTTTGTTATGAAAAGTGGTCGACGGGATAACAGAGAAGTACCAAAAAATCATGTGCTATTATTGCATGCTATTTGTAACTAATATTCAAAAACAAAGTTTTCGCCAAATTGGCGGGGAACAAAATCGCGTCAATGTGGTGCGTATATGACATTTGTGCCATACTTTCATATAAATTCCCCAAACGTCTGATTCAATGTTTCAATTTTTTTTTTCAGTATAAGGGTTTTGGCAACCTAGAGAAATAACTTTGTCGAAAGAAAAAAATTTGGCAAACTATTTCCTGGCAATCTATTCCCATTTTCTTATACACAAGCAATCATTACATATATTATTTCATTTGTCAACATCCTTTTTTCTATGCACATATAGAACAAACAACGATGTATGAAATATTATTCGAAAAGTTTTTGAACAAGTTTCTGAGATAGTACAATCACATTTCGTTGAAACGCGTTGTTTGATTTAAAAAAAAAAAATCAGATAATTAAAAATTAGTGCTAAAAAGTACCAGGAAATAATTGCAGTGCGAAAGCTTCGCACGGGTCCTTCTGGTCATACATTATTTCTCTGTAAAACTATTAGTTTTCATGATTTTAATGTAATAGTTTATTATTATTATTATTATTATTGTGAGTCGAGAAAGTGAAAGTCACAATAAATTCAATTACGACAGCAGTGCCGGTAGCATTATTTACTTTTTTAGAGTAGAGAAAATTATTAATTACGAAACTGAGATGAACGCAAACACGTACAGTTTCATGTGTCATGTTAAAAAAAATATTTCAGCTTTAATGGTCACAAATAAATTATGTTAATTTTATCTTGTGCACAAAATATATTATAATTTTTTCCATATTCCTATAGCGATAACACATAAAAATTTATTCAATATTCCTATATACTTGCTGGTGTGTTTTGTACACCCCAGCATTCGCTAAAAGCGAATCCATAAACTTTATAAAAACTTTTTATAAAACGATATAGAATTCTATACAGAAAAATGATATTATTTTATACTAGATGGAACCCGTCAAAACTTGACGGAAAAAATACTATAACAATATCAGTAAAATAAGCTTCTTTATTATTTAAGAAGAGTGCAAATGAAACAGTCTTTCAAATATTTTATTTTAAAAGTTTTTTCTTCAGTGAAATGCAGTACTATTTCCAATGCAAACTCCAAACAAACAATCCGTAAACAACTGTGTAATGCAAATCAGTTTGGCATTAACGCCATATTCCCCACGGCAAGAAAGAAAATTTCATGGACCTATGAAGTATCATATAAATGGTATATTCCTACGTTCATCTAATATTCAGTAAATAAAAGAACATAGTAAATAAAGCACACATATCTCCCCCTCCCTCCCCCTGTCATAATGCAACCGAATGAGCTCCTATGAGCATGTGCATTGCATCTGCCCAAAAGTACCGTCAAGATTCGACGTTAAATAAAAGTTTTAAAATGTTTAAATTAAAAATTTTAAAATGTCTTCTTTAATCATTGTTCATTTCAAATACATATCTTCTAAAACGCATCCATTGTTTTAAGGTAATCAGATGAAGAATTTTTTTTACAATAATAAATCAATCTTCAGATGAGGGAGATTTTTAATGTTTTCAAGTGTAATTTATTTGTATAGTTTCTTCCGTCCCTTTACATAAACAGGATGATTATCCCTTTTCCATCATAGTCGGGGATCTTTTACCTCTTGTACAGTTAAATACCCAATGGATCTTAAAAAAAATATATACAATTCGTAGCATATTCTGATGCAACATATACATCAGCAGACTCAACATATCAATTTTATGTTAAACATAAACTCAAAAGAGTTTTTTTTTCTTTTTTGACAGATTTTAGTTTAGCGCCAAAATGCTCTATCTTATGGATAATCTGATCTTATGATTTATCAGGGTTTTTTTTTTTTCACTTTTTATGATGGTTAGAGAAATCTCAAATTCAATTGTGGCAACTTTCCCAGGGGCTATTTTACATTATTGAAGCAAATTGATGGTCATTGTTAAGATAGAAATGAAAAACATTTCATGCTTGAAAATTATTTAAAAAATCGTTAAATTAAGCGGCAGTTTTCAAATAAATTTTAATCGAAAGCTAATTTTTTTTCTAATTCATGATGTAAGAATTAAAATTATAAAATGTAGTAAAAAATTTAAATTTGTAGTATTTAGAAGTGATGTAAGCGCGATGAAAGCTAAAGCGATAGCGCCGTTTGTTGTCATAACCGTTATACATTTCTAAAAATTGCCACTGTGTTTTCGCTGACGTCCAAAAGTAGACTACCATTTTTTGACATCGTAAGAGAAATTCACAGTGTAAGAAATATGACTTTGCCGCTAATACGGAACTGTTAAATGAACTCATAATAAACCTACCAAAATAATTCCTATAAAATATTAGCCTTACATTGTTTATTCTAGCTAAAAATACAATCATTATTTCAAGTTTTTTTTTCTACCATAGCACTATTTTTAATAATTTTAATTTTCCTGAAATCCTTTACTTTTGGTAATTTTTTATATTAAAAAATGAAATCTTCTAACCTATAATTTAAAAAAAAGGATTGGTAACATGCAATCAAGATGAAGCAATCAATAAAGGCTATAATTCTAATCTTTCTAATTAAGAATGGAAAAACCAGTTAAAGTTACGTCATGTTGACACAATCATATAAATTTTTCTCTGTAGTTTTATCAATGTTAAAATGCATTTCAAGCTAAATATAACGTCATTTTCACCGGCACAAACTTTTCACACTTACTTTGTATATGTTACTTTTATGCGTAAATAACATGTATACAAATCAAAATATATTTGTATTTAATTGTAATGAAAAATGGCATCAACAAAGTTTTAATGCATAATAATAAAATAAAACCAATGAACATTATTCCCCTGACATCACAATAAATATGAATTTTTATTCGCTTATAAAACACGCGGATAAATATTTTTACCGAAATTTAACTTGCAAATTAAAAAATTCGGTCTAAAAGCCACGTGCTTTTAATATTATTTCTCTATTATCTCGCAACCACAGAGTTCAGATAATAAACTATATGCCTTGCAACCGTGGGCGTTAATCCGATTGCCGACTTTATGACGTCATAAGCAGAAGAAAAAGTTTAATTTAAAAATACGGCTAATTAATTAAATTTTCGAACAAACGAATACACGATAACAAATCTGTGACCAAATATCTTTCATTTAAAAAAATCATGGTGTAATTTGATGCAGTAGTTTGTTCTGACGGATTGTCGAAAGAAATCGCTTAGCGTTTTAAATATATAGATTTCAGCTCCTAGTAGACTATTTCATATTTTATATCTTTATATTCCCATTTCAACGTACAATAACATTTCATCATTTATTTTTATGTGTTTTAATTTACTTAATTATTTTCTTCATAAACTAATGAATTTGTACCACATAAATAAAAAAGACTACCTGCAAAGACCAAGTATCCTGATTCCCAGGCAATAAAAGGTAATAATGCAACCATGTCGCCATCGGTCTGGACATTTTGGATAGGTTGCAATAATTGGTAATTGCAGCGTGTCAAAAGAGATCTATTTATGACCATATCCACTTAAGCAGGTCAAAAGGTCAATATTGACCGTAAATTTCATTTCATATGCAAAGCATATACTTGTAGCTCCGTCCAGTTGGGACCAAGGCAAAGTGATAAAAAATGGGGAGGTAATTTTGAACCAACAGCGCCTCTCCGCAACTTTTTCAGAGACGCGGAAATAAAGAAAATCCAGCCCACTGAGAGAAAAAGATGAAGGCGGAGCAAGAGTATATCGCTAAGAGAAGTACAATTCCAATCTCAGAAGTATGAAGTGCAATTCCAGTCTTAGAAGAAGTATCACTAATAATCCAGTAGCAGTATCATCTCCTAACTATGAGTATCAATTAGAAATATAAGTCTTAGCATCAGCAGCATCAGTAGAAGTCCACAGTCTTCAATTATGTCACCGGTACTTAATTAATACCATGATTTGCTAATCCAGTAGCAGACCAGCTCATAAGCAACATGAAATTTATCTCAGCAAAAGATGATTCTTAAATCATCACTCATGCAGTTGCAAATTTAAATAAACATGCATATTTTGGGAGATAATATCGCTGTGTATTTTGTCACAGTATTTTATGACAGGTAGTTAGCTAGTATACACAAACGTTAAAGACATTATTTTTCTGAGTATTATTAGTACGAACTATTGTGCATCATAACGAATTTGAGTGAAACATTGCGGAGTTCTAATGGAATTATTATTCACGACATAATGGGAAAAAAGGCACTATTTTTATACTTATTTTACCGTGACGCACTTTTAATATGTTATTAGATTTTAATAGGATTCTATTGTAAATAATCTCTTCCCTTCTTTCTATTTTGTAATTGTCTATTTTTATTATGTGTTTTAATAAACTCTTAATTGTAATTTTCACTTCATGCCTTATCATTTGTGGTTACTAATCTACTATTTTACTTTATACATACGTCTACTGGGATTAAGTGTATGCTACAGAAGGATTTTAAAAGGCTTTTCGTTTTTCATCGTAAACAATCACAACGCAAATTTAATAATTTTAGGATTAAGTTAGAATGTTTAATTAGTAATTGGTATCTTATGGAGAAATTCTCTAACTACTTATGAAAGATAGCCCAAACCTAAACGATCACATCTTTCTATGTTACACTTCTCTAATTACATATGATACACAATATGATGCACAATTACATATGATTAATGGGCCTCCCCATACTGGGAAGAACTTAGCAAGTTTTTACGTGACTTTCCTGGACGTATCCTATATGATACAACATCCCCATAGCAATAGTAAATGTATTGAAATAATTAAATTTTCTAATCCAACATTGAGATAAATAATGGAAAAGCGTAATGAGAGATGAATTCCTACTGCTAATAATGTTCTAATTTTTTTAACATTTCATTTTGTTTTAAATAAAGTATTTCAGAATTCAGATAATTTACTCCTTAATATAACTGAAGGAAATAAAAAGTGCAGTTTCTTGAGTCGTGCTTAAAAGAGTGTTTCAGATTTAACGGTTACAAGTTAATGATGTTATCTTTATCTTGTGCACAAAATATTTTACAGAATTTTACAATTTTCTAAAGCGGTAGCACATAAAACATTATTCAGTATTTCTATATAATAAATGTTTTGACAGAATAAAATTTTCTCTTATCGAACACTGAGATAAATAAAGAAGAATTATCATGAGAAACACTACTGTTAATATGTTCTAAAATTTTAACATTATATATTTTTTATTCAGAATTCAGATAATTTACTCTTTAATATAACTCTCTTATGTAGCTGCAAATGTCTCACTTTTGCAACTTTCCAGGAAATTTTTTGAGAACATTCGGTGTATCAAGAAATTTCATGATAAAATTTCGTTTTTGTTTTCTAGACATTTTATACACTGCACTCTAAAAATACTAATAGTTTTAAAAAGCTACATATTCATAATAAAAATCAAAAATAAAATTTTCTATATAGAAAAGCAAATCAAAAATTTTACGTGCAGTATATTTAAACATGAATTTTAATATGGAAAAAATCTACACACATTGTAATAAAAATCATATTTTAAAATGCTGCGTGTCTTTTAATTAATATAGTAAAACTAGAAAAACTAGTCGTTGGGGGCCACCGTAATACTTACCCATCATGGATATGCATAATGTAAAATATTAAAATAAAAATGTGTAAACTACTTATAAAATGCATTGCAATTCAAATAAAATCGTGGCTTGATGACGTCACAAACTTTAAAGGCTCGATTACTGAATTGCTTGAAAGAGGTTTTTCCTTATAACTCCAAAAATAATAATCCTATTAACTAGCGGCTTATTGCATCTGATTAAGCGTCAAATTTCCAATTAAAATATATCTTTGAAGTGAAATTTGGATGAAATACAGGGTCATGAAAAATCGAAGAGTGTGGTAAATAGGATTCCAAATATCTCGGCAACTAATTATCCGATCGACTTCATGCTTTATTCAAAATTTATGTTTTTTTATTGTCTTTTATATTCATTTCTTAAAATAAACAATTTCGAAAATTTTTATATACCTTTCATCAGAACGAATATTTCGAGAGTCCGAAAAAAATTGTTCCGGTTAATCGAGGTTATTGAAATGAAATAGGCTTCTTCCCATAATTACATACTAAGTACATACCAAATTGCAAGTCTCTATCTCAATTTTTTCGGGAGATAGAGCGTTTACAGACACACACACACACAGACACACAGACACACAGACTGACGGCAAAATTTTTTTTCTAAAAATATGTTTTTCGGAATCTCCAGTGTCTGAAACGTGTAAATCCGTCAAAAAAATTTTTTCGATTTTCAAAACGATTACAAGACTTACCCTATACTACGTATGATGGGTAAGTAAAAATCTGATAACCAATAAAAAAAAATACTTTGGTAGAATAATTAAGGTTTACTTTAATTTACATATTTTATTCATTACGGAACTTGGATAAATGAAATTATTTGCAGTTTAATAAATCATGCTTAAAAAAATAAATAAAATGACTTTCTATTTTAACGATAACGAAGTAAATGATGCTAATTTTTTCTGCAAATAAAAAGAAATATATAAAATAATGAATTTAACCTTTTATTTGCATGGTATATTTTGAGAAGCTAAAAATAAAATAATATAAAATTTTTCGTCCATTTTAAAACCATTAAGAAACAATTTATTCGTCAAAATAATTCTTTCTTTGAAAAATGGTAAAGCATTTTCACGTTCATGTTCTTTAGTTGGATTAAATATTTTATACTAAATATTTCATACTACATTTTTGTTACAAATAACACACTTTTTACAGTATTTAATAAAGTTTACTTAACTTTACTGGAAAAACATATTTAAAATTTAAATTATTATTTTCCGGAAAGTCATTTTTATTAATATGAAAATCTTTTTTTGTTTCATTTATTATCGCTAATTTACATTTCATGAATACCAATCTTATAAAAATGGTTGTATTATTTTTTAATAAAACTGCGAGTTTTTATTTTTTATGATTTTTTTTAAAATTCTCGTTCTTCTTTTTATCAAACTTTTCTCTAAATTGTTTAAAAACATGCTATGTTCTAACAAATGTTATGATAAAAATAGGAAACTATTATTTTGTGTCCTGTTGTACGGTTTTATAATACCGTATAGGAATAACGCCTAAAAAACTATCTAAGATACCTATATATATATATCAGCTTGATATGCAGTACATATTTTTTCTTGTTCAATACTTAAATAGATAGCAAATATGCTACAGGAGAAATTCACTTTAGCCGCTGCGGAAACATGTTTCTCTATATTTTTTACATCTCATTTCTTAAATAAAGGATATCGGAACTCATGAGTTTTCCCCCTAAAGTACATATCTAAAAATGATAGGACTTTTTAGGGGAGAGGTATTTTTAATGCTCTCAAACATTTTTCTAGGAAAATAAGAGCGGAAAAAAAAACTTTTTTTTTTTTTTTTTTTTTTTTTCTAGAAGGATTTTTTGGAACATTCTATGGAATCTATGTACAAACATTTTGCTTCTTCTTTTATACATTGTATTTTAAATTAATATTAATTTCAAACTGGTGCATATTTTTTACAATATATAAAAAAGAATACCACTATATACATGAATAATTAAAAACGTTCATGTACAATATATTTAAAAATGCAGCAAAAAAAAAAAAAAAAAAAAAAAAAATCTGAGCACAGTGCTTTAGTTTTTTTTTAAATATCTATATGCTTTCTGGTTTTTTTTTTTACTATTTAAATAAAATTAAGAATATGTTTTAGGAATAGAAAAAATAAACAGTTGCAGAATAATTATATTGTACTTTAATTGTTTATAGTTAGTCTTTAGTTAATTATATTGTATTATATTTACTTATATTGTACACAATGCATTCAATACTGAACTTAAATTAATAAAACTTTCGCATGAGTCATTTTGAAAACAAAATATTCCAGCTTAATGATCACGAAGTAAATTGTACTAATTTTATTCTGTTTATAATATTTTTTTTTAAAATATGAATTTAACCTTTAATTTACATGGTACTTTTTGAAAAGCGAAAAGCAAAATAATATAAAATACTTTGTCTCATTTTAAAATCATTAAGCAAAGTGATTTTTTTTTCTCTGGAAAACGAGAAAAAATTTTGATTTTTGCGTTCTTACATTTTTGTTACAAATTACATACTATACATATATTTGTAGAAAAGAATTTTACATTAAAAAAAAAAGAATAATAATAATAATTTTTTAAATATTTTTTTATTAATATGAAATTTGCTATTTCTTTCATTAAAAAATATATAAGTAGTTCATGGACATATTCTAATCTTATAAGAACGGTTATACTACTTTTGTTTCTATCAATCACAAATAATGGGGTTACAGAATTTTTTTTATTAATTATTTCCAAATTTACAATTTTCAAAGAAAGTAAATTGTGGATAATTATTCAGGAGAGTAAATATATATATATATATATATATATTTATATATATATACAGGGTGATTTTTTTTTAAGTTGTGAAAGTAAAACCCTATAACGAAAGAACCACTGATCCAAATGACCGGAAATTTCATCAGTATGCTCCCAAAGCAACGGGAATTTTTTACATACAGAATGCAGTAATTGGGAAAAGGAACTGCAAACAACTGCAGAAACAGTACGAAATAAAAATATGGAGTAAAACATTCGTACAGAACTGCGCGACTAACGCATACGATTTTCAGTGTGCTGTCCAATGTTTTCAGCTACGAGTTGGAAACGTGAAACCGCGTGTTCCACAACAGAGTGAAGAGTATCCACTGTGCGTGTGTCTTGCACAAGCTCCTGTCTCGACTTTACTGCATATACAGCGCCATCTGTCGGTGAGATTTTAAGTTTTTTTTAACCATGCCTAAAAAATCCCCATTGCTTTGGGAGCATACTGGTGAAATTTCCGGTCATTTGGATCAGTGGTTCTTTCGTTATAGGGTTTTACTTTCACAACTTAAAAAAAACACCCTGCATATATATATATATATATATATATATATATATATATATATATATATATATATATATATATATATATATACAAAGGACCCCTAACTTTAAAAATCAATAACCCGGAAACGGTGATCGATAGAAACATGAAACCAGTGGTATGTTTATTAAAAAATCGTAAGAATCTAATACATAAATCTCAAAATTTAGTTACAAATAGCACCGATAGATGGCGCTGAGAGTGTTAAGAATCCTTCTAAAGAGAGTTCAGAAGCATAGAAAGACTAGCCGTAGAAGATTTCGCCATTGAAATCTGACCGCTATTAGCGTATAGTGAAAATAATTCCGAAAGTGATGTATACCGTGGTGGAACGTGTGTTTATTGTGTTGGAGTACCACCGATTAAATCAGAGTCTTACTGCCACAAGGAGAAATTTTCAAACCCGATTTCAAGTCGCAAAAGGCCCAAATGGGAAAATAAATCTTCAGCTTTTCAAAAAAGTTCAACAGATAGGCAACGTGTCCCATGCGAATTATTTTTACTATACGCTAATAGCGGTCAGATTTCAATAGCGAAATCTTCTAAGGCAAGTCTTTCTATGTTTCTGAACTCTCTTTAGAAGGATCCTTAATGCTCTCAGCGCCATCTATCGGTGTTATTTTTAACTAAATTTGAGATTTATGTATAAGATTCTTACGATTTTTTTAATAAACATACCACTGGTTTCAGGCTTCTATCTATCACCGTTTCCGGGTTTTAAAAGTTAGGGATCCTTTGTGAAACACCCTGTATATGAAGCACGGAGCCAACTTCAAGAGGCGTACAGTTTTACCAAAATTTTCTTATAAAAGATTCCCCCTTTAATCTGCAGGAAAAAATATTAGACAAAGAATTCTGATCTAAAAAATGATGTCAGACTTTGAATTTCGAAGCAGTGTACAGGAGTTGCAAATTTGATTATTTTCCTGATTTTCAATTTAATTTTAAAGTTAAAGAATTCCAGAAAGTTGACCAAAACGAAAGTGTAAACAGACCAGGATTTCAGTTCATATCATTCAACTTTATAGCGACATGATACAATCATATATGATTTAATCGAGATTTGCTGCGAGTATTCAAACTCATTGAAAAAGGCAGACTCAGTTAACACCAGGGCTTTTAAATTTTGAAAATATCTGGTAGCCAGGTATAAATTAATCGACAGTAAAAAAAATAACAATAACCTTCCCCCCACTGCTATTGATTTACAAAAGTACAAATTTTTTTTGTGAATTAAGTGAGAAAAAATAATAACAAACATAGTTTAGAATTATTACTTAGATAGCTCACAACTGACATGTTAGGGAAATGCTGACTTAAAGTGAACTATTCTTGAAATGTTAATTAAGTTTTATAGATTTACTTCGAATGAATTTCTTATAATCACATATATGTTATTATTCTTTAAAATGAATGTGATAGATTAATCAGTTTTAATTCTGAACACAAAAATCTGATTTGAAAGTTACAAAAAAGCGTTAAGCCATTTTTATCATTCCATCCAATTTTTAGATGTCGCATAGCTGGATTGACAATATTTCTTATTGGAACTTTCCCCCCTCTCCCCACATTCTAATCTCGTGACATGCTAAGCCGACTAGAACGGAAAAGAACGGCGTTCTTTGTGCATGAAATTGAAAATGCCTTTTAAATTTGGCTTTTCCATTAAAAGTACGAGAGAAAGGGAGATAAATAACAGAATAGTCAGATTAAAAAACTTAGTGGCCAGATAAAAATAGTTGGTCGCCAGTGGCGACCTGGTAACCGCATTTGTCAAGCCCTGGTTAACACTGATTATATTTGTATAGCAAAATTACGATTCTGAAACATAGAAAATATTTACATATCTTCAGCATGTTTATTTCTTGAAGAAAATTATATGAATTTGTCTTTATACATGTCACTTAAGTCTTTAGAATTACAGAAAATGTATCACAACATCGAGTTAAAGGAATTTTAGGTAGCTTTCATTAGAAAAAGGAACCTATTGCGCCGTTCGGAGGAATGCAGTTGTAGAAAATTTTGATATATTTTCACCCATCATGACCCCCAGACCCCAAAACCACCCTCCGTTCAAATGTGGATTTATATATATATATATATATATATATATATATATATATCTGACATTTGACATGCTGTAACTCTCTTATTTATGAACCGATTTGGATGTGACTGAGTATGTGCATAGGACATTCGAAGATCTCGACAGAGTTCGTTGGCCAGCTTCATCCGCCTTCTTGTTTCAAAATGGCGGCCAGTTAATTTCTTTTTAATTTTAAAAAATTCAAAAAGATGTACAAAAAATTATAAATTGAAACCGTTGTTTCCGTTAAGTGTTAGAACGTGATACAAGGATTCCGGAGCATTTTTTGTTTTGCCTTTATCTTAAGAAATGGCTGAGATATGGCAGTTTAAAATTCTAGGGTGGCTGACATTTTCAAACAATCTGATTTTTGTTTTGGGTAACTCTCGTATTCATGAACCGATAGGAATGTGACTGATGATGCATACAGGACATACCAATGTCCCGGCCGAGTTCGTTGGCCAGCTTCATCCGTCATCTTGTTTCAAAATGGCGGACAGTTTTTTTTTTTTTTTTTTTTTTTTTTTTTAAATTCAAAAACATGTATATTGAAACCATTGTACATGAAAACATTGAAATAGGCATGGTAGTTCCAGATTCTATAGAAATTGTAATTTAGAATTTCGCTTATTTCACCCTTTTAATTTTCGATTTTTTTAGAAACTGTTCTTAGAGAGCATTTACATCTTATAAGTAACTGTCATTCCAATTTTCAAATTTCTAGCTCCTTCAGCATCACAAATATCGAAATTTTAGAACTGTTTTCGCGTCTCCACCCTCTGTAGTAGTACCGACATAAAATATAGCCTATGTTGGAGCAGTGATTGTCACCATTACTTTAGCTTCACCATAATAGTTTATCACCATTTTTTAAAATCGTTTCCGTAATTCCAGAGATTACCCCCTACAAGCAAACAAACAATTTAAAAAACAAACGTTATTTCTTTATAATATTAGTATAGATTAATGCTCGTACTCACCAACTACCTCAACCTAGAAAACCTTGGTCGAAAGCACAAATGGTATTCATCATTAGTCTGATTGGACTTCGCCTTGATCTGGTTCAATCAGGTTTATCGTGAATTTCATTTGAGCGTTCGACCTAGGTTTTCTAGGTTGAGGTAAATGGTGAATCCGAGCGTTAGACACTTACATGTGAGCTATAGCTACACATTATATCTATTATATACAAATTAAATAGAAAATACAACATAGAACCGTTTGTTTTGGGTTACTTTGACGTCACACTGAAGGCGTCAATTAGTTTTTATTTGAACATGAAATGCACCGTAAGTCATCCCCATACATAGAATGGAGCAAAATGGTGTTCTGCAAACGATCGATTTTTCCATATTTAAGTCGTAAACTATTATTACATAATTAAAACTATCTTTAACTCGATAGATGTTATTTTTTGCTGTCGCCACCAGGTTTAAATTATACAAATATTTGAGTTCGCAGAGCTATACGGAATATTCAATTCTACTTTTATTATATGATAAACTACTTATTTCAAAACTTTTTTTTCCTATGAAGAAAAAAATACATATTTTAATAAAATCTTGAAAAAAGAAAAAAAAAAACTTCTCAAAATTTATTTTTGTGTAAAATTTCTATTTTCTGAAAAAAAAAAAAAGATTGAATTATTTTCAAAAATATCATGTAATCATATATGTATTTAACAAGAAAACAAAAACAAGAAAAATGCAATAAATGCAAAACAACATGGCATTAATTATCGCTTACTTTTTTTTCGCGTAATTAAAGGACATATCATAACATATTAATACGATCACTGACATTGTTCTTGCTGGTAGAGGAGAAAAAATCCATAAAATTATTTATATTTTTTCTAAGAATTGTTGAAAGTTGGCGATTAAGAAACAGCTGAGCTTAAGCTTCAGCTTGCTTGGTTTCAAACATAGGAATCGAATAAGAGAAATTGTTTGATATTGAATTATTTATCAATAAAACAAAGGGTAATGAAATGTAATAAGTTTTTTCAACATATAATTTCTTCTAGTATTAACTTGTCGTTGTATTTCTCGACAAGAGAAGGAAAACAGATTGGAATTCACAATGATTTTAGAAAGCGTTTCCCCCCTTTACATTTAACTTAAAAAGATTTTCCTTCAAAGAACAGTCATAAGAATAGTATTAAATCCCACTAAAGATATAATGATGGTGGTAAAAGATATAATGATGGTGGACCGTGCTGGTAAATGTATGCCAATCAATTATAAATTTTTAACATTTACACATACACGCACACGCACGCACACGCACACACACACACACACACACACACATATATATCCAAAGTTTTAACTACAAGACTTGAATCAGCTCTGCACTCAGCTCAACCTAATGAACAAGCAGGATTCCGAAGTGGATTTAGCACAATGGATATTATTCAACATCCCTCAAGTAGATAAACAGATGTCATAAATCAACCAACCAACCAATCATATTCAAATAGTAAGGGAACTTATAGGAAAACATAAAGAATATAATTTACCTCTCTGTCTTGCCTTTATTGATTATGAAAAAAATATTTGATTCAGTCTACACAACTGCAGTAGTTGATTCTCTGGAGGACATTGGTATAGACAGACCTTACATCAATATAATAAAGAAGATTTACAAGAAAGCAACAGCCACCATCCGTTTGGAAAAAGGTAAAGCGAAGAGGTGCGAGAGAGCTTGGAAGAGGAGTAAGATTAGGAGACACTATTTCACTACTACTATATGCTAAAAGATTTGACAGAAGCTAGCAATAATGTGGGATTAAAAATAAATTTGAAAAAGACTAAGGTGATGTTCAGTTCATTTGCATCAAAAAAGAAAATTGTCTACAACAACACTGATATTAAAGAAGTGCAAAGTTATGTGTACCTTGGACCGGATATATAATGGGACAACAGTATCATGAATAAAATCAATAGCAGAATAAGAAATATATGAAGGGCTTTTGGAAAGAACAATGTTATTTTGTAGAGTAACATGCCTCTTTGTTTGAAAAGAAATGTGTTTAACCAATGTGTATTGCCTGCACTAATTTATGGCCAGAAACATGGACGCTAAAACGGATGGTACAAAGATTACAAGCAACACAGCGAAATATGGAAAGAGGTATGCTAGGCATAACCAGAAGAGACAGAAAGAGAATAACTTGGATAAGAGGTTAGACGAAAGTTTTTGACATCACTGAGAGAAATAAACGGCTAAAATAGAAATGGGCTGAGCACATTGCAAGAAAACAAGAGAATAGATGGAGCACAAACACCCTACAGTGGTATCCCAGAGATGTAAAACGACCAAGAAGATGACCTCAAGTAAGATGGAGTGACGAAATCAGAAAAGTGGCCGGTGTTATTGGATGACTAAAGCACTAGACAGGAAACAATGGAAAAATATCGGGGAGACTTACATTGAGCAGTCGATTGAAAACGATGGTGGTGATGATGGTATATATATATGTGTGTGTGTGTGTGTGTATTTATATGATATATGTGTATATTTATATACAGGCTTTATATGCTTGTTATGTATATATATATGTGTGTGTGTGCTAGTGTGTGTGTGTGTGTGTTTATACAGAGTGTCTAATAATTCTCATTTCATAAATACATTAAAAAATCACATAGTGTCGTATAGGAGTGAGGTTTGTCAGAAAGTGGATTTTTTCGTGCTAAATTAATAAAACGTTGAAAATGACCCAAATGCCGAAAAGCGTATAAAAATTTAATAAAATATCCAATGGGAATGTGTTTTGTACTATAAGATTTTACGAAAAGTTGAAATGTCTGTAGAAAAAAAAAGCTTCATAGAAAGTCTGAACTTTTGTTTTGCCACATTTTATTAATTATATATATATATCACAGCATGAAAGTCTTTAGCCTTGCAGCCTGTTTCCAATGTTTGTGTTCTTTTTGTTTATAGTTTTGTTTATAGTTTTGTTAGTATGAATTTTTCATGGTTATTGGTTATTTGTTAATTTTTCTCAGGTGTTTTGGGATTAGATGTATAGTATGTGGTTTTGGTATTATATATATATATATATATATGTATATAGATAGATAGATGGATAGATAGATAGATAGATGTGTGTGTTTATAGAGTATAGTATGGCATTTGATCAAGAATTGGCTTTTTTGAATATTTGTGAATGCCTTAAATAACAATTTTTGCTTTGTTTTCTGTTATTGAAGGGAGTTTAGTTTCATATTTAATTAAAAACGATGATATTAATCAATTCTGAAGAAATGAGAGCAATTACAACATATTTTTAAATGGAAAATTTGTTGTATATAATGAAATAAATTTCTCGAAATATCTTTTAGAAATTGTAAGAGTCCAATTATGGTCTGGGTATATTCCATAATTAAATTTGTGTAGAAATTTTTGTCTTATTTAAACGTCTTATACATGCAGAATTTTTGTCATAAATAAGAAAATAAATTTCTATTATTTTTCACTAATGGAAGTTTTCCCAGTCGATAATCAGGCACTAGAAATAGCATTGCTGAAAAATGAAACTTAACATCTTGTTTAAATGTAACATATCATAATCAAAAGTATCCTAGTTATTTTAAACAGAGAATGTAATCTCTAGATGCATTATTAATTTTTTCTTATCATCTTACATAAAGTAATTTAATCAGTATAAAGAATTTAGCATTAAACTGACGCAGAAAACAGATTTCATAAAAACGTAACTAACTAGAAACAAAACATGATGGAAAACAATTTATTTTCCTGAAATAATCAGAATAATCAAAATTTGTAAATTATTTATTGAGGACCATTCATGGAAATTTAAAGAAAATTTCTGTATCTGCTATTTTATGTTAAGTCAAATATAATACAGCTTCAAATTCTGCTTAAAAAATATGACACATTAAAGAACAGACAACAGTAATAATCAGGATAGGAGAAAAAATGTTGTTTATTAAATATTGCAAGAGATTTTTGTGTATATACTAATTTTGAATTACTGCAGAAGAAAAGAAAAGTAAGAACAAAAACTGGCGATTTTCATTTTTATTCACACATTAATACTCAAATGAATAAAAACAACCATTTAGCAATATATCAAAATATACAATTTATGTATTTTTTCATGTTTCACAATTTTTCCTTAGCTGGATTTGTGACTTCCCTGATAAAGTTAGCCAATTTAGTTTAATGGTATATTTTCTAACTGACTGCATTTAGATCGAACATACATATGCAATTTGCCTATTTCTGATGTAAGATGATTTAGGTTACCCTGGTGAATTTATAACACTATCACTATAACACTTAAACTATTTTACATATAGATATGAACATCATTCAGAAACTTAATTTCGATTTCAATTCAAAAACGAAATTTCTTATTTTAACAGAAACTATTCAAATAAGGAGTCCCCAAACAGAAAGTTTTACATTTTTGTACTCGTTGCTGTCATACTGTGTTTTGTCTAGCGTATTAGGTTTTAGTTGTATACTGTGTCTTTTGGAAAGATAAAGCTGAGTAATTTCTTACATTTTGAAAAGTTTTGCATCGTTACATCAATCAATGCATAATTCTTCGTGACATTGTTGTTAGGAAGATTGATGCTGTCTCCGCGCTTTACCTGAAAAAGGCGGATTTGTTTCGACGACAGACATCAGAGAAAGATCTACTAGCAAACGAATGCAAGTAAAACTGACAGATTGAATTAAGATAAAAACACTGAATACTGAAAAGTTTGAGCAATCTAAAAATATTAAAACATTTTATTATTTTATTAGCATATCTAAATAATAAAAATAAATAAATATAAGTAAAACAATTAACATTTATTCCTAAACCTAATGTATACAAATGCAAATGGCCTTTGGTTATGGGCTATGAAAAACACAGTTGAAACATTTTTAAAAATAATATACAAATAAGGTTAGCAAATGTTACTATATTTTTAAATGAATTTTGGTACCGTAATTAGGAGCTACTTGATCCGGCGGTGTAAATTGAGACATCTTGTACGGAATATTATCAACATAGATTTGGGATCATTGTTTCAAGTTTGGAAACTCTTGGTCAGACCAACGTGTGCAATTACGGCCAATTTGTGTCATTTTACGATTTAGGGAAATTGCAGGTAAGTTCATTTTTTTAAAAATATTTTATTACTTTATAATAATAATAATATTCAATGAATTTCGACTAGCACATTCTTTTTCCTAACCTCATAATCTATTTCCCCCGCTTATTCACTTTAATGGTTCTACTCGTATTTGTCATTTTATTTTTATTTTTTTTTGTGTTTGTGATTGACGGTGTCGCTGTTGGAACAATTAGAACCCCCCCCCTCCTCCAAAAAAAAATGGCTCAAGTCGTCCACTGATGATGATGGTAAGAATTTACTGCAAGATTCATTTTATGATTTAATTTTAAGTGACTTTACTAATTCCTTCTTTAAGTGCAATATAAACGCTGATGCTGAAAAATTCCTAGTGTGCCAATGAAACGGAATGTACAAATTGAGGAGCTTAAATTGGACGTCTCCACCATTGCTGAGCGTTTCTTAAATGAAAACAGTAACAAAAAATAAAAGTCAAAACCGTTCTATTTTATTGTTATTGAATTGATATAAAATGAGGTAAAAGTGTAAGTAAAATTTTCTTCTAAAAGCTAAAAATAATTTTTTTTAAATGATCACGTGTTGGAACGCGATGTGGAAAGATACATGAAAAAACATCCATCCTGCAAATGTACAGACTGATAAGGTGTTGGGGAACTTTATATATATTCTTTTAAACTTCAGAATTAACATTTAAATCTAATTGATGCTGCTCATATGCATTCATTTTATCTATTTAAGAACTTTGAACAAATTACGATTTTTAATATTTGGCTTTGTAAAAATAAATATTATATTTCTTGAACATCTGTGTATCTTTATGCTAACCAGTGTATGGCTTTTGTCACTCCACAGCATTCTAACTTGAGCCAAATATTCATTTTATATATGTGGCACAAGCAACATCCATCAATGGTCTTACTTGAGCCAACAGGTTTTGTTTATGTATCATTCTAGATACAATCTGTTTTCTTATACGTACACATAACGTGAAATGGGATACCAAGTTTTAGAGCGAACTACAAAATATACATATATTTTCTTACTAGAATGCGAGTGTGCTCAAATTATATTATTTTTCAATCTTCATAAATAATAAATTAAGACAGAAAAATATATCTCTTACCTGTTCTTAGTAGCGCAGGTGCCCACCAAATCCCAATGGTTGTAGATATGATTTAGACCACAATGATTTCTTACCCGGTGCATATTTCACAAATTCGCTAAAGTGTAAAACTGAAAGAAAATTATTAATGAATCTATATTAATTCTGTATTGTGAAAAAGAAATGTATTTCACACTGTTGAAGACACAACTCTTCCAACGAAATATTTAATTTACATTTTCTTCGTTATAATAGAATTACAATATATAAACCGAGAGAAAATAATAACTTCTCGGAGAACAATTTAGAAGCTCTTACAGCTAAACCAGTTAAATATGAACTGAAAAAGAAACATAGAAAAGTCCAAAGTTTAAACAGGAAAAAAAAGTGTATAGGCGATCACAGTACATGTAAATGTAGGCGTGTAGAAACCGCAAGTATGCATTTTATTTCACTGTCCACACATGTACATCACAAAACACAGCAGATGAGTGTTTCTTGTTTAAATGAGATTGAAAGTTGTAATTGTTCTTTTCAGGGTTACACATCTCTTCCAACGAAATATTTAATTTACATCTTCTTGGTTATAATATAATTACAATATATAAACCGAGAGAAAATAATATCTTCTCGGAGAACAATTTAGAAGCTCTTACAGCTAAACCAGTTAAATATGAACTGAAAAAGAAACGTCGAAAAGGTCCAAAGTTTAAACAGAGAACAACAGTGTATAGGCGATCACAGTACATGTAAACGCAGGCGTGTAGAAACCGCAAGTATGCATTTTATTTCACTGTCCACACATGTACATCACAAAACGCAGCAGAGGAGTGTTTCTTGTTTAAATGAGATTGAAAGTTGTAATTGTTCTTTTCAGGGTTACACATCTCTTCCAACGAAATATTTAATTTCCATCTTCTTGGTTATAATAGAATTACAATATATAAACCGAGAGAAAATAATATCTTCTCGGAGAACAATTTAGAAGCTCTTACAGCTAAACCAGTTAAATATGAACTGAAAAAGAAACATCGAAAAGGTCTAAAGTTTAAACAGGGAACAACAGTGTATAGGCGATCACAGTACATGTAAACGTAGGCGTGTAGAAACCGCAAGTATGCATTTTAAAGTCCACACATGTACATCACAAAACGCAGCAGAGGAGAGTTTCTTGTTTAAATAAGATTGAAAGTTGTAATTGTTCTTTTCAGGGTTACACATCTCAACACTTTAGAATTATTAATTTTAATGGTTTTCCAGAGATAGATGTTTGGTTTTTCAAAGAGGCTCAAGTAACCTCTGATTATGGTAAGTAGTATTTCATATGAGATACATAATTGTTATTATACAGAACATTATTTTTCAAACATATAAGTATTTATTTTAGGCAACAGTATATTTGTAGCAAAAAACAGAAGTTTTTTTCTGAATATGTATACGTATTACAGTATACCTTGGCTTCTACAGACATTTGATAAAGCAATTTGGACAGTCTACAGACATTTGATAAAGATGATTTGCTTTGTAGCATGGTACAAATTCATATTTTGACAGAGGTATACTCATTTGTTTCTAATGTGTAAGTCAATCCGTAGAAGGCGCTACAACTGTCCATCAAAAGTTTGACCAATCGTGCAAACCCCGAACCAAAACTGATGTCTGACTCTAATTCCTACCTGGGCAGAATAGAAACCATCTGATTCAATGTTATTTATCTTGACTAAACCATTTGACTAACCCTGCTAAAAAAGCATATGCAAAAAGAATCTTTAATACCGATTAAGTTTAGCTAAAACTAATTCTAACTCACGAATTTTTAAACCTTTCTCCTTACTTTATAATCATTTCAAAGAAAAACCAATCAGAAACCCCGAAAACCTACAGTTTTTCCAAATTAACAGACGTCTTTTACCATAACACTACAGATAACAGGCCCTAACATTTTAGAAACATTTTCGTAAACTACGAAAGCCTATTTTTCAGTGGTTGGTCAATCATTCTCGGATTAAGTGCTTCTTTCAGAAAGTGCGTAATTTATCTCGAGAGATGTGTATCACCTATTGTTTATATTCATTACATTTCATTAAAATGTCCAATTCACCCCCTTAAAATAAATTAAGTTTTAAAAAGATAAATTATTTATGTCTTTCGTAATGGGTTAGATCATTTACTGTCTTTTTAAATTTAAGTTATAAAATATAGCACATCTCTATTTCCTGTTTCGTAGTCATTAGATTTCAGTTTCCCAAATAAAACTAATCCCATTCTCATATCTTCTGTAAAAAAAAGCATATGTCAAAGTTAACGTACTTAGCATTTTTCTTAACCGTCGATAAAATCATTTTCTTGGCGGTTGGAAATTATGACCATATTAGCAATTATAAAGGATCCAATTAACAGTCATTTTTTTTCAATTGTGAAAAATGTTTCATCTATTTACATCTAAATTTAATCTCACGCACTTTTTCAGGAACAAATGTTTCACAATCCACAACCAAAAATCCTTCTCTAACGCATTTTATTTAGCATGCTTATTGGCTAAAATTTCTATAGGAAAAGGCGATAAGCTTTACTCCTTGCGGAACATAAAATTATTAGTACTCAAAGCTTATTGGGTTTCATTTATGTTCTCTTCAAGTGAGGCTTTCGTGGTGCAATTTAGTGCATTTGGCACAATTAGGAAACGTTTTGTGTCGTTTGCAGTGTGATTGATAAGGCCACTTTCCACCCATCAACAGCTGGATTACTGACTGCTTTCCCTTACGCCACCCGGGTGTAGCGGCATAATGAACATACAATCAGTATAATAGAAATATAAATATAAACTGTAATCTACTTTAATTCTCAGGCATGTGTGCTGCTCTTGTGGTTCTTGGAATATTGATATACATCAAATAAAATAAATAATTTCATTTGATGGCGTCATGAAGCGTCAACAACTTATTCATCAATCAACAACTTATTAAAGTTGTTGATTTCCAATTGGGCGCTGGATTACACTTGCAACACACCAATAGTATAAAAAGTACAGCAAGAGGCACATAAAAAGTACAGCAAGAGGGACAGTTTTTTAAAAAAACATAAAATTGGTGGCTCGCAAAATAAAAGGTTTGTTTGAGAAATCATCCATTCCGGCTATTTTTGATTACAGAATCTTACATTTTGTAATTTCGTTGCATGATAAATATTGCGAACTGTGGAAGTCATACAACGGATACTAAAACAAATCGTCTCTTAATCAATAATTCTGAATATTTAAAGCTAACATCTACAAAACTTTTTGATCTACTAGTTGACAAATAATCGATTGTTATTGAGTGTACAAAATTCCGAACGTTTATGGATGTGGCATGACTACAAACTGCAAATTGTGAAATAATAAGCAAAATACCTTTATCGAACTTTACTTAAAATGAAATGCCGGGATTAGAAAAATCGAAGAATTGCAAAAATATTAAATTCGTTATTTAGATATCTTTTGACTTTTTTCTCCTTGACTAGATAATATGCGATATATCAGAATAGTTATATAGACCAATATCTTATAAAATACTTACTGCAGTCTCAGTGGTTGCACTATCAGATATATCGTAACGATTGCTAACTTATGAAATAGATTTCTACTTCACTCTCATCTACAAAATGGAGAAATATCGATTGCTCGTCTTAAAATCCTGATCGATGTCATCATCATCATTAGAAGGATATTTCTCTTCAATTTTAAATTCATCATTCATGTAATATAAGCACGATTGCTTCGAAGCTTTATGCGCAGTTAAATAGATGTTACAATTTTTCTTTAAAAGTTTTAAGTCGGTATTTTCTGTTTGTATTTTGATAGTCAGCATTTTGGTTACCCTAATCCTCCGAATTGTAAATGTAAATAAACCAACCTAAGCTGAATAACGAGTATGTTGTTCATTTGTTTCACAGTGATAATTTAAATAAATGCCAGATACACACAAATTCAGGTATAAACTCCACATAAATGTCAGATATCACAATTTATTGGCAAAATAAATCGTTATACCTTTGTTTCAAACTTACAAACTTTTCAGACAACGTCGTTCTAAGGCTGCATGCAACATGGAAACGAAAATTTCTGTTTTACGTCAAAAATATATATATATATATTAATCTTGAAAATATTTTTGTGAATAACACTTCGTCCTTATTTCAGTTTTACGACTTTAGTGGGTTCTGATATTTGTCATGCAACAGAGTTACAAGTGTTGTATCATTTCGAAAATTCTATGTAATCGAAAGCCGTCAGAGTGACAGGTTTCTCAGTGAAACTTTCGGTTTTGAGAGCAACTAGTCCTCCTATTTCTTAACAAGAAAGGAAAATCATGCATCAAGCATAGATTATGAAACACTTTCCAACACTTCCAGAATACTTTAATTAAACTGCACTGTTTAATAAGGTAAATAAGATACACTATATTTCCAATGATGACTGGTCACTTGCGATTTTAGACGTTTTGTTAAATATCTGAAAAGCTACATGAGGAATTATCCTGAAACTTCAGGAGTGTAAACAACATGATAGACGTCATATATTTCCGCGAAGATTTTTTCCCGAAACCGCATAAGGGGCCGTCAACAAATTGAAGAAAAACGAGTATATTTTGGATAACCCAGTAAAAACTAATATCTCAAAAGCATTCAAACTGTGGATTATGATTAAGTAGACTATTGTAATAATTTGGGTTCATTTTTATGAAGATAGCATGTATACTCGAAGAGAAATTCAGGTTTTTATAAAAGCAATCCCAAATTTTACCAAGTTTTTTGCTTATAATATGCCGAGTTTTTAATATAAAAACAAGTTATTTTCAGAAAATATGACAAACGAAATTGTACACAATATCCTGCAATCATAATTAAGAAATAATAAAAATTGTATGAAAAATGAGCAGGTTTACTAAATATTGTTTCACTGCGCATGCGCGAATTCAATCAAAATATACTGTGCATAATGTATTAGCTAAATGTATAGACCAACTTTTATGAAAGTCTCAAAAACATAGCTTGAAAATTCTGATAGTAATCGTCGATAGAATAAGCTCGAAATTCGCTGTTCCCAAAAGGAAGCAAAAAGATGAGGGGTTGTATCAAATATAGAATGAGAGACGCTTCATTCTTATTATGCCAACTTTCATAAGCTAGTATATTTGGATACAACCCATTATCTTTATGCTTCCTTTTGGGAACAGCGAAATTCGAGCTTATTCTATCGACGATTACTATCAGAATTTTCAAGCTATGTTTTTGAGACTTTCATAAAAGTTGGTCTAAACATTTAGCTAACATATTATGCACAGTATATTTTGATTAAATTCGCGCACGTGCAGTGAAACAGTATTTAGTAAACCTGCTCATTTTTCATACAATTTTTATTATTTTTTAATTCTGATTGCAGGGTATTGTGTACAAGTTTGTTTGTCATATTTTCTGAAAATAACTTGTTTTTATATTATAAGCAAAAAACTTGGTAAAATTTGGGACTGCTTTTATAAAAACCTGAATTTCTCTTCGAGTATACATGCTATCTTCATAAAAATGAACCCAAATTTTTACAATAAGTCACTTAATCATAATCTACAGTTTGAATGCTTTTGCAATATTAGTTTCTACAGGGTTATCCAAAAGATATTCGTTTTTCTTCAATTTGTTGACGGCCCCTTGTTGTGTTTCGGGAAATATATGACGTTTATCATGTTGTTTACACTCTTGAAGTTTCAGGATAATTCCTCATGTATCTTTCCAGACATTTAACAAAACGACTAAAATCGCAAGTGACCGATCATCATTGGAAATATAGTGTACTTAAAGTAAACATTTTAGAAAACGCACGCATAACACATTACAAAACCAGATATCTTCACATCCCTTCCACAGCCGGAAAAGTACCTCAATATTTTTGTGTAACCCTGTATTTGATCAGATTTGTATATATTCTATTAAGTATGCTATAACTTAGTTTAGTAAGAAAACGCACACACTTTAAAAATGACATTTTCGAAACTCAGAAAAAAATACTCAAATCGGAGAATTTCGCATAGTCAAAATGGCTCCGAATCGAAATCAAGTGATTTCGAAACATTTGAAACATGTATATTCTCATTTCTGAAAACATGCACACACTCAAGAATAAAACATCGCGAGTTCATATTTGAGTATGCCCATGTTTCAAAAATGAGTATGAACTAACCTATATGTGCTTTATTTTTAGTATTTCCATATTTCAAAAATGAGTTTGAACTGATTCTAATCATTTTTGAGTATGTCCATGTTTCAAAAATGAGCATGACCTCTATGTGCTGAGTTTTGAGTATGTCCATTTTTCAATATTTTGAGTATTTCTGGTGTTTCAGAATTGAAAGCATTGTGTCGTCATATTTGAAACAAAAAGTTTCATAACAAAACGAAAACTTCGATTTACTCAGATTTGAAAATGTCATTTTTTTCAGTGTAATAGGTTGAAAATGCACCTTCAGAAATTTCTCCTAATAGATTTGAAACATACTTAAAGCTTTTGTACAGCCCTCTATATTACCTACAGATTTTCATACACGCCACAATTACACACTAAAATTTAATTGTGGTTAAAAACTCGTTTAAAACTACTGAAATCATATTTCCATAAATTATTATCCATAGACGGCAATGTAGCCCGTGTGTATATGATTTTATTTATACTATACAAACATACCTTAGTATACTAAATTTATTTCAGCTTGGAAATGCATAACTGAATTAAAAACCATCTTTAAGCGTTTCGCTCTCATACTCAGTAATGCTTACGGATTCTTTGGCAATGCTCTGAATATGATCAATAGTATTTATACATAACACGTAAACATGTAGTTAAACTTAAAAAGAGAACCATAACTGAAAACGCACTTTCAGAAGTTATGGCTAATAAACAGTACTTCGGATACAGTACTGTAACCGAAATCTTTTGTGCGTACCTCTAAATGAATGGTACCTGCTATGCACATCATATTCTACTACAAATGTCTTGTCGTAAATCTCAGTAATCATTTTCATTATATTTGAAATAGTGCAACATAACTAATATACGCTTCAAACAGTTTTTCTTTGCAATCCATATTCTACAAAATGCAGGTGTTAGTGCACCTCATAAATGCGTATCAATTTCATTATGTGTGAAATGATGTAACATCATTAAGATGCACTTGAAACGAATTTTCCCATTTATTGTAATGTAACTGAATACTTTTTACTGTTCCTGTAAACGAATTAAAAATCGTACACACTTCATTTTCAATAGCAATCGTGCTATTGTAAACCTAAATAACATAAAAAAAGTTACAGGCACTCCGAGTACATTTATGAGAGTTAAAGCACGGACAGATAAACTGAAGTCATATAGAATTTTTAGCTATGTTGGAGTGTGTTAAAAACTAGCGTTCTATCTGCTAACGTCTAGAGACAAATGTCACCTTCTCTGGAAAAATAACTGAATCGAGTCTTCTTAAAGCTTATTTGATTTATTTTTTTTTTATTTAAATATCAAATATAAGACATACAAATA
The DNA here is from genome assembly GCA_963931845.1 of Maratus michaelseni. NCBI lineage: Eukaryota > Metazoa > Arthropoda > Arachnida > Araneae > Salticidae > Maratus > Maratus michaelseni. Next base: position 308,995,084 of record OZ007588.1, read on the forward strand.
TCTGTGGTGTGATGATTTTTTCCAATGCGACCATAATATACCACAAAAAGGTACAACAACACAACAAATGACCTGCCCAATACCAACAGTGTGACGCAGGGCAGGGAAAGCAGGGGAATAATGCGTTAGGCATATATACACGTGAACTTCTGTCTTTAATATTTTGTATTCATTCTCTGCTGTTGCGTGATTGAAAAGCGTTGACTGATTTTGATGATCTTTTCCTGTTGTTCTCACCTATTTCTCAATACATAGTAACTAGAGATATAGTGTCCAGATAGTATTAAGTTTTATGTTCTTAAAAATTAACACTAAAAATGGAACTTTGAACTTCTAGGACTGAATTTTAAGGATGAATTTTAAAGCTTATTCGTGTTTGGTAAGTATCAGTAAATTTAATTACTTTTTTTTCTTTCTTTTGCCGTTCCAATTCACAAATTTTCTGCGGGTCAGTGACGAAAAAATTTGTTTTTAGTTTTTATTTCGGCCCACCCTTATTAATATATGATTTAACATTTTTTAAAAATAAAAACTAATTTAATTTAATTTAAAAAATAAAGAAAATGTATAATGCGAAGGTTAAAAACAAGTTGATTTTATTACTTTAAACAATTTCTCAGGAAAGAATATTTTGAGTTCCAGTTACATTCTACATTTGATTTCTAATTATTTTTAAAAGAAACACTTTTTTCTTTCCAAAAAACTCTATTGTTCCATATACTAATGTTCATGCTTCTAAGATACAGGATTAATGTATTACAAGCTTTAAATTTTAAAATACCGTTAGCAACTTTTAAACAAAAATTATATGATCCCCATTTTTCCTCTTTCAAACATTTTACTTCTTAATTTTACACTATACATACTTTCAAAAAACATGAATAACAAAAGAAATAGTATGACTATATTTTCAAGGAAATATATTTATATTTTTAAAAAATATTCAATTAAAAGTCAGAAAAGAATCATATTACTTTTCTATAAAAGAAAATAAAATCAGTAAATTGAATTGCTTTTATGTAACTTTTCATCTCATTTTGAAACGTCACCTTTTTTCGGACATCTGAAAAATTCAATTATTTTCCTTTATTACGATAAAATATGAAGAAATATTTTATTATGATAAAACTTTATAAAGTGTTTTGTGCGGAAAATAAGATTATGTAAGTTTCAATACCTGTATTGAAATTTTCATTTTAACCTTATCATTTTAATAAAATACTTTCTCTAACATTTGCGAAAAATAATTTTTAAAGTTCTGATTTTAAATTATGCTATGGAAATCTCATTCAGATATTTTTATTTTTATTTTTTTTTTTTGTAAACATTTTATGAAACATCCTTATATATAACAAAAGGGATATTTCTTTTTAAATAAGTAGGCATATTTTTCGTTTAAAGATGTACAAAATATCGGTTGACAAATTACATGTATTGATACTGAAACTAAACTGTTAAAATTCGTCTAACTTCCAATGTTTGAAATGTAAAGATCTAACGTCTTCTTCATCTAGGACATAATGTTTGTTTGTTGTAAAGAGTATTTATTTAGCATCATATATATTTTCTTGCACTATAATCTCATTTCAATAAAAGATAATTCTTTATACGACGTTACTAAATTTAAAATATTTTATATATTAAAAGATTAAATTATTCAAAATATAAATAATTGGGGAATTCAAATAAGAATTTCAGAAATATACAATTATATTAAAATAAAGAAATGAACTGAAAGGAGAGAAATTCAGAGAAATTTGCGATATAATTTTTATATAATTTTTAACAATTTCCAACATAGCTGAAAATTGTTTATGACTTCGGTTTGCCTGTTAACTATCTTAAATATACTCGGAATTACCTGTAATTTTTATAAATTATTTATGTTTGCTATAGCACGACAGCTACGAAAAATGAAGTGTATAGTTTGTTAACAGGGACAATAAAAAGTATCCCGTTACAGTATGGTCAATGAGAAAAAATCGTCTCAAGTGCAGTTTAATGATTTTATACCATTTCAAACTCAATAAAATCGATATACATTTATGAAGTGCACTAAAACGCGCATTCTGTACAATATGGGGTGTAAAACATTTAATATTAATTTACTGGGTAACACAAAATAATTCCGTTACATAATGTTTAACAGGGGAAAAACTGTTTGAAGGATATTTTAATTATGTTAGAGTATTTCAAATCTAATAAAATTTATTTACATTACTGAGGTTTACGACAAGATACTTGCTTTAGTGCATAACATTTATCGTTCATTTACAAGGACACATAAATAATTTCGGATACAGTACTGTAATCGATGTGCTGTCTATTAGCGATAATTGCTTGAATTGCGTTTACAGTTATGGTATGCGTTTTTAACTTTAACTGAATTTTTGCATAATACGTGGTGTGTATAAATGCTATAGATCAAATCTTAGGTGGGCGGCTTTAACAGTGCAAGTCCGAAATTGCAATTTTAAAAGAAAGTGAAAAAAACTGTGTACGCCTGTATTTTTTTAATTGGGTACAAGCTGTTTTGGTTAATACTAATGTATTTAACTATGAAATGAGTTTTGATAGTGTAAACTAATAATTGTTACTGTTTGGTTCGTGAAATAAGTATTGTAATAGATATAATAGCGAAACTTTTCTTTCTTGTAACTGTTGTGATCAGTAGCTAAAAAAGTTCGTTATATTCCACCTTGAACTTACTCTTTTAACCGCCATTGGTATCATATTTGCTCTGTAAAACATGGAAATATACTGATTTTACCGAAAGCTTACTTGTACTGTTAAGACCGTCCACCTAAATTATACAGGGCAATACAAAAGAATCCGTAAAGATTACTGAGTATGAATGTGAATAGCTTAAAAATGGTTTATAAATCATTGATGCATTTTTGAGTTGAACTTTATTTAGTGTACTAACAGAGGACCACGCAAAGAAATGGCCTACGAATGATAATTTCTAGAAATGTGATTTGAGTAGTTTTAAACGTGTCTTCAACTTGAATTAAATTTAAGCTTAATACGTGGCGTGTATAAAAATCTGTAGGTAATATACAGGGATGCACAAAGTAAATAAAGTATGTTTCTATCTATTAGTAGAAAATTGATGATGGTGTATTTTTTAACCTATTGCGAGTTTTATTACTAAATTAAGTTTTAGAATACTATGTAGGTACAAATCTATAGATCAAATACATGGTTGCACAAAATAGATTGAGAACTTTTTCGGCTATGGACGGTAATTGCTGAAATCTGATTTTGAAATGTGTTATGCATTTTCTAAAATATTTACTTAGGTATCATATTTTCTTTATTAAACACCAAAGTTTTATTAAAGTATTCCGCAAGTGTCAGGAAGTGTTTCATAATCTATACTTGACGCATGATTTTGCTTTCTTGTTCTAATTGTTGCTGTACTTACGAATAACGGAATGCCTAGAATTTGTTTATGTTCATTCAATATACCTCATTAGAAGAGAAACATTTCAATTGGATGATTTTTTGCAAAATATGAATAAATGAATTTCAACTGGATTTAATATTAGCATCATCAGATTTTTTCACGGTTTATTTCTAAAAAAATTAAATTATATACTTTATCGAGCGAATGTGATGCAGGGAAGCTAAAAAAGTATCTAAACTGTTTTTTAAAGTTTATAAGATGATAGATGATACAATTTCTGGCATATTGAAGATCCTCGAAACATAATGCATACATGATATTTAATGACAGACATTTTATCCAATCTGTTTATAGTTATAACGTTTTTAAATGACTATTTTCATCAAAATTAGTAAGGTGTTATTTATTTTTCATGCATTATATATGTATATACTTACATACACATGCATATATAAATGTTATATAAAAATTTATATCCTTCGTATCCTTCCATTTTATTCGCATTAATATTTTAAAATTAATCTAACTTCTGACATCATCAGCATTTCCTTAATTCTTAATAATATCTATTCCTATTTAAAGTCGTTTAAAAGTAAAGATCCGTATATTAATAATTATTTTATTCCAAATCTTAATCTAAAATTTTAAGTTCATTCGTCGCTTGTATCAGCTCCCCAATCTATAAAATTCTGAGACGCGTTCTCATTTTGAATGTTTTTTAAAAGCCATTTTCTTTTTATTATTATTATTATGCTAAATTTTTCGCGCGCTGAGGTAGTTTCACTCCAAAATTAATCCGCTACCATGTTCGGAATTCTTTACCGTCTTAGCTCCTCCTTCGCACCTTATTTGCTGGGCTGGAGCTAGCCTCTCACTCATTGGTTTGTACGCTCGTGACGTAAATTACTGTATGTCTCCGCTGAAGGAACAAAACCAGGTCGCATCGGTCGGAGCACTAGATTTTTGACGTTTTTGGAAGTCTAAACAAATATGTGTCTGGTGTTTTTATGTCCGTAGAATATTCAACTGGCCCAGTAACATCTTAATTCAATGAAGTGAAGCAACGTTAGCCCGAGGGCTATAAGTGTTAGACCTTTGGGAATTGTTTTTGTGTTGTTCGTCTTCTAATAAAATTATTTGTCTGGAGATTGGCTGGATTTATTGGAAAACTTTGGTGGGCTCATTTCATTGCCTTCCACTTCGCCATACTCGCTAATATCGACTGCAACTTGCTATATCGTTGAAGGACTGCCATTTTTTTTTTATCGAATATTATTCATCGTAATATCTCAACCTCGTCAAAATGCTACAAAAAGCCCGTTAGGATTCCATGAACTTGCGCTGAGCTATGCCAATGTTCTGATGGACGGATGAGCTGCGAATGTATATCCGGCTACTGGTGTACATCTTCATAGCGAAGAGTGTGCGTCTAGTTCTCGCGAAGAGTATGTCGATTAGTTGTTCTTCTGATCGTCTGATAAACGGAGAAGCTGTGATATGTTGCTGAATGCGGATGCTGTACATTTTTCATTGTGGTGTGTGCAACTGATTCTCACCAAAATATGCATCGAATTTTTCAAAAAGTGTTGGAATAATTTATCCCTGGAAACACCAGATGCAGACCAGTGTGAATGTTCTACAAAACAACATCTCAATAATGACGGGATAATCTAAATAATATTTTCTTTTACAGAAAAAAAATGAAAAAGTATCATTATACAAAAAAATAAATAAATTGATCGGTCTCAAAAATTTCAAAAAGTAAACAGGCAGACAACTTGTGAACGGAATTACGTAAGTTTGAAAAAAGTTATTATTTTATTTATTATTTATTATTTTATTTATTTTTATGTTATTTAAGTTTCGCTCAGATTTTCTTATTTGTTGTATTATTATTATTATTATCATTATTTATTAGAGATGAAGGTATTTACATTTGTTATTTAATTTAAATTTTATTTTACATTTTGTTGTGTTAATTTCCTTTAATTTTTATGTTAATGAGGTACCCCTCTTTTATGTTATTACGATCTGGATTTGTAAAAGTCCCTGGTGATCACAAAATGAGTGAAAACGAAATGAACATCATTCCTTTTGATTTCGAATCTGGCATGAACATTCAATCTTGGTTAAACCATTTTGACAAAACATGCCTTTCTGAAAAGAAAGATGAAAATTAGAAGATTAAAAATATTTCAAAATATTTGAAAGGAGAGGCTCTGAAGGTCTTTATCAGTGAATGTTTACAATGTAATGCTTTTAACAAAATAACTGATATTCTTACTGAAAAATTTATTACAGTTCATGTTCCTCGATTTTCAGAGTTTGCTTCTATGAAGTTAAATGATCTCAATGATTTGGATAAGTACTTTCGAAAAAAGGTTGAAATAGGTAGACAACTTTGTTTATGTGAAACTATAATAGTACAGGGATTAACAGACGGTCTCAAACCTGAGTACCAGAATTATATGATTAGTAATCCTCCAAAAAATACAATAGACTGGTACCTAATGGCTAAACAGCTAGTAGTAATTCCTACTTCCCAGGTCAACAATAGTAATTCTAGGAGTAATTTTCAGAATTATAGATCATTGCCACAATATGATCAGGCACCTAGACATTGGGTTCGCCCAAGTCGAAATTTTCATATGCCAAATTCCAATTTTCATTCACAGAGCAATTTTAATGCTCCAAATTCTAGATTTATCAATCCTAGGTTGCCTACTACACATTTTCAGAGCAAATACCCAAGTAGACCATATCGAATGTGTTTAAATAGAGGTATCCAAAATGCTTATCACTGGGAGAGGAATTGTGTATTCAATGTGAGCCCTTTGCAATCTTCTGCACCCCCTCTTAGTCAACCCCAACCATCTACTGATAATATATGATAGTTAATTGTATCAGGATATGTAAATAACAGGGAACTACCTTGTGTGATTCACTCTGGCTCAACCATAAGTATTTTACCTTTTAAAATTGTTAAATTGTTAAATGCTAAAGTTATAAATATTCCACCTGTTATTATTGGCCAAGCCAAAGGAACTGTTGTAATAGATAAAGCTTGAAAATTATTGTTTAAATTAAGTAATGTGCAACAAAATATTAGATTTTTGATATGTAATACAAATTAAGATTATGCTATATAAGGTTTAAAACAATGCTGTAAGTTTAATTTAATTATTGACTGTGCTACATGTAGAGTATTACAAGGAGACCTTGTTTTAAATGAATCTAAGAACATATCCAGTGATAAATTAAGATTACTTCATTTTAATGTTAACTGTGATTATCAGAGAGTGCAACCCGATTATGGAAATATCATATCTCCTCAATCCTTTGTTCCATCTAATGTTGATAATTCTAAATTAATTGGGGACATAAATTCTATAGAAAATGAAACTTTAAGGGAAAGTATAAGGGATTATTTAGACATTTTTTCTAAAAATAAATTTGATGTCGGGAGAATTAATATTGAACCGCAACGTATTTTACTTAATTCTGACCTACCAATATCTCTGAGGCCGTACAGAACTTCCCCTTTAGAAGAAAAAGAGATTTCGGATCAAATTCATTCACTATTAGATGCTGGTTTAATTAAAGAGAGCAATAGTCCCTATTCTGCCCCTGTTACATTAGTAATGAAGGGAGAAGAAGGTAAGAAAACTAGATTATGTGTTGACTATAGAAAATTAAATGCAATAATGAAAAATGATGCCGAACCCCTACCTCGATGGAATTTTAGATGGAATTTTAGATAAACTGAGTAGTGCACAGTATTTTTCAACTTTAGATTTAGCCTCTGGCTACTGGCACATACCCATACATCCATCCGATACTGAGAAATTGGCTTTTGCTACCAACTTTGAGCTCTTTGAATGGTTAGTTCTGCCCTTCGGGATTAAATTAGGCCCCCTGATATTTAATAGAACCCTTAGAAGAATACTTACTAAATACAAAATAGACTTTGCTTGCCATTATTTTGATGATATCATTATTTTTTCTTCCTCATTAGAAGAACACATGCAACATTTAAACCAAATATTTGAATTATGTAGACGTGAAAACATTAAACTTAAGCTTTCAAAATGCAATTTTGTTCAAAGTAAAATTAACTTCTTAGGATATACCATCCAGAATGGCACATTAACTCCTGCTAATGCTAATATTGAAATAATAAAAAAACTAAAACCCCCTTCAAATGTAAAAGAACTTCAGAGATTCTTAGGATCTATCAATGTTTATCACAAGTTTATAGATAAATATGCCAAAATTCGAGTCCCTCTTAATAGATTACTCCGGAAAAATACATTATGGGAATGGAATACAGATTGTCAAAATTCTTTTCAAAAATTAAAAGATGCCTTAATAGCCAAACCTATCTTAAAAATTTATGACCCTAAGTTATCCCTCCATATGTTTGTTGATGCCTCACAGGTGGCAGTAGGTGCATTCTTAAAACAACCTGATAGTAATAATTTTTTACATCCAATTGCTTATTACTCTAGAGGATTGAGAGGTTATGAGAAAAATTATTTTACTACCGAGTTAGAATGTTTTGCCATCATTGACACGTTAGACAAATTCTATCATTATTTTCATGGTGTAAATTTTACCATTCATACTGATCATGCATCTCTTGTATGGTTAAAAAATACTAAACATCTGAGAGGCAGGTTATTTAGATGGTCTTTGAAGTTGAGCATGTTTGAATATAATATAGTTTACGAAAAGGGATCCACAGATGTCGAAGCCGACATGTTGTCGAGAAACCCAGTTTCACATTTTATTCAACCACTTACTTTTCTTCTGGACGTTAAAGAAATTATAGAGAGGCAGGAAAAAGATAATGTGTGTGGTAAAAATTATCTAAATGAAAATGGACTTATGATTATTAAAAGGAAAGGATTTCGAAAAATAGTAGTCCCCATGTCTTTAAGGAGACAAATACTAAATGTTGCTCATGAAAAATTTGGTCATTCTGGTATCCAAAAAATGTTAAATTTAATCTCCCTTAATTATTATTGGCCTGACATGACGCAAGATATAACCAATTTTGTAAAACATTGTGATATTTGTCAAAAGAATAAAAAACCCAGACAGAAAAAATTTGGCTTATTACAAGCTATGCCCACCATAGATCAACCTTTTGAATGTCTTTCTATTGATACTGTGGGAGGATTCAATTATTATAACTCCACCAAAAAATATCTACACATCAGCATCGACCATGCAACCAGATATGTTTGGGCATTTCCTTCCAAAAGTGTTACCACAGAAACATACACAAATTGCTTAAAACAAGTCTTCAATATTCAATTCCCTCAACAATTATTCTGTTTCAACAAAATTTTCGATATACAGGGTCCTCAAAAGGTATTAAGTGATAGGAATGCAGCTTTTACTTCACCTAGATTAAAAAAAGTTTTGCGGAATCACAATATTAGGCAACGTTTAACCACATCACATCACCCTCAAATGAATGGCAAGTGTGAGAGAGTGAATCAATCAATAGTTACAAGATTAAACTGTAAAGTTAATTCTACTACCTCCAAAATTCCTTGGACCAAACTTCTGACTGAAGTAGTTAATGAATACAATAATACACCCCATTCCATAACCAAATTCCCTCCTGCTTATTTACTTTTTGGCAAATTACCCTATGATTCCCCTCTGAAGCAAAATTATTACCCTCCTGTCCAGGAAGCCCTCAACATTGCTAAAAAACGCACGGATGAATTTTACTGGAAAAGTAAAAAATATTATGATAGAAATTATGTGGAGCCAAAATTTGAGATAGGAGATCTTGTTATCTATGAAGAATTCCATTATCCCAATACCAGAAAGCTCTCACAAGTTTTTAGTGGTCCCTATCAAATCCTTAAAAAAATATCTGATGTCAATGTTGAAATTAATAGACAGACTCAAAATAAATTTACTGAAATAGTCCATGTATCAAAATTACGCCCTTATTACCCTCGTGACAAATTAAAGTTATCCCATGAGCAACAACAAACTAATGTTAAATCAATAGCTTAATATTAAACTTAGTAAAGCAAAAATTAACTAAATTTAATGTAATCAAATTATAATTGACTAATCAATTCTCTTCTGTATAACAGTATGTTCTTGAATATAGGAATTCCCAAGAATATTACTGCCAATATTTTTGCTTGAGTTAACTTTTTATGCAGGCGTAAATTAGTTGATTTGAGTTAAAAGGTTCTTATATTGGATTGAATTGAATTAGAACAATAAAGTAAATTGGAATAGCAAATTAGATTAGAATACTACATTAAATTAAAATAATTGAATAAAAATTCACTGGATTAAATTAAATTATAATAATAGAATAAAATTCTCTACTAATAGTAATAGTTAAACTTATTATCCACCGTTCACTTCAAGGTCTTATTTTCATTGAGCAGCTTATGTTTCTTTTGTTTGACTGAAAACAGAGAGCACATTATCTTACTGAATTGTTGATAATTTTTCACAGATATTTCTTAGTTTACTATTTATTTATTTTGTTTCCTTTTATTAAGTATGTTTTCATTTCTCACTGATATTGAAAAAGAATGAGGAATTAAATTATATACAGATGAATTACTGATTTAGTATTATTTTGAAGTTGTTTGTTATTGTTGATATTATTATGTTGTTATTATAATTGTTGTTGTTATTTATTATGTGATAAGATTATAAAAGAGAATATTCTTGAGAATTGTGATAAAAGAGAACCACTGATAGTATATTAGTTGATGATAAAAAGTCACATCTTACTAGCAAAACATCTAATACTCATATCTAATTGATGGAACATTATTAACTGACTGGACTTCACTTAATAAGTGCACTTATCAAGCTATACCTACTTATCAAGGCACACAACTTATCAAGCATCACAAACCAGTACTTTAATTGTTTATTGAACTTAGTGGGGATGAAACTTTCTTATGTTTTTGAACATTATGATTAACTAGAATTATCCTACTACAGAATCAATACACTGTATTGCCGTAAACTGTATTACTGGCTAATACTTGACATATCTGTTCCTTCATATCCATACCAAGAAATTTTTTTTTGGAAATGAGAGGTCTATAACTCAGACTGTTACTGATTAAGAGGACTATTAGACAATTATACTTTTCACTGCTTAGACAAAAATGCTTTGTTTACTTCATTTTCATCCTTTTCACTATTTATGTTTGAAGAGTGAAAAAAAATTATTTGTTACTAACTTATTTATATTGTAATTGTATGTATTTCTGTATTTAAACAATTCCCACAGGTTCGCGTTTACAAAAATAACTATTGAATTAACTTTAATAAAATCAAAGAATTTTTGGCATTAACTAGAATACCAGATAAATATTTTGTAATCCAAATTCTTGCTTGCCTTAATGAACTTGTAGATCATCGGATCTACCCATCATTCGGATTTTTAGGGGGGGGGGGGATAATGTTATATAAAAATTTATTTCCTTCGTATCCTTCCATTTTATTCGCATTAATATTTTAAAATTAATCTAACTTCTGACATCATCAGCATTTCCTTAATTCTTAATAATATCTATTCCTATTTAAAGTCGTTTAAAAGTAATGATCCGTATATTAATAATTATTTTATTCCAAATCTTAATCTAAAATTTTAAGTTCATTCGTCGCTTGTATCAGCTCCCCAATCTATAAAATTCTGAGACGCGTTCTCATTTCGAATGTTTTTTAAAAGCCATTTTCTTTTTATTATTATTATTATGCTAAATTTTTCGCGCGCTGAGGTAGTTTCACTCCAAAATTAATCCGCTACCAGGTTCGGAATTCTTTACCGTCTTAGCTCCTCCTTCGTACCCTCATTTGCTGGGCTGGAGCTAGTCTCTCACTCATTGGTTTGTACGCTCGGGACGTAAATTACTGTATGTCTCCGCTGAACAAAACCAGGTCGCATCGGTCGGAGCACTAGATTTTTGACGTTTTTGGAAGTCTAAACAAATATGTGTCTGGTGTTTTTATGTCCGTAGAATATTCAACTGGCCCAGTAACATCTTAATTCAATGAAGTGAAGCAACGTTAGCCCGAGGGCTATAAGTTTTAGACCTTTGGAAATTGTTTCTGTGTTGTTCGTCTTCTAATAAAATTATTTGTCTGGAGATTGGCTGGATTTATTGGAAAACTTTGGTGGACTCATTTCATTGCCTTCCACTTCGCCATACTCGCTAATATCGACTGCAACTTGCTATATCGTTGAAGGACTGCCATTTTTTTTCATCGAATATTATTCATCGTAATATCTCAACCTCGTCAAAATGCTACATATATATATATATATATATATATATATATATATATATATATATATATATATATATATATATGCTTCTTCATACATATATACATGCATGTGTATGTCGTAAGCTAATTGCGAAATGCTACTTATTTATACACTAACCGGCCGCTTCTTGCTGCAGTTATCACGAGACATAATAACAACAGACAGACAAACTGAATGACAAACAGACACTAAAAATCTTTAGGATTTCCAGAGAAAACCTCAACTGATGTTTCGGAAATCATATTACTAAGGTAAATCTGCAGATCAATTTTTCAAGGCATCTTAATTTTTATCTCATTTCACAAAATATCTAACATCCTCAAATCCTCAATTTGATAATGTTATAGTATACGTATATTTCTACCCAAATCGGAACAAACCAATAGCGACAGCAAGGATACATTTCTATCATGAACGCATTTTGTATCTTTATATATTCAGCTTTCTAGTACAGAACGTGAAAAAAAAAATGCTTTATTTATTCAATTCGTCAATGATGCTCAAAAATGTTTATTTGCAATTTAGTTGCAACACATTCACTTACGTGTAGATATTTAAACCTATTGAGTAATCTTCCGTAATCTTGTTTACTGCCAAGTGGCTTCTTTTCGCATGTGTGATTTGCGGATTTTTGTGACAGTTCTTTAATAGTATCTGCATTTATTTTAAACTAGTGGGTGTCTAAGACGAAATGCTCTAATTTGAACCGTCTGTAATACAACATGTAATAGTTGCATTAAGAAGATTGAACCAACAATGGATACATATAGTTATGAAGTTTTGTTTGTGCAATCGCACCATTTATACATCTGCCTCACGAGTGGTACGGAGAATGTCTAATCGATACTCGATCTCTGCCCAGGTAGAAACGCTGCTTCCCACGCCTTGATTATCTTAGCATCGAGAGGGTCTCTGTGATACTCTGCACGGAAACGTCGCTGAACTGTAACAATCAACCCCAATTCTACACAGCACCACACAGTTTGCTTTTTCAGAATTCATTGTTATTTTTCAATTTTCAATACCTGAAATAAAAATCATTGCTGTTACATAATCAAAATTGCTACATCTAAGCTACCATGCACCATCTAACAAAATTGTCTTGGTTGTTTATTATATTCAGTAAGAGTGTTTAAAATTAGGGCGTTTCGCCTTGGACACCCTGTACATTATTGCTAGTATCGCTCCTGTTTGAAACTAACTTTGCGCTTTGATTCGATTACGTATGATTCATTAATTTTATATTTTATTTAAATGTCACCCCCCCCCCCAATTTTTCATAATCGGGAAAGCTACAACGAATGAATTACTTTAATAAATTTTATTTCTCTGACACGTTATGAAATAGAGCTGCTAAGCAATTGGTAAAGTAAAAGAGAAAAAAATAACTTTTGATTAACAAAAATATATAAAATTGAAAAGTTACAGTGATTTACATTTTTCAAACTGATGCACAAAATTACATCAAAAAATAAATAGATAATACAGAATGTCTGACATATGTATTGACAAAATTTCAAACTAATTGGAGTAATTTAAGACCCTCCATTGAGAAATTTTTAACATCCATAATATAGCATTTAAATCACTTATCCAAATGCGCCATTATATTTTCAATCATCGGTAATATTTAAAAATCGTGAGAATTCCCATAAAAAAGCAATATGACGTAAATCATTTTTAATTGTTGGCAACTGCTATAACGAAAAATGTTTAAATTTAATAGGAAAAGGCTGTTAGATTTTTGTTTTTTATCTCTATATATTAAAATACAATTTTTTCAAATTTTATAATTTTGAGCTTTATAGCAGGTATTCAGCTATAGTACACAAAGTTTCAACACTGTAAGTTACATAGTTTCTGAGAACCGGCTCTGTCACGGATAGACAACGAAGCGGGAGTAATAGGGTTTCGTGAGATGAACGAAAACCTAAAAATGATAAACTATTAATTTGCGTTAAATTATAGTAAGTCTGTAGATGAGATCCTTCAATATCATTTATTTTAATCACATTTTACATAATATTTAAAATCCATACGCAATTTAAGTTTTTAGCATAATGTATAAGGTTGAAGCATACAAAATTCAGTAAATGCACCTTTTGTAGAATTTCACGTAATGATATTTTTGCGTTGGTTGTTCTTGTATTTTAGTTAAAATAAAAAATCATCTTTCTCAAGGGTCTCTGTGCGCAGAACTCCACCCTCCCCCCTTGTCTCATTCATTTTACATTTGTAATTTGTAGTATATATATTCTTTTTTAGGAGTTTAGTGCCTCATTATAACTTATGATGTCATTAGCATAAGCATATCTATGTACAGGAGTCTCCAAACTACCATAACAAAATACTGACTCACGTAACAAGCACAAAACATCTGCATATATTGCAAAAATTCAGTAAAATCTTGTTTAGTAAATATTCATATGCAAATAAAATCGTAGTGTACATTAATATTGAAAAATTTAACTCTACCCTACATTTCTTAAACATCATCTTAAAAGATAACCTTTTTACTGGTTTCGTTTGAAAAAAACAGTTTTCGGGGATATTTTTATAATATTTAAATAGAACGCTTATCTAAATAAATCTAACTATTTTGATAGAAGGAGTATGCCAGAATCACACCATTAATTAGACCTTTTTTTTATATAAAATTTTCTCATTTTAGTTTAATTGTGACAAATGGCGTGAATTTTTATTATTATGTAAAATTTTCTCATTTATGTTACATTTATATATTAAGATATTATTTTCGAAGTTTTACTGTAGTTTCTATAGTACCGCGAGGCATACATAGATACATGCAAACAGTCAGAAAAAACTTTTCGTTCCTCACGTCGAAACCATCGCCCCCTGAATACTAGGCCTGCGCGCTGACAAAAATGGCCGGATTTTTTATTTCAGCCTTTGAACGATCCCTCGAACTTCAACATCAATAATTTCTAAAAGTTTTCTTCACCTAGTTTTCTGCGATCAAATAAATCAAATAAAAATTTTAGATATTATTGGTGTTAAAGTTCGAGGGACCGTACAAATGCTGAAAAAAAATCCGCCTGCGACAGCCATTATTTTTGTGAGTTCGCAGGCCTAGTATTCAGGGGGCGGTGTCGAAACCCCGACTGACGTGTTTCGGGAATTAAATAGGATTCCATGCAGTGCTGTTCTTAAACTACTTATACTTGAAAAAGTTTTAGAATAAAATGTATATTTTTTAGAGTGTTAAGCGGGACTCGGTGCTTCTGAACCCCCGTGGTCACAGTAATTTTACATTCGAAATTTCCTATAATTGTGCTATATCATGATCGTAGTAATTTGTGGAGTTGCATTTTACACTGTGATTTTGTTACGATTAGCATAAGTTTGGTCAGAGATTTTATGTTATCCTAATCTCGCAATACTACTTATCTGCTAACCGCAAAATGTCTGCAGCTGATGGAAAATTTGAATAAAATCATGTAAGATACTTATGCAAATATCCGTTGAACTTACTAGACATATTTAACTTAGAAATCTAACGTTTTTAAATTTGTGTTTGGGAAAAACAGCTTTAATGGTCATTGTATAAAATGCAAAAGTAAGATCTTATCTAAATGCATCCAAATCTCTTTAGACAAGAATAGCATACTAAAATCCCCTAAAATAGGCATATTTGAATAATTCTAACCTATCGGATAAATTATCCATAATCATGTCCATTAACAACTGACTGCTCAAGAAAACGTCATTTGGCACTATTAACAGGATTTTGTGACAGCGTTTTTGTATTATCCACATTCAATTTAAACCGTAATGTTACTATCATCGTTCATATTTGACGCAGACAGCGGTGGGCAAAAATACATCGAAAAACCATTTTCGATAAAAAATACAAAATACAAATTACTTTTCAAATTTTAACATTTCAAGATACAAAATACATGTATTTTCAAAATACATTCAAAATACAAATCACATTAATCCCATTGCGCCCTATCTTACACTACACATAAATGTTTTAATTCCAATGTTATGTTATAAATTTTTATTTACTGTATGGAGAAGCCTGTAACCAAAAATGAGGTCTGCACGGGCTGAATTTTCCAGACGCGGGCCCAGCCCGACCTGTAGAAAAAAAATTGGAGCCCGTCCCGGTATAAACGCTAAAGGTTTGGTTTGAGTCTGGCTCGGTTCATACAAAAAAAATATTGGCCCGATTTAAATGCTAAAATTTCGGTCCGAGCCAAGCCCGTACAATAACTTATGGCCCGAATGAATTTCTACAAAAGAAAAAAAATTACGTCCATGTGGTTAAACATTCTCTTGTACGAGGCATTCATACAATTGTTTTTTTATTTTAGATATTTTTCATGTTTATATTCTTCATTTTTTAGAAAGAGCCTAGAGCTGCGAAGTAGAGGCACACCCGTTCCAAAATACTGCCCTCCCTAAGTTTATTTCTGCCTGTGCCCATGTAAATTATGCCTATTTATATTTTTATGAATCTTTATTTGTACGCAAATGTTTGAGTTATCATTAATATCATTCATCCATTTTTCATAGCGTAGAGTCTTACAAATCTGAAAAAATACTATACAGAAATATCTTCAAAGACGGAATCGCGTAGGAGCGAAAAAAATCCGTTATAGACAAGTTCCCACCTTATCTAGTACATCACCTGCTGTAAATGCATAATATTTTTTCACACGTTTCATTACATTCATTCTGCATGAATCAACACATTTTTCCGTTTAAGACAGGATTCCATCATGGACAGGTTTTTTTTCACAGGTTTTCGTGCGCTTTAATTTTTTTGCCTAGAAATATATGTACTATTCTTCAAAAAATATAAATTTAAATTTTTAATTGTAGAATAATGGTGATTTAAGAATATATGCATTTTTTGCAAAAATTGTAAAACCAGGTCAAATTTTACTGCTTTTTGTACGGGCCAGGCTGGACCAATCATTTTTATACGATCTCGGTCGAAATCGGGCCTGAAAATAAATGTCTTCTCGTCATGACCTCTAGGAAAAATGTCCAGCTCCGGTTCGGTCCGGAAAAAAAGAAATCTGACCCTGACGTCCTGAGTCTTCAAGAAAAAGTAAAGACCTAGCACGGTACGGTACGAAAAGAATGATTGATGAACAGGCTCAATTGTTTTCGACCTGAAAATAGTGTTTTGGTCTTACACCAATTATCATTAAAAAAAATATTATTTTGAAATATCTCGAGTACAGATCTAAAGTCTAGCACTATGTATCACCAATAATTAATAATTTTATTTCATTAGGAGTTCTCAAGTATGTATTATCCATCTTTCCATGAGTCTATGTAACAACTAACTGCATTACGCTGCTAACATAGTTTAAAAAGTCCTTCCGGCCTGTACCGGGAGGAAAAGGTAGCTTTCCTATATCTTCGTTTTAAAATTTTAGCTAATGTTACACGAAAACAGCAAGTTAAAATGCAAAGAAACGTTTACAAAAGATTCGTTAATACTGAATTTGAATAAGAAATTCGCCAAATTATTGAGCAATAGCCAAATTGGCTTCATTTATGAAGACTTATTTTAATCGCCAAATTTGGCGATATTTCGCCAAATGTCGCCAATTTTGCCAATTTTGTCGCCAATGTCGCCAATTTTGGTGCTAACGGATATGAATATATAGTTTTATGATTGGGAAAATTATTACAACAATGAAAGAAAATAATTTGCGAGTAATCGCGTTAATGTGCTGTTTTGTTTCAAAATGTCAGCCACCCTAGAATTTCAAACTGCTCTATCTCAGCCATTTTTTAAGATAGAGGTAAACCAAAAAATGCTCTGGAATCCTCGTATCAAGGCCTAACACGTAATTAAAAAATAAATTTGAATTTTTAATTTTTTGTATATTTATTTTAGTTTTAAATTTTTAAATGGCCGCCATCTTGAAACAAAATGGCGGACCAAGCTGGCCAACGAACTCGGTCGAGACATTGGTGAGCTTAATACACACAATTAGTTTCATCAAAATTGATTTATAAATACGAGCGTTATCGTATGACATAGGTCAGATATATATATATATGGATATATGGATATATCTCTATATATAAATCAACATTTGAACGGAGGGTGGTTTTGGGGTCTGGGGGTCATGATCGGTGAAAATATATCGAAATTTTCAGGAACTGCTTTCCTCCGAACGGCTGCAATAGGTAGCTTTATACTTTTTAGTATTGAAAGCTACCTAAAATTCAATACTCAGGAAAACTCTGAATGGTCCTACTTGTGTATTACACGACGAAATTTTTTAAATCACATTGCAACATTAAGAATTATAAAATCATTTGCTATAACCATTCAACATAAATGTTTCAGTCGAAGATAAAATTCCTTATCGTATCAGATTTGAAACGAATTCAAAGACTAGACAAAACTGACAAGCATGTATTTTCCTGGTGTGAATGTGAATCAGTAATTTGCGGTTTAAACACTAGTTGTGGTTTAAACCAGCTTCAATTGTGGTACAAACCGTTTTAAAACCGAGATAGGTATTTTGAGTATTTTGAAAATACAAAATACATGGGAAAATCATTTAAAATTACATTACCAAAATACTTTAGTTTTATTTGTTTAAAATACAAAATACAAAATACAAATGTATTTCAAATACATGTATTTTCGATACTGCCCAACTCTGGACGCAGACCTCAGTTGAACACCCGATTATTGAAAATCTTCTAACCTTTCATTACATCATCCATACTTTCTGGTATATATTTTTTCATCGGCATAATTTAATCATTTTTTGTATATGCTATGAAATAGAGTTCCTAGGCAACTATTAATGGAAAATGGAAAAATGATGTGCGTACAGAGAAAATATCTCATGTCAGCAAACATTTTTTTTTCAAACAAGTATATAAAATTTTGTAAAAATTAAACACATAAATCAAAAAGTCTGACAAATGTATTGGCAAAATTTTAAACTAATCGGACAAATATAAAACCAAAAATTTCGAAAATTTCAGCATCCATAAATTGACATTTAAAAAATTATCCAAATGCGCCTTTCTTTCTTTGAATGAACAGTACAATTTAACAATCTTCTGAATTTCAATTGGAAAACTGTATGAAAGTACAATAAAATTATCTATATTTTCAGAACAAATCCACCAAATATAATCAAAACTATACAGCTTATTCCGGATACCTCAGCAACATAACTACCTAGTTACAAGCTAATCGGTTGCTTTTTAGGGTAGTTATCCCGTGACATATACACGGAAAGATTGACAGACAGGACCCAAAATCTTTTAGTATTTCCACATTGAGCCTGTACTCACGCGTCGGTAGTTATCACCAAAATACATGGAGCTAATTCCTAAATTATTTTCAAATAAAACTACTTGTTGGGAGCCACCGTAATACTTACCTATCATGGATATGCATAATATAAAATATGAAAATAAAACATGTGTAAACTATTTATAAAATGCATTGCAATTCAAATAAAAACGTGGCTTGATGACGTCATAAACTTTAAATCGAGGCTCACGAAAAAGAAAGGCTACCGCGGTGCTTTACGCGTATCTTTTTTTACAGACCGTGGGAGTCACATGATGCTCGAATCCACCAATGCAGGCGTACGAAAAGAGCATCACGTCACACTAGCGGTCTGTAAAAAAAGATAAGTGGAATGAACCGCGGTAGCCTGTCTTTTTCGTTAGCCTCGCCTTAAATGCTCTATTACTCCAAAACTGATAATCATATTAACTAACGGTTTACTAGGTCGGATTAAGCGTCTCATTTCCAATTAAAATATATCTTTGAATTGAAATTTGAATGAAATACAGAGTCAGGAAAAATCGAAGAGTGTGGAAAATAGGATTACAAATATTTCGGCAACTAATTATCCGGTCGACTTCATTCTTTATACAAAATTTATGTTTATATTGTCTTTTATATTCCCTCCTCAAATTTGTATATACCTTTTATCAGAACGATTATTTCGAGTCCGAAAAAAATAGTTCCGGATAATCGAGGTTACTGAAATTCAATAAGCTTTTTCCCATTATTACATACTCAGTACACACCAAATTTCAAGTCTCTATCTCGATTTGTTCGGAAGCGTTTACAGACACACAAACGGACGGCAATTTTTTTTCTAAAAATTTGTTTTTCAGTATCTCCAGTGTATGAAACGTGTAAATCCGTCAATTTTTTTTTTTCGATTTTCAAAACTATTACAAGATTTACCCTATACTACGTATGATGGGTAAGTAATTATTATGATGAATATGCAACGGTTTAAAATTATATATTGAAAATTCTTTGAAAAACATTATGTCAAATAAGAAAGTAAAAAAAAGAAACTGCATTAGCACTACTTGTCATAAAATAACAGAAAAATATTTTTTTTTTGTTTTTGTATTTTATACACAATATTTCACTGTAACAATCAAAAATAAAAAGAAACTATAGCTGAAATATTTCTCATAAAATTGCAATTGCCACTTTATTAAATGAAGTATAAAAATAAAAACTTTATTATTAAGTAATAATTTGAAATTTTGTGAATTACTAAACTTCTCAATCTGAGCCCCTACAAGTATAAAAATCAAAATGCTTTTTAATATATTTTACAATGTCAGCTAAAATGTCACTGCATAAAAATTAGATAGTTTTACAAGTTAATAAAGTAACATGTTTCTTATCCCTTCTCGTTTTTGATATTGTTCCACAGTGCACATGTTATTTTAATTTTACGCTATAATGATCTCAATTTGTTTTCAATAATTCTTCCGAAGTTATAAGTTAGAAACAGTTAATTAAAAAAATGTTTTTCACAGTCATTTCTTGAAATGAACTGTAACGCAAAACAGTAATCTTTTGGAATGATACACAGTTATTTTTTTAAATAATTCTCCAGTCACGCAGAAATTTGAGCTCTTTAAAATTGTTATTCCTATAAATTGGAAAGTTTGTTATATATTTCACCGTATTTGATTCATTATTTTGCTTTTATCGTATTGTTTAAAATATTTGTATCGTTTTTTACTTTCTTGCATGAAAAGTATAAAAAATTCTACAAAAGAAAGGAAGATAAATTATTATCTTTCTTTTAAAATGAAGAAATTAAAAATAAAAAGTTGTTTTGATCTGTACTAGTTGGAAAATGTACCTCCCTTATTAATTTTTCTTATAAATTCAGGTAATTTTATTCAATACACGAAGCTAAAATAGTCCCTTATAGATGATTCCCAGTTTTCGTCAATAATTAATTTGAAAAATTATCCAGCTGTTGCTAACTTGGCGTTATTTTTACCGAGTTATTTTTGTCGCCAAATTTGACGAGATTTTGCCGGTTACCGACAAGCTTGGCGGTCATTTGACGCTGACGAATATGACTATGTCTTGTTAAGCATATGTGAGTTGGAACAATGATTACAACAGTGAAAGAAAATTTGCAAAAAACAACGTTAACTGTACCTCATAAATTAAACCCGTTTATGAAGGCATCCCTTATTTTTAACACTTTCCAACACAGTGGAAAAGTTTTTATGAATTCGGTTTGTCCGTGCTCTATCTCGCGTAAATATATTAGATTTTTCATGCAATTCATATAGTTATTGAGGTTTACTTTGGCATGTTCGGTATTGAAAATGGAGAGCGCATCACTTATAGTTTTTTTTACAGGGACATTCAAAAGAATTCCGTTACGTTATGGTATTTGGGGAAATATCACTTGCGGTTTATTTTAATGATGTTACATAATTTCAAACATATTGAAATTGATATATATCACTGAGGTGCACTAGAAGAGGCTTACTATAGAATATGTGTGTATAGAATATGATGTGTCCCTGTTATAGCCCTTATCACAGGGACACTCAAAACATTAGGGTTTATAGAGAAAAATCGTTTGCGGTTTATTTTAATAGGTTTCACTATTTCAAACATATTGAAATTGATATATATCACTAAGGTGCATTGTAATAGGCTTACTATTGAATATTGTGTGTATAGCATTAATCGATCACTTACAGGGAAACACAAAAGAATTCAGTACTGACTGTTAACAATAATTGCTGTAAGTGC
This sequence comes from Maratus michaelseni, assembly GCA_963931845.1. Taxonomy (NCBI): domain Eukaryota; kingdom Metazoa; phylum Arthropoda; class Arachnida; order Araneae; family Salticidae; genus Maratus; species Maratus michaelseni. The sequence goes on from OZ007588.1 coordinate 309,016,894, forward strand.
GTATTCAGTAGCTGATCGCGTTTTTAAATTTAACTCCTTTTTTGTCTATTACTTGGTGTGTATAAATTTGATATATAATATACAGGGCAGCACAAAAGTTCTCGAGTACATTTCCGTTTGTTGACGGAAATTCCAAAGGGAAATTTTCAACTGTGCGATCCGTTTCCTAATTGAACTAACTGTTTCCCAACTGAAAACGAATTCTTCTGGTGAATATTTTTTCCTTACATTTTTATTAAAGTGATGTGTGATACATATACGAATGATTGCAATTTTATTATTGCATTCAAAGCGTTTGCTTCTTCTGTTTACCAAACATGCCTTTTTCTTTTCCGAAGATAATTAAAAACCATGTTGTGGAATTTTTTATACAACAAAATTTTAATCAATGGCGATAAAATGAAGCTTTATGCAATTTTTAGCCTCTTAATAAACTATATCAGTTATTTCGTATATTTCTAATACCATTCAAGTTATCTAATATCTAATATCATTTTCTTTCTAAAACAGTTTTTTTAATGATTAATTGTTATACTCAGGGATTCTGACAGATATAACAAATTGTAATGCTGACATTTGTTGCTGAAGCGTCAGTTGAGGACTGTGGAGACTCGGAATGTTTTTGGTGTCTCTTTCTCTGTGTTTACGACTCGCGATAACTGCAGCAAAAAATATCGGATTAGTCTGCCATTAGGTAGGTATGTTGATGAGGTACCCGGAATTATCTGTATAGAATTTGGTTAAATTTGGTTCATTCGTCTGAAGATAGGGAAGAAAAGTTTTTATCCCAGGACAGGCCAAATTGACTTTATTTGTTCTAATTTTTTCAATGTAGATGGTTATTACAAAAGAATCTTCGGGTTTCTGAAGCGTTTATTTAGGAACATAATTGGGTTACAACAATGAGTTAGTTATACATGAAAATAAACCGAAAGTATAGAAGTTTGAGGTCCATACTACAGATGTCCGATATGTGCTCCTTGAGTGATACGGCAGATGTCAAGGCGATAGTTCAGTTCGCTCCACACATTACTCAGCATGGTTGGCTGTGGAATGGAAAGTTCGCGTCTAGCGCGATTTGTTGATTTCTTGGAACTACGGAGGAAACTCTCTCTAACTCGGTTCACTGTTTCTTCAGTAACGCTTGGTCGGCTGGAACTTTTGCCTTTACATAAAAACCAGTTTCTTTGAAGTGTCGATACCAGCGCAGAATGCTTTGTTGGGTTGGTGGTTTGCATTTGTATGCCTTCCAGACTCATTCATAAAATATATCTTTTAGGCATATTTTTCTTTACAATTTCTTCTTTTGTGATAATTTTTTCTTTAAACTTCAAGTGAGAGTAATCGCGCTCAACTGTTTTGCGATTTGATTTTAACAGTTTCTTCTGTGCTTCTGATGACTATTTGTGGGGATCTACTAACGTCGAGTTGTGTACATATTGTGCATTTACTGATGGAATCATGAACAACTATTTTAAATGTACAAACTTATTTTGACTGAAATGAGTTTAACTGTGCTAAACTGTTCTGTGTGTTGATTTTAAAAGTTTCTTCGGCGCTCCTGATGATTACTGGTGGGGATCTACAAACGTCGAGTTGTGCACATATTGTGTAATTATTGATGGAATCATGAACAATTATTTTAAATTTACAAACTTACTTTGACTTTTCAACGAACTATGAACTCTACGTGTACATTGGGAACAATAAAAATTTAGCTATAGGTTACTTTATCACGCTATTGCAGTGTACCTGAGAGAAGTGAACATTATTTGAACTTTGAATTTATATCGAACTTTGATTTTACATGAACTTTATGAACTTTATACGAACATTGAGAACAATTTGTGCATAATTTTTGAGTTGCAGCACAGAACACTTTTTAAAAAGTGATTAGTGTTTTGTTCTATATTTTTATATTTTATGAAACTATACACAGAAAATTATTTTGTTATAGCTTTTTCTCTAATATTAGGCTTAATATTTGTTAATTTATTTTAGTTTATTTTAGTTAAAAGCAGGCCTGCGGCCATTTTTGCTTAGATCTGTCCCAGTGTGGGATGTTTTATGATTTGTATTTCAAATAAACGCCGGTGATCAAGCTCGTTCCCTTGTGGAACCGCTGGATGTTGGAAGGGATTTTTCCGCCAGGACATTTAAGCTATAAACCTCGCGGTTAGTGTCCTGGCTGGTTGTTCCTTGTTCCTTTGTATGCCTTCCGGAATACTCTCTGAACGGTTATAAGCGATTCACACTTTGAAAATTCTAGTACATAAAACGCTTTCTGCTGTCCAGTCTCCATTTTGAATATGACGTTCGCGCAGCAACCATGGCAACCACACGCGCATGACACATACGCAGCGCGAAACTGTAGTTAACGCCCTCTCGTTTGAGCTGTCATGGAAACATATACGTTTCCTAGTTCGCACGTAGTAACGTATCAAATCCCGATGATTCATTTGTAATAACCCTGTATTGTTAAGCATTCATCTTCCGTTCCTTTGTTGAATATATTACACACTAGCCGGTCTTCGCCCGTCTAAACGGTCGTTTTCGAGACACTCATCAGAAAAAAGATAATTGCACGTGCCGGCAACAATACAAACTTGGCGTTTCATCGTATCATTATAAAAAAAACTAAAAGCGTAGTCTTATTACGTCATTTGATGAGAAACTAAGTTAATTTGAAGAAGCACAAACAATAGATTCTTAGAACTTCCAAGCTGTGTTTTAAACAAATTTTAATTCATTAAAAAGTAAATTCACGAGATCCTTTAAAAGAATTTTTTTTTTCGTTTTATATACAGAACTTGCAAGCATTAAAAAAGAGACCATTTAAGTTTTGCCGTGACCATTTGACGTCACGCAAGGCACTTTTCCCTGCCTATTTCATTCGCATTTTTTTTATACCAGGCTACATCGTGAACAATTACCACCATGGTTTAATAATTTAAACGTTCCCGATGAATGAATCTTTCGTGTTTAGAAAATATACAGAAGTGTTAAGATTGTTTGTAATGATGATGTAACAATATTAGTCTGTAAGGTGCAACAATACAAAATTAACAATCACAATGGACTCAACAATGCTACAAAAATTACAAACACCTGGCATATGAAAACGTGAAGCGGGCATCTAGGTGCTGTTGATGACAGTCAGATGCTTTGCGCTTTTATTATATAGATTTTTCACTAAGAAAATAAAAAGCGATATATATACATATTCAACAATACAATAAAGGAAAAATGATAAATCTTACATGTAAATCAAATGCAGCGAAATATATATAGTAAACTTTAAAACTCATAAGAATAAAAATTTCAAAGAGCTAAAATTTTCACATGGCTGGAGAAGTATTTTAAAAATAACTATGTATCATTACAAAAGGTTAATGTTTTGTGTCAAAGTTCATTTTAAAAAATGACAGTATGGAAAACTTTTGTTATTTTGAAATAAATCTGTTCCTAACTTATAACTTCGGAAGGGTTTTCTAAAACAAATTCGTATAATTAAAGCGTAAAATTAAAATAATACAATATGGAACAAATTTAAAAAATGTGAAGGCATCAGAAACATGTTACATTATTAACTTAAAAATTTATCTAATTTTAAATATGCAGTGACATTTTAGATCACGTTGTAAAATATATTAAAAAGCATTGTGATTTTTATACTTGCAATGACTTAGTTTGAATTGTTTAATAATTCACAAAACTTCAAATTCTTACTTAATAATATATATTTTGATTTTATACTTCATTTAATAAAGTGACAATGGCATTTTTATGAGAAGTATTTCAGCTATGGTTTCTTACTGCTTTTGCTTGCTCTAATGATATATGGTGGATAAAATTCAAAAATAAAAAATAATTTTATAGTCCTTTATGACAATGAGTTTTAACGCAGTTTCTTTTTAATTTCTTATTTGACAGAATGTGTTTTAAATTTTAACATTATAGCATTGCAAACTACACATAACAAATTCATTTGCAAATAATTTAAAAGTAAGCTAAATATATTTAGGTTATAATTGCCGAAGCGTTAGTTGACACTAAATGTGGAAACACGAAACGTTTCTTGGGTCCTTTCTGTCAATCTGCCTGTGTATATGTATCACGGTTACTGCCAAAAAAGCATCCAATTAGCCTGTATAATGTAATTTCATAGATAGTTATGTTGCTGAGTTATCCGGATAAGCCGTGTAGTTTTTATTAAATTTAGCTAATTTGTTCGGAAAATATAAAACATTTTATTTTACGTCAAACAGTTTTTCTATTGGGATTGAGACGGTTTTTTAATTTACCATTCATTGCGTATGGTAAAGCAAGTGCGGGACGGGAAAACCTGACTTAACAGGACCTGGCCCCCTCATCGGTGTTTAGCTCCGAAGCTGTTGAGGGACACTGGCCCGTCCCCAAGTGTTTCGTGGTAGTTTCCTCTGATAATGGAATCCACCGCGTATCGCAGCGACCTATGTCGTCCACACATGGGTCTAAGGGTTCGGGGGGTCCGCAGGTGGCGTTCCCCCGACCTCCCGAAGCGCATACGGAGAGAAAAATCCGGTCATGCGCATTATAAGTCCCTCAGGACTTGGGTTCGCTGGTCGAAGACGGGCCGGGCACCCCTCGGGCTCCTGACGGTGCAGCCTAGTTTTACCATTCATTGCGAAGAAAATGACGCAAGTGTATAATTCATTTAAATGTTACACTAGAAAAATCTACAGATCAGGAGCCTGAACGTACAATTTTGCAAGACACTTGCCATTAATTTTGCAGATTGAAGACTTTAGTTTTTCCACGAGTGATTTTTACACTTTAATTCTTGCGATAAGGTTCTCGTTGTACAGGAAATTTTATCGTATCCTAAAAAAATACTGACATACCTATCAACCACAAAACATTGGTATTTCTTGCAACAGTTGGGAGAAATCTCATGCAACAAATTACTTATGATAACGTCAACTTCCCTTATTGAAGACTTTAGATTTTCTACGAGTGCGTTTTACACTTTATTTATTGCGACAAGCTTCTCGTTTTACAGGAAATTTTATCATATCCTTAAAAAATACTGATATACCTATCAACCACGAAACATTGGCATTTCTTGCAAAAGTTGGAAAAAATCTCATGCAACAAATTACTTATGAAACCGTCAATTTCCCTTATGAGACTCTAATCTAATTTAAAAATCTGTTGTTTTTGTAATTTTTGTTTTGAAAACCTTCTTTTGGTTGTTATTATAAAGTATTTGAAGGAAGAGCTCGTATCTAAATAAACCTAAATCTATTTTTATAGAAGAAGCGTTCCAAAAACACACAAAATATACGATTTCTTGCAAACAAAATGTTGTAATTTTAGTTTAAATATCCTCCTGTCGTTAACAGCTTGATTACATTTTAATGTATACTATGCACTTCTACATGATATTTTCTGAAATCAATTTTTTAATTATCCACCACCAATTCGGGTAAAAGCAATAGCGAAAAGAAGAATACTTTTCCATCACGGAAACATCCCCTTTAATAAAAAGCTACGCGTTGCTGACGACTGGCTTTTACGCTAATCGTTGCCACAGATTAATCTCAGAAAATGAAACATTTGAAGTTACTGAAAAAATTAATAGCGCGAGAAGTATTTGTCACGAAATTGTTCGACAAACTGCGTTTGAAAGGTAAAAAATTGTATTTTTCTTGATATAAATTTCAAATCTAATGATTATGCCGTTTTACAAATATTGAATTTCAAAAATTACCAAATTTCACAATGGAGTACCATAGCGAAACCTTGACGATTAAAAAAGATAATGATAACGACAATGTGTCCTGGCGTGTTTATTGGCTATAGCACGAGTCACAAATTATAGAAGCCATATTAATTATTCTGTTAAAATATAAAAGTGAATTAGGATGTCATGAGTGCATGATTTTTATGTAATTCGCGACAAATACTAGATGCGCCATTTCTTTTTAGTTGAGAATAATATAGGTTAATTCATGTTTTTAAAAAATGTAGCTATTAAATGTGTATAAAAAATATATAAAAGGTACTATAAACATGACCAGCAATTGTTTTATAGCAGCCAATATTTATGAGTTGGTTATCGATAATACGTTTTAAATATTTGTCATTTGCCCCCGCACGCTGCCCGTATAACGGGCTTTCCACTAGTTTCATATATTTTGCGTTATTACATATTTCAGCTTTCTAGTACAGAGCTTGACGAAGGAGTACTTTACTTGATTATATCGTACGTTATGCTCCAAAATGTACAGTTACAGGTCACTTGCAACACACTCGCTTATGTGTAGATATTTAAATTTATTACGTAATCTTCCGTAATCAAGTCCATTGCCAATGACATATCATAGCAAGTTGTATTTCACAAAATAGACTAGATTTTGTAAAAGTTTTTTAATAGTATCTACGTTCATTTCAAATTATATTGTGGGTAGCATCTGTCCCGTTTGACGATAACCTTGTCCTTTGATACGCTATTTTAAATTTTATTTACACTTTTATTTCCAAATCTTTCTTAATCGGACAAGTTTATACTGAATGAAATATTTTAATAAATTTTCTTTTCCTAACACGTTATGAAATAGTGTTGCTAGGCAACTGGCATAATAGAAGAGAAAATAATAATTACTTATGATAGTAAAAATATAAAAGTGAAAAGTCAAAATGTTTTTTATTTTTGGAGTAGATGCACACAATTCCTTCAAAAAATATATAGATAATTTCGAATGTCTGACATATGTAATGACAAAATTTCCTACTAGTCGGAGTAATTTAAAATCCCCATTAATTTTTAGCATTCAAAATTTCACATTTAAATGAGTTATCCAATTATAACATTTAAATAAATTTTCCATTTTCTTTTCAAAGAATGGTAAAATTTGAAAATCGTCTTAATTCCCCCTAAAAAAATTACAACGTAAACGAAAATGTTCTATATTTTTTCTAACGAATGAACTAAATTTAACCAAGAACTATGCGACTAATTCCGGGTATCGTGCTAACATACCTACTAAATTATAAGCCAATCGAGAGCCTTTTACGGCATTTACCACGAAACAGACGGACAGACTAATTGACAGACAGGCCAGCAGAAACTACACTGTTAAAAATTTGCAGCAAACTGTCCAGTCATTTGACCGTTTTTATAAAAGACGGTTACATGAACGTAATTTAACTTTATTATGGCCCTATTATTGCCCATATTATGGTCATAATAGAGTTAAATTACGGTTATGTAGCTGTTTTCTGTAAAAAACGGTCGAATGACTGGACAGTTTGCTGCAAATTTTTAACAGAGTAAAACCTTTTCGTGTCTTCACAGTGAGACTGAACTAAACTTTCGGCAATAACTTTACGTAATATCTAATAGCCTGTAATTAAATAAATATCCTATACCTATTTTTTTATAAGTTATATATATATTTATGAGCCTATCAAATTTCCCGAACAATAAGAAAAAAAAATCATGAACTATCAAATTGTGTAAAATAATAGTAAATCTGTAGATCAGGGGCCTCAACGTCATCTGTTCAAATGGTTTTATTTTCAATTTTCAAGTGTTATTTTAAGTAATTTTGTGCAGTTGTTCCAACAATATAAAACATTTCGAGTTTTTACTTTTATATTTTTTTATATTTTACTATACCTGTTGCTTAGCATTTCATTCAGTATAATTTGACCAATTACAAAACATTTGGAAATAAAAGTGTAAATAAAATTTAAAATAGCTATTTTTCCATAATCGATTCGATGGACAAGGTTATCGTCGAATATGATGGATGCTAGAAACAATATAGCTTAAATGTAGATACTATTAAAGAACTGTCATAAAACCTTTCTATTGTGTAAATTAAAACTTTCAAAAATACTTCATTTGGCAGTGGACTTGATTACGGAAGATTGCGCAATAGATTTAAATATCTACCCACAAGTGAATGTATTGCAACTAAACTGCAAATGAATATTTCGATGTATCACTGATGAAATGAATAAGTAAAATAGTTTTTGTCAAGCTTTATATAAGAAAGCTGAAGTATATAACAATACAAAATGTACGAAATGTTTCCATGAGCGAAAAGTATCCTGCTTATCGCTATTGGTTTATCCTGATTTTGTGGAGGATACAGTCACTAATCTGAGAAAATATCATGTAGTTTTAATGCATAGTCTACTTTATAAGGTGACCAATCTAGACACCACAGAAGGATATTTAAAGTGAAATAACAACATTTTATTTCCAAAAATATATTTTTCAGGATATCTTTGTCATGCTTCTGGTATCCAAATATATTCGAACTTATTTTTATAAAATATTATTTTAATTACCTTATAATGACCATCAAAACTGATTTTTCCAGACAAAAATTATAACAAGAACGAAAAATCATGCGTCAAGCATAGATTATATAGCACTTTCCAACGCTTCCAAAATAATTTTACAAATCATACCGTTTAATAAGCTAAAAGCTAACATCTAAGTAAACAATTTAGAAAAAGCATAACATATTTAAAAACATAATTTCAGGAATTTCCAACATATACAATATTCTGAAAAATATCCGAATACTTTTATTCAGCCCTGTATAGGATCTATAGATTTGTATATATACTACATAGGATGATAAATTTAGTTCAGTTAGGAAACGCGTAGCACAGTTTAAAAGTCTCCGTCTGGAGTTTGTCAATAAACAGAAATGTGTTCGCGAACTTTTGTGCTGCCCTGTATAGGATCTACAGAATTTATACACACCACGTAATAGACAAAAAGCAAGTTAAAATTAAAATCGCGTTCAATAACTTAAAACGCACTTCCAGGAATTATTGTTAACAGACAGTAGATAATTCTTTTGCGTGTCCCTGTAAATGAACGATGACTACTATACACACACTATTCCGTAGTAAGTCTCTTGTAATGCACCTTAGTGATCTATATAAATTTCAATGCGTTTAAAATAGTGAAACATTATTTAAATAAACCGCAGACGATTTTTCTCCATAGACGTAATGTAACGGAATTCTTTTGACTGTCCCTGTAAAGTAACTATAAGTGCTATGCACACCCTGTTCCATATTAAGCATCTTCTAATGCACCTTAGTGATATATATAAATTTCAATGCGTTTAAAGTAGTGAAACATTATTTAAATAAATCGCAAATGATTTTTCCCCATAGACCGCAATGTAACGGAATTCTTTTGAGTGTCCCTGTAAAAAAACTATAAGTGCTACACACTTCCGTTGAAATAGGGAACATGCTATAGATAACGACAATAACATATAAAAATTTCAGAGCAATCCGAGCATATTTACGGGAGTTAGAGCACGGACAGACGGCCAGACGGCCAGACAAACCGAAGTCATAAGCACTTTTCAATAAGGTTGGAAAGTGCTAAAAATGGTGATGTCTATATTAGATAACAGTCTCATAAGAGGAAATTACATTTTCATACTTATTTTCTTACATGAGAATTTTCTAACTTTTAAAACATATGCCGATGTTTTTTAGTTGACAGATAGATCACTATTTTATTAGAACTAGGGCATCTAACCCGGGCTTCCCGGGATAGAGAATATATGATGGGAAAACCATTTTTTAAAAATTATTATTATTGAAAATTCTAATAGAATTTTTACATTTAATATATATATATATATTTTAGATTGTCCCCTAACGGCACCAAACAGCACTTTTGTATGAAATATTTCAGTTATATAATCAAATACATTAAAACCGGTAATTTCGTATTAGCCTCGTGGCAGAAATTAATAGCCGATGAAATAGCTAAAAATTTCGTTGTCTACAGCAGTTTTTTTTTTTTTTTTTTTTTTTTTTTTTTTTTTTTTTTAATGATTATTTTGACAATTTCAGCGGTTTTAAGTGGTTATTTTATTAAGTGGTTATTAAAAAAAAGGCATTAGCAAAAGTCACAAAAGCAAAATTTCATTCGCAAAATGACGTCAGCGTTACGCACGGACACTTTTTTCCTTTATAATATAGATAGATAGGATAAAATCTCCTGTACAACTCTTATCGTAATAAAATACAGCAGTTTAAGACACACTCGTAAATATATTAGAAAGTTGAAATAGCACATAATTCTAAGAATAAGCAATTCAAGAACGTAATTGCATGGGATCGTGCGATATGTTAAGAGTTAATGATAAGAATGAATGATAAGAGTTCTTAAAAATTAGATTTTCCGAATCTTTAGGAAATTTGATATGCTTAGAAATATGCAAATAATCTTACATTATTAAATTGTGGATTTCATGATTTTAGATACCATATGAATTTAGGCGAAAATTAAAATGTCTTGCAAAATTGACGTTGAGGCACCTGATCTGAAGTTTTACTAATTTTAAAATATTAGCATTATGATTATTTTTTAAGTTAGTTTTAGTGGCTCAGGTAATATAAATTTTATATACAGATGCTTTTGAAGTATAAAAAAAAGAAGAAAGAAAAAGATATCACTACTTTTAACCTCTATGTAAGACCATTTATTTAAGGTTAGTGTCCCCTAACGTGAAAACACGCGCTCATAATGTTAATCAAATGGTACAGTTATTTTACAATATCTCGTTTGCATTTCAATATTTTTAAACGATTTTTTGCATTGGATAGCTGTGGTCGATCTCTACAGACTTTTTTTTTACATTTTCCCTTTTTTTTGCGGATTTTTTTTAAAATTATTTTGTAAGGATACTTTCAGTTTCGAAAACGGTTCCCTTAATTTGTTTATTGCGTATACATATTTATATTTTAGAAGAAATTGTCATACTGCGGAATAATTTTAGATTTATGCCAAAATTCCATAATTTTTTTATTATATTCTTTTTCATAAACTTTCCCTTAAAATATTTGCCTCAAAAAAAAAAAAAAAAAAAATCTGGATGTTTTCGTATAACGCATTAAATATCTTATAGAATTAATAAAATACAACTTAAGAACATATTAAGTGAGACACAATTGAGGGGGTCGGGGTAAGCGAATGCCAAGCCACATTTTTGAACTTCTGAGATATTTCAATTTGAAAATTTGATGAAATACTCAAATAAAGATATATAGGCTAAAGTTTTTTTCGCTAATGTCTTGGTAACATTTGAGATATTCTGAGTAACAATATGGCATTACTTTACTGATATTACTTTAACATTTCTTGTAAATTAGCTATCTTCATCGGGGGCATAACCATCTGGGGCAAAAACAAAACATGTCACATGTGCTGCCACCAAGTGACATTAGAAACAAATTATATGTTGGATATTATAATTTACAACATTAAATAACAGATAACACTGTTACATTTATTTCACCAAAAATGCGGCTTGGCACATTCTTGCTCCACCCCCTCAATTAAATACAATAGACCCAGCATGAGTGAAAAAATGATCTGGGGCAGGACTCGACGTTGGGACCTTCAGTTTAACGTGCTGTTGCTGCTCTGTCACTGAGCTACCCATGTCGATACCTTAGCCGGGCAATTTATCACATTATTACAGGTTGGAAAGAGTCACCGGCCAGCCAGTCATACAGCACGAGATGACAATAGCAACGATGAATTAATGGATATTCATCAATCGTTAAATTATGTCTGAATTAATATGTTCTTAAATTGTACTTTAATAAAGTATTCAGACGTATTGTTTATGTTCTTTAATATAAGTAATAAAATAATTCATTTAGAAAAAAATATTTCTTAAGAAAACCCCTAACAAATGTTACTTATGAATTAAGTGTATCTTGAATGTCTGAATTTCCCTTAATGTACTAATACAATAAATATTTTAAGGGATTATTAAAATAATTCACCTAGAAAAATTTATTTCTTACGAAAACCTCTAACAAATGCTACTTATGAATTAAATGTATCTTGAATGTCTCAATTTCCCTTAATGTACTAATACAATAAATATTTTAAGGAATTAATAAAATAATTCACCTAGAAAAATTTATTTCTTACGAAAACCCCTAACAAATGTTACTTATGAATTAAGTGTATCTTGAATGTCTCAATTTCCCTTAATGTACTAATACAATAAATATTTTAAGGAATTAATAAAATAATTCACCTAGAAAAATTTATTTCTTACGAAAACCCCTAACAAATGTTACTTATGAATTAAGTGTATCTTGAATGTCTGAATTTCCCTTAATGTACTAATACAATAAATATTTTAAGGGATTATTAAAATAATTCACCTAGAAAAATTTATTTCTTACGAAAACCTCTAACAAATGCTACTTATGAATTAAATGTATCTTGAATGTCTCAATTTCCCTTAATGTACTAATACAATAAATATTTTAAGGAATTAATAAAATAATTCACCTAGAAAAATTTATTTCTTACGAAAACCCCTAACAAATGTTACTTATGAATTAAGTGTATCTTGAATGTCTCAATTTCCCTTAATGTACTAATACAATAAATATTTTAAGGAATTAATAAAATAATTCACCTAGAAAAATTTATTTCTTACGAAAACCCCTAACAAATGTTACTTATGAATTAAGTGTATCTTGAATGTTTCAATTTTCCTTAATGTACTAATACAATAAATATTTTAGGGATTATTAAAATAATTCACCTAGAAAAATTTATTTCTTACGAAAACCCCTAACAAATGTTACTTTTGAATTAAATGTATCTTGAATGTCTCAATTTTCCTTAATGTACTAATACAATAAATATTTTAAGGAATTAACAAAATAATTCACATAGAAAAAATTATTTCTTAGGAAAACCCCTAACAAATGTTACTTATGAATTAAGTGTATCTTGAATGTCTCAATTTCCCTTAATGTACTAATACAATAAATATTTTAAGGGATTATTAAAGTAATTCACCTAGAAAAATTTATTTCTTACGAAAACCCCTAACAAATGTTACTTTTGAATTAAATGTATCTTGAATGTCTCAATTTTCCTTAATGTACTAATACAATAAATAATTTAAGGAATTAATAAAATAATTCACCTAGAAAAATGTATCTCTTTCGAAAACCCTAAACAAGCGTTACTTATGAATTAGGTGTATCTTGAATGTCTGAATTTCCCGTAATGTACTAATACAATAAATATTTTAAGGAATTAATAAAATAATTCACCTACACAAATTTATTTCAAACGAAAACCCCTAACAAATGTTATGTAGGAATTAAGTATTTCATGAATTTCTCAACCTCACATTATTTAATTTTATTCTAACTGCTGTTGATTCTAATATCAATAGCTTTTCATATTTCTTAAGAAATTTAATACGGTATTCCATAATCAGTACAAAGATGAATAATTTCAAAATATTTTTAATTCAAAATCCAGCATTTCAGAATTGCTTTCTCAACATAATGATTTTAATTACATGTACAGAATTGAGTAATGTTCTCTGTAAAAAATTCTAAAAATAATAATTATCAATATGTATGTGAAACTTATTTTATAAAGCGAATTTAAATAATACGAGATTCTCGTATAACATTCAATAAATTACAATTTGAAATAAACAGATTTTTAAGTAAACATTGCAATCAACATCAAATGATACACGCGATATATCATTTTCTTACAGTAATTCAATATCTACAAAAACAACTTTTCAAAAGTAAAAAAAGGCCAAGCGTAAAAAAAAGAAAAAAGTTGTGACTAAAAAATGGTGTGATATCAAATTTCCAAGCTATTATATTGCTTATTTAACTTTTTTCCATTAAATAAGTTATCATATATATAAGTCGAGTGCCTACGTATATGTTAATAGAAATCGTTTTCTTCTGTACTAAATACATCCTAATGAGTTTCTGAAAATTCAATTTTTTTCAAATTATGCATGATGGGCTTGGCGGCCATCTTTCCATATTTCTAAGCACCCAAATTTCTAAAGTAAAAGCGTAATATGTTTGCAATGTAATATGTTTCTAAAAATTTCGAACTTCAGATTCTAACTACGGACAGATAAATTAGATAAGACTGATATTTTGATAAATTGATTTTTACTAGTTTGAAATTAATAATTACTCTAAAAAATAAATCATAAGATGAATCTTTAAGATAAGTCATCATTATCGTAAGACACAATTTTCAGAGCATACAAGTCTATAAATGAAACTCTTAAATATTTGCTTAAATAACAATTTTGAACTTCGGATTTTAACTACGGATTTGGGTGGTTAGAATTTTGTGAATAATATGCAAAGATGGCCGCCAAGCCCATCATGCATAATTTGAAAAAAATTGAATTTTCAGAAACTCATTAGGATGTATTTAGTACAGAAGAAAACGATTTCTATTAACATATACGTAGGCAGTCGACTTATATATATGATAACTTATTTAATGGAAAAAAGTTAAATAAGCAATATAATAGCTTGGAAATTTGATATCACACCATTTTTTAGCCACAACTTTTTTTTTTTTTTTTTTTTTTTTTACGTTTGGCCTTTTTTTACTTTTGAAAAGTTGTTTTTGTAGATATCATTTCTTTTTTTTTAAATATATTGAACATAATTTAAATAATCTAAACATGAGAAATAATTTAAAAATACACTTTACTTTCAGTCATTGTTTAAAGGGTTAACTAGAAATACCAGTAGATTTTTCAATTAAATTAATTACACTCTTAAAAACAACATACTAAATGTGGCTTGTTATAATACTTGTTATCCTCCGTTAAAAAATATCACTGACTAATCCATTAAATGAATAAAAATGGAATATGTACATAGCGTGTCAGCGCTGCATTTGAAATCAAACGTGATATCACGCTCTTTTATTATTAGCACTAGCTGGCTTCGCCCGCTAGCGGGCCCCTAATTTACACCGGGGCCTCAATCCTTTTAAAACCTCAAATAAGATAAACCACGAAACTCCGACCTGGTTCCACGCTGCCTTCGGCACCGGATAATCCCTTAATTTGCACATCGAATTGTATAAACCTGTAAACAAACGAACTTCCGACACGGGTCTCCGCTGCCTTCGGCACCGTATAGCAGTCGTGCTGCGCACGCTCAAGTTCTATCTTCCACCTCCAGGTAGCGCAATCTGTTCTATACGAACCTCGGGCACTGAAATTGTTAAGGCTATAGATGTCGAGTCGAATGAGCTATACCCCGTCGTGATCTAGCCCATAGAACCAGAGATAAGAAAGTGACCCTTGGTGGTGAAAAAACGAACTAAAATCGGAAAGCTCTATAGATGTCGAGTCGAATGAGCCATACCCCGTCGTGATCCGACCCATAGAAACAGAGATAGGAAAGCGCCCACTGGTGGTGAAAGCTAATCGCGTTTGGGGGGCAAAGTGGGGGGATGAACACCGGAGATGCATAATAAGATTAGGCGGTCACAGACTTTTCCAACGATGTATCGCATGAGGGATATGTGCAAAATTCAGAAAATACCCCTCCCCCGCCCACCTGCATAATTTGATTAAGCGTTCACAGACCTTTCCAACGATATATCACATGAGAGGTGTCGGCAAAATTTAGAAAAGTGAACCCTTTGGGGGGGGGGGTGAAAGCGGGAGGATGGACCCCGAAGATACATAATATGAAGAAGCGGCCACAGGCCTTTCGAACAATCACATGAATAGTGTCGGGGGGGGGCAAAATGTGGGGGTTTCACCCGTGGTGCATAACATGAATAAGAGGTCACAGCCCTTTGTAACGATATGTGACATGACGGATAACGTTAAAATTTAGAAAAGTCCCCCCCCCCTTGTGTAGGCAGAACGCGCTCCGCCCCTCCCTATAATTTTTGACGCAGCTTTATTTTTAAAATTTATGTTATGTGTTATAAAATATCGTAAAGTTTCAAACAGATAGCCTTATTATACTTCCTAATTTTGTTCACGCTCCTCCCCATCCTCTCCCCGAACTGTGACGCGCCATTCTTTTTTATAATTTTTTTATCATGTGTTATAAACCATCTTAAAGTTTAAAACAGATCGCATTGGAATTTAATATATTTGCTGAAATTACTATTATATGTAGAATAATATAGAAATAAACCCTCCTTTAGATTGTAATTGAGATATATGAACAATTTCTAAAATTTATGAAAGCTGATTTTTATTTATTTATTTATTTATCTATTTATTTATTTTTTGTTTATTTATTTACTTTTTTTGCATTGCCCTGTGCATGTTTGGAATTTCTTAGCAATTTCTTAGATTTACATTATTTTATTCAATTAAACATTGTACTGTTACAATAAATTTAAATGGAAACTTCACTTCTAAAACAAAAATAATTTAACAACTGGATTTCATTAATTTATAGAAAAATGACTTGAAAGGTATTCCTGCGAACGAAATGCCTGTCCTTTACCGTTTTTTTTTTTTATTTTTTATTTTTTTATTTTTTTTTTATTTTTAGAAATAAATGAATCAGCTTTAATTCATTTCAAAAATTTTGTTTACGTTTGGAAAGAAATTTTAAATGCCGATAACTCTTAATGTATACATTTTAGAAGGTACATCTTCCCTCAAAAACTAATTTATTTTTAAAGATCTTTCAAAAACGTATATTATACATTTAAAATATTTTTAAAAGCATAAACACTACGTCTGATCACTTTATTTTACAATATTTTAAGAACACGCATTTTATCAGACAATTAAATGCACTAAACAAACACGAGTGAAAAATTGACCTGGGCCAGGACTCGAACCTGGGACCTTACGCATACCATGCCGAGCTCTGCGACTGAGCCACCCAGATCGATACGCTTGACGGGAATTTCTCATACTTATTCATGTTGGAAACAGTCATCTGCCACAGTTTGCAGTCATATTTAATTGTTTGATAAAATGTGTGTTCTTATAATTATGAAGTTTTATTTTTAAAAAATATATCTTCAGAAGAAAATGGCTGACTTGCAGATGAAATTTGATGTTGTTATAACTTGTAACTGATTTGTGCTATTATAATACAGACTAGCCGCCACTGGCGACCAGTTTGGTCTCCCTTAAATGTATGTTAAGCACTGTAACACGTTACTTTTATCCATATTTTTTTTCCGTAATCCTTCGCCAAACCGGAAGATTCTAAGAGACAAATCAAAAACTTTTTCGATCATGGTAGCATTTCGCATATTTTTTGTTGTTATGTATTTCATCTTTCTTGACAAAAACCGCTTAACCAACTTAAGCATTTATGCTTCATATCCGTTTGCTTATCAGTTGCAATATGCTTGCTAATGAGGAGATTCTTAAACATATTAAGTAGTTTTCTGTAATTGGATCCATTGCCAAATGGCGTATTTTAGTTAATACGATTTGGTGCAATGAAGTCTATTTTGTGAAAGTCTTTAATGATATCGACCATTTACACTGAACCATATTGTTGCCAAAATTTTTTTGTTTGTTTATTTGTTTCTCGCTAACTTTGGCTGTAGACTTGATTACGGGAGAATCAAGAAGAAAATCTATCATTATTCTCATTTAAAACGTCTTGAATAATGTGACATAATCGGAGTGCATATTATAACACGTAATTTTCGAGTATGGTTTGGTGAAACATTGAACTTTTGGAAGTCAGTTTTGATAATCACGTCAATATGTCACACCAACATTACCGCCTATAATTCTAATTACAGCAACCCGTTTTTTCTCTCTATATTGCAACTCTATAGTTAATATAGTGCCCCGGTGCGTCTACGACAGCTGTTCCATCAGAACATTTGATTTCAAAATAAAAGTATCGTTTCTAATTTGCACACGTGAAAAATAAAAGCTGGTATTGGCGATTTTAAAAATTATATTGGCTTGATTTGCGCCCAAATAACACAAAAGTACTTAATGATGTTATGTATTTTGTAAATGTATATTAAATTACTGTTTTGAAAGCGATTGGTCATTAATAATGGTAAATATGATTGGTGATTAACAATCATTTTCGGTTGTCTCTCTTCCTTTCACGTATAATACATAAATACCAAATTAACTGACAATTTGTTTCGAAATTTGATTAATTAAATATCATTACATGAGTTGTATTTGTTTACATTCAGCTTACATCAAGAAAAGATGAAGAATGAAGTTGAGTTGTATAGCACATAATTATGGTAAACTTTGATTGTGTCACTGGTACGAATTATTTTTTTGACACCAGGCAGCGCTCCAAAAAATCTTTCATGGAAAACTAACTTTACGAACGATTATCTCCATGGTTTAATGGTTTAATATTTTAAACCTTCACGACGAATGAATCTTTTTTTTTTTGTTTACTTTCATGGATAGAAAATTTGAACTGCGAAGCTAATTTCAACTGAAGTTATTGGAGAATATATACATAATTGAACGTAAGTCATCTCTCAAATATTAATTTATTTTGAACGATCTTTCTAAAAATGTCAAATTTATGAAGTTTTATTCGAAAAAATAATTTTTAATAAAAATGGCCGCCTGGCATATGAAAAAGTGAAACGGACATTCCGGAACTGTTGATGACAGTCACATGACTTACGGTTTTATTATAGAGATAATACATGGTCGTTGGCATGTTTTATCTCTGTTTTGGCATAATTTTTTAATCGCCAAGTTAATTAACAGTTTTTTGCTAATTAAGGATAGAAAATAATACTTTTTTACACTGAATTTTATAAAAGCACATAGATTACGTAATTACTTGTCCAAAAATGCAATCCTTTTTTTATTCTGCCGAATATTAAGGTCTGTAGGTTGTTTGAAAAAAAAAGTTTGACGAAGAAAAAAGTGATCATTTTAAGTAACTCGACGTTTTTTTAAAAAAGCTATATCTCTGTTTATAAATCACTTATGAAGATGAGTTTGGTCTTAAATTGAAGAAATTCTTCGTTAGATTCTTCTAGTTTTCGTTTTTTTTTTCTGCGACGCTTGGTTTATTTGTTATCTGATATTTTAATCTGGCATGTTTTGTCGATTTAACATTGCGAAGTTGATTTCTGTAAATAAGCAGTAGCGGTCTAGTTCAGTTCTTGGCGTTGTTTGTGTGGTGTTTTTTTTTAAGCTTGGCTTGGCAGAGCGACCGCCCTTTTCTTACAGTAATTCAATATACGGTTTGTAAGAAATTCGTCAACTTGATTTATGAACAGCCAATATAAACATGTAATTCTATCTTTATAACAATCTTTATCTTCAAATATGTGCAAAATTCTTTTCCTTTTTTTATGTTAATATTGCCAAGAATATTGTTTCACTTTATCAAAAAATTTTAATATTTTTCTAAATCCTCATTTGTTTGCATTTACCTTCATCTATAAGAAATTCGTACAGGACTATTTTTTTCAAATACATTTAACAATATATAATTTTCTTACGATTATGAATAACAAATACCATATGACACCGTGTATATATTTATATTTAGTAAGAAAAGTCTGTTTTTGTGCCGAAATACTCTAGAAATAAATGCATGTTTATTTGAGGAATCATATTATTTCTGTTGTCAACATCCCATTTTCTATGCATTTACAAAACGCACAACATTGAAAAACGTATCATTCGAAAGGTTTTTAATCCGGATTCTGACATAGTACACTCGCATCTCGTTAAAGCATGCTTTTTTATTTAAAATTGCAGTTAATTAAAAATTAAATCAGCATTGTTTTCATAAATAAAATTAAGGATTTTTTTTCAAATCAATGTTGCCACAAAATATACCGCATTATATGGTGTTCAACACTGATTGTAAAACAATAAATAGTACAAAAAATATAAAAAGGGACGTTTCCGCCCGGGTTTATTTTATATTTATGATTAAAAAACAAAATTAAAATTAAAAAGTTTAAATATATATATACCATCGATCGATCAAATCAGTAGCATTTCACGTGTAGCCTAAAATGTATGCTTTTTTACGTTAAATTAAATTGTATTTTATATGTACTCAATTTATTTTTCTTTGTCTCGTGTTTTTCCCGAAACAAATGACGTCATCCTCTAATGCATTTAAAGTATGATTGTTACATTTTTCAATCGAGTGCCGTTTGCTATCTTCGACCAGTTTTTACTATCACATTGAGGGAATGAGATTATGACTTTGATAAATGAAATTATGTTATGGCTTGACTAATGTTGTTTGTAGATAATTTTATCCTTAATTTTTCTTTAGAAGTTTAAACTATCTATAAAAATATTAGATATTTCTAAAAGATATAAAGCTAGAGTGTGAAATCCTCGCACTGGTACACTGGTATTTACAGAATGCCCACTAAAGTCCCTTGCCACCCTTTTAACTTCGGAACGGATGCTGCTATATTCATAAAAGTAGTGTCTACGTATAGTAAAGTAGCCATGCGCTGCTGAATCAAACCACCTACGGCGTCACCTGGTGGAAAACTGCGAAGTTGGCATTCCTATCTCAAAAACGGAAAGAGATGGGAAAAAAAGAGATTTACAAAGTTGTAGAACATCATCGATTTAGTACGAAAAGGCACCTTGTGGACATTAATGCGAATGATAGAACGGTTAAAACGCGCATTTGATTTTTCGTGATTTCCTGCACTGTGACGTCACGAAACATCACGGAAGGAGAAATGATTATCTTTCGGATAAAACACGACACTACAATGTGGCACAGTCGTATCGCTTGTGATTCCCAATCAAAACGAAGCATTACGGACGCTTGTGCCAACGTGTCACCATCCAACGTGGGCAACGTGAAATTCAAACAAGGATCAAAATGTGCGTTGCAGCTGACGCTCAGTGGGGCAAAATTCGGGCACGGTTTTATTCGAATTGCAACACATTTTATAAGTAGTTTACACGTGTTTTATTTTCATATTTTATAATATTCATATCCATGATGGGTAAGTATTACGGTTGCCACAAACGACTAGTTTTTAGTCGCTTCAAAAATTGTGAAATTGTAAAAGAGTAGTGCATGTGTTAGAAGATAATTTTATTGTCAGAGTTGCTGTGGTCTTCTTACAAAGCTGCGTGCCAGCAGTTCTTTGTGCAAAGTTATTTTTCCGAAAATGGCAGCGCTTTTGTTTTATTGACGTATATAGTTATATTCTAAACAATAGTTTTGTAAAAAAAAAGAGGGTTTAATTAAAGGGTGATACAGTTCACTTTTTTCTCTTTGTAGGGATCGGGCTCAAAGTAAAAATTTATTTATTTACAAATTGAAAAATTAAAAAAAACTTGCTATTTCAAAAACAAGGTTGTAGTCTAAGTTTCTTAAATAGTTTTACAACCCTTTGAAAATCAGTTTGAAACAGGAATGAGTTGTTATTGATATGAATATAAATACTCTGTGTGATTCGTAAGCTTTTGCATGGTCGGTATTATTAATATAAAGAAACCGTGGGCTATCTATCTATCGTCGCTTTTTATTTGAGTTTCTTTTCCAGAATTACCGAGAAAAAATGTTCATGTCTTTCTGCCGCAGTTGTACAGTGATATTTTAAAATAATAAGAATTTTGAGTTTTGTTAGATTTCTGCCAGTGGTTGGGTATAATTAAAAAAGTTGCCAATTTAAAAAAATTTTCAGGGACATGAAAATCACGAAACGTTGTCATGAGGGAATGTTTACAATTAATACTATTTCTACATAAGAAAAGATTTTTAAATGAGAAAATTATTCTTGAAACAATTTAAAAATGTTATTAACAATTTTCTACTGCATGCTTTCGGTATCTATACAAATTCGTCCCTTTTACTTTTAACTTTTGAATCGTAATTAATATTCTTCAAAACACCTGTATACGAAATGTCATACAAATTGAATAGCTTTCAAAACATTAAAATTTTTAGTCCACCATATTGGATCTCCCACTTTTTTTATTATTTTAACTACGGAATCGCAATTAGCATCCTGAAAAACACCTGTGTACGAAGTTTCGTCCAATTTGAATAAAATTTTCATATTTTGGCCAGCGTTTCGGGATTTTGCCCCACTGTGTGACGGTGAGAAGTTTCAACATCTAAAATAAAGATATATTGTTTCAACTAGTTGTTTTTTTCTTTCTAAGATCGTTTTGTCATGCCACAGTGTAGGAAATCACGAAAAAAACAAACGCGCGTTTTAACCGTTCTATTCTTTGCATTAATATCTAAAAGGTGTCTTTTCTTACTAAATCGATGATGCTCTACAACTTTATAAATCACTTTTTTTCCTATCTCTTTCAGTTTTCGTGGTAGGAATGCTAACTCCGCAGTTTTCCAATCAGGTGGTGCCGTATGAGAAATCATTCAGTAGCGCATGGCTACTTTACTAATACCTAGACACCACTTTTATGAATATGGGTCATTCTCCAAAAAAAGGTTCTATTACAGTCCTAGCATCATTTTAAAAATTTTGCTTTATTTATTTGTGATTTTTTTATGAATAGTTAAAGAATAGAGAATCTTTTTATACAATTTACAATTCTATAGCTATTTCATTTTATGTCTTAATATTAAGTAATACATGTGAAACCTCACCTCCGTGGTTTGTCCTCATTCACATTTTAAAAAATTCTTCTATTACAAAGTGAAATAAATTAAATGTTAAATAGTTTTTATTGTGAATTCTATTTTAAATGAATATTGGCCAATCTAAAAATTGGTTTCAATAAATTAAATAATTGTTGCAAATGCATTTTTAAGTTATCCTTTTGTTTGTCCCAAATGAAATCTCAACTCCATTACTTTCAGGTTTTAGCTTCAAACATTCATTCATAAATGGCAGTACTTGTCAATAATTTGTATTAGAACAAAGGAAAGAAAAAGCCTCTTTGTTAGCTTTGTGGGGAAGAACTGTCATTAGCTCTCAGTTTAAGTTTAGTTTATACAAATATATAGAAGTTCTGTATTTTGTCTTTTGGGATACTCCACACCGTTACTGCCAGTGAAAGGTAAGCAATGCATTATATTTATTTATTTTACATTTGAATTTAAAAGATATTGCAACACATACAATCCTGTGTAAATGATATTAGTTTCAATTCAAATATTTACAAACAGTGCACAATTAAATGAAATATCCGCACCTCCATTACCCCCACCTCCGTTACCTATACTAATCACGGAGGTGAGAAAGTGAAATAGAGGTGAGATTAAATTAAATATGAGTACTTAAAATTAATCAAAATGAAAGTTAATTGTTTACTTAATAATTATTTAAGTAATATTGTAAAATAAATGTTGATCCAGTTTATTTCTGTTACTGGATTTATCAACTGTAGTCTAGATTTTTATTTTAGTTGCTGTAAAAACATTTCATGGCTTTCACTAGCTATGTTTTAATAATTTACCTCTGTTGATTTAATCCTCAAAATTTCTTTACTCGAAGTAAGCAAAAAAAGTGCAAGACGACTATTATAATTCAGAATTTTTAAAATAATTTATTATAATTTTAAGATTAGAGTTCATAATGATTGTTAATTATTTTGTTTTTGATCATTTTGAAAATATAAAATTTCGGAGCAGTATATGTATTTGTTTTTATTTCAATGTGTTATATTCCTTACTATACCCATAAAATTCTTATTTAATCCTTTCAGGGGCAGTGGTATATTTATGAAACCATTTAAGTTGAATTCCCAAACACCCCAATGGCACCAGAATTTTGCTAAAATCTTTCCCATTTAATATGTATGTCAAATATAGCCTTTTTTTATTTCCAAATAAATGTTTTCGTAAATTCCGGTGCCAGTCATTTATTTCAACATTTTAGTACTGAAAGTACTTTGTCCCTGAAAGGGTTAAAGTATAATAATGGTGTGTTCAGTATGGAATGATCATCCTCAAGTGTGAGAAAATATATTCATGTAGATTGTTTTAAGACTTTTTTCTTAAGAATTTATTCAGCCCCTTTTATATACTTAAAAATATATATCATTCTTCACCTAATACTTTTGTAAACAACTGTTTTAAAAACGCCACCCAATTGATTTAACGAACTTATTTAAAAAATGTAGCTCACGTATTCATAGTACATAATTTGTCATCTTATGTGATACTAAAAATGACTTTGAATACGCTCCAAGTTAAATTTTATTTTTTGAAAATGTCAGTATCCATTTTGGCCCATTATATAAAATCCACTCATATATTACTGCTATACTTACTGTAATAACATTTTCTGTGTTAATTTTAGGAATTTTCAGTTACTTTTAATAAATATATACATTTATAATAATATACACCTCAACTCCGTTACCAAAGTTTCACCTACGTTACCAGTAAATTTTTTAAATATTTTTTTATTAAATAAATAAAATGAATTGAACATGACCATACATTTATTAGTGTTCTTCACTTGTTTATAAAACCCAGGAAAAAATTAAGTAAATAAAAAAGAGTTTTGAAATTAAAAAAAAAAAAAATGAAATATGCCCTTTTTTGAAGAATGACCCATATAGCAGCATCCGTTCCGAAGTTAAGAGGGTGGCAATGGACTTTAGTGGGTATACTGTATATAATGCCTGAATTATAAAAAGGGTAAAAAGAAAAACTTTTTAGAAAAAATGTGGAATCATGACCTTAGATAGAATTAGATGTCTGTTTTGACGGTTCATATATCAAGGTGACGAATTTGATGTAAAAAATATATTGAATTACAGTAAGGAAATGATATATCGCGTGTGTCATTTTATAGCAAAATAAAGAAACGTAACAAAAGTATTTTCTGTTGAAATGGATGATTCTAATAATATTCAATGTAATTCCTTTTACTCAGCTCATTTTCGAAAGAGATCAAATGCATTCTAAAGAATTAAAAATAGATATAAGACAGGAATGTTTATTGTTTTTCCTTTTAAGCAGTTTTTGAAAGAGTAAAATAATTATAAAATGTTATAAAATGTATATATATTCAAACATATAATGTAATTTATAGCCTTTCGAATTTTAACCATCAATTTGTGGTGTATTTGTGTGGTTTGTTTGAAAGTTAATAAAATGCACTGTTAAACCTTTTTAACGTATTCGGCAATATATATATATATATATATATATATACAGGAGTTTACAAATTTGATAAAATCTGATAGCCAGAAAAAATGCTAGTCGCCAGTAAAAAATATTTACCCCCCCCGCCATATCCCCTTCCCAGTCATTGATTAAATGAGTTTAAGAATTAATTGAGAAAAAATAAATAATCATAGTTCAGAATTATTAGTTACATAGTTTAGAAAGTGTATAATTTAGAAATATAATATAAGCTATGTTTTCTAATGAAACTTATAAAAATTATAATCGCTATCATGTTGACAACTTATATAAACACAAAAAGCAGATTTGAAACTTACAAAAAAACTTGAGCTTTTTTTTAGCATTGTATCCAATTTGAGATGCCAAAGAGGCTGGATTGACACTATTTCTTAATGTTTTATTGAAATATACCCTCTCTCCCCACATTCTAATCACGTGACATATACTAGCTGGCTATAGCTGAAAAGAATGGTGTTTTCTGTGCATGAGTTGGGAAATGCCTTTTAAACTTGGTTCTTCTATTAAAAGTACGAGAGAAGAAGAAGATCACTGCTTGCCGCGCATACGTAGGGGTGGGGGAGAGCAAAGGAAATGGCATTTGTGCTCATTTCTTATGCTAATTTTTATACAAAAATCCCCCCCGAAAGATTAAATAACTTGGTCGCCAGATCAAAAAAACTGGTAGCCAGTGGCGACCTGGCGACCGCATTTGTCAAGCCCTGTATATATATGAAAGCACGTGTGACAAACAAAGAATAAGACATTATAAAAAACGATGGAATGGACACTGTAGGAATTATACTTAATAGGATGAAAAAGCAAAAAAATGGAAAACTATAAATATCTTATAGAATTTTCACAAGAGTAAATATATGTTATTTCATCAAATATTGTCAGCATTATGCCTAAAATCGACAATATTAAGTCCTTAATAACATATATATATGAAACAAGACAATTAATAACCTACATGAGTTCAACTAACAAAATAAATAAATAAATATTCCATTTAAATAGAAATAAGATAAATAAACATTTATTCAACTTAAATAGAAATTAGATCATAAAATAATGTAAAAGACTCACCAAAAAAAGACTAATATTACTGTAGATTGAACAAGATTATAAGTACTTGACTAACAGCCAGTCATCATTAACACAAAATGGCTGCTATATCTGTGCAAACATTGCTTTGAAAAAAAAATTATAATAAGAAATAAATTGTTTAGTGCTACCATATATATAATATAAAACAATATATGGCAGAGTTTACATCAGTGATAACAATATCATATATAGTTGAAGTTTATATACTGCAGTCATGTAACAGTCTTAGTACAGCAGGAAAAACAGCATACAATATCGTAATGATTTTCCAATAATAGGCAATACAGATTAGTAATAGATGAATTTATTTAGTCAAACCATAAGAGAATGGCAGACAAAATCATCAGAGATCAGACAGATGTTGATATTGTACGAGTAAACAGGGTGGCATGGTTTTACTAGGCAAAACAATTCACATATAGGTCCATCAAAGCATGCGCACACGACTTTTAAATCAAAATGCGTAAGAATGCAATAATTCTGCAATTTGCAAGGCAAAAATCTAATCAGAAAGCGAATTACGGCGAATTTATCAAATATCTGTTATTCGATTCTCCAAAGAAGACGGGAGAATGTTTCTGAAAGTTCCGAATTCGAAATACATTGAAAGAATTTTAAGAGAAAAGAATTACGAGTATCGAAAGGGAAATTTTGAGAAGGGAAATATTACTGACGAAATGCCATAATGAAAATAAGACATACGCGCAGGAAATGAATGAGATTTTTTTTTAAAGGGAAGCGATATCTCTATTAATAAAAGAAATTTTCGCTGATGTGTCTTTGTGTCTGTCTGTGTGTGTGTGTCTGCTTGTCGGCGATAGATAGGAAAATCTAGTGCACCTAGAAGCCTGAAAATTTAGGTGAGGATAGTCCAAAACCTGTCCTGGTGCGCGTGAGAATATGAATTTTAATATTTTGAAAAATAGTCGAAATATTAATAAAAACTCATTAAACATCATTTTCAAAATGCCATATTTTTCTGAAAATGGTGCAAAAGAAATATCAAAACCGCAAAATAGGGTCTGAAGAAAGATTTTGGGTTTACACGAAAATGTCTGGGCTACCAGAATCACTTTTAACTACGCCTTTTAGAAACACATCGAAATAACAAAAACTGTTATGCCTATTGACACGAAAATTTGCAAATCTAGATTTAAAAAAAAAAAAATCCGAAATACCAAAATTTAAAAAAAAAACCATCGGTAACTTCTCTAGATATTAATGACATATAATTCACATTCCTTTTGAAATTAAAATTATTTTATCTTGCAATGACACCTTCTTTCATTTTGAAGGCTATCATTTACACACTCAAAATGAAATCAACTACAAAATA
Source organism: Maratus michaelseni (assembly GCA_963931845.1). NCBI lineage: Eukaryota > Metazoa > Arthropoda > Arachnida > Araneae > Salticidae > Maratus > Maratus michaelseni. The sequence continues at coordinate 309,044,249 of OZ007588.1, forward strand.
AAATGGAGTACTGGGGAGTTTAGGGGTTCTATAAAATTATTAAAAATATACAAGACACGGATTTGAAAAGTGGTATGTATGCGCAGACTCATATGCTAATTACAAATTTCTAAAAATCGAAAAAAATGACCGGTAAGTTTTTATTTTATCAAACATATTTATTCACTCACTTTCAATAAACAAAAGATACAAATAATAAACAATGCTTTGAATAATTAAAAACCGCACTCAAAAAATTTAACATATGTTCAAATTTTTAAAACTATGTAAGATGGGGATTTCAAAATTGGTATATATAAGCAAAATCCTATTTTATTTAAGAAAATTCGAAAAATAAAAAATATCAACCTGTAAATTTTTATCGTATCAGAAACCTGATTACTTTATGAAAAATAAATTTATTCTGCTTTTATGCTATCTTGCATCCACAGACCTTAGAAGGGGAGGCGGGGGGGGGAAGCTTTAATTTTCCCTCTTCAACCCTTGGTTTCTACTATTTCAGAATAATAATCTCTATAGGGAAGGGAAAATTATCTCGGGTTCTATGGGCCCGATCACGACGGGGTTTGGCTCATCATTCAGTCAACTTTATTATCGATAACCTTACAGACTTTAGTTCCGCTTTCCACCACCTGGTGGCGCATTCTTATCTCGGGTTCTATGTGCCCGACCACAACCGGATTTCGCTCATTCAACGTGGTTTTCGATTGTGTAACAGATTTTAGTTCTACCTACCACCGCCAGGGAGCACATTCTTTTCTCGGGATATATGGGCCCAATTTAAACGGGAATTGGTTCATTCAACTCCCCTGATACATCGGCACCCGTGTCGGATGTTCGTATATAACAGATTGCGCATTCAGAGAATGGAAGGTGGAACTAAAGGAATAAAATGAATTCAGTAGTGCGTGCTGTGCACGCCTGTTATACGCTGCCAAAGGTAGTGGTGAAACGTTTCGGGGTTTTAAATCAAAATGCGCCCCTGTCGGTGGAAGGTGGAAATAAAGGATTTTCCTATGCGTGCGCAGCACTTTTAAAACTTATTTTCATACAAATTCGGGTTAAATATATAATAAAATCAGACAAACGTGGGGCTTATTATCACTTGCCCGGGCAAAGCCGGGATGGTCAGCTAGTATATATATAGAGAGAGAGGGAGAGAAAGACAAATAATTTTTTGCTCTGTGTGAGTGTCTGTCTGAGATGGCTAGCGAAATCTACCGTCCCTGGTGATCTGAAGATTTGGATTTAGGTAGTCCAAGGTAGGTCCTGATGCACCTGAGATTCAGAGTTGTAATATTTTGGTAATTAGCCGAGATATTTATTTTAAACACATTAAATACTCATATATTTCTTTCCGAGTAGGCGGAGGCATTAACGCAGGTCCAGAAGTCTGTTTACGCAGAGGACGAAAAGGAAGAAACATTTGAATGAAGAATGCGTTTATTTCGCCATTCTGTTATAACTTATATCGACAAAAACCGTTTAGTTTACTTAAAAACGAAAGACTTATTCTGAAAGATCGCACTCTTACGTCTCAGAGGCCGCAATCAATCTGAAAAGAAATTACGCTTACCCTTTGAAAAATAGTTTTGATAAACGGTTACTTTTCCCGGCTGGATATTTTCCCCCTTACGGCAACGCCCCTCAAGAGCGCAATTTTAGAGATATAGATAAACGAAAAATATGCACTTAAATCCGCAACTTTCTTTTATTATACTTACTATATATATTCTATTATATTTTTCCAAAAATTTATAGAGAGCTTGGATACAGTTGCATTTATAAACTACTAAAATTTCAAACAGTTCGGACGACGAAAACTTTTTTTTTTTGTTATGTTAACAAACCTGACGCAAAAATAACAAAAAAAAAAGCGTGAAGAATACATATTCATTTTACAACTAGATATTTCTGACGTAATATGTACACGGGCTATAAAACCGATATATTGATAACCATTAAACATTTCATGGAGTTTGAACAACAAAAAATATTTTTTTAAACTATGAAACGACCGTAAGTGAAACAAGAACGAAAAATCATGCGTCAAGCATAGATTATGTAACACTTTCCAACGCTTTCAAAATAATTTTACAAATCATTACCGTTTAATAAGCTGAAAGATAACATCTAAGTAAACAATTTGGAAAACGCATAACATATTTAAAAACGTAATTTCAGGAATTTCCAACAGATACAATATTCGGAAAAATATCCGAAAACTTTTATTCAGACCTGTATATGATCTATAGATTTGTATATATACTACATAGGATGCTAAATTTTAGTTTAGTTAGGAAACGCGTAGCACAGTTTAAAATTCTCCTTCTGGAGTTTCTGTCAATAAACGGAAATGTGTTCACGAACTTTTGTGCTGCCCTGTATATGATCTACAGAATTTATACACACCAAGTAATAGACAAAAAGTGAGTTAAATTTAAAATCGCGTTCAGCAACTTAAAACGCACTTCCAAGAATTATTGTTGACAGACAGTAGGGAATTCTTTTGTGTGTCCCTGTAAATGAACGATGACTGCTATACACACAATATTCAGTAGTAAGCCTCTTGTAATGCACCTTAGTGATATGCGTTTAAAATAGTGAAACATTATTTAAATAAACCGCAGACGATTTTTCTCCTTGGACGTAATGTAACGGAATTCTTTTGACTGTCCCTGTAAATTAACTATAAGTGCTATGCACACCCTATTCCATATTAGGCTTCTTGTAATGCACCTTAGTGATATATATCAATTACAGCGTGTTTGAAATTATGTAACATCATTAAAATAAACCGCAAAAGATTATTCCCCATAGACCGTCAGGTAACGGAATTCTTTTGAGTGTCCCTGTAAAAAAACTATAAGTGCTACACACTTCAGTTGAAATAGGGAACATGCTATAGATGACGACAATGACATATAAAAATTGCAGGGCAATCCGAGCATATTTACGGGAGTTAGAGCACGGACAGACGGCAGACGGCAGACAAACCGAAGTCATAAACACTTTTCAACTATGGTTGGAAAGTGCTAAAAAGAAGAAAATGTTTTTTTACGAGCACTTTTATCACTAATTATAAGTATTATTGCTCCTTTTTGTCAATAAAAATATAAATTCAGACAAAATCGGGTTAAAGATACAAAATAATACAAGTTTAGGGTTTATTTAAGCTTATTATCATGGTCCGGGGTAACGCTGGGCGGGTTATCTAGTGTATGCGTATGATTATTTGTTTTAGGGAGGAAGAAGGTGATGGATTCTTTGCACATGTATTTATTAATTTTGTGTATTTTGATAAAGTTATCACGTTTATTCGCTCATCGGAAAATATCTAACCTTTAACAATCTGATTAAAACATTGCAATATCATTGTCTTTTTTTATGTCGTTAAATGCTATTATTTTAAATGGTAACCATAATTTACTTTACAGCCTTTCACACGTTGAATTATTAAATATTATGCACATCATAAAATCGACATTTAAAATAAATAAAAGACAAAAGTGAATATACTGAACAATGTTTCTAAAATTTAATATCCAAAATTAATTAACCACAGAAAATGAATTAAATTACGCTAATCATTATTCTTTCTGATTAATCAGAATTACAATATTATAACGAAATCAAATTTGCATTTTAGATATTTTCAGGGACATCTATTTTAAAAATCTATATATAAGTTATATATTAGTATATCGATATAGATAAATTTGAAATTTCGCAAAAGATTAAGAGAATATATATACATATAAGGGAATAGATAAATAAATATTCGTTTTCTGTCAGTTATGAAATTTGAAGCTATATTAAACTGTTTGAAAAAATTCATTTTTTAATGCTTTTGATAAGGCTAAAACTATTTCCTTTTTTAAAGTTACTTTTAATTTGTTTTAAATTTAAAGTTAAGTTTGTGACGTATCCGTCAAGACCGTCACTTTGAAGAAAAGTCATAACTACATTTTATCTATAAAAGTAAGCCATTCCTTTTCTTTCTGTATGTTGAAGACTAGAGTTAATTTTAATTCCAAGAATCTAATATTTTGATGTTCAGCGCTTACCTCGTTAGCCTCGCCTCTTCAATAGAATCTTGCTATAAATCAAACATTAGTTTACACTTTTACAAATTAGCTCAATGTTTCTAAACCTAGCAACCCGTTGTTGCGGATCAACTTTATTTCAATTATAAACAAATGTCAACTACCAAACTGCAGCTCGTCCTTAGCCACACGCCAAACTATTGGATAACTTGAACACGCACAAGATCTTAACTTCCAATACTTGCCTCTGGTCTTATTATTCACAAAGGGAAGGACTCGACAGAAATCCGCTGATAGGAAATTTTGATTCTGCTCTTATACTCCGCAGATTGACCAACGAAGCCTAATTTGCATAAAAATCACCGCGAAAACCAATAACCGCATATTCCGAAAGCCACAAACGCACATCGAAATACAAAATTAAAATAAAGTACATATGTCGCTATTACGCACACAAATTAATATTGACAGAACGTTCACGTTAAAAAAACTAGACTGTCTTTCTAAGAGATTTCATTAAAAGCTCATTCTACAAGTCCATTCATTCTACTAGTCCATTTTACAAGTACATTACAAGGCCAAGTCCATACTATTTTGCTAGTCCATTACAAGTTCTATAAAAGTGAATTAAAAAAATAATCAAAGTTTAATTTAACAGACAACACGTGATTATGGTTATATGCAATAATAACAAAATAAATAATGCAAACAACTAGACTGTCTTTCTAAGAGATTCCATTAAAAGTCCATTCTACAAGTCCATTCATTCTACTAATCCATTTTACAAGTCCATTACAAGGCCAAGTCCATACTATTTTGCTAGTTTATTACAAGTTCTATAAAAGTAAATTAAAAAAATAATCAAAGTTTAATTTAACATACAATACGTGATTATGGTTATATGCAATAATAACAAAATAAATAATGCAAAAATCTAGATTCTCTTTCTAAGAGATTCCATTAAAAGTCCATTCTACAAGTCCATTCATTCTACTAGTCCATTTTACAAGTCCATTACAATTCCAAGTCCATAATATTTTGCTAGTCCATTACAAGTTCTATAAAAGTGAATTTTAAAAAATAATCAAAGTTTAATTTAACTGACAACACGTGATTATGGTTATATGCAATAATTCAAGCATATCCAATCCATTGAAGTTGTTTACGATGAACTGGCTTACTCAGCGTGTGACAAACAATGAACGGTCTCATAATGTTCAAAACATGCAACAATATTATCTTACTGCATTAGTGTTTGCTATACACGATCATTACGATATACTTATATCGCACACGAGTAACCATAAGGTCCAACGGTCCTTGAACACCAAAACAAAAAGCAGAAAAAAACTTGTAAATTTAGAATTGCATTATCCTGAAAAGAGATCTTGTAGCGGACACATAAACCTTAATCGCACATGAATGAATGAATAAATAAATATGTATATATTATTGATAATCGAGAAAGCATGTTTAAAAAAAGGATTTTATTTTTTTAATTCCTTAAAAAGCGATGGGATATATTTTATCCTATTTAATTTTAATGAAGATTTGTATAGGAATTTTTGAATAAAATGTTACTTTTTTTAAATTTAGTGAAAAAAATATCCTGTAAAATTGCATTTCTATATTTCAAATAAAATGTTTCTCAAATTCTGGTGTTATTTAAACACATTTACTTTCCCCTAAAAAGATTTAAAAAACAAGTAACAGTAAATATTCGAAAGGCCTCGTGGTGCCGCCGTCATCATATTGAAAAGACTTACAATAATATGCTTCAATGATTTAAATTAGATCAAAACCAAACAAATATCAAGCATTTTTTAATTTTTTTTATTTGGATAATATTTTAGCACGCCAAAGAGTACAATTTGGTGAATATTGCAATGTAAATGATATAATAAATGTTCCAGTGTGCTCTGGAATAATGAGTTTAAAAATAGCGCAAAAAAATAGAAGAGTTTTTTATTTGTTTTAGGTGAGTTTACAAAAAAACACTGTATATTTACACACAATTAAAAAAGACAGTTTATGCAGAAACATCATAAAGAATAAGAAATAAGTGGTAATTATTTTTCATAAGTTTCAAAAACTCCTTCTTAAGACGGAAGTTATGTGTTATAGTGAATTATAGAAAACAATAATTATAATTACTTGCAGATGTATATAATTCTCTTTGTCAAAAATACAATAAAATAATGCAGGGGAAGAAAAATATATTATTGCATTAAAAGAATACAGTCCTGGCACATGTATTGAGTTTATATAGTTTTTCAAAGAAATATTTATAGTTTACTACCATGAATTATTGCTATGAAATATTAGCATGCAGAAGCACTTTTTCTTCAATATTTTTTAATCGTTAAATATATAATCTAAATTTTGATTATATATATATATATATATATATTTACAAAAAAGGTGATAAAAAAAACCAATTTTTGCTCCCGTCAGATCCATATTTATTTTCCAGAGATGCTTTGGCTGTTTCGATAAAAATTAGATTATAAAATTACTGCACTGAAAAAAAAGTGTTGATATTACAGTATAATACTGGCATCCCAGCTGCCAGTATTATTGCTTATTTTATTGTTTATTACTGTTAATTTTACTGTATAATACTGGCAGCTGGGGTGCTAGTATTATACTGTAATATCAACACTTTTTTTGCAGTGTAGTCATATGCATTGCTCTTCTCTAAAGATAGTATGTCACACAAGCTCAGAAAAAAAAGTAATATAAATATAAGTTATTAATCATTATGGAACTACAGAAAGCGCCTAATGAATAATTAACATTTGGATAATGATTTATAATTTCAAAAATAAGACCACATATTCTTAAAAGAATTATTTGTATAATTATCAAATGATTATTTTTTCTATTAAACCCAATTAAGTATACCCTTGTGCATTTAACGTAATACTAAATAATACATGATATTAAATAATGAATAGTTCATGAATCTTTTTCTGCCAATAGACCAATGATAAGGCTGACATTTTTCGTCATTTTCTTACTTTGAAGTGCTCAGGGGATCGATTTTAGAAGATTTTAGAAGACATTTTTTAGTTAAGGGGACCGTGGACCTTTATTTGATCAAAAATCTAAATTTATTTTTGTGTGTATTATTATTCTTCCGTTTGTATTGAACCATTTGAGAAAAACTGCATGCAGCTGCGATGATTTTTCGCAAAGTATCAAGCGTTTGAATTATTTACACAAACAATTTTTCGGTGCTTTAGTAAACTTTATGCCTGTTTTTCTCAATATAGATTTTACACGTTTTTTTTAGTTATTTGAAATGCTCCATGCGTCTTAATTTTTGTTCAAAATTCATGAAAGTGATAAGGAAGAATCCTGGTACTGTTTACAAAGAAACTGTGTATGCATTTTAGAATTAGACTTCGTTAAGATAATTAAATTTGTAACTTATTAAAATGCTAAATTTTGATGAAAATCGGAATGGAATTCAGAAAAAAAAATCTATTAAAAATTAACTATCCAAGGGATTACATAACTGATACACAGATTTATTTGTAATATAGTTTTAAGTGATTCATCTTAAAAATTAAGATGCAAGGAGCATTTAAACATTTTTATTTTTTTATTTTTTTATTATTTTTTTAAAAATTATATTAAGATTAAAAAGCTTTTTAAGGTATTCTATATACTTATGGTGAAATGTATGTATGCACAAAATTTCATATCTCTATGATGAAAAATAAAAAAATTCAATTTTTAACGTCCCTTAAGATCAAGATATTCCATTTTTCTAAAGTCATATCATAATTGCTCTCATATGAAAATTAAAATATTTCTAATTTTCGTATTTTAATACGGGAACTATTTTTCTTTGGATTAAAAAGTAGTATATGTAGGATTTAATCTTTACAAATGTTTACTTGTTATTAGACGCTTTTAATTATAGCAACTTCAGAAATATTTAGTGTATAATAAGATATTTCGTTACCACACAAAAGTAATTAATACATTGAATACAGTTGTAAACAGTTCCAGATGTGACTGAGAAATCATATTTAAATAATTTAACATTATAGAGAACAAAATTATACCACATAATTAATAAACCGCGAATTCCACTTATAAATATTGAAATAATGTAAATTCCAGGTAATGAATGTAATTCTATTTGAAACTATAATGTTTGAAATTCATTTGGCGATTAAGTAGGATACATGTTTGTAACATGCAAATAAAAACGTCAAAATATTTTTGTGGGTCGAATTAAAAGATTTAATATTGATTTATTCCACAAAAAGATTAACAATTTTATTTGTGTAGTAATAATATCGAACTATACAGGATATACCAAAAACATTGAAATTGGCTTTTATTCGTTAAATATTGATCATATAGACACATACTATAAATTACAAAGTTACGTAGAAAGAGGTTACTGAATTTTATGAAATCGATTAAAATTTTCAGGGATTAAATTTGAAGAAATGCTAAATTTAATTTTTTATACGGCCTCGTATAAAAATTTCTCCAGTGAGAAAAATGAGCCCCATGTATCAATCAGGTCATGTACAAAATTTCAGCATTTTATCATTGAAAGTCACAGAGATATTTAAATACATAAATGCTGACTTAAACCACTTTTCGATGCCTGGATATGAGTTCGCAATGGCGAAAAATCATGCAGGAGGATATCGTTTCAGGGATCGTATACATGTCATACACATGTTTATACACACATCATATACAAAATTACCAAGGATTAAATTTGAAGAAATACAAAATAAAAAAAAAATTCAACCCCCGTACAAAAAATTTCCCAATGAGTAAAATGAGCCATGTGCAAAATTTCAGCATTTTATCATAAAAAGTCGCAGAGATATGAAAAAAAAATGCTGACAAACAACTTTTCGATGCCTGGATATGTGTTCGCAAAGGGCAAAAATCATGTCGGATAATCGTGTTTCAGGGGTTGTACACGAATTAAGGAAGAAAACAATGATTGCATAAATAAATAATAATTGTGCTATTTATTGGTACAAAAGTATCAAAACTGTGTAGAAGAAAAAAACTTTGGTCCTCAAAAATTACAAAGCTTGTTCAAAATGTTTTCCAGCCATGACAGTGCAGAGCTGCATTCGTCTGATAACCCTTCTGTGCACTCGATCAGGTTCTTATTGATGTAAACATTTACATTTTAAGGTGCCTGACTACATACGGAGAAATTTTTTCCAAAAAAACTAATTAATTACTTTTTGTACTTATTTTTATTCAAATTATGTCTAGAAACTCTGAAAAAGGAACAAAAAATATATCATTCATTGATGAAATTTTGGTAAATGTAAAGTTTTTAAATTTAGTGAAATTTGGCCTAATACGCAAAACGCTCTACAGAAAAATATATTGTATGTATCATATATATTATTTCTCCTGTCAACATCCCTTTTTCTAAGAAAATATGAAACGCAGAACAACGAATGAGATGCCATATGAAAGGTTTTAGAACCGGCTTCTGACATAGCCCACTTAACAATTCGTTAAAACATGTTTGTGATTAAAATTTGCTGGAAATTAAATATTAAATCGGCATTATTTTCAAAGAAATGAAAGGTTTTCCTGAAATTATTGTTGCCAAAAAAATAAAATACCACATAATATGATGCTCATAGCAATTACTATAAAAAACACCGCACGGGTTTATTTTATACTTATGATTAAAAAGCGAAATTGAAATTGAAATATTTAGATTTATATTTCTAAGTCCCATGGTTTTCCCGAAGCGGATGACGTCATCCTCTAATGCAGTCAAAATACGATTGTTAATTTTTTTTCTCGCGCGTGCCTTTAGCAATCTTGGATCAGTGTTTAATCTAACTTTGATGGAATAAATTAGATGATATTCTGGCTTGACTAACAACTAAATGTTGTTTGCAGATATTTTTATCCTTGCTTTTTCTTTAGAAGTTTAAAGCTGCATCTAATAAATATTACATATTGATAAAAAATGATACTTTTCTATTATCCCGTCGACCACTTTTCATAACAAAAAACTATCGCTAAATAAACGGGAAAACGTTGCCATTGGAATATAAATAAATAAATAAATAAATAAAATATAATAATTTAAGGACACAATTGTTATTTTAATTAATAAAATAACTACTAAATCAGTAAAACATAATGAAAAATACACGCAAATGTCGAATGTAAAACCACTAGATGACGTAACAAACACGCATAACGATTCTGACATCAAGTAAATGGGACTGCATTTTTGGAGTTTAATCTTACAGTTTGGCGGTAGTTTTTTCTTATGAAAAGTGGTCGACGGGATAATAGAGAAGTACCTAAAAAATATTAGATTTCAGTGCGAAATCTTCGCACGGGTCCTCTGGTCTTAATTTCCCTTTTCAACTTCATACTTATGACATTTGTGAAGGCAATGAACTAACATCTAACAGATATTTTAAATGTTTCAAAATTTATAGCATATCGCACCTTTTTACACGCTGATTTTCATAAAATTCATCTATGTCTTTCTACGAAAACATCTATAAAACAAAAAATATTTATTCTAAAATTAAATCTTTAGTTCATTGCCTTCACAATAGTGTAATCTAGACGCAATTTAAATTTAATAGTGATTTTTTAATAACTTTTTGAGAAATCATATTTTGCGTATGGGGTTTTCACAAAAAAGTATATTTTCCAAAAAATGCATTAAAAGTTTACATTTTTGTTTATGCAAGTATGCATTATTTTGTTTATGTTTTACTACAAGTATTTACACAGTAATATGCATCTAAACTTCGCTGTTTTTATGAGCCATACTCTTTTTTCAAGTACTGAGCCTTTGTTTATTTCTAGAAGGCCATAGTTTTGCTTCCCTCCTCCCAGTTAATACCTTTAAACAGTACTTCCGGTTTCAGTGACAGCTATTGAGTAGTTTAAAAAGCCGCTACCACTCTGGCTCTATTTATTGTACAATAAAAATAAATACAGTTTTGGAAAGGTAAAAAGTTGGGCTTTAATAAAATGTAATCAAATTGTTTTGATAATTTTGGTCGAAAACTCCTTTTTAAACGTAGTCAGATACCTTAATTTATGATTAAAGCAAATATGTTTAAACATATCTCTGCGACTTTTTATGATAAAATGCTTAAATTTTGTACATGAACGTATTAGAGTATGGGGCACATTTTACTCACTGGGAAATTTTTTGTACGGGGCCGTATAAAAATTTTAACTTTGTATTTCTTCAAATTTAATCCCCTGAAAATATTAATCGATTTCATAAAATTCTGTATCCTTTTTTACGCAACTTTGTAATTTATAATATATGACTATGATCCGTATTTAAGGAATAAAAGACAACGTCAATGTTTTTCGGACACCCTTGTATAGCAGTAGAGTTATTACCGATTACTAATTTATAAAATACGTAGTAAATATTTTGGCTCATTAAATTTTTACATACATAATTTTGTCAGAAAACGTATTTTACATAAATTTGCGTATTATATAGACAGCCATTTAAGAATTCATAAGGTAAAGCCAGGAGAGATGGCGCGGTCGGAGAAATTGCGCACATAGAGGTTCGGAGGGAAGGACTAGAGTGGGCGCGCAGCGACTCCAGGCAGTTGTACAACAGCAATAGTGGAGTGTCTACTTGAAAGTGCACGTTGATTGTTTTGAGCGTCTAAGATAAAGCATTGCTATTTTGTTTTGTTTTATCAAAGTGAGTGCTTGAATTTTCATAGCTATTCATCAGAATTTCTATACAATGTCAGTAGTACAAAATATTTTAAACTTAAACGATTTCTCATAAGCTACTAATCTAGACTAACAATGTGAACATCAACGGTTCGTTTTATTAGCTGCCATGTTTAAATAAAAGGCCGCGCAATCTCTTCTACCGAAATTGAAGAGTTTGCGCATCTGCTACTTAGGAGAGATGGAGCATTGTTTCCATTAGTTTTCATGCTAGGAGAGATTACGCAGCTTATTGGTAAATTTGCATAAAAAATGAAAAATGAAAATGGACTAATTTTAAGTTAAACGTGTTATCAAGTAACTTAATGTTATTTTATAATCTCATCTGGACTTGCTTTTTCTGATTCTTTAATTTTTTTTCCTTTTATTAAAAATTATTAATCGTTTTTAATTTTTTTTCCTTTTTCTGATTCTTTAATCATTAGGTTGAAATATTCACTCTTAATACAATAATATTTGTTAACAAAAATCTTACAACAATGTCATTTAAGTGTAATTAATATTGTTAACAATTTAATTGTAGTTACTATTAGTAACAATCTCTCCTACCCATGTGCGCAATCACACCAACCCTGTAAGGACAGATTGCGTAAAATAACTTTCTTGGTTTTATTACAAGTGTTCTATTAAATTGCAATATAACAACAAAATAGCAATGTAAATGCATAAAAAACAAATAAAGTAAAAATTATTCATGGATAGTTTAGCAAAAAAGTAATATTTAGATTTTTTATTGTTATTATTTTGAATTGTGCGCAGAATGTCCTAGCTTTACCTTATGCAGGTTTAGCAAAATGCATGCAATATTTTACTTAAGAAGTTCCAATAAAATAAAATTTTCATATTCCATGAAGTCAAAATGTAGAATGAATAATAACAATATCAAACAAATAACTTCAGGAATACTGAATATGTGTTCATGTAACAAACAAAATACTGATATGTGTTTGTTTCTTTGTTTGCAAAGTTTTCCGAAGATAAATTTACAATATATTTATGACTATAGAATAAATCAACTTCAATCATCATGTGTCATATGTCCTTTGAATAACAGAGAAATTTTTATTATTATTATTATTGGTAATAGATAAATATGTTCTGTTTGCGGAAAATAATATTTTGTCTTTTTTTGTCCTATAGATGCAGAATGCATTGGATTTTTCATTTTTTCTAAAATGTAGAAAACAAGTATTTAATTTTCTCGTAATTACTCTTTAATATGAATGATTTGAAATATTAAAACTATTTTTGATGCGTTTTGATTTTTTTAATTACTTCGACGAATAAGTTAAATAAATATCCATATTCTAAAATAGTTATGAAAACAATATATGTATACAAGTTTCTTAATTTATCAGTATGGCGCTAGTTATATCATTCCATTTTTAAATGATTAGAGATACATCATCATCTAAAAAGCTTTTTAAAGATCATGTTCTGATGTTCTTTTAACCGTTTCAAGTAAAACACAGAATAAATGCGTGAAATTAACGATAGCTTCGGAGATCTTCAATAAAAAGATATATTTTCTGAATCTTACTATCTTCAGATTCTATGAAATTTTGACACCATGAAAACTTATAAAACAAACGACTTCATATTTGCCGACGATGCATGGAGATAAAATATTGTTACGCGCTTATTATGGTTGAAACATTTTGAGCAGATAAAATTACAGAACATTTCTGACTATTCATAAATCAAGTTGAATTATGATGTGTCATAAATATTATGTGTTACCAAGAACTGATATATTTTCTGCATTTTTTTGGATGAATAAATAAGTTTCTGAACAGAGAAAGTGTTTATTATATTTCATTAACTGTAACTGTGACACGCTATCGTAATATTTACATATATAATATTATGACATTAAATTATGACTTTATGCAATATAAAATGCTTAACGGAAAATGTTATTTATTAAATCAACAATTCTGAACGTTTATATTTTTGAAGAATGAAAATATGAAATACATAAATCTCTATTTTAGGTAGATTTCGTAAGAAATACTACCTATTACATTCTCACCTAAGTTGGAAATTTGAAAAATTTTTGCAGATCTACGCCGATCATGACTCCCAGAACCCAAAACCACCCCCAGTTCAAAAGTTTATATATCTATCTATCTATCTATCTATCTATCTATCTATCTATGTCACTTTTTTCTGACCACGATAACTGGAAAAATTCTGCATAAATCTCTTCCAAACTGATACATAAAATCAAGGGTCATAAAATCTCGGTCAAGTTCGTTAATGGGCAAAATCGAAACAAGGGGAGGTAAATGGGGGGGCTTTTTGTGAAAACAGAAAAATCCTCATAATTTCTTTATTATTATACGTATCGAATCCGTTTAAAGTTATTATTACTTCTAGGAAAAGGGCCAAAAATGTATGTATGACAGATTTTTGATATAATTAAAAATGGCCCCAAGGGGGGGAAAAAAGGGGGGTTTTAGAAGAAAAAAAATCATAGCTTCGTCAATTCACAAGATATCAAATCCGCGTAAATTTATTATTAATCCTCTTAGTATTATCTAAAACTTTTATATTGACATGTTTTTTATAGGACCAACCGTTATAGCAAAAAAAAATTAAAAACAAAACAAATCCCTGCCGGCTCCGCCTGCAAACAAGTTATTTTTCGAAGTAGGCGGTTCCAACTCCCGCATCTTTTCGAAACTGATACATAAAATCAAGGGTCATAAAATCTCGGTCAAGTTCGTTAATGGGCAAAATCGAACCAAGGGGGGGGAAATGGGGGTGGGCTTTTTGTGAAAACAGAAAAATCCTCATAATTTCTTTATTATTATACGTATCTAATCCGTTTAAAGTTATTATTACTTCTAGGAAAAGGGCCGAAAATGTATGTATGACAGATTTTTGATATAATTAAAAATGGCCCCAAGGGGGGGGGGAAAGGGGGGTTTTAGGAGAAAAAAAATCATAGCTTCGTCAATTCACAAGATATCAAATCCGCGTAAATTTATTATTAATCCTCTTAGTATTATCTAAAACTTTTATATTGACAAGTTTTTTATAGGACCAACCGTTATAGCAAAAAAAATTATAAACAAAAAAAATCCCTGCCGGCTCCGCCTGCAAACAAGTTATTTTTCGAAGTAGGCGGTTCCAACTCCCGCATCTTTTCGAAACTGATACATAAAATCAAGGGACATAAAATCTCGGTTAAGTTCGTTAATGGGCAAAATCAAACCAAGGGGGGGAAATGGGGGGGGGGGCTTTTTGTGAAAACAGAAAAAACTCCATAATTTCTTAATTATGATACGTATCGAATCCGTTTGAAGTTATTATTACTTCTAGGGACAATGCCAAAAACTTATGTATGACAGATTTTTGATATAATTAAAAATTGCCTTAAGGGGGGGAGGGAAGTGGGGTTTTAGAAGAAAAAAATTCATAACTTCGTCAATTCCCAATATTTCAAATCCGCTTAAATATATTATAAATCCTCTTAATATTATCTAAAACTTTTATATTGACATGTTTTTTATAGGACCAACTCTTATAGCAAAAAAAAAAAAAATCCTTGCTGGCTCCGCCTGCAAACAAGTTTCGGTTTGAAGTAGGCGGTTCCAACTGCAGCATCATCGCAAAAAGGTCCATTTCTTCCGCAATTCCCGACAAACAGGCACCCCACGTTCTGCGTCTTCGAAATCTACCTGTGCCTGTAGGCCGAGCCGTCAGGGATTTTCTTTATTCTAATAGTATTCCAGAATCCACAAATTTAACATCGTGTTTTTTGAAGATTTAAAAAAGTGTTACACATTAATTATTTCTTTAGTTATAAACTCATTCTTTAATATATTATTTTTATTACTGAAATATATTTTAAAACTAGCTGACCCGCCCGGTGTTGCCAGGGGCCGTGATCAGTAAGATAATTGAAAATCAAATTGAATGAGATAAACTACGTTGTAATCTGCCAATAGAATCCGAGATAAGAATGCGCCACATGCCTGTGGAAAGTGGAACTAAAATCTATAAGACATTTGAAAGCGAAGTTGAATGATCTAAATCCCGTTCAAATCGGAAACATAAAGTCCGAGATAAGAATGCGCCCTTTGTCGGTGGAACTAAAATCTGTAAGGCAAACGAAAACAAAGTTAAATTAATTAAATCCTGCTATAATCGGGCCAATAGCCCCAAGATAAGAATGCGCCCTCTGGCGGTGGAAAGTAGAAATAAAAACTAATCTGTAAAACAATCGAAAACCAATTTGAATGAGCTAACCCCGTTGTAATTGGTTCCATAAAACCCGATATTAGAAAGCAACTATGTGGAACTAAAATCTGTAAGATAATCGTAAGATCGTTCAGTCGTTGCTAAGTTGAATGTACCAATTCCCGTTGAAATCGGTCCCATATAACCCTCCTATTGATACCCTTCTTATATGATTGTCAAATATTTGAAATAGATCCGTTAAATTTAAAATATGACATCATATTCATTTTATTTTTAATTCTTTTATTGACGTAATATTCACATACTTTCAAAACTTTCCATGAAATATGATTTTTTAACTCATGCTCTTTGTATTATTGAGAAATAATTGAAAATGTCCGTCATACTTCAAACATGACGCCATATTTTCTTCTTTTTCATTCTACACGTGGAAATCTTTCAATAGAAAATTAATTGTCGTGGGAATGCATTTGATTGTGAATTTTTAATTGTTGTCAATTGCTATAACAAAAAATGTTTCCATTTGATAGGAAATTGCTGTTAGATTGGTGGTTTTTTATTAATAAAAATTAACTATAATTTATTTCGATTTTGGATTACTTTTGCCTCTTCTGTGTTCAACTTTACGTAAAGTTTCATGATTCTCGCTTCTAAACTGTGGATTTGTATTGAAATACCAACAGACAAATTTTCATTTTTTATGTATTAGATTATTATTAAATTTCAATTTTTTTAATTTATCAGGTTTAATCACTTTTAGTACCAACATTAAGTTTTAAATATTCAAAAAAATAAATATGTACACACATATATATGTGTAGAATTGTGATTAGTAGAATGTAGTTTAAACACTACATAGATTCTTAAAATACAATATAACAACAAGGCTAACTAAAACGACAGAATTTACAACTGAAGATTCATCATATAACTAGATTATTATTAACTAGCAGGCTACGGCCGCTTTGTTGATCGGTTTCTCCGAACGAACCTTGAATCAAACGAAATATATCAGTGAATTTGACCTTATATTTTAAAGTGATCTGTACCTTTACATGGAATATCCTTCCGCATTACTGAAAACGATACTAACACCATTGCACTATTATATTTTATAATGTGTAGTCAAAATTTTAGCTGTTAAGGACAAACTCATTTTCGCAGCTCGTGGTTATATTATTTCATTGAGTTCGTACAACAGTTGCTATTATTTCTTATTGTTACTTTTTATGCCAACATATATATATATATGAAACAAATTAAAAAAAAAAAAAAAAAAAAAAAAAAAATTTTTTCGTCGTTGACTTCATTAAGACTATAATTCTGTGTAAATCCCATTATTCTAAATTATTTTCTCGCTCCAGTATTCGATTGTCAAAATTACATCTAGCGAAAAATTACATCTAGCAAAATTACATCTATTCCAAATTCATTCTCTTAAAAAATGGCACTGATAGAATGTTCTATTAAATTTACGCACTTTTATTTTCTTTAAATAAAAAGCATCCTAGAATCTAATAATTCAAAAAATACCCATTTCCCAGCTAAAAATATTTTACTTTTAAGAAATAACAACCTATGAATTTCTTTTCTTTATTTTTTATTTCCCTACGATTCCTGACAAAATATTACTTTTCAAATTCTGAAAGATTTTAATCTCAATGTAAAAATTATTTTGGCATATTGCCATACTTGATAAAAACATATGTACTCCTTTTCTCTCTGCTTTTATTTATTCGAAGGAAGTAGAAGGCACGAGATTGTTCTAGAACATTTTTTGGCGCGCTTTCGCCAGCTTCGGTAAGTTCACTTCGATATTAATTCGCCGAAGAAGTTAAGCCGTGAGCGTTGATTGGCCTAGAGGCTTTTTAGATAGAATGTATTCTGGCGCGCTCGGGAAATGATATACGGATTTTTCCCGCGTTTAGAGCAGAATGTTCCGGGATTTCGGTGGTGGATGCAACTAGTCATGTACTTCCTAATCTTCGAAGGTTCTCCTTGGCCGCCGATTGATTTTTAAAAGAATACCTGCCTGTACTAACTAAGATGTCTTCTTATATTTAAATTTAAATCATCAAGTTTCGCCACGACCCTAAATTTAGCAGTGCATGGAGTGAGTTTTCAATAGAGTAAAGCTTAATCAATTAATCTTTAAATTTTTCGAATAAAGTGTGAACTGGAACGAACTGCCTCTTCTCTGTAGCTTATACGTACACAATGAAGTAAGTCTCGGTGCTCGACTGAAAATCTCCTCGGAGAAACCTCCCTTGCCTTGAATAGGAGTCTACAAAAGTATGGTGACTCCAGTTAAATCGTCACATATATATATATATATATATATATATATATATATCTTTAATTCCTTAAATATTGATCATAGACATATATTATAAATTACAAAGTTACTTAAAAAAAGGTACAGAATTTTATGAAATCGATTAAAATTTTCAGGTATTACATACAAAATTTAACCTTTTATACTGCCCCCATACAAAAAATTTCCCAATGTGTAAAATGTGCCCCATACACTAATAAGGTCATGTACAAAATTTCAGCATTTTATCATAAAAAATCGCAGACATGAAAATAAATAAATGCTGACTTAAACCACTTTTCGATGCCTGGATGTGGGTTGGCAAAAGAGAAAAATCGTGCCGAATGATCGCGTTTCAGGGGTCGTACACAAATACGAAAGAAAACAATGATTGCATAAATAAATAATAATTGTGTTATTTATTGTTACAAATGTATGTAAACTATATAGAAATAATAACTTTAAGCAAATATTACAAACCTTGCTAAATATGTTTCCCATCCATGCAAACATTTCTAATCTGTTTAATGTTCATTGAATGAACCATTTCCAAGTTTTATTCTTTAAGTCATCATTCAAAATTTTAATGCATTTTTCAGGAAGCACAGTTTTGTAAATTTGCAAATAAAACTAAAAATATGAGCCATATTTCATTTCGCTTATGATGCCTTTTTGCGTCGCGTCATGCGCACTCTAACTGTAAACATTTACATTTTAATTTATGATTAACCCCTCGCCAAATTTGTTTAAACATATCATTGCGGCTTTTATAAATGCTTAAATTATGTACATGATTTTATTAGTGTATGGGGTACATTTTACTCATGGAAAATTTTTTGTATGGGGGGACAGATTAAAAGTTTAAATTTTGTATTTCTTCAAATTTAATCCCTTGAAAATTTCAATCAATTCCATAACATTCTGTACCTTTTTTGACGTAACTTTGTAATTTTTAATATGTCTATGATCAATAATTAAGGAATGAAAGCCGAGGTCAATGTTTTTGGGACAACCTGTATATATATATATATATGTAAATGTATGGATGCATTGGAAATGTAACAGTGAGTACAATAATTCCGATTTGTAATTATATTTTATGAATAATCTTCCAGTTTCAACTATAACTAGGAAAAGGACGATAAAACAAACTGTATACGAAAAAGACAATTTTAATATGGCAAATAATGTTTCACTAAAAATATTCCAAATGCGCAATATGCACTTAAAAGTAATTTAGAGGCTATTTTCAAACTATTTTTTTGCATATATCTTCTATAATGATAATAGTAAAATATCAATAAACTAGTCGGATGTGCCAATCCCAAAACTTTCTTCTATCTCAATCATGTTAATACTTCTAATTTCGTCCTCACATCGCCAATAAAATCAATATTTTTCGTCATTCTGTTGTACGTCAGCTGCTTGGGAATCATCGGGTTACCGGGATGCAATCAACTGATGTATACTAAACTACGGAAAGTTCTTTTGGCCTGTACCGATCGAAACAGATAGCCTCCCTATTCCTTGGTTTTACGAATTTAGCTAATTTTACTGGAAAACACGAAGCTAAAATTCGTGGAACCCAATTAAAGAAGATTCATTCCAAGTTCTCGTCAACATTAAATTTGAATGAGAATATCGCCAAATTAGTCTTCTACAGCCAAGTTGGCTTCATTTGTGGCAACCTATTTTTGTCGCCAAATTTGGCGATACTTCGTCAATTGCCGCCAAGCTTGGCGAGAATTTGACGTTGGCGAATATAAATATATAGTGTTAAGCACTTAAGAATAGGAACAATGGTTACAACAATGAAAGAAAATTTGCTGAAACCCTGTTAACTAAAACTCATAAATTAAACCCGTTTATGGATGAATTCTGCTGTCTTGTTTGAAAATGTCAACCACCCTAAAATTTCAAACCGCTATATCTCCGCCATTTTTACTTTCTTCTATCTATAATAGAAGAAAGTATTGTAATCGAAATTTTTTTCGACTTCCGGTTTTCAACGGATTTACACGTTTTAGAGGTCAGAGATTCCGAAAAACATGTTTTTACAAAATGTCTGTCTGTCCGTCTGTCCGTCCGTCCGTCTGTCCGTCTGTCCGTCTGTGTGTCTTCATTGTACCATCTAAAAATGTATGATGTTATGCTTCAAATTGAACCAAATTTTTTTTCTATGTTTTTGGCTATGGCAAGCAGGTTCTATCAGAATTTGGGGATATTTCGACGAAAAGGGGCGCTGTGATCGATATTTTTGTTCCATTTTCACTATTGTACCATCTAAAAGTGTATGATGTTATGCTTTAACTTGAACCAAATTTTTTTTCTATGTTTTTGGCTATGGCAAGCAGGTTCTATCAGAATTTGGGGATATTTCGACGAAAGGGGGCGCTGTGATCTATATTTTTGTTCCATTTTCACTATTGTACCGTCTAAAAGTGTGATGTTATGCTTCAAATTGAACCACATTTTTTTTCTATGTTTTTGGCTATTGCAAGCAGGTTCTATCAGAATTTGGGGATATTTCGACGAAAGGGGGCGCTGTGATCGATATTTTTGTTCCATTTTCACTATTGTACCATCTAAAAGTGTATGATGTTATGCTTCAAATTGAACCACATTTTTTTTCTATGTTTTTGGCTATGGCAAGCAGGTTCTATCAGAATTTGGGGATATTTCGACGAAAGGGGGCGCTGTGATCGATATTTTTGTTCCATTTTCATTATTGTACCATCTAAAAGTGTATGATGTTATGCTTCAAATTGAACCACATTTTTTTTCTATGTTTTTGGCTATGGCAAGCAGGTTCTATCAGAATTTGGGGATATTTCGACGAAAGGGGGCGCTGTGATCGATATTTTTGTTCCATTTTCACTATTGTACCGTCTAAAAGTGTATGATGTTATGCTTTAAATTGAACCAAATTTTTTTTCTATGTTTTTGGCTATGGCAAGCAGGTTCTATCAGAATTTGGGGATATTTCGACGAAAGGGGGCGCTGTGATCTATATTTTTGTTCCATTTTCACTATTGTACCGTCTAAAAGTGTGATGTTATGCTTCAAATTGAACCACATTTTTTTTCTATGTTTTTGGCTATTGCAAGCAGGTTCTATCAGAATTTGGTGATATTTCGACGAAAGGGGGCGCTGTGATCGATATTTTTGTTCCATTTTCACTATTGTACCATCTAAAAGTGTATGATGTTATGCTTCAAATTGAACCACATTTTTTTTTCTATGTTTTTGGCTATTGCAAGCAGGTTCTATCAGAATTTGGTGATATTTCGACGAAAGGGGGCGCTATGATCGATATTTTTGTTCCATTTTCACTATTGTACCATCTAAAAGTGTATGATGTTATGCTTCAAATTGAACCACATTTTTTTTCTATGTTTTTGGCTATGGCAAGCAGGTTCTATCAGAATTTGGGGATATTTCGACGAAAAAGGGCGCTGTGATCGATATTTTTGTTCCATTTTCACTATTGTACCGTCTAAAAGTGTGTGATGTTATGCTTCAAATTGAGCCACATTTTTTTATATGTTTTTGGCTATGGCAAGCAGGTTCTATCAGAATTTGGGGATATTTCGACGAAAGGGGGCGCTGTGATCGATATTTTTGTTCCATTTTCACTATTGTACCATCTAAAAGTGTATGATGTTATGCTTCAAATTGAACCACATTTTTTTTCTATGTTTTTGGCTATGGCAAGCAGGTTCTATCAGAATTTGGGGATATTTCGACGAAAGGGGGCGCTGTGATCGATATTTTTGTTCCCTTTTCACTATTGTACCATCTAAAAGTGTATGATGTTATGCTTCAAATTGAACAAAAAAAAATTTTCTATGTTTTTGGCTATGGCAAGCAGGTTCTGTCAGAATTTGGGGATATTTCGACGAAAGGGGGAGCTGTGATCGATATTTTTGTTCCATTTCAACTATTGTATCATCGAAAAGTGTATGAAGTTATGCTTCAAATTGAACCACATTGTTTTTTCTCTGTTTTTGGCTATGGTAAGCAGGTTCTATTACAATTTGGGAATATTTCGACGAAAGGAGGCGCTGTGATAGCCATTTAAAGATTTAAAATTAAAAAAGATGTGCAAGATAAAAAAAATTAGAAATCCTAAAACTTTTTTTCGTTAAATGTTCAGCCTTGATCCGGAGAATCCGGAGCAGTTTTTGTTTTGCTTCTATCTTAAAAAAATGGCTGAGATAGAGCGGTTTGAAATTTTAGGGTGGCTGACATTTTCAAACAAGACAGCAGAATTCATCCGTAAACGGGTTTAATTTATGAGTTTTAGTTAACATGGTTTCGGCAAATTTTCTTTCATTGTTGTAACCATTAATCCTATTATATGCTTATCACTTTATATTTATATTCGCCATCGTCAAATTATAGCCAAACTTGGCGACAGTTTGCGGAATATCGACAAATTTGGTGACCAAAGTAAGTTGCCATAAATGAAGCCAACTTGGCTGTAGAGGACTAATTTGGCGATATTCTCATTCAAATTCAATGTTGACGAGAACTGGGATTGAGTCTTCTTTATTTAGGTTCCACGCATTTTACCTTCGTGTTTTCCAGTAAAATTAGCTAAAATCGTAAAACAAAGGAATAGGGAGGCTATCTATTCCTGTCGTTCAAGCCAGAAGGACTTTTCGTAGTTTAGTATACATCGATTGTTCACATCCCTGTAACCCGACGATTCGCAAGCAGCTGACGTACAACAGAATGACGAAAAATATTGATTTTATTGGCGATGTGATAGCGAATTTTGAAGTATTAACATGACTGATATAGAAGAAAGTTTTGGGATTGGCACATCCGACTAGTTTAATATAGAGACAAAACAAAAACTGCTTCGGATTCTCCGGATCAAGGCCGAACATTTAACGGAAAAAACTTTTAGGATTTCTAATTTTTTTATACATCTTTTTGAATTTGAAATCTTTAAATGGCTATCACAGCGCCCCCTTCCGACGGAATATCCCCACATTCTAGTAGGACCTGCTGGCTACAGCCAAAAACATGTTAAAAATTTTTGGTTAAATTATCTGCATAACATCATACACTTTTCGATGATACAATAGTGAAAATCGAACAAAAATCGCGATGGCAGCGCCCCCTTGCGTTGAAATATCCCCGAATTCAACCGGGACCTGCAGGCTATGGTCAAAAACATAAAAAAAAATTGGTTCAATTATCTGCATAACTTCATACACTTTTCGATGATACAATAATGAAAATGGAACAAAAATATCGATCACAGCGCCCTCTTTCGTCGAAATATCCCCAAATTCTGATAGAATCTGCTTACCATAGCCAAAAACATAGAAAAAAAATTTGGTTCAATTTGAATCATAACTTCATACACTTTTAGATGGTACAATAGTGAAAATGGAACAAAAATATCGATCACAGCGCCCCCTTTCGTCGAAATATCCCCAAATTCTAATAGAACCTGCTTGCCATAGCCAAAAACATAGAAAAAAAAATAGGTTCAATTTGAAGCATAACTTCATACACTTTTCGATGATACAATGAAGACACACAGACGGACAGACGGACAGACAGACATTTTGTAAAAACGTGTTTTTCGGAATCTCTGACCCCTAAAACGTGTAAATCCGTCGAAAACCGGAAGTCGAAAAAAATTTCGATTACAATACTTTCTTCTATTATAGATAGAAGAAAGTAAAAATGATCTATAGAAAAATGCTTATACCGACAATTATTGTTACTTTATTTTATTGACTTAAAGCATGTATTTGACAACATGAGTAATGTTTAAATATTTATTTATCATAAATATTCTAAATGAATGCTATGCGTTTAAAATATAATTTCGAAGCTGTATTCATACCACTGTTAGCATATATCTTCTGAAATGATATTACAAAAAGTATAATCAAAAATTATTTATTGAAAAATGCTTGCCGGACATTATTGTTCCTTTATTTTATTGCCTTAAAGTACACATTTGGCAACATATATAATATTTAAATGATTCACCAGAAACATTCTAAATTATGTTTATTGTCCATTATATGTCAGCAATGTGAATACGGCTTCGAAATAATGTTTTAAGCGCATATCATTCATTTAGAATGTTTATTATGAAATAATATTTAAGCATTATTTTATGTTGCCAAGTATATGAGATGTTGATATGTTTAAATGTCCCTGATATGCGATTAACAAATAATTTCGAAGCTGTATTCAAACTATTGTTTTCCATATATATTCTACAATTATAATAATGAAATATAAATAAACAGTCATCGATAGAGAAAAGTGCTCGCCGAAAATTATTGTTAAATTATTTTATTCCCTTAAAGCATACATTTGACAACATAAATAATGTTTTAATATTTTTCGTCATAAATATATATTCTAATTGAATGATATGCGCTTAAAATATAATTTCAAAGCTGTATTCACACCGCTGTTTCCATATATCTTCTAAAATGATAATGCAAAAATATAAACAAAAAATTATGTATTGAAAAGTGCTTGCCTGAAATTATTGTTCTTTAATTTATTGTCTTAAAGTACTCATTTGGCAACATAAATAATGTTTAAATAATTTTTACCCAGAAAAATCCCAAATGCATAATATGCGCTTAAAAAATAATTTCGAAGATGTTTTCAAACTATTTTTGCATCTATCTGCTATAAAGATAATTGAAAAATATAAATAAAAGTTATCAATTGAAAAATGATTGCAGAAAATTAAAGTTACTTTATAATGCGTTAAATATACATTTCGCAACATACTTAAGATTTGTTTCACCAGAAACATTCCAAATGAATAACATTTTCTCTTAATTTTGTTTTTTCAAGCTGCATTTAAACCATATTTTGTACATATCTTCTATAAGTATAATGCAAAAATATAATCAAAAAATTATCTATTGAAAAATGTTTTCCGGAAATATTTGTTATTTTATTTTATTTCCTTAAAATATGCATTTGGAAATATAAATGATATATTTAAATGACGTTTCACCAGAAATATTTCAAATGCATAACATGTGTTTAAAAAGTAATTTTGAAGCTACATTCACAAAATTTTTGCGTATATCTTCTATAATAATAATTTAAAAATATAAATAAAAAGGTATCTAATAAAAAGTACTTACTTGAAATTATTATAACTTTATTTTATAGCCTTGGCAACATAAATAATGTTTAAATAATGTTTCACTAGGCACATTCCAAATGCATCACATGCAGTTAAGAAATAGCTTCGAAGCTGCATCCAACATTTTTTTTTTTGCATATATATCTTCTATAATGATAATGCAAAAATATAAACAAAAAGTTATCAATGGAAAAATACTTTCTGGAAATTTTTGATACTTTATTTTATTTCCTTAAAATATGCATTTGGCAATATAAATGATATATTTAAATGACGTTTCACCAGAAACATTTCAAATGCATAACATGTGTTTAAAAAGTAATTTTGAAGCTACATTCACAAAATTTTTGCATATATCTTCTATAATGATAATTTAAAAATATAAATAAAAAGGTATCTAATAAAAAGTACTTACTTGAAATTATTATAACTTTATTTTATAGCCTTGGCAACATAAATAATGTTTAAATAATGTTTCACTAGGCACATTCCAAATGCATCACATGCAGTTAAGAAATAGCTTCGAAGCTGCATTCAACATTTTTTTTTGCATATATATCTTCTATAATGATAATGCAAAAATATAAACAAAAAGTTATCAATGGAAAAACACTTTCTGGAAATTTTTGTTACTTTATTTTATTTCCTTAAAATAAGCATTCGGCAACATAAATAATGTTTAAATAATCTTTCATCTGGCACATTCCAAATGTATCACATGCGCTTAAAAAATTGTTTCGATGCTGCATTTAAATTTTGTTTTCATATATCTTCTATAATGCTAATGGAAAAATATAATTAAAACGTTATCTAATGAAAAATGCTTTTCAGAAATTATTGTTCCTTTATTTTACTGTCTTAAAATATACATTTGGCAACAGTTGTAGCATATTATAAAGTATTTCTAGTAAACTAATATAACTCGAAAATTTAGCATTCTCCGCGACCTTTTTTTTTTTTTTTTTTTTTTTTTTTTTTTTTTTTTTTTTTTTGTTAACAGAATAATAAAGTTCATTGTAGCATAATATTAAGCTTAACTTCTTCCAATCAATTGATATTGACTTACTAATTTAGACTTTCTTTTACGGTCTAGTCATTGGTTTGATATAGCAGATACGAAGCCATGTAAGCTAATGGCGAATGTTGCATTTAAAATCCGTCGAGGATGCAAAGTTCTCCAAGCTCTCTCTGAATTATACCTCTGGAGATGCCTAGTCAGGTGAAGGTCTCGTCACCTGATCAAGGTTCTAAATTACGAAACCAATTACTTCCTCTTTTTTAATTTTTTCTTTTTTTCTTTTTTTTAATTTGTCAATTGAGCAAAGTTAAGTAGAAACCAGGAACCTGCAAACAAAGAAATCTGTAACAAACCACTGCGGCGAAGCCAATATGTAATACATAGTGGAAACACAAATATTCAAATTGAATTATGTTAACTTGTCGTAGTCTGTATTAGCAACCATAGTGTATATTGGTTTTTAGAACTTTCATAAATGTACCCCACTCATGCTTTTCAGTGTGAATGTGTCTCGCAAGTATAAGCGGCGCGTACAAGCTTTATTTCCCTTTCCTTATTCGACAACGTACCCAGAAACCCATAGATAATAACAATCTACAACCGGCCAACAGAGTAACAAAAGTGAATCTCAACAAATAGCGCTGCATCCGATGACACAAACTATAAGCTAGGCATAATGGCCCGGCAGGTAGGGGCCTAGTCTGCGGGTTAATAATAATAATAATAATAATAATATGTTTCAATATTATTTGTTAGATTTATTTTGAGTTACGGTTTAAAAGTGCCAGAAAAGTTTGCAACGAAAAAAAAAAAAAAAAATATTACAACGTTTGAGCTTTTAGGAATTTCCGATAGTTCCCATAGAAATAGTCCTAAAATTACGGTCTTATAAGCTGTAAGCATTCAGCCGCATTCGGGAAATACCTGTGAAGGGTAAAACTTTAAACTCAGTTACCTCAAATCACTGTTTTTCAGTCATTTTGCCAAGATAACGTTTGAACAAGTGAACGGATTTACATATTTCTTTTTTCAAAAATAAAAGAAATTGATTTTTTTATAAACTATACCTAAAAAACAAATAATTTGTTTCATATATAACAAAAATATATTATAAATATTTATGGATTTTGAATTTTTTATTATATCTACATATGTTAGATGTATACGATGGGATTCCATTTATGCAGCATACAGTAATTACTTGATTGCAGAAGTTGTTTTATTTCGATGAGTAGCCAGAAAAAATACAGGATGGTTCAAATTTATTAGGCGCGTTTCATGTTTGAAAAAAAAGAGCAAAATGAGATATGTACTGTACAAGTACATCTTTATTGTTTTCTTGGAAAGACATTTTAAATCAGCTTTACACAACAACATTTTAAACATTAAATATGTTCCACATTTCGAGTCTCCTTAAATTGTTGGTAATAACGTTTGATATTGTCCTTACTTGGAGGACGACGATTTGAGTATTCTAAACGAAAACGTCTCTGAACGGTTACAGCGGATTTTCTTTCATGAAACTACAAAACGGACATTGCTTATTCCTGTACGGTAGCCATTTGCAGATTGACGTAATCAGTAAATCTTCCCCCCGCAATGCTGTTGCGCCATCTACAGGCTTATGTGAAACTTATTTAAAATGTTGTTGTGTAAAACGTCATGTAAGACATGGTGTGTAAAATATGTTGTGATTTAAATTGTCTTTCCAAGAAAACAATAAACATTCTGATGACGCGCTCATTTTGTTCTTTTTTTTTTCAAACATGAAATGCGTTCAATAATTTTGAACCATCCTGTATTATTCAGACAATTAATTAATGGTGATACACTTCAAACGATCATATATTCAACAACATTCGGAAGGAAAAATATACTCATTTTCAGTTATATCAGCGTGGATTGCACATCTAAAAATTAGAGCGTATAATCAATTAAATAAGCGAGCATGCTTTGTCACAGTACAATCATTCTAGCGTAGAACTGAGTGAATAAAAATAATAAAGGTAATTATCGAAAATTCCTGGGTGTTTTCTCCAAGAAACAATGAAATAGTCCAACTTCTTTACTAACATCTCAACACACAAAATGGAACACTCTCAAATTAGTCAGCACGGCATTTAATGAAATACATCTTTATGGCGAAATTCTACAAAAATCAGGATTCATTCTCCTGATGCTGCGGCTATTTTTAACAGACGATATCACTGAAAGAGTTACATTTGAAAGTCGTGCAAAATGGCTTTAAACGTCTTCGCGGCAGATTACAAATAAGAAATACAAATGGATTTTATTTAATCAAAGCCTCGAATTTTGAAGTGACAACGGAAAAATCAAAAGTGAGCTATTAGACTCCCGTAAAAAGCGAGAAGAACAATTCTGGTAGCCTCTAGAATAGTGTCGAAAAAGAATAAAAAACTTTTTATCGAAATGTATCGAAGAGAGATATTTACAGGCGCAATGCCAAAATGAAAAGAAATTGAAGCTTAGGAAATCAATTAGGTTTTAAAAAAAGTGGAAACAATAAAAAAATAATAATAGCATTTTTAAAGACGGAAAATAGTAAATTAAGTAAGGCAACTTAGAATAATTTGAAGATAGGGTAATTATTAAAAGTATGTTATATATGTAAATTAATTTTTACAATTTTTATTGTTTCAGTTATAAAGAAAAAGTAACAACTCAAAATCATGTAACCTGGATTAGACAATCATGGAAAAACTACCTTTACAAAATTAATTTTGTCGAACAGTGTTAAAACTGTTGATATTGCATATTACCAATTTAAGAATTATTTTTACTTCTATAAAACGTAAATAAATAAATGCGAAAAAGAAGAAAAATAGTCACGATCTTCGTAATCCGCGATAAAACTTCAGCCATTTCGAACTTTCAAACTGCTCTTAATCCAGAAAGCGTGAGAATGAGGAAAAAATATAGTTAAAAAGTATTAAATCATTTCGTTTAAAAGAAAGCGTTGAAAACTTATGAGTGCAGTAATGAAATTGTGTGCATACATACATTTCACCATAAGTATATAGAATACCTTAAAAAGCTTTTTAATCTTAATATAATTAAAAAAATTTTAATTAAAAAATTAAAAAATAAAAATGTTTAAATGCTCCTTGCATCTTAATTTTTAAGATGAATCACTTAAAACTATATTACAAATAAATCTGTGTATCAGTTATTTAATCCCTTGGATAGTTAATTTTTGATGGATTTTTTTCTGAATTCCATTCCGATTTTCAGCACAATTTAGCAAGTTACAAAATTTCATATCTCTATGATGAAAAATTAAAAAAAAATCAATATTTAACGTCCCCTTAAGATCAAGATATTCCATTTTTCTAAAGTCATATCATAATTGCCCTCATATGAAAATTAAAATATTTCTAATTTTCGTATTTTAATACGGGAAATATTTTTCTTTGGATTAAAAAGTAGTATATGTAAGATTTAATTTTTACAAATGTTTACTTGTTATTAGACGCTTTTAATTATAGCAACTCCAGAAATATTTAGTGTACAATAAGAAATTTCATTAACTCACAAAAGTAATTAATACATTGAATACAGATGTAAACAGTTTCAGATATGACTGAGAAATCATATTTAAATAATTTAACATTATAGAGAGCAAAATCATACCTCATAATTAATAAACCGTGAATTCCACTTATAAATATTGAAATATTGTAAATTCCAGGTAAAGTATATAATTCTATTTGAAACTATAATGCTTGAAATTCATTTGGCGATTAAGTAGGATACATGTTTGTAACATGCGGATATAAACGTCAAAATATTTTTGTGGGTCGAAATAAAAGATTTAATATTGATTTATTCCACAAAAAGATTAACAATTTTACTTGTGTAGTAATAATATCGAACTATACAGGATATACTGAAAACATTGAAATTGGCTTTTATTCCTTAAATATTGATCATAGACACATACTATAAATTACAAAGTTACGTAGAAAGAGGTTACTGAA
Source organism: Maratus michaelseni (assembly GCA_963931845.1). Taxonomy (NCBI): domain Eukaryota; kingdom Metazoa; phylum Arthropoda; class Arachnida; order Araneae; family Salticidae; genus Maratus; species Maratus michaelseni. The sequence goes on from OZ007588.1 coordinate 309,074,739, forward strand.
TTTTATGAAATCTATTAAAATTTTCAGGGATTAAATTTGAAGAAATGCTAAATTTAATTTTTTATACGGCCCGTACAAAAATTTCACCAGAGAGAAAAATGAGCCCCATGTATCAATCAGATCATGTACAAAATTTCAGCATTTTATCATAGAAAGTCGCAAAGATATTTAAATACATAAATGCTGACTTAAACCACTTTTCGATGCATGGATATGAGTTCGCAATGGCGAAAAATCATACAGGAGGATAGCGTTTCAGGGGTCGTATACATGTCATACACATGTTTATACACATATCGTATACAAAATTACCAAGGTAAAAATTTGAAGAAATACAAAATAAAAAAAATTCAGCCCCCGTACAAAAAATTTCTCAGCGAGTAAAATGAGCCCCATACAGTAATAAGGTCATGTGCAAAATTTCAGCATTTTATCATAAAAAGTCGCAGAGATATGAAACAAAATTGCTGACAAACCACTTTTCGATGCCTAGATATGTGTTCGCTAAGGGCAAAAATCATGTCGGATGATCGTGTTTCAGGGGTTGTACACGAATTAAGGAAAAAACAATGATTGCATAAATAAATAATAATTGTGCTATTTATTGGTACAAAAGTATCTAAACTGTGTAGAAGAAAAAACTTTGGTCCGCAAAAATTACAAAGCTTGTTCAAAATGTTTTCCAGCCATGTCAATTCAGAGCTGCATTCGTCTGATAACACTTCTGTGCACTCGATCTGGTTCTTATTGATGTAAACATTTAGATTTTAAGGTGCCTGACAACATACGGAGCAATTGTTTCCAAAAAAACTGTTTAATTACTTTTTGTACTTATTTTTATGCAGATTATGTCCAGAAACTCTGAAAAAAAAGCAAAAAATATATCTTTCATTGATGAAATTTTGGTAAATGTAAAGTTTTAAAATTTAGTGAAATTTGGCCTAATACGCAAAACGCTCTACAGAAAAATATATTGTATGTATCTTAATTTCCTTTTTCAACTTCATACTTATGACATTTGTGAAGGCAATGAACTAACATCTAAAAGATATTTTAAATGTTTCAAAATTTATAGCATATCGCACCTTTTTACACGCTGATTTTCATAAAATTCATCTATGTCTTTCCACGAAAACATCTATAAAACAAAAAATATTTATTCTAAAATTAAATCTTTAGTTCACTGCCTTCACAATAGTGTAAACTAGACGCAATTTAAATTTCATAGTGATATTCTAATAATTTTTTGAGAAATCATATTTTGCGTATGGGGTTTTCACAAAAAAGTATATTTTCCAAAAAATGCATTAAAAGTTTACATTTTTGTTTATGCAAGTATGCATTATTTTGTTTATGTTTTACTACAAGAATTTACACAGTAATATGCATCTAAACTTCGCTGTTTTTATGAGCCATACTCTTTTTTTCAAGTACTGAGCCTTTGTTTATTTCTAGAGGGCCATAGTTTTGCTTCCCTCCTCCCAATTAATACCTTTAAACAGTACTTCCGGTTTCAGTGACAGCTATTGAGTAGTTTAAAAGCTGCTACAACTTTGGCTCTATTTATCGTACAATAAAAATAAGTACAGTTTTGGAAAGGTAAAAAGTTGGGCTTTAATAAAATGTAATCAAATTGTTTTGATAATTTTGGTCGAAAACTCCTTTTTAAACGTAGTCAGATACCTTAATTTATGTTTAAACCAAATATGTTTAAACATATCTCTGCGACTTTTTATGATAAAATGCTTAAATTTTGTACATTAACTTATTAGAGTATGGAGCACATTTTACTCACTGGGAAATTTTTTGTACGGGACGTATAAAAATTTAAACTTTGTATTTCTTCAAATTTAATCCCCTGAAAATATTAATCGATTTCATAAAATTCTGTACCTTTTTTAAGCAAATTTCTAATTTATAGTATATGACTATTATCCGTATTTAAGGAATAAAAGACAATGTCAATGTTTTTCGGACACCCTTGTATAGCAGTAGAGTTATTACAGATTACTAATTTATAAAATACGTACTAAATATTTTGCCTCTTTAAATTTTTAGCATACATAATTTTGTCAGAAAACGTATTTTACATAAATTTGCGTATTATATAGACAACCATTTAAAAATTCATAAGGTAAAGCCAGGAGAGATGGCGCGGTCGGAGAGATTGCGCACATAGAGGTTCGAGGGGAAGAAGTAGAGTGAGCGTGCAGCGACTCCAGGTAGTTGTACAACAGCAGGAGTGGTGTGTCTACTTGAAAGTGCACGTTGATTGTTTTGAGCGTCTGAGATAAAGCATTGCTATTTTGTTTTGTTTTACCGAAGTGAGTGCTTGAATTTTCATAGCTATTCATCAGAATTTCTATACAATGTCAGTAGTACAAAATATTTTAAACTTAAACGATTTCTCATAAGCTACTAATCTAGACTAACAATGTCAACATCAACGGTTCATTTTAGTAGCGGCCATGTTTAAATAAAAGGCCGCGCAATCTCTCCTACCGAAATTGGAGAGTTTGCCCATCTGCTACTTAGGAGAGATGGCGCATTGTTTCCATTAGTTTTCATTCTAGGAGAGATTACGCAGCTTATTGGTAAATTTGCAAAAAAAATGAAAAATGAAAATGGACTAATTTTAAGTTAAACCTTTTATCAAGTAACTTAATGTTATTTTGTAATCTCATCTGGACTTGATTTTTCTGATTCTTTAATTTTTTTTTCCTTTTATTTAAATTTTTTAATCGTTTTTAAAATTATTTCCTTTTTCTGATTATTTAGTCATTAGGTTGAAATATTCACTCCTATTACAATAATATTTGTTAATAAAAATATTACAACAATGTCATTTAAGTGTAATTAATATTGTTAGCAATTTAATTGTAGTTATTATTAGTAACAATCTCTTCTACCCATGTGCGCAATCACACCAACCCTGTAAGGACAGATTGCACAAAATAACTTTCTCTGTTTTATTACAACTGTTCTATTAAATTGCAACATAACAACAAAATAGCAATGTAAATGTATAAAAAACAAATGAAGTAAAAATTATTCATGGATAGTTTTGCAAAAAAATAATATTTAGATTTTTTATTGTTATTCTTTTGAATTGTGCGCAGACACTCCTAGCTTTACCTTATGCAGGTTTAGCAAAATGCTTGCAATATTTTACTTAAGAAGTTCCAATAAAATAAAATTTTCATATTCCATGCAGTCAAAATGTAGAATGAATAATAACAATATCAAACAAATAACTTCAGGAATACTGAATATGTATTCAGGTAACAAACAAAATACTGATATGTATTTGTTTATGTTTGCAAAGTTTTCCGAAGACAAATTTACAATATATTTATGACTATAGAACAAATCAACTTCAATCATCATGTGTCATAAGTCCTTTGAATAACTGATAACTTTTTATTATTATTGGTATAGATAAATATGTTCTGTTTGCGGAAAATAATATTTTATCTTTTTTTGTCCTATAGATGCAGAATGCATTGGATTTTTCATCTTTTTTAAATGTAGAAAACAAGTATTTAATTTTCTCGCAATTACTCTTTAATATGAATGATTTTAAATATTAAAACTTTTTTTGATGCGTTTTGATGCTTTTAATTACTTCGACGAATAAGTTAAATAAATATCCATATTATAAAATAGTTATGAAAACAATATATGTATACAAGTTTCTTAATTTATCAATATGGCGCTAGTTATATCATTCCATTTTTAAATGATTAGACATACATCATCATCTAAAAAGCTTTTTAAAGATCATGTTCTGATGTTCTTTTAAACGTTTCAAGTAAAACACAGAATAAATGTGTGAAATTAACGATAGCTTCGGAGATCTTCAATAAAAACATATATTTTCTGAATCTACTTGTCTTCAGATTCTATGAAATTTTGACACCACGAAAATTTATAAAACAAATGACTTCATATTTGCCGAAGATGCATGGAGATAAAATATTGTTACGCGCTTATTATGGTTGAAACATTTTGAGCAGATAAAATTACAGAACATTTCTGACTATTCATAAATCAAGTTGAATTATGATGTGTCATAAATATTATGTGTTACCAAGAACTGATATATTTTCTGCATTTTTTCGGATAAATAAATAAGTTTCTCAAAAGAGAAAGTGTTTATTATATTTCATTAACTGTAACTGTGACATGCTATAGTAATATTTACATATATAATATTATGACATTAATTTATGACTTTATGCAATATAAAATGCTTAACGGAAAATGTTATTTATTAAATCAACAATTCTGAACGTTTATATTTTTGAAGAATGAAAATATGAAATACATAAATCTCTATTTTCTTTATTCTAATAGCATTCCAGAATCCATCGTGTTTTTTGAAGATTTAAAAAAGTGTTAAACGTTAATTATATCTTTAGTTATAAACTCATTCTTTAATATATTATTTTTATTGCTGAAATATATTTTAAAACTAGCTGATCCGCCCGGTGTTGCCAGGGGCCGTGATCAGTAAGATAATTGAAAATCAAATTGAATGAGATAAACTACGTTGTAATCAGCCAATAGAATCCGAGATAAGAATGCGCCACATGCCTGTGGAAAGTGTAACTAAAATCTATAGGACATTTGAAAGCGAAGTTGAATGATCTAAATCCCGTTCTCATCGGTGTCCGAGATAAGAATGCGCCCTTTGGCGGTGGAAGGTGGAACTAAAATCTGTAAGGCAATCGAAAACCAATTTGAATTAATTAAATCCTGCTATAATCGGGCCAATAGCCCCAAGATAAGAATGCGCCCTCTGGCGGTGGAAAGTAGAAATAAAATCTGTAAAACAATCGAAAACCAATTTGAATGAGATAAACCCCGTTGTAATTGGGTCCATAAAATCCGATATTAAAAAGCAACTATGTGGAACTAAAATCTGTAACATAATCGTAAGATCGTTCAATCGTTGCTAAGTTGAATGTACCAATTCCCGTTGAAATCGGTCCCACATAACCCTCATATTGATACCATTCTTGTATGATTGTCATACATTTGAAATATATGATGTCCGTTAAATTTAAAATATGACATCATATTCATTTTCTTTTTAATTCTTTTAATGACGGAATATTCACATACTTTCAAAACTTTCCATGAAATCTGATTTTTTAACTCATGCTCTTGTATTATTGAGAAATAATTGAAAATATCCGTTATACTTCAAACATGACGCCATATTATCTTCTTTTTCATTTTACACGTGAAAATCTTTCAATAAAAAATTAATTGTCGTGGAAATGCATTTTATTGTGAATTTTTAATTATTGGCAAATGCTATTACGTTTCCATTTAATGGGAAATTGCTGTTAGATTGGTGGTTTTTTAATAATAAAAATTAACTATAATTTATTTCGATTTTGGATTACTTTTGCCTCGGCTGTATTTTTTAATACACTTGTACGTAAAATTTCATGATTCTCGCTTCTAAACTGTGGATTTGTATTGAAATACAAACAGACAAATATTCATTTTTTATGTATTAGATTATTATTAAATTTCAAAAATTTTAAATTATCTGGTTTAATCACTTTTGCTACCAACATTAAGTAATATATATTCAAAATAATAAATATGTACACACATATATATGTGTAGAATTATGATTAGTAGAATGTAGTTTAAACACTATAGAGATCTTTAAAATTCAATATAACAACAAGGTTAACTAAAACGACAGAATTTACAACTGAAAATTCATCATATAACTAGATTATTATTAACTAGCAGGCTACGGCCGCTTTGTTGATCGGTTTCTCCGAACGAACCTTGAATCAAACGAAATATATCGGTGAATTTGACCTTATATTTTAAAGTGATCTGTACTTTTACATGGTATATCCTTCCGCATTACTGAAAACGATACTAACACCATTGCACTATTATATTTTCTAATGTGTAGTCAAAATTTTAGCTGTTAAGGACTAACTCATTTTCGCAGCTCGTGGTTATATTATTTAATTGAGTTCGTACAATAGTTGCTATTATTTCTTATTGTTACTTTTTATGCCAACATATATATATATATATATACATATCATAGACATATATTATAAATTACAAAGTTACTTAAAAAAAGGTACAGAATTTTATGAAATCGATTAAAATTTTCAGGTATTACATTACAAAATTTAAACTTTTATACTGCCCCTATACAAAAAGTTTCCCAATGTTCAAAATGTGCCCCATACACTAATAAGGTCATGTACAAAATTTCAGCATTTTATCATAAAAAATCACAGATATTTAAATAAATAAATGCTGACTTAAACCACTTTTCGATGCCTGGATGTGAGTTGGCAAAAGAGAAAAATCGTGCCGAATGATCGCGTTTCAGGGGTCGTAGACAAAAACGAAAGAAAACAATGATTGCATAAATAAATAATAATTGTGTTATTTATTGTTACAAATGTATGTAAACTATATAGGAATAATAAGTTTACGCAAATATTACAAACCTTGGTCACAATGTTGCCCATCCATGCAAACATTCCTAATCTATTTTAATGTTCATTGAATGAGCCATTTCCAAGTTTTATTCTTTAAGTCATCATTCAAAATTTTAGTGCATTTTTCAGGAAGCACAGTTTTGTAAATTTGCAAATAAAACTAAAAATAAGAGCCATATTTCATTTCGCTTATGATGCCTTTTTGCGTCGCGTCATGCGCACTCTAACTGTAAACATTTATATTTGAATTTATGATTAACCCCTCACCAAATTTGTTTAAACATATCTTTGCGGCTTTTATAAATGCTTAAATTATGTACATGATCTTATTAGTGTATGGGGTATATTTTACTCATGGAAAAATTTTTGTATGAGGGGACAGATTAAAAGTTTAAATTTTGTATTTCTTCAAATTTAAACCCTTCAAAATTTCAATCAATTCCATAACATTCTGTACCTTTTTTGACGTAACTTTGTAATTTTCAACACTTTCCAACCTAGTTGAAAAGTGTTTATGACTTCGGTTTGTCTGGCCGTCTGCCGTCTGGTCGTCTGCAGTCTGGCCGTCTGCCGTCTGCCGTCTGGCCGTCTGGCCGTGCTCTAACTGCCGTAAATAAGCTCGGATTGCTCTGCAATTTTTATATGTTATAGTCGTTATCTGTAGCATGTTCCCTATTTCAACGGAAGTGTGTAGCACTTATAGTTTTTTTACAGGGACACTCAAAAGAATTCCGTTACCTGACGGTCTATGGGGAATAATCTTTTGCGGTTTATTTTAATGATGTTACATAATTTCAAACACGCTGTAATTGATATATATCACTAAGGTGCATTACAAGAAGCTTAATATGGAATAGGGTGTGCATAGCACTTATAGTTACTTTACAGGGACAATCAAAAGAATTCCGTTACATTACGTCTATGGAGAAAAATCGTCTGCGGTTTATTTAAATAATGTTTCCCTATTTTAAACGCATTGAAATTTATATAAGGTGCATTACAAGAGGTTTACTACAGAATATTATGTGAATAGAAGTCATCGTTCATTTACAGGGACTCACAAAAGAATTCTCCACTGTATGTTAACAATAATTCCTGGAAGTGCGGTTTAAGTTACTGAACGCGATTTTAATTTTAACTCGCTTTTTGTCTCTTACGTGGTATGTATAAATTCTGTAGATCCTATACAGGGAAGCACAAAAGTTCGCGAACACATTTCCGTAGTATTTAACTCCAGAGAGAGAATTTTAAACTGTGCTACGCGTTTCCTAACTGAACTAAAATTTAGCATCCTATGTAGTATATATACAAATCTATAGATCCTATACAGGGCTGAATAAAAGTATTCGGATTACTTAGATGTTATCTTTTAGCTTATTAAACGGTATGATTTGTAAAATTATTTTGGAAGCGTTGGAAAGTGTTACATAATCTATGCTTGACGCATGATTTTTCGTTCTTGTTAATATATGTCTATGATCAATATTTAAGGAATAAAAGCCGAGGTCAATGGTTTTGGGACACCCTGTATATATATATATATATATATATATATATATATATATATATATATATATATATATATATATATATATATATGTAAATGTATGGATGCATTGGAAATGTAACAGTGAGTACAATAATTCCGATTTGTAATTATATTTTATGAATAATCTTCCAGTTTCAACTATAACTAGGAAAAGGACGATAAAACAAACTATATACGAAAAAGACATTTTTAATATGGCAAATAATGTTTCACTAAAAATATTCCAAATGCGAAAATTGCACTCAAAAGTAATTTCGAAGCTATATTCAAACTATTTTTTGCATATATCTTCTATAATGACAATAGTAAAATATCAATAAAAAATGATCGATAGAAAAATGCTTACCGACAATTATTGTTACTTTATTTTATTGACTTAAAGCATGCATATGGCAACATGAATGATGTTTAAATATTTATTCATTATAAACATTCTAAATGAATGATATGTGTAGGTATGCAAGGTTGCGCTATGGTTAAATATACGGCGACATAATTAACTATACAAAACTTTATTACTTTTACGAAATATATAAATATTTCAACATATTCAAATAAACATAATTAATAAATAAGTGTAATAACAGACGTCCTGAAGCTGTTCCAAAAGACGCAGCATCACTCGAGACCGTCGAAGAGCAAGTGTCAAAGATTCTTGCCGAATCCACCGTCAGTCTATACTTGGCAAAACTTTCCAAGCGCCAAACTTTCGCCAAATGGGAGAACGCTCCTTTTGCTCCGCTGGAGAAACTTAAATGAATTATGCTTCCTCTTCCATTTTCATATAAGGCGAATTAGCGCCGCTACACAACTCCCCCGCCAGTCTCACACAACCCGTGGGAGACGAAAACGAACTTTCCTTCCCGATCTCGTTATGTAAGTTGTAGGATCAGGCTCACCATCCTCATTCAACAGAAACGCAGGTTTTAAACGATCAATATTTATGATCTTTTCCTGGTTCCCGATAGAAACCACAAAATCTTTTTTCAGTCGTTTTACGACTTTGAATGGACCCTCGTAAGTCGGTTGTAAAGATCTCTTAAAAGGACCTCTCCGTACAAATACATGGGTGCAGTTCTTTAGTTCTTTCGGAACATAGATCTTTTGCTGCCCATACCTTAAAGGTTGACAAGGTCTCAAAGCACACATAATTTTTGTATTTTTGAAATATAAGTCGGTGGGTCTGAGAAGGGGCTATCCTCGTACAACTGGCCTGGAAGCCGTAGAGTCGTTCCATATGTCAGCTCAGTTGTAGATGCACCAAGGTCCGCGCGTACCGTAGACCCAGCAAAACCAGGGGAGAGCTTCCAACCAATCCACCTTATAGCACATTAAGGCTTGCTTTAAAAGTCGATGAAGTCGCTCCACCAAACCATTGGTCTGGGGCCTATACGAAGCAGTTCTAGCTATAACAGAGCCTAGCATTCTTGCCAGACTTTCAAAAAGTATGGACTCAAATTGTTTACCCCTATCGCATGTTATCCTCTGAGGCGTACCAAAACGGGAAACCCACGTCTGAACAAAAGCCTGAGCTGTTAGCGTTATTTTCTCGGTAGTCATTAATTTTGCGCTTTCTAAAGCAATATAAATTATAAATTCAATTTTCGGAACAAAATATAGGTAAGATATTTGCTTACCTCTATTTTCCAGCAATCGTCCTCACTATACCGCTAGGCCATGATCACCAGAATTTGTATTAATCCTTTATGGTTAGCATACACTCACTATATAATCCTTGGTATTCCATGAGACTGATTAAGTAATGTTAAAAATATTATTAATTAATAAAACATATTCATAATACTGATAAATTATTTAATTTACATAGCTTACATTTAATAGTTACATAAAATTTAGTTTTAAACATTATTTCAATTTAAGTTTAAGGGAAAACGACATAATGTCCGTTTCCATCGCGAATTAAAAAGAATCTCTTCAAGTTCTATAAAACTGAGATGCAACAGTCTTAGTCCTTATATAGTGACATCATTTTTAAGTTTTTTTCATTGGATGGTAATGACGTAAAGTCAATTTACGTCACTAATACGTATTTTAGTCTTTCACTTCCTTGTTCAGAGCACGTGCTGTAAAAACCTCTTCATCTTGCATTAGGCACTTTCATTTCCTGTTTGAAATTCTAGATAATTACTTTTTATCGGGATGAGTTTTTAAATGATGTAAATAAACTGTCATAGAAATTAATTCCGGATATTAATCTTTTGATATATTACCAACAATCTCCTCCTTAATCTCTGGAATTTGATTTCTTAAGTTTAAGTTATTTCTGTGAATTTCAAAGATAGGTTTGGGAGTGGGCTTGGTTAGGATGTCCGCTATCATGTTCTTTGATTCACAGTAATTTAGATTAATTGTGCCATTGTCCTTTAGGTGTTTAATGGAATGATACCTTATATCAATGTGTTTCGTGCGACGGGTGTATTTTTCTGATTCGATCATTTTTATGCAGGACTGGTTGTCCTCATGCATAGTTATGGGTAATGTCTGTTCTAAGTTAAATTCTTCTAAGAGTCTAATTAACCATAAAATTTCTTGTGATGCATTTGCTGCTGAAATATACTCGGCTTCAGCACTTGACATGGCTATGCATGATTGCTTTTTGCTGATCCATAAAATTGGGTTTTTCCCTAATAAAAATAGGTTTCCGCTGGTGGACTTTCTAGATTGTACGTCTCCAGCCCAGTCTGAGTCACAGTATACTTCAAGAGTTGGTTGCTTTGTTGTATTTATTTCTAATTTAAAGTTTTTAGTGTGATTTAAATAGGAAATCACTCTTTTAGTTGCTTTCCAATCCTTCTGTGAAGGGTTTTCATTTTTTCTACTTAGGATGTTAATCGCAGCTGAAATATCTGGTCTTGTGACAGTTGAGATGTATAAAAGTGCGCCAATTGCCTTTCTATAATCGATGTTGTTTGGCAATGGTATTTCTTCGTTATCAAAATTTAAATAGCCTGTTTCCATGGGCGTTTTGTATGGTTTCGCATCTTCTAATTTAAATTTTCTAACTAATTCTTCAATTTTACCTTTTTGATTCAGTTTATATCCTTCGTTTGTTTTTTCAATTTTAATCCCTAGGTAGTAGTTTAATTGACCTAAATCCTTTAGTTCATATTCAATCTTAAGTTTTTGTATAATTTCTTTAATTTCATTTTCTTTTGCTGATATTAATAAATCGTCTACATAGACGATAATATATGCATTACTGTTTTTAGTATTACGTATGAATAAACACGTGTCTGATGTTGATGGTTTGAAATTTAACTTTTCTAATGATTCTGAAATTTTTATGTGCCAGGCTCTAGCTGCCTGTTTTAAGCCGTATATAGCCTTATTTAATTTGCATACTTTGTTTTCATGATTAGGTTTGACATAGCCTTCCGGCTGAGTGATGTATATATCCTCATCTAAATTTCCATACAAAAATGCTGTTTTTACATCGACATGATTTACGTCTAGTTTATGATAGGCGGCGGCTGCTAAAAAAGTTCTAATTGTAGTATGTGAAACCACTGGAGCAAAAGTTTCATAGTAATCAATACCAAAATTTTGCGAATAGCCTTTCGCCACTAAACGCGCTTTATATTTTTGTATTTTTCCTTTATCGTCTAATTTTGTTTTGAAGAGCCATTTCGAACCTATTATTTTTGTATTTGGCGGGGGGTCAACTAATGTCCAAGTTTTATTTTTGTTGTGAGATTCTATCTCCTCCTGTGTCGCTTTGATCCAGTTTTCTTTTTCTACTGGGTTTTCCATGTTTATTATTTCCTGCCAATTTTTCGGTTCATTAATATTTTCATCTTTAACCATATAAATTAGTCTATCTGGGGGAACCCCTTTATTTACTCTATCTGATCTTCTTGGTTCGGTTTGGTTTAGTTCAGATTCATTCTGATTATCATTTTCATTTGAAATTTCGATTTTTATCAGATTTGGGTTTTCCGATTTTTCGTTTTCGGCATTAGTGTTTTCATCTAAATTTAGTTCTAGCCGTTTTTCTTTATTTGAATTTATCGGATAGTTTTCTAAGAACTTCACCGTTCTGGCTATAGTGATATCTTTGCCGCTTGTATAGATACGATATCCTTTGGAATAATTATCGTATCCCACGAAGATCCCTTCTACTGCTTTATTATCTAATTTCTGTCTTTTTTGCTTGTTAATATATGCATAAGCTTTGCAGCCAAAGACTCTTAAATATTTTAGATTTGGTCTTCTGTTTGTCCATAATTCATATGGAGTTTTTTTCGTTGGCTTTAGTCGGCAGTCGATTTTGTAGGTGATTTGCGGTGCATATCGCCTCTCCCCAGAAATGTAATGGTAAATTAGAGTCACTTAACAATGTTCTTGTCATTTCAATTAATGATCTATTCTTTCGTTCAGCAATACCATTCTGGCTGGGAGAATATGGTACTGTTAGCTGTCGCTTAATTCCATTTTCTTTTAGAAAATTATCAATATTAGAATTTTTAAATTCTTTGCCATTATCAGTTCTGAGTTCTGTAGGCTTTTTGCCAAACTTATTGTTGACCAGTGCAACATATTCCTTTAATTTTTCAAATACCTCACCTTTATTTTGTAGTAGATAAATTATAGTAAATCTAGAGTAATCGTCTATGAAGGTTAAAAAGTAATTTTTTTTTCCCCTATTGTTGGAGTTTGAATAGGACCACACACGTCTGAATGTACTAATTGAAGAATTTTATTTGCTCTCAATTCCGTTTTCTTTGGGTAAGGTGCGTCAGTTAATTTTGCTTTAATGCAAGGCTCACATTCGGTGCTATGGGAACAATTATTTATGTTTATTCCGCATGCTAATTCCTTCGTCATTAATTCTTTAATCGACGCGACATTTTTATGTCCTAATCTTCTATGCCACAGTTCTATGCAATTTTTATTTTTGCAATTAGTTATCATGTTTACAAAATTTTCATCTGTGTTTATGTTTGTTTGCTGAATTTCATACAGATTATTTTTTCTTATCCCTTCTAAGCGTATTGATCCTTCATATTCTAGAAAACATTGATTATTTTCAAATGTAATTTTGCATCCGTTTTTCGTAGCTTTAGCTACCGAAAATAAATTTGTTTCAATTTCCGGTACTAGTAGAAGATCTTTTAATGTTATTTCATGTGTTCTACCGTCGGATGTTATTGTGGTAATATTTACATTACCTGAACCATAGGATTTTAATTTATTGCCGTTGGCAATTACGACGTTGGTATGTTCTTTATTTGTAAATTCATAAAATAAATTTTCATTATTTGAAATATGGGAGGATGAGCCAGAATCTATAATCCATGCGTTATTTTTCGATTTGTTCGTTAAAAATGCGCAATTTTTCTTTTCTTCGGTTCCGAAATAAGCTGTGCTTTTTTCTTTCGGTTTATTTGAGTCCGCGCTTCTTAAATTATTTTCGTCTTTTTGAAAGACTAGCGAAGAAGAGAAATGTTTTTTGTTGTTTTGTTTAAAATTATTTGTTTTATGTTTGTTATGCCAGCAATTAACTGTGTTGTGATTTTTTAGTCTACAAATCGTGCAGTATTTTTCTTCTTTTTTAAAACCTGTGGTTTTAAATTTTCTTTCAGCTCTAAAGGCTTTGTTCGAATTATCACTGTTATTAGAATGCTCATTTCTTTTATTAAATTCGTCTGTTAATTTACTCTTTATAAATTCTGGAGTTAATTCGTCTTCCTGTCTGGCTTCTAATGCGGTTATGAGGGTGTCGTATGAAGGAGGTAAAGAGCAGAGCAATAATGCTGAAATATGATTTGCTTTAATTTCTTCGCCTATGGCTGATAACTTATCAATAATTTCTAATATCTTTGTTATATGAGTTATCATGTTGCCTCCTTCTGATAATTTCGTTCCGTAAAGTCTCCTGAGGAGAAAGAGTTTGCTAGACAGATTTGATCTCTCATGGATGTTTTAAGCGTGTTCCATGTGTCCCGTGCATTCTGTAAATGCTTAATATGGATGATTTGATTATCCTCAATACTTAAATTAATCAAGGCTCTTGCCTTTCTATCTTTCTTCGACCATTCCGGGGTTATTGGATTAGGTGGGTCGTCTGTGACAACTTCAAAGAGCTCTTCTCTTATCAAGAGCATCTCCACCTTGAATTTCCAGTTTGCATAGTTACTGGAATTTAATTTTTCAATTATACTTCCTTCTTTGAAGGTTGCCATTTTTCTAATTTAGAATATATCTAAAATTAATTAATTTCTTTTAAGTATTCGAGGATTCTAGGACACTTTTTTTTTGTTTTTATTTTTTTATATACTTTAGAATTTTTCACGTCTCAGAATCTTTGTTAGCGTTATTTTCTCGGTAGTCATTAATTTTGCGCTTTCTAAAGCAATATAAATTATAAATTCAATTTTCGGAACAAAATATAGGTAAGATATTTGCTTACCTCTATTTTCCAGCAATCGTCCTCACTATACCGCTAGGCCATGATCACCAGAATTTGTATTAATCCTTTATGGTTAGCATACACTCACTATATAATCCTTGGTATTCCATGAGACTGATTAAGTAATGTTAAAAATATTATTAATTAATAAAACATATTCATAATACTGATAAATTATTTAATTTACATAGCTTACATTTAATAGTTACATAAAATTTAGTTTTAAACATTATTTCAATTTAAGTTTAAGGGAAAACGACATAATGTCCGTTTCCATCGCGAATTAAAAAGAATCTCTTCAAGTTCTATAAAACTGAGATGCAACAGTCTTAGTCCTTATATAGTGACATCATTTTTAAGTTTTTTTCATTGGATGGTAATGACGTAAAGTCAATTTACGTCACTAATACGTATTTTAGTCTTTCACTTCCTTGTTCAGAGCACGTGCTGTAAAAACCTCTTCATCTTGCATTAGGCACTTTCATTTCCTGTTTGAAATTCTAGATAATTACTTTTTATCGGGATGAGTTTTTAAATGATGTAAATAAACTGTCATAGAAATTAATTCCGGATATTAATCTTTTGATATATTACCAACACAACAGTTTCAGCAGTCATATCCACAAAAGGTACAGCCTCTGGCCACCATTTAAACCTATCTATCATGGTTTGGCAGTATCTGAATCCAAGTACTAGAGGTAAGGGACCAATGATGTCTATGTGTATATGCGCAAATCTCTCATCTGGAACCAAAAATTGCACCAAAGGAGACTTAGTATGCAGGTGTACCTTAGTCCTTTGACAGGGTATACACGCTCTACACCACACAGCAAAATCTTTATTTAGCCCTGGCCAAACATATTTCGAACAGATTAGCTGCCTAGAAGCCCGTATTCCTGGATGCGACAACCCATGCATTGACTCAAACACCTTATTTCTCAGGGTCGGAGGGACATAAAACCTATTCACCTCACCCGAAGTTTCACAATACAATAATGTCTTAGCATCCGACATTTGTACTTTTGCTAACTTTCCACTAAACTCAGCCTTTCCGTCCAAAATAGCTCTTAGCTCCTCATCCTCTGTTTGCAACTTTTTCCACAACTCAAAATCTGCAAGTGACGCTAATTGAATCTCACAAACTCTAGATAAACTGTCAGCAACAAAATTTCCCTTGCCTGGCAAATACCGTATATCCGTAGTAAACTGGGATATAAAGTCCAACTGCCGAAGCCTTTTAGGGGAACATTTCTCTTGTTTCTTCTGAAATGCAAAAATTAGGGATTTGTGATCTACGTACAATGTAAATACTCGAGCCTCCAACATATGCCTAAAATATTGGATCGCAGAATATGCCGCCAACAATTCCCGGTCATATGTTAAATATTTGCACTGTGTAGGGGACAACTGACGAGAGAAAAATCCAAGTGGTTTTGGACCATCGGGAGTAAGTTCTTGTAACATCCCACCCATAGCAAAATCACTGCAATCAGTCATAAGTGCAAGTTTCGCATCTTGAGAAGGGTGATAAAGCAAAGTCGCATTAGCTATAGCCTTCTTAACTTGCTCAAAACTGCTTCCTGCATCCGCATCCCACTGAGTTTCTCTTTTATCCCTCTTTTTTGCTCCATTCAAGAACACATTTAGTGGTCTTAATATTTCTGCAATATGGGGTACAAAACGATTATAGTAGTTCACCATTCCCAAAAATCTCCTGAGATCGCTAACAGTTTTTGGTTTTGGGAATTCCAGTATAGTTTTCACCTTATCTTTGTGTGGAGCACAGCCCTGGCTATCTATAGTATGACCCAGAAAATCTATTGTTTATTTGCTAAACTCACATTTTGATTCATTAATTATAATCCCGTAGTCTCTAAACCGCTTAAAAACTTCCTCTAAATGCTGCATATGTTGAGCGTGAGTTTCACTCACTATTAAGATGTCATCGAGATACGAAAAGCAATAGTCCAAACCTCGTAATACCTCATTTATAAAGCGTTGAAACGTTTGCGCTGCAGAGCATAACCCGAAGTTTAAAAATAGAAATTCAAACAAACCAAAAGGAGTTATAATAGCAGTTTTAGGGATATCGGGACGATGAACCGGAATTTGATGATAAGCACGGACTAAATCCACTTTAGAAAATATTTTTTTACCTTTTAACATATAAGTAAAATCTTGAATGTGAGGAATGGGGTATCTGTCTTGTACAGTAATCCGGTTAAGTGCCCTGTAATCCCCAGTTGGTCTCCAATCCGAAACGCCTTTAGGGACCATATGTAATGGACTGGCCCAATTACTTTTAGATGGCCTACAGATACCTTTCTCAAGCATATAGTCAAATTCCTGCTTAGCTATCCGGAGCTGCGCTGGATGTAACCGCCGAGCTCTAGCTGTCACAGGTGGGCCAACAGTAGGGATAAAATGGATTGTATCATGTTTTACAGTTTGTTTATTCGTATTATTTAACTGTGTAATCTCTTTATACTTTTTTAGCAGTTCTATATATGCAGAGTTTCCGATGATAGTTTTAACCAACGGGACATCACACAGACTGGTGCGACCACGAGCAGAAAAGTTAGTTACAGGGTCCAATAAACGCCGCTTTTTCAAATGAACCAATAAACCAAAATGTTGTAGAAAGTCAGCGCCTATAATTGGTTTAGTTACTTCAGCTATGATAAATGGCCATTGTAATTTACGTTTCAGTCCCAAATCCAGTGTCAATAGTTCAGTACCGTAAGTGCAGATTTTTGTACCATTAGCGGCATACAATGTGAAATCCCTCTTTCTAGTACTTTTAACTAAAAATAACTTCGGAAAACATGAGAAATCACTGCCCGTATCTATCAAATAGCTGGATTGAGTAACCTTATCTGTAACATAAAGCCTGCGACGCAAGCCCATACGTGCTGTAGCCGTCGCTACTCCTGCGAGCGAAGGTCGTTTTTTGGTGTGTAAGCGCACGGAGGTACGCATTTTCGAGCCTTTTCCTTAAATCGAAAATGATACCAACATAGCCACCCCTTTCTGTGTGACCTATCCCTTGGGTTAAATGAGTTCCGCCGGTAAGATTTCCTAGGTGACTTGGGACAAGAACCCGCTTTAACCAGCTTTGAAAGTTCCTGAACCTGAAATTGTAGCTGCTCCAACTGTTTATTTTGCTGACTAAACTGAGTTTGTTCAGCCCCTCTCGATTCCAGAGAGTTAACACCAACCTGCGTACATCCACAAATCTTATCCGCCTTCTCCGCTAATTTATTTAAACCCTCAGAGCTGACAGACAAAATTGTTTGCACCGATACCGGTAACCTCCGAAGCCATATATTTTTCAAAAAGTCATCGTCAACATGGCCCTCACTTAACTCTCTCATCTTACGCAATAACATTGAGGGGGGCCTATCACCCAGCTCTAAATTTTCCAGCAAAGTCTTAACCTTCCGATTCTGAGAAACTTCAAATTCCGATAATAACCTCGCTTTAAGAGCACTGTAAGGTTCTTCTGGGGGTTTACACACAATATCGGAGGCAAAAGATAAAGTTTCAGCATCCAAAGACGCCACCAAATGATCAAAGTTAGTTTGTTCGACCGAGATTCCCGCTAACCTAAAACTAGCCTCTATCTATAGTATGACACTCTAGCTGTACAAAAAATAACTTTGCATTACTAGGCCAAAAATTGGGAACTTTCACCGGCACTCTATTGCATCCTGTACTCCCCCCTTGTACAGTTTCCTTAGGAATGTCGTCCGGCATCCCGTACAATATAAAAAACGAACAGAAATCTCAAAATGCCGAACAAAACAACAATTTAATCCAAACTGAACGAAGATTAAAACATTTTAACACTTAAAACAGCAATATCAACATCGAAACCAACCAACCTTTAGAACCTAAAACAAGTTTAAATTATCTTAAAAGTCCTCAGAGGATACATGCAAAAGGGAATAAACAGTACGTAATCTCATACCTTAATCCTTGAAAGACATTCTAATAGATTTGACGAGAACTCGTTATGAATTAATCTTTCTTTTACTCTTTTTAACCACAGCTCCAAAAACGTGCACAAGGGTCATCACTTGTAGGTATGTAAGGTTGCGCTATGGTTAAATATACGGCGGCATAATTAACTATACAAAACTTTATTACTTTAACGAAATATATAAATAATTCAACATATTCAAATAAACATAATAAATAAGTATAATAACAGCCGTCCTGCAGCCGTTCCAAAAGACGCAGCATCACTCGAGACCGCCGAAGAGCAAGTGTCAAAGATTCTTGCCGAATCCACCGTCAGTCTATACTTGGCAAAACTTTCCAAGCGCCAAACTTTCGCCAAATGGGAGAACGCTTCTTTTGCTCCGCTGGAGAAACTTAAATGAATTATGCTTCCTCTTCCATTTTCATATAAGGCGAATTAGCGCCGCCACATATGCGTTAAAAATATAATTTCGAAGCTGTATTCATACCACTGTTAGCATATATCTTCTGAAATGATATTATAATATTATAAAAAAAATTATGTATTGAAAAGTGCTTGCCGGACATTATTGTTCCTTTATTTTATTGCCTTAAAGTACACATTTGGCAACATATATAATATTTAAATGATTCACCAGAAACATTCTAAATTATGTTTATTGTCCATTATATGTCAGCAATGTGAATACGGCTTCGAAATAATGTTTTAAGCGCATATGATTTATTTAGAATGTTTATTATGAAATAATATTTAAGCATTATTTTATGTTGCCAAATATATGAGATATTGATATGTTTAAATGTCCATGATATGCGCTTAACAAATAATTTCGAAGCTGTATTCAAACTATTATTTTCCATATATCTTCTACAATTATAATATTAAAATATAAATAAAAAGTCATCGATAGAGAAAAATGCTTGCCGAAAATTATTGTTACATTATTTTATTCCCTTAAAACATACATTTGGCAACATAAATAATGTCTAAATATTTTTCATCATAAACATCTCTATAATAAAACCGTATGTCATGTGACTGTCCTCAACAGTTCCGGGATGCCGCTTTACTGTTTCATATGCCAGGCAGCCATTTTTATTCAAAATTATTTTTTCTAATAAAACTGCATAAAAGTTACATTTTTAGAAAGATCGTTCAAAATAAATTAATATTTGAGAGATGACTTACGTTCAATTATGTATACATTCTGCAATAACTTCAGTTTCAATTAGGTTCGCTGTTCAAATTCTCTATCCATGAAAGTAAACAACAACAAAAAAAAAGATTCATTCGTTGTGAACGTTTAAAATATTAAACCATGAATTTTTGGACCGCTGCCTGGTGTAAAAAAAAATAATCAGCACCAGTGAGACAGTCAAAGTTTACCATAATTCTGTTCCATACAACTCAACTTCCTTCGGATCTTTTCTTGATGTAAGTTGAACTCCGTGGTTGAACTCATGTAATAATATTTAATGGATCAAATTTCGAAACAAATTGTCAGCTTTTATTTTTCGTGTGTATTAATTAGAAACGATATTTTAATTTTGAAATCAAATGTTTTGATTTATGATAATATTTCTTATTTATCTATTTTCTATTTTAAAGAAAAATGTGAACGTCATGTATTTTAAATAGGAACAGCTGTCACGGACGCACCAGGGTTGGCGGAATTTTTGTTTTGCGCCATTTTGGCGAGAAAATCCCATTTTCAGGTACCTATTAGAGATTACTAAAACAGCATATACTTTTATTTTATTATGAAATAGTTTATTTTATATTAAAAACACACACACAATGATTAATTTATTATAAAGTGGGTTAAGCGGTTTTTGTCAAGAAAGATGAAATACATAACAACAAAAAATATGCGAAATGCCACCACGATCGCAAAAGTTCTTGATTTGTCTATTAGATTTTTCCGGTTTGGCGAAGGATTAAGGAAAAAAATAAATTATGAATAAAAATAATTTGTTACAATGCTTAACATACATTTAAGGGCGACCAAACTGGTCGCCAGTGGCGGCTAGTTCTAAATAATGATATGCGCTTAAAATATAATTTCAAAGCTGTATTCACACCGCTGTTCCCACATATCTTCTAAAATGATAATGTAAAAATATAAACAAAAAATTATGTATTGAAAAGTGCTTGCGTGAAATTATTGTTCTTTAATTTATTGCTTTAAAGTATTATTTGGCAACATAAATAATGTTTAAATAATTTTTACCCAGAGAAATCCCAAATGCATAATATGCGCTTAAAAAATAATTTCGAAGATGTTTTCAAACTATTTTTGTATCTATCTGCTATAAAGATAATTGAAAAATATAAATAAAAGTTATCAATTGAAAAATGCTTGCAGAAAATTAAAGTTACTTTATAATGCGTTAAATATACATTTGGCAACATACTTAAGATTTGTTTCACCAGAAACATTCAAAATGAATAACATTCGCTTAATTTTGTTTTTCCAAGCTGCATTTAAACCATATTTTGTGCATATCTTCTCTATAAGTATAATGCAAAAATATAATCAAAAAATTATCTATTGAAAAATGTTTTCCGGAAATTTTTGTTACTTTATTTTATTTCCTTAAAATATGCATTTGGCAATATAAATGATATATTTAAATGACGTTTCACCAGAAACATTTCAAATGCATAACACGTGTTTAAAAAGTAATTTTGAAGCTACATTCACAAACTTTTTGCGTATATCTTCTATAATGATAATTTAAAAATATAAATAAAAAGGTATCTAATAAAAAGCACTTACTTGAAATTATTATAACTTTATTTTATAGCCTTGGCAACATAAATAATGTTTAAATAATGTTTCACTAGGTACATTCCAAATGCATCACATGCAGTTAAAAAATAGCATCGAAGCTGAATTCAACATTTTTTTTGCATATATAACTTCTATAATGATAATGCAAAAATATAAACAAAAAGTTATCAATGGAAAAATACTTTCTGAAAATTTTTGTTACTTTTTTTTCTTTTCTTAAAATAAGCATTCGGCAACATCAATAATGTTTAAATAATGTTTCATCTGGCACATTCCAAATGTATCACATGCGCTTAAAAAATTGTTTCGAAGCTGCATTTAAATTTTGTTTTCATATATCTTCTGTAATGCTAATAGAAAAATATAATTAAAACGTTATCTAATGAAAAATGCTTTTCATAAATTATTGTTCCTTTATTTCCTGTCTTAAAATATACATTTGGCAACAGTTGTAGCGTATTTTAAAGTCTTTCTAGTAAACTAATATAACTCGAATATTTGGCATTGTCAGCGACCTATTTTTTTTTTTTTTTTAACAGAAGAATAAAGTTCATTGTACCATAATATTAAGCATCACTTCTTCCAATCAATTGATATTGACTTACTAATTTAGACTTTCTTTTACGCTCTAGTCATTGGTTTGATATAGCATATACGAAGCCATGTATGCTAATGGCGCCTGTTGCATTTAAAATCCGTCGTGGGTGCAAAGTTCTCCAAGCTCTCTCTGAATTATACCTCTGGAGATGCCTAGTCAGGTGAAGGTCTCGTCACCTGATCAAGGTTCTAAATTACGAAACCAATTACTTCCTCTTTTTTAATTTTTTCTTTTTTTCTTTTTTTAAATTTGTCAATTGAACAAAGTTACGTAGAAAACAGGAACCTGCAAACAAAGAAATCTGTAACAAACCACTGCGGCGAAGCCAATATGTAATACATAGTGGAAACACAAATATTCCAATTGAATTATGTTAACTTGTCGTAGTCTGTATTAGCAACCATAGTGTATATTGGTTTTTAGAACTTTCATAAATGTACCCCACTCATGCTTTTCAGTGTGAATGCGTCCCGGAAGTATAAGCGGCGCGTACAAGCTTTATTTCCCTTTCCTTATTCGACAACGTACCCAGAAACCTATAGATAATAACAATCTACAACCGGCCAACAGAGTAACAAAAGTGACTCTCAACAAATAGCGCTGCATCTGATGACACAAACTATAAGCTAGGCATAATGGCCCGGCAGGTAGGGGCCTAGTCTGCGGGTTAATAATAATAATAATAATAATATGTTTCAATATTATTTGATAGATTTATTTTGAGTTACGGTTTAAAAGTGCCAGAAAAGTTTGCAACGAAAAAAAAAAATATTATTACAACGTTCGGGCTTTTAGGAATTTCCGATAGGTCCCATAGAAATATTCCTAAAATTACGGTCTTATAAGCTGTAAGCATTTAGACGCATTCGGGCAATACCTGTGAAGGGTAAAACTTTAAATTCAGTTACCGCAAATCACTGTTTTTCAGTCATTTTGCCAAGATAACGTTTGAACATTTTACATATGATTTACATATTTCTTTTTTCAAAAATAAAAGAAATTAAATTTTTTATAAACTATACCTAAAAAACAAATAATTTGTTTCATATATAACAAAAAAATATTATAAATATTTATGGAATTTGAATTTTTTATTTAATATACATATGTTAGATGTATACGATGGGATTCCATTTATGCAGCATACAGTAATTACTTGATTGCAGAAGTTGTTTATTTCGATGAGTAGCCATAAAAAATTCAGGATGGTTCAAATTATTAGGCGCGTTTCATGTTTGAAAAAAAAAAAGAACAAAATGAGGTATGTACTGTACAAGTACATCTTTATTGTTTTCTTGGAAAGACAATTTAAATCAGCTTTACACAACAATATTTTAAACATTAAATATGTTCCACATTTCGCGTCTCCTTAAATTGTTGGTACTAACTTTGATATTGTCCTTACTTGGAGGACGACGATTTGAGTATTCTAAACGAAAACGTCTCTGAACGGTTACAGCGGATTTTCTTTCATGAAACCACAAAACGGACATTGCTTATTCCTGTACGGTAGCCATTTGCAGATTGACGTAATCAGTAAATCTCCCCCCCGCAATGTTGTCGCGCCATCTACAGGCTTATGTGAAACTTATTTAAAATGTTGTTGTGTAAAACGTCATGTAAGACATGGTGTGTAAAATATGTTGTGATTTAAATTGTCTTTCCAAGAAAACAATAAACATTCTGATGACGCGCTCATTTTGTTCTTTTTTTTCAAACATGAAATGCGCTCAATATTTTTGAACCATCCTGTATTATTCAGACAATTAATTAATGGTGATACACTTCAAACGATCATATATTGAAGGACATTCGGAAGGGAAAATATACTCATTTTCAGTCATATCAGCGTGTATTGCACATCTAAAAATTAGAGCGTATAGTCAATTAAATAAGCGACCATGCTTTGTCACAGTACAGTCATTCTAGTGTAGAACTGAGTGAATAAAAATAATAAAGGTAATCATAAAAAATTCCTTTGTGTTTTCCCCAAAAACAATGAAATAGTCCAACTTCTTTACTAACATCTCAACACACAAAATGGAACACTCTCAAATTAGTCAGCACGGCATTTAATGAAATACATCTTTATGGCGAAATTCTACAAAAATCAGGATTCATTCTCCTGATGCCGCGGTTATTTTTAACAGACGATATCGCGGACAGAGTTACATTCGAAAGTCGTGCAAAATGGCTTTAAACGTCTTCGCGGCAGATTACAAATAAGAAATACAAATGGATTTTATTTGATCAAAGCCTCGAATTTTGAAGTGACAACGGAAAAATCAAAAGTGAGCTATTAGAGTCCCGTAAAAAGCGAGAAGAAAAATTCTGGTAGCCTCTAGAATAGTGTTGAAAAAGAATAAAAAACTTTTTATCGAAATGTATCGAAGAGAGATATTTACGGGCGCAATGCCAAAATGAAAAGAAATTGAAGCTTAGGAAATCAATTAGGTTTTAAAAAAGTGGAAACAATAAAAAAAAATAATAATAGCATTTTTAAAGACGGAAAATAGTAAATTAAGTAAGGAAATTTAGAATAATTTTAAGATAGGGTAATTATTAAAAGTATGTTATATATGTAAATTAATTTTTACAATTTTTATTGTTTCATATATAATCGCAAGGCATCGTAAGAAGCAGTATAAAGAAAAGGTAACAACTCAAAATCATGTAACCTGGATTACACAATCAAGGAAAAAATACCTTTACAAAATTTTGTCGAACAGTGTTAAAACTGTTGATATTGCATATTACCAATTTAACAATTATTTTTACTTCTATAAAATGTAAATAAATAAATGCGAAAAAGAAGAAAAATAGTCACGATCTTCGTAATCCGCGATCAAACTTCAGCCATTTCGAACTTTCAGGCTGCTCTTAATCCAGAAAGCGCGAGAATGAGGAAAAAATATAGTTAAAAAGTATTAAATCGTTTCGTTTAAAAGAAAGAGATGAAAACTTAAGAGTGCAGTTATGTGTTTGAAAATTTTTTAAGTATTATTAAAACAAATTAGTTACTAAAGTTTTTATCTTGTATCAAGCAGGGCGGTCGCTCTGCCAAGCCAAGCTTTAAAAAAACGCCACACAAACAACGCCAAGAACTGGAATAAAGACCGCTAATGCTTATATACAGAAAGCAACTTCGCAATGTTAAATCGACAAAACATGCCAAATTAAAATATCAGATATCAAACAAACCAAGCGTTGTAGAAAAAAAAACGAAAACTAGAAGAATCTAGGGAAGAATTTCTTCAATTTAAGACCAAACTCATCTTCATAAGTGATTTATAAACAGAGATATAGCTTTTTTTAAAAACCGTCGAGTTACTTAAAATGATCACTTTTTTCTTCGTCAAACTTTTTTTTTCAAACAAGCTACAGGCCTTAATATTGGGCAGAATAAAAAAGGATTGCATTTTTGGACAAGTAATTACGTAGTCTATGTGCTTTTATAAAATTCAGTGTAAAAAAGAATTATTATCTATTCTTAATTAGCAAAAAACTGTTAATTAACTTGGCGATTAAAAAATTATGCCAAAACAGAGATAAAACTCGACAACGACCATGTACCATCTGTATTAAAATAGCACAAATCAGTTACAGGCTATAATATAACCACATCAAATTTCATCTGCAAGTCAGCCATTTTCTTCTGAAGATATTTTTTTAAAAATAAAACTTCATAATTATAAGAACACATATTTTATCAGACAATTACATATGACTGCAAACTGTGCCTGATGACTGTTTCCAACATGAATAAGTATGAGAAATTGCCGCTCAAAGATATCGGTGTGGGTGGTTCAGTCGCAGCGTGTCAGCACGGCATGCACGAGGTCCCAGGTTTGAGTCCTGCCCCAGGTCAACTTTTCACTCATGTTTGTTTAGTATATTTAATTGTCTGGTAAAATGCGTGTTCTTATAATATTGTAAAATAAAGTAATTAGACGTAGTGTTTATGCTTTAAAAAATAATTTAAATATATAATTTGCGTTTTTAGAAAGATCTTTAAAAATAAATTAGTTTTTGAGGGAAGATGTACCTTCTAAAATGTATACATTAAGACTTATCGGCATTTAAAATTTCTTTCCAAACGTAAACAAAATTTTTGAAATGAATTAAATGGGATTCATTTATTTCTAAAAAGAAAAAAAAACACGGTAAAAGACAGGCATTTTATTCGCAGGAATACCTTTCACGTCATTTTCCTATAAATTAATGAAATCCAGTTGTTAAATTATTTTTGTTTTAGAAGCGAAGTTTCCATTTAAATTTATTGTAACAGTACAATGTTTATTTGAATAAAATATTGTAAATCTAAGAAATTGCTAAGAAATTCTAAACATGCACAGGGCAACGCAATAAATAAATAAATAAATAAATAAATAAAAAATAAATAAATAAACAAAAATAAATAAATAGATAAATAAATAAATAAATAAAAATCAGCTTTCAGAAATTCTAAAAATTGTTCGTATATCAAGCAGGGCGGTCGCTCTGCCAAGCCAAGCTTTAAAAAAAAAACGCCACACAAACAACGCCAAGAACTGAAATAGACCGCTACAGCTTACTTACAGAAATCAACTTCGCAATGTTAAATCGTCAAAACATGCCAGATTAAAATATCAGATATCAAATAAACCCAGCGTCGCAGAAAAAAAAACCGAAAACTAGCAGAATCTAATGAAGAATTTCTTCAATTTAAGACCAAACTCATCTTCATAAGTAATTTATAAACAGAGATATAGATTTTTTTAAAAAACGTCGAGTTACTTAAAATGATCACTTTTTTCTTCGTCAAACTTTTTTTTTTCAAACAACCTACAGACCTTAATATTCGGCAGAATAAAAAAAAGGATTGCATTTTTGGACAAGTATTTACGTAATCTACGTGCTTTTATAAAATCCAGTGTAAAGAAATATTATTTTCTCTCCTTAATTAGCAAAAAACTGTTAATTAACTTGACGATTAAAAAATTATGCCAAAACAGAGATAAAACATGCCAACGACCATGTACCATCTGTATTATAATAGCACAAATCAGTTACAAGTTATTACTTCATCAAATTTCATCTGCAAGTCAGCCATTTTCTTCTGAAGATATTTTTAAAAAAAATAAACTTCATAATTATAAGAACATACATTTTATCAAACAATTAAATATGACTGCAAACTGTGGCAGATGACTGTTTACAACAAGAATAAGTATGAGAAAATCCCGCCAAGCGTATTGATCTGGGTGGCTCAGTCGCAGAGCGTCGGCACGATATGCGTAAGGTCCCAGGTTCGAGTCCTGACCCAGGTCAAATTTTCACTTGTGTTTGTTTAGTGCATTTAATTGTCTGATAAAATGCGTGTTCTTATAATATTGTAAAATAAAGTAATCAGACGTAGTGTTTATGCTTTAAAAAATATTTTAAATATCAAGCAGGGTGGTCGCTCTGCCAAGCCAAGCTTTAAAAAAAAGCGCCACACAAACAACGCCAAAAACTGGAATAAAGACCGCTAATGCTTACTTACAGAAAGCAACTTCGCAATGTTAAATCGACAAAACATGCCAGATTAAAATATCAGATATCAAATAAACCAAGCGTCGCAGAAATAAAAAACGAAAACTAGACGAATATAAGGAAGAATTTCTTCAAATTAAGACCAAACTCATCTTCATAAGTGATTTATAAACAGAGATATAGCTTTTTTTTAAAACATCGAGTTACTTAAAATGATCACTTTTTTCTTCGACTAACTTTTTTTTCAAACAACCTACAGGCCTTAATATTGGGCAGAATAAAAAAAGGCTTGCATTTTTGGACAAGTAATTACGTAATCTATGTGCTTTTATAAAATTCAGTGTAAAAAAATTATTTTCTATCCTTAATTAGCAAAAAACTGTAAATTAACTTGGCGATTAAAAAATTATGCCAAAACAGAGATAAAACCCGCCAACGACCATGTACCATCTGTATTTTAATAGCACAAATCAGTTACAGGTTATAACCACATCAGATTTCATTTGCAAGTCAGCCATTTTCTTTTGAAGATATTTAAAAAAAAATAAAACTTCATAATTCTAAGAACACACATTTTATCAGACAATTAAATATAACTGCAAATTGTAGCAGATGACTGTTTCCAACATCAATAAGTATGAGAAATAGCCGCGCAAGGCTATCGGTCTGGGTGGCTCTGTCGCAGCGCGTCAGCACGGCATGCACAAGGTCCCAGGTTCGAGTCCTGCCCCCGGTTAACTTTTTACTCATGTTTGTTTAGTGTATTTAATTGTCTGATAAAATGCGTGTTCTTATAATATTGTAAAATAAAGTAATCAGACGTAGTGTTTATGCTTTAAAAAATATTTTTAATATATAATTTACGTTTTTAGAAAGATCTTTAAAAATAAATTAAATATTGAGGGAAGATGTACCTTCTAAAATGTATACATTAAGACTTATCGGCAGTTAAAATTTCTTTCCAAACGTAAACAAAATTTTTTAAATGAATTAAATGTGATTCATTTATTTCTTTAAAAAAAACGGTAAAGGACAGGTATTTTGTTCGCAGGAATACCTTTCACGTAATTTTGCTGTAAATTAATGAAATCCAGTTTCATGAAATCCAGTAATCCAATTCCATTTAAATTTATTGTAACAGTACAATGTTGAATTGAATAAAATTATGTAAATCTAAGAAATTGCTAAGAAATTCCAAACATGCACAGTGCAACGCAAAAATAAATAAATATATAAATAAACAAAAAATAAATAAATAGATAAATAAATAAATAAAAATCAGCTTTCAGAAATTCTAAAAATTGTTCGTATATCTTAATTACAAGCTAAAGGAGGGTTTATTTCTATATTATTCTATATATAATAGTAATTTCAGCAAATATATTAAATTCCAATGCGATCTGATTTAAACTTTAAGATAGTTTATAAGACATGATAAAAAAAAATTATAAAAAAGAGTGGCGCGTCACATTTCGGGGAGGAGATGCGGAGGGGCGTGAACAAAATTAGGAAGTATAATAAGGCTATCTGTTTGTAACTTTACGATATTTTATAACACATAACATAAATTTTAAATATAAAGCCCCATCAAAAATTATAGGGAGGGGCGGAGCGTTTTTTGCCTACACAAGGAGGGGGGACACTTTTCTAAATTTTAACGATATCCGTCATGTCACATATCGTTACAAAGGGCTGTGACCACTTATTCCTGTTATGCATCACAGGTGTCACCCCCACATTTTGCGCCCCCCCCCCCGACACTACTCATGTGATATATCGTTGGAAAGGTCTGTGAACGCTTAATCATACTATGCAGGGAGGGGGGGGGATTTCTAAATTTTGCACATACCCCTCATGTGATACATCTTTCGACCGCTTAATCCTATTATGCATCTCCGGTGTTCATCCCACCACTTTGCCCCTAAACGTGATTAGCTTTCACCATCAGGGTGCGCTTTCCTATCTCTGTTTCTATGGGTCGGATCACGACGCGGTATGGCTCATTCGACTCGACATCGATAAAGCTTTCTGATTTTAGTTTGTTTTTTCACCACCAGCGGGAACTTTTCTATCTCTGGTTCTATGGGCTGGATCACGACTGGGTATAGCTCATTCGACTCGACATCTATAGCCTTAACGATTTCAGTGCCCGAGGTTCATATAGAACAGATTGCGCTACCTGGTGGTGGAAGATGGAACTTGAGTGTGCGCAGCACGACTGCTATACGGTGCCGAAGGCAGTGGGGACCCGTGTCGGAGGTTCGTTTAGTTAGAGGTTTATACTATTCGATGTGCAAATTAAGGGATTATCCGGTGTCGAAGGCAGCGGGGAACCTGGTCGGAGGTTCGTTTGGTTCGAGGTTTATCTTATTCAAGGTTTTACAAGATTCGAGGCCCCGATGTAAATTAAGGGCCCTCTAGTGGGCGAACCCAGCTAGTGCTAATAATAAAAGAGCGTGATATCACGTTTCATATCAAATGCAGCACTGACACGCTATGTACGTATTCCATTTTTATTCATTTCATGGATAAGTCAGTGATATTTTTTAACGGAGGATAACAAGTATTATAACAAGCCACATTTAGTATGTTGTTTTTAAGAGTGTATTTAGTTTAATTGAAAAATCTACTGGTATTTCTAGTTAACCCTTTAAACAATGACTGAAAGTAAAATGTAATTTTAAATTATTTCTCATGTTTAGATTATTTAAATTATGTTTAATCTATTTTTTTTAAAAAAAGAAATGATATCTACAAAAACAACTTTTCAAAAGTAGAAAAAGCCAAGCGTAAAAAAAAAAAAAAAAAAAAAAAAAAAAAGTTTTGGCTAAAAAATGGTGTGATATCAAATTTCCAAGCTATTATATTACTTATTTAACATTTTTCCATTAAATAAGTTATCATATATATAAGTGGAATGCCTACGTATATGTTAATAGAAATCGTTTTCTCCTGTACTAAATACATCCTAACGAGTTTCTGAAAATGCAATTTTTTTCAAATTATGCATGATGGACTTGGCGGCCATCTTTCCATATTTCTAAGCATCCATATTTCTAAAGTAAAAGCGTAATATGTTTGCACTGTAATATGTTTATAACAATTTCGAACTTCAGATTTTAACTACGGACAGATAAATTAGATAAGACTGATATTTTGAGAAATTGATTTTTACTAGTTTGAAATTATTAATTACTGTAAAAAATAAATCATAAGATGAATCTTTAAGATAAGTCATCATTATCTTAAGACACAATTTTCAGAGCATATAAGTCTGTAAATGAAACGCTTAAAACATTTTCTTAAATAACAATTTTGAACTTCGGATTTTAACTACGGATTTGAGTGTTTAGAATTTTGTAAATAATATGCAAAGATGGGCGCCAAGCCCATCATGCATAATTTGAAAAAAATTGCATTTTCAGAAACTCGTTAGGATGTATTTAGTACAGGAGAAAACGATTTCTATTAACATATACGTAGGCACTCCACTTATATATATGATAACTTATTTAATGGAAAAATGTTAAATAAGTAATATAATAGCTTGGAAATTTGATATCACACCATTTTTTAGCCACAACTTTTTTTTTTTTTTTTTTTTTTTTTTTTACGCTTGGCTTTTTCTACTTTTGAAAAGTTGTTTTTGTAGATCATGTTTTCTAAAAGTGTGAATATGTTAAAATAAAAGTGAAAATCCCTTATCTGTTTATATGGGACATCTGGAAAGTTCTGCGGTTTTTCAAAGCGAAGCGCAGTTTTGTCTCGTTATTTTGCTACTGCTGATAAGGAGTGATATCGAATAACCCAGATATACAAGTTTGGTCTTTTTTTGCTTGCGTTGCATAATTTTTGCTTGGATTGTGGCATAATTTTTATTACAGTGCAGTGGTAAGAATGGAGAACCAAAAAGTAACTTTTCGTTATATGATGCTCTTTAATTTCAAGAAAGGTAGAAATGCTATTTAGACTACTATTAAAATATTTGCTGTATATGGACTAAGTGTTGTTTCAGATGACACAGTTCGAAAGTGGTTTGAGAAGTTTAAGCGTGGAAATTTCAGCCTCGAATATGATGTCCTGGTCGACCATCATGTGTAAAGGGGGGCCTCTTAAAAGAAGCTGTCGCTCAAAATCCACGTTTCACAATTCAGTAACTATCACACAGACTAAATAATCTGAAAAGTGTTGTGTATGATCATTTGACGAAGATTGGATATGTAAGCCGTTATGATGTGTAGATACACCATACGTTAACACCGCAGAATATGCTTGCTCGAATTTCGGCATGTGATTCTTTGCTGAAAAGAAATAAAGAAGCTCCTTTTTTGAAACGACTTCTTATTGGAGATGAGAACTGTATACTACACAATAATGCTACAAGGAAAAATCATGGTGTAAACCAAATGAATTTCTCCAAATACAATCGAGAGGGGATCTTCATACCAAAAAAGTAATGCTTTGTTTATGGTGGGACTACAAAGGAATTATTTATTATGAATTGTTGCCATGAAATTAGACAATAAATTCGGAAAAAAGTGTTCCCAAATGGCAGTTTTGAAAGCCAAAATTGAAGAAAAGCGGGCAGAACTGAACAATCGTCAAGGTGTTGTCTTCCAGTATGAAAATGCCCGGCTCTACATTTCGATGAATATTAGACAACGACTTATTGAGTATGACTGGGATGTTTAGTTTGACTCCCCATATTTAATAGACCTGGCACCATCAAATTTTTATCTTTTCAGGTCATTTCAAAATTATCTGAGCGGCCAGGTGTTCGCTTATTTGGAGACTGTCAAACAGCACCATGATAACTTCTTTACGAATAAATCTAATAACTTTCTTTAAA
Organism: Maratus michaelseni; assembly: GCA_963931845.1. Taxonomy (NCBI): domain Eukaryota; kingdom Metazoa; phylum Arthropoda; class Arachnida; order Araneae; family Salticidae; genus Maratus; species Maratus michaelseni. The sequence goes on from OZ007588.1 coordinate 309,106,952, forward strand.
AAAGGAATTTCCCAGTTGCCGGAACGATGGCAAAAACTCCTAAAACAAAACGGTGCTTATCTGATTCAATAATTTTCTTTTTACTGTTTTTGTAATGCTTTATTGATATTTATCATAAAAAACCCGCAAAACTACCTGATGACCCAATACAATATCGAAATTTATTTTTATTATTAAATTCCTACTCTAATAACACAAGTCTGCGATGAAAAAATTGTCGGTAAAGTAAGTAATGTTTTTTATAGTTTTTTGGATACTGATTACTGGGAAAATAATGAAAAAATTCTATCACGCACAGCTTCATTACAAATCGCAATCTATTTTTTTACGAATTTAGTATATTTCGGTCCAAACAAATTATTATTTATATGAGTTTGATAAACATATTTATGGACTTAAAATAGTAAATTAGTGCATTAAACTACTAAACAAGAAAGAAGAAACTATTTCAATCCAGAATATTTCTCTGAATCGGTAAAGAGCACAATAAACACAATTTTGGAGACAGGGGGAACCATTTGAAATCGATAAAACTGCTGTTTGCACGTGTCTGACCTCCACCTCTTCTTCACACCCCTTTTCACCCTTCAATCCGTGTTTTTCTTTGTTTTTTAGCCGTACACCTACACATGTGTTTATATTCCGACCTGTGAGTTATAGGTTGTACTATACTCCATTCGCTGAAAGAAGATAACAGAAGTAAACAAATACACATGCGGATTGGCGATGCTTAAACCTGGCGTTGTGCCAGAAGCACCAAACAGACTGTCTGAAGTGTTTGAGCTTCTGCTTTTTCAAATCGAGATAAAAAATAAAATTCGCCAACCTAGGGATTTGCGCCAAATGTGTGGCTCCTTGGCGATTTTTCTGCAACCCGTTTGTTTACTTTCGTTATCTCCTTTTCCTGAACAGACTATAGTAATTTTTAATTGTAGTGTTTGTTTCATTAGATCACAATGGCTTCCAGAGGATGCGTTAATTCATCGAATTATTTCTGTTATATTTGTGCTAAATACACAGTGAAAAAACAATAAAGAAGAATTTCGGATTTTATAAAAATTAAGTGTTATTATTGTTTATTATGGCATGAAATTGGGGGATTAAGACAAGCCTTGGGTTCCACAAAATGTTTGTTATATTTGTGTAGAATAATTAGAGCAATGGTTTCAAGGTAAAAAAAAAAAAAAAACTTTTTTTTTGGTTTGGTATACCAATGGTTTGGAGAGAACTCAAAAATCACAGTGATAATTGCTATTTTTGCTTCAAATACTTTTGCGACCGATTCCCGGGTTTATCCGAAGCAAAACTGGAGGAAGGTGTGTCTGTAGGACCAGACATCAGGAAAATGATGAAAGATGACAATTTTGAAACTAAAATAGAAACAAACGAAAGAAAATCCTGGTAATCTTTCAAACTAGTTATTACTAGCTTTCGTGGAAACCACAAGGTCCTAAACCTACAAATCTATTGTGGAAGAGAAGGTAAAATTTCAAGATTTTAGGCTGTAGAATGAACTTAAAAGTTCATTTTCTCGATTCGCAACTGGACTATTTTCCTGAAATTTTAGGTGCCGTTAGTGAAGAACAAGGTGACATATTTCCGTAGGATATAAAGGAAATGGGGAGTCGATGTCAAGGAAGATGGAATGTTAGCAGGATAGCCGACTACTGCTGGATGCTACAAAGAGATAATCACTGGAAAATTTTCAAGAGAAAAAGTGGCAAAAAAGTTTTGATATAAAGAAAAAACGTTACTGTAAGGTCTTGTAACGTTCTACATTTACTTAACAATTACTTGAACTGGGATATAAATGTAATTTGTATGGATTTATGAATTAATAAAATTTAAAGGAAATGTCAAAATTTCGTGATTTCAACTGTTTCCTTCGAAATATGCAATCACTTTGTGAAAAATCCTTACGTGATAGAAAAAAAAATGGATTTCATTTTCGGAATCAGCACTAAAAATAACATAAAAATCAGTCATCAAAATTAAAACATAGTTCAATAAGTATATTTTGGCAGGCCTGTGTAATAATTAACTTTCTAGAAAGGATTTTTAATTAACTAATTTATGGTATATCCAATGGTTGGAGAATGATAGTTGAGATTTTTTCCAACAGAGAGAAAATATGCCGGCACCAGGACACGAACCTGGATACTTTGGCTTGCCGTGCCAACGCTCTCCCTACTGAGCTATCTCAACGATATCCTGGCTGGCATATTTCATTCTTATTTGTTGGATAAGTCTGTGAACTGCTGCGCTAATTTCATTCATCCGAGCTATAACTATAGCATTTTACATTATGAATCTAAAATCTGAACATGATGAATCTGAAATCTGAGTATGATGAATCTGAGCCAAAGTACCCATGTTCGAGTCCTGGTCCCGGCATATTTTCGCTCTGTTGAAAAAAACCTCAACTATGATACTCCAACCATTGGATATAATTTACCTAGTTGAATATACAGGGTGTTTCACAAAGGACCCCTAACTTTAAAAATCAATAACTCGGAAACGGTGATACGGAGAAACATGAAACCAGTAGTATGTTTATTAAAAAAAATCGTAAGAATCTTAAACATAAATCTCAAAATTTAGTTAAAAATAGCGCCGATAGATGGCGCTGCGATAAATAGGCGTATCAAAAGTGATTCAAAAGGTGCACCTTTTACACAACAGACCTATGGCAAACGAAGAATGAAATTGCCATTGACTCTCTGCTGTATGTCACCGGTCTGTTTGTTGAAATTTTTCTGAAAAGCTCACGAATTGTTTTCCCATCTGGGCGTTTTGCGACTTGAAATCGCATTTGAAAACTTCTCCTTGTAGCAGTAGGACTCTGATTTAATCGGTGGTACTCCAACACAATAAACAAACGTTCCTCCACAGTATACATTACTTTCGGAAGTATTTTCACTATAAGCTAATAACGGTCAGATTTCAATGGCGAAATCTTCAACGTCTAGTATTTCTATGATTCTGAACTCTCTGTAGAAGGATTCTTAACGCTCTCAGCGCCATCTGTCGGTACTATTTTTAACTAAATTTTGAAATTTATTTGTAAGATTCTTACGATTTTTTTATTAAACATACCACTGGTTTCGTGTTTCTATTTATCACCGTTTCCGGGTTATTGATTTTTAAAGTTAGGGGTCCTTTGCGAAACACCCTGTACTTTCCTCTGTTCATTATGAATCAATTTATGATAATTTCTTAATATATTCCTAATACACCTAGGATTACATCTATTAAGATAAACTAGGGTATCCGATACAGAATATAGGTGACACCCCCCCCCCCCCTCCTTTTTTTATGTAATCTCTAATAATTGTTCTTACATTTACTATATTTTTCTGAGATGTATCACTGACAACACCAAAAATGATTTTTGTATGAAAAATCTCAATTCTGTATTAACATAAAGTTTTGAAATTCATCAAAAACGATGTTTTCGTATTAGCGGCATGCCAGGAGTTAATAGCCGAATAAATCTTCAAAGATTTCTCTATTTACAGCAAACTGTTTGATTCCAATAATTTCAGTGAATGAAGTGCGTAATTCAATTACATGTCTGTTAAATTTACGTTTTATTTATATTATTTTACTACTTTATTTAAATAAGCTATTTATATTGTTTTAAATACAAACGGAGTAATATTTCATAATTGGGATGAACGGATAGAGAAAGATGTTTTTTTTAATCATGCTTGAATTTTTTTTAAAAAAAATCATAAAAAATAGTAAATTAAGATACAATTTTCATACAAATTGATTTTGAAAAAAAAAAATCTATTCGATTGTGAAAAAATGTGCGATGTTTAGAAATTAAAATAAATTGCAAGAAAAGCGAAATTTATTAGTTAACTGTTGAAAATCGTCAATATGACGTCAGCGTTACTCATGCACATGTTTTTTTAATAACATTAATCTATACAAAATCAAAATAAATTATTTTTATTTATTATAAAGATGCTAAATGTAGTTAGGTATAGGTTTTAAAAGCTTAAAAACATCGTAGATAAAAAAAAACTGTTAAAATTGACCTTGAAAATTGAAAACAAATAAATCAAAGATAACATAAAGGTTATTGTCAACGCATTGTAGAATGTATATTTAAACTCTAACAAATGAGCTACTGGTGAAACATTTAATATATTATTGAAGTTTATTTTAGAAACAATTAGTAGTGCAATTTATAAAATAACTACTTATGACGTAAATATTACATCCCATTTCGCATATAAGCTTACAGCATTTTATGCTTTATTTACTGACTCTAATCCTACAATTAATTTCAACCTTTTTGGGTCTAAACTTTTTTTCTTATTTTGAGGAAAAATTACTTTTACGTTTAAAAGTTTAAAAGTAATTATCCAAATCACAAAATTTAAGGTTTACTGAAATTTAACGCATATGTTTGACACATTTACTGAAATCTAACGAATATAGTTAATTTGAGTACTTTGTATATGATAATAGGCTAACAAGGAATTTTTCGAGACTTTTGAAAAATGTCATACCACAATACAATTAAACAGACTTTACAAGTTTCTAGTTCTTTATTTTATTTTTTATCATTATTTATAAGTTTGAATAAGTAGTCCGTATTTTACAACATATTGCTATTATATTTACAACATGCTGGTTCTTTTATTTCAAAACATAGGTTTGAAATAAAAGAACCAGCAACGATGGAAAGAGATTTAAGCGAAAGTTATGTTTTTTTTTCATTACTAAAAAAACGAAACATAAATGTATTCATAATAAAAAATGTATAGATGACATATACTATCATTGTTACATGCAGATAATGACAAAAATATTTGCTAAGACAAAATAATAACCCTTATAAAGACATTTCCTATTAATAGGATTCCAATCAAAATGCGTTAGAAGAAAAATTCTAGTACTTTAAAACGCACGATCATGCCAATATTTCTAAACCAATATCTAAAACTTTCGAAACTTACACATGTCTGAAAGTCGCCAAGCAATTTTCAAATACTGTACCTCAATCCCATCTATTTGGAACAATTATGAATATTGATAGACTTTCTCAGAGCACTCACTCTATATATCACGTTACTTTATGGCTGACATTTTCAGTTTATGGCTTGGCATAGCGGATTGTTTTTTGTTGAGATATCACTCATTTTTGCAACATAATTCGTTAATGTATTATATTCCAATATTACTCAGAGAAAGGAAAAAAATAGAAAAGTTTATTTATAAATTACGCTTTATTAAACATACATAAAAATAATTTAGTAAGAAGGGAAAAACATTTTAATTGATTTAGTAGAAAAAAGAATAATACTGTTTATAAAATCCATTTTGAAATTTAATAATTACGAATAACAAAAGGGTTTGGCTCCTTTGATCATAATTTATAAATAAATGCTTATTACATTTACATTTATTAATTTATTTGCCGTACTGGGAATGTATCTACAGTTATTTAACCAAGACAGGCCTTTCAAAATTATTATATTGCTTACAATTCGTTTATTTAGTTTTAGAAACCAAACTGATTTAAATGAGAAGTTTTTATAAAGCAAATTTGAGTAATCGTATCAAATATAAATAAGTTTTGACGAGTTTATCATGGCCCACGCATTCGGTATGATCTTTCAAATTTCGTCAATCAATCATTTTTATTTTTAGAAACAGAAAACATTGAGAAATTTACGCACTATTAATAGTACAATTTTATGCTGCCCACGATTTTATTAATCTAAACATAAAACTACAAACGAATGTTTTAAAGAGAGTTTTTTCAAATCTTGTTTTCATTAAACTTTATTGCAAGTTATATTTTTCTCTATTAGTTCATTATTTATTTTTACATTTTATATAAAAAAAAATCATATTCTACATTTTAGTACTAAGTTATCAATTAGTCAGGTAGAAAATTATATTTTATCAATTTATTTTTTAATTTACTTCCGACTATTTTGTTATTATTTACGACATTACGATGTAATATCATTTTAACCGAATTTAAAATTTACATAATGTTGCTTACTGTAAAATAAAGTTTCGACCTTACACTATAAATATATTTGATCTGAGACTATGTTGTTCAGCATGTTTACTTCTTCTTCATTTTCGCTAATGCATGAATGTTATACACTTTTATAAGTCTGTTTTGCTCTATCTATCTTCCAGTGAATCTAATCTGCTAAGAAATTTATGTTCTTCACTTTCCGAAAAAAATATTTACTAGATAGTACACAATCTACAGTTTTTATCTCGTGTATTTCTGTAGAAATCGATAAAACTATAGGAAACAACTTTCTTAGTATAGTGAAATAATTATATTTAGAAGAAAATTATATTGATTAGACCCATTGAGGTTTAAGCGTCTTTTATAAACATCTATGGAATGTGAGAGTTAGCCTATTTCATACATTTGTTCTTACCAGAAACTAGTCGTTGGGGATCACAGTAATACTTACCCATCATGGATATGCATAATATAAAATATGAGAATAAAACATGTGTAAACTATTTATAAAATGCATTGCAATTCGAATAAAATCGTGGCTTGATGACATCATATAAACTTTAAATGCTCTATGACTCAATTGCGTAAGAGAAACATCCTTATAACTCTAAAAATCATAATCCTATTAACTAACAGTTTACTGCGTCGGATTAAGCGTCTCTTTTCCAATTAAAATATATCTTTGAATTGAAATGTGAATGAAATACAGGGTGATAAAAAAAAATCGAAGAGTGTGGAAAATGTTATTACAAATATCTCGGCAACTAATTATCCGATGGATTTCATTTTTTATGCAAAATTTACGTCTTTTTATTGTCTTCTATATTCACTCCTTAACAAAAGCAATTTCGAAAATGTTTATGTACCTTTTATCAGAACGCAGAATTCGAGAGTCTGAAAAAAATACTTCCGGGTAATCGAGGTTACTGAAATTCAATAATCTTCTTCTCATTACTACATACTAAGTACATATAACATTTCAAGTCTCTATCTCAATTTGTTCGGGAGATAGAGCGTTTACAGACACACACACACACATACACACACACACAGACAGACAGACAGACTGACGGACGGCAATTTTTTTTCTAAAAATATGTTTTTCGCAATCTCCAGTGTCTGAAACGTGTAAATCCGTCAATTTTTTTTTCGATTTTTAAAACGATTACAAGACTTAACAAATACTACGTATGATGGGTAGGTAATATGTCTATTTAATTTCTATTAAAAATTAATTAGCAATAGTGAGGAATTCTCACATAACGTCCATATTAGATTACAGTATTAGTTTGCTCCAACGAAAATCTCTAACGCTCTTTGCACTACTCCTGTTTTATTAACCTTTTCAGTGTTTTTTTTTAAAACACCCACAGTATATGCCTTTATATATTTTACTGCGTGAAGACTAAAAATATATATGTATGTTGTAACTACTGAAGGAGTTAGTGCAATCTATTGGCAACGTTTTAACACGTTCACTGCCATGTTAAATTACCGGAATTTTATTTTTTTTAAATAAAAGATTGAATTCATACCATAAAATACTGATAGCAATATTTACTTTATTTAATTACAGACATTTCGTGATTACATAAAATAAAAATTCTTCTTTTGAAGTTTCCGGTACGAATTCGTCATTTTAGATTGAAAAACCACGAGTATATTCGTGGTTGGCATCGAATGGGTTAAAATATTTTTTGTAATATTGTTTTAAAAATTTTTAACATATTTAGCATGTGAGGAGCTATAGATCACAAAATTGCATGCTGTTTCACAATTTGTGGAAAAAAAAATAATCCCACTATCAGAGTGCTCAAGAGACGAAAAAATTTACTCTATAAATACTAATATTTCTTGGTCTAATATCATCAGCATTTTGTGCAGCATTCATCATATGCTGTAAAGTTTTCTTTTCTACTTTATAATCCTTTCCTTTTTTTTTTTGACGTATCTCTGAAAGTTTTATGACATCAACTCATGATTATGATTATCCATCCTCTACAGATATACATTGCGCAACTTTCTTATACAAAATGTATGCGTATTAACTAAAAACAAAAATAAGAAAATGTTTTCCTACGATGTTAAATTATTTTTAATAAAATATCCCGTTAGCGTATATTTTATATAGTTAACGGTAATATTGTTCAAATCAGAAGACACCAATGCATAAACATATTTTCTAAACGTTTTATTACAATTAATAAATTTTATTAATTTGGTAATCTTTATAATACATTGATGCACAAAATTATTAAGGTGTATATTACTTATTTTTATGCATTCAACTTATTAAACAACTGTTTAACAGAAAAGGAAAAATATTAATTATCCTACATTAAAGTTTAAATATTTATCTTAGATAACAATGCATTTAATTATAGATAGGAATCTAATTAAAACATTATTTACTCCACATATAAATAATGTAGATTTCAAACTGAGATAAAATTGCGAATTGAACCTGCATTTTTTGAGGATTGCCCGATTTGATATTTAAAAGTTTGTTCCGTCCAAAATCGTATTAAGATATTACAATAAAAAATCGTAAACTTGATTGTTTATTTACGAAGCATTCGTTTATTCAAATTAAAACAGTTGTAAGGAATAGGCTTATAATAAACACAGATTCTCTTTTATCACAAAATGTATAAATGGTAGAATTTATATAATACATATCAATACAAAATTTTAAATATAATGTTATTTATTATTATTATTATTATTATTATATATATATATATATATATATATATATATATTCGGGGAAAAAAATAAATTCCCCTAAAAATTCGGGGAATGCGGCCATTCTTGACGACGAAAGCAAGTACATAAAGTTATACCGGTTGAAATAGATTCTCCCAACCCTCCTCTACCTGCTCAGGTTAGTTTAGCCCATGTCATGTGACCGATCCGCACGCGCATAGCTGTTGTCTTCTGAAGTTAGTTACCTTTGCTGCGCGACGTAAGAAAGATGGCTTTTCTTGAACAGCGCTGCAACATTAAATTCTCTCAACGCTTAGGTAAAACACCAATGGAGACTTTGGACTCACCGCGATCGAAAAAATTCCGGCAGGATAGGAGCAAAGGGAAAGGAATGATGGGCGTATTTTTTTATTCTCAAGGAATTGTTCATTCAGAATTTATTCCCGAAAGCCAAACAGTTAACAAGGAGCATTGTTTATGCATTTTACGTCGTTTGAGGGAATCCATTCGTCGTAAACGACCTCAGTTCTGGCAGAGTGTCGACTGGTACTTTCTGCATGACAACTCACCAGCACATCGATCCCAATTGTTAAAACAGTTCCTCGCCAAAACTCGCACTAATGTGCTTCCATATCCCCCCTATTCACCGGACTTAGCTCCGTGTGACTTTTACCTGTTCCCATCAATAAAAAAAGCATTTACAGATACGCCGTTTTGTGTCATCAGATGAGGTGGAAGCAGCATAGCAGGAGGCCTTACGGGAGGTTGCGAAAAATGGCTTCCAGCAATGCTTCCAGAAGTTATACGAACGCTGGCAGAAGTGTATCGTCGCCCAAGGTGACTACTTTGAAGGTGGATGTGCTTCGGTGCTGTGAACTATTCAAGGTAAGGTTTTTTACACCTTGCCCCTGAACTTTTGGATCATACCTCGTATATATTTTACAAAACACATGACTCAATTTTCACAGAAGCTTTTAGTAACTTCTACTTCATATGATTTAATATATAACTTTTTTTTTCTCACAAAGTTACGTAGATAAGTATAATTAAATTTTTTATTATCCCTTTAGTGGACAAATATTAGTCTAATTAGTTGTTTCAGAATTTTATGTTTCATATTGTCTTACTAAGACAAATAAAGAGAAATAAACGACTAAAACAAAAAACAAATAAAATATTGTTTCGAAAAAAAAAATCATTACATTATCCATAAATCAATTTATAAGTAAAATCTGAAACATTATTAATATTTAACCATCCTCTAGAGGATTATACTAAACACCATACCAACACTGAAGGCAAGAATTTATCAAAATATACGTGTGTTGACTATAGAAACGGAAAAGGAAATAGCTTCCTGTGATATTATATGATTTTTTAATACATTACTTCCTGAGTGAATATTTATATAGTTAACGGTAACCTTGTTCAAATTAAAAGATTTATTGCAAAAATATATTTTCTGTTCGTTGTATAATCTTGATCATATTTTATTGTAATGGTAGTATTTATCAGATTTCGATTTATAAAACCATTCAAGGATAATTTACTTATTTTCCCACTAAATTTGTGAGCTAGCATAATTACTTTTCACAAAGAGAATACGTAGTTTAGCTATGTTTTCTTTTAAGCTAATATAACATTTTACAGTTATTCTATATCTATGCGCTTTTCAATCTTTTTGGATAATTATTACTATCCAATTGAGACTACGCAGTTTATACGTGACTGCCATTACAAAAATCAATTTATCGACACTCATAGATAAGAAATCACACATTCGCAAATAATATAATGTTATAAATTGGATTAAAGTTGCTATCTAAATATTACTCGAGTGAATTTCTACGCCAATGAGTCATTTTAGTTCATGCTTTGGAAAATTAATAATCCGTTGTTCCCTGCTTCTTTATATTTTGTAAAAAAGTTCATGTTGAGTTTGTCAATGAGACATAAGTTTATGTTGTCTGTATGTCAGTATATGTATATAACTATCTCAAAACAGGATCAGCTTCGCTAGACATTAGGTAAATATGTTGGTGAAGTATCCGGAATTGTCTCTATAACATTGGGTTTGATTTGGTTGGTTCGAATGCGAAACATGGAACATTCTTTTTTGTGTCATCAGAATTCAGACGGTCTTCAAAATATTATCAACGAGTGAAACAAAATTATACATTTGAATAATTGATTTAAATGTTAAATCATAGATGCAAAATTTTAACTGGAAATCTTAAATTAGACAGAACGGATAGAAATTTTACCAGTACGTTCGTTTCTTAGACATTCGCAATTGGCTATATACCTGAATTGGTTGAAATTTATGCAATTAAATTAATGACAAAAATATAATGCATTTTCATTTATCACTTTTACGGATTTCTTTATTATACATATTTTTATTATACATCTTTGTTTTTATACTTTATTTAACCCATTCGGGGCCATGGGTGCATATATGCACCCTCAAAAAGAACATACAGAATTTGTTTTAGGCACCAGTAAAAAATAAGAGTAATATTTACTTTCTCTAATTAGAGCATTTTTGTGATAGTTTAAGTAAAGGTAGCTTTCTAAAAAAAAGTGGTGCCAACCGAATAAAATTTGTGTAAAAGCCGCCAGTCCCGAAGGAGTTAACAGTTGTCTAACAACTGTACTTTATAGGATATCAGAAAAAGAAAGTTCAATAACATCGCACTATTTTGGTACAAACTAAAAATGACAACATTTTCCTCATGTACTGTACAATATTCCCTAATTTTTTTTTCCAACAAAAAATAGAACAAGAACGAAAATCCTACGTCAAAGATAGATTATGAAGCATTTATCAACACATTCAGAAAACTGTAGCAAAACTTCACCGTTAAATAATGTGAAAGAAAATGAAATAAAACAGTTTAGGAAACATATAACATATTTAAAATTCTAATTTTAGAAATTACCTTCCATAGTCAAAAAAGTAGTCGAAGTATCTTGTGCAACCCAGGATATGATCTACAGATTTAAATGTAGACTACGTAGCATGACGAAACTCAGCTCAGTTAGAAAATTCACATTTAGCAATTTTCTGTTAAGTATTCATTCGAGTACGTGAAAATATTTTTTAAAGTTTTTTTTTTATCCCTTAAGATTAAAAAAAAGACTTTGTACATATAAGGAATTTTGAATTATCATTGACAAAAACAAACTTTTTATTTGAATGATTTGATATCATGTTTATCATAAGTGCAAATAATAAAAGTTTGTCGTCAAACAAAATAGATTTTGGGAATAATGTGGTGTGTTCGGCAAATAAATTCTCTTGGTTAGAGGACTACTGGAATTTTTTGGGAAATCACCTTTTAGTCCTGGAGATTAAGCTTAATTTAAGAACCTTGGTTGATAAGCTTCGCTCGGCCATGTCTTAACACTTACTAGAAAACTTACTTGAAAACTAAGCAACCACTAAAGTATCAATAAACATCCATATTCCTCTTTCCCATACTTCGTGCATCAAAACCACTTTAAAAAGGAATATTATCAAGTATTGGCAAATTATCTGGAATGCGCCTGAAAAAAGAGGACTATACACATGATAGAATCCTAAAAGTTTCTACTAATCTGTACAACTTATCTCCCCACACTACCGCTTTCGTAACGGTCCACGACTCTTCTCACACATATTTCTACAAATTTAAATGTTCATGAACGCCCCTTTGCGAGTGTGGCGCTGTGGCATCGGCCTCCCATTTTTACTATGTTTGGCCTCTAACTAAGCGGTGGCATATTAAAAAAACCCTTATTCTACCTAAAGAATGGCTTCTTATTGTACTTAATAGACCCATGCTTAACACTATGCTATGAAATATTTATAAATTTATGAATAATCTCACACTAATCTTTCTACACAGTTGTCTTCTGGTATTATGTCAGTCTTCATGTTTTAATAATGTGTCTGCCCTATGTCGCTTTACGGCTGTCCTAGTAAGTCGCCGTCTGACATTATTCGGAAATATTTTGTATAATTACTTTAAATATGTTTCTTTAAATAGTATTTGTATTGGTATAATTATATTATTTTTTATTTACTTTCTTTCTATATTTTTAATTATATTTCATGTCTTATTATTTGCATTTGTATTAGCAGCCTTCATGCTACATCTACACTTATTTGCACTAGCACCCTTCATATCATATTCTCTCTTATTGCTTTCCACCCTCTGTCCTGGTAATTGGCGACCTCAGAAAAGTCTAAGTCATCAAACATCATCACAATTCATGCCTCATTCGAATGACAAATATTGTCTGCTATACTAAACAGTTGGTCTGCTCGAGCCTAATCTATCCTTACATTCCAGCAGACTTATCCCAATTTTGACTTATACTTCATCTTCCATAGAGTTTAAATCTTTCATAATCGTGTTGGTAATAACCGATAGTAATGCCAAAAATTCCATTTATAGAACATTGGAGACAAAAAATTGTTTAAACACATTAAAAGGATTTTTTTCAAAATCGAGATCTCATTGGATAGTTTTATCGTACATGAATTAGTACATACGCCTTATTTCAGGAAAACAATCGTAATCGTTTTCGATATTAAAAAATAATTTTAGTACTGAGTTTGTTTTAACGAGCCAAAACGAAATTTCTCGAATTCGGCACCTAGCTAGATCATTTTTTCGTGTTCGAATTAGTATATGCCGATAATTTTGTGAATATCATTAGAGCAGTTTTAGATACTTCTGAAATCGTGTTCTTGAACCATGACGTGAATCCATTAGCGAAAACTTCAATTATGAAAATTTTATGAAAAAAAAGTGTTTAAACATATCTTAAGTAATTTTGCATGAGGTGAGACCTATTTAGATTGTCTTCAGTTACTTTAATAAGTCATGCTTTATGAATATTGCCGGAACCGCTTTAAATATAAAGCAGCATTTTCAGCGCTGAGTTTATTTCTAGATATGAAAACGAAATTTACAGATTTTGTGACTAAGGTAGATCGTTTTCTCTTGCTCGAATTAGTAAAGAAGATTAGGAAAAGCATTAAAACCATTTTTTAATTATAGCAAAATTTTAAGCGCTAAAATTGTTTTAACCTATCAAAAGGACTTTTCTTGAATTCGGAACTTTCTAGATTGTTTTCGCGTGCTCATATTAGTATAAGAGGCACGTTTCGTGAAAATGATTGACACCCGAAATAGCTTACTCGTTTAATGTATGTGATATTTCGTAAATAACAATGTGAAATTATCATTGAGGGAAAAAATAGGAACACAAAGATAAAGAACACCTTTTTCTACACTCAGAAAAAGGAATTGATTAAAACTACAAAACATTTTTGTTGAGTACATTTTGGTTGTTTTAGCAAAATTGGAGTAAAATTGAACCATTTTACTTCAATTAACAAAACATCTTTGCTGACGATACAAATTTTTTTAGAATTGCAAAAAAAAGTGGTTTTCAACAAAAATTTTTTTTTTGTTGCTTCAAACAAAATTTCCATTGACCTATATTTAAGCAAAATTTTTGTTTAAATATGGGTCAATAAAAATTTTGTTTGAATCAACAAATTTTTTTTTTTTTTTGCAATTCCAAAAAAAATTTTTGTATCGTCAGCAAAAATGTTTTGTTAATTGAAGTAAAATAGTTCAATTTTACTCCAATTTTGCTAAAACAACAAAATGTACTCAAAAACTATGTTTTGTAGTTTTAATCAGTTTCTTTTTCTGAGTGTGATTGACACCCGAAATAGCTTGCTCGTTTAATGAATATGATATTTCGTAAATAACAATGTGAAGTTATCATTGAGGGAAAAAATGGGAACACAAAGATAAAGAACACCTTTTTATAATATAAAAGGCTCTTTTTAATGGTGACTGAAAAGTATTTTGCTGTATTCCGGATGTCATAAATCAGCCAAAGTAATTTAAAAACTCATTATGAAAACATATTTATTTCATTTTTTACATAAAATATATATAAAGAAATAAATATTTATTCATTTAGGAAACTGTTTTTCTATTACAATATAGAAAGAGGGTTTTATCTACAGTTTGCTTTAAATGTATTTTCAAGGATGTTAGATGTTTATAAAAATTGTTTATCAAAAATGTTTTTAATGTATAAATAAATTGCATTCACATGCAATATGACTTTCCGAAAAAGATAAATATCTCCATATATCAAAACATCCTGTTTTAATCTATTTGTTTCTAAAACAAGAACGAAAAATCATGCGCAAGCATAGATTATGTAACGCTTTTAAAATAATTTTACAAATCATACCGTTTAATAAGCTGAAAGATAACATCGAAGTAAACAATTTGGAAAACGCATAACATATTTAAAAATATAATTTCAGGAATTTCCAACGTATACAATATTCGGAAAAATATCCGAATGCTTTTATTCAGCCCTGTATAGGACCTATAGATTTGTATATATACTACATAGGATGCTAAATTTCAGTTCGCGTTAAGAAACGCGTAGCACAGTTTAAAATTCTCCTTCTGGAGTTTCTGTCAATGAACGGAAATGTGTTCGCGAACTTTTGTGCTTCCCTGTATATGATCTAAAGAATTTATACACACCACGTAATAAACAAAAAGTGAGTTAATTTTAAAATCGCGTTCAGTAACTTAAAACGCACTTCCAGGAATTATTGTTAACAGACAGTAGAGAATTCTTTTGTGTGTCCCTGTAAATGAACGATGACTGCTATACACACAATATTCGGTAGCAAGCCTCTTGTAATGCACCTTAGTGATATATATAAATTTCAATGCGTTTAAAATAGTGAAACATTATTTAAACAAACCGCAGACGATTTTTCGCCATAGACGTAATCTAACGGTATTCTTTTGACTGTCCCTGTAAATTAACTATAAGTGCCCTATTCCATATGAAGCTTCTTGTAATACACCTTAGTGATATATATCAATTGCAATGTGTTTGCAATTGTGTAACATCATTGAAATAATCCGCAAATGATTTTTCCCCATAGACCGTAATGTAACGGAATTATTTTGAGTATCCCTGTAAAAAACTATAAGCGCTACACACTTCAGTTGAAATAGGGAACGTTCTATAGATAACGACAATAACATATAAAAATTGCAAGGTAATCCGAGCCTATTTACGGCAGTTAGAGCACGGACAGACGGCAGACGGGCAGACGGCAGACGGTCAGACGGCAGACGGTCAGACGGCAGACGGCAGACAGCAGACGGCCAGACAAACCGAAGTCATAAACACTTTTCAACTAGGTTGGAAAGTGTTAAAAAGATACAAGCTTATACGTACAAGATACAAGATTAAAATACAGAAGATAAGTAAAAATATATTTTATTTTCAAAATCGATTTTTTAATAGGGCCTTATGTTTTTATATCAGAGTACTTTTCATTTTCTAGAATGTCTCTGCGGAACTGAATTTAATTGTGACTGAGTGGTATATTCAGTTTGCAAAATTTAAAAACAAATGAATATTAGTAATCTTTTTCCTGTTTTCTGATAATTCCACATCTACAATTTTTAGTAATTTGATTTTAAATTATACAACAGACTTCATTCTTATAAAATATATTATTATTAAAGAATTCAACATCACTTATAAGGCCGTACATTTTGTTCTTCCTACATGTATGATTTTTTATTTATTTATTTTTATTTTTTGCTCTACATTTTTGCAATTACATGCGTAGGAACATTTTAAAATATATGGGAATTTTTAATATCAGACTCTTTTATAATACACTAGTGACCAGTTCCAGCTACGTACGGGTGACATTATGTTTTAAAATAATAGCTATGTCTTCAATTTAATAAATATATGTGAGACAGTAATCTACAAGCCATTTTATTTTGATGAATTTTTTTATAAATTAAATTATTTTTTTTTCTGTCAGGAATCATCATAAACTTCAGCACACATTTTTATTAAAATATTCTGAATTATCTGCTGAACATTGATATTATCGCGTGATTTTTGAACTGTTTGTCTGATAAAAGCTTTCATCCCTTCTGATCTGGGTTCACCTTTGCTTGCATATTTAGCAATATATTTTAGAACTGAGTGAATGGAAATGACTGCTTTGGAATCCATGTTTGCTCACCAAATTTTTAAAATTTGTGGGCTATGATTGTTTAAATAAAGACTATTTCTTTTTGAAATGTATTCGAGTTCATTATTAAGGAATTTTACTTTCCTGAGAACATTCTCTGGGAAATTTGAAATGTCATGTGACTTCAGAAGAATCTTTTTTCTTTCTCTTACAATAAGCTTTAGATCATTTATGCATTTGTACTGCACGTATTAATGGATTATAGTCAGCAGCTTCATCAGGCACATCCGTAAAATGAAATTTAAATGGATGTATATCATAAACTTGATTAGGATCTGGTTGCCAAGTCGATATGAATTCGTCAAAGTATTTTACAATTTTACGTATCGTTTCATCATCATTTGAACTAAGATTGTTTACATCAAGAGCATCTTAAAACCAAAAAAGACCATGCATGTGAGGACTATCTCTATGTTGAAAGTCAATACGAAAACAAAAGTCCTTGACTTTGAAATATTTCTTGAAAAAAATGTTCCATAAAAAAATCCAACTGCTTATGAAAAAGTAAGCAACGTTTAAAGGATTGCGATTCAACAATTTTGATTTTTTTGATGAATTCAGATTTTTGGTTACGATTAGTGTAATCATAGTCTGCATCAATGATGCGATAAATTTCAGGCCAGTATAAATCAGCTGAACTAGGTGTAATGAAACAGTAGGAGTTCCCAATTCCTCAACCATGTCTAACAACTCTCGTGATCTGATAAACCAATATGAGCTCGATGATCTTAAATTAGCATTGAAAGATAAAATCAACTTGTACAATGTAGGATCCTTCTGCAACCGTTCCTGGAGTTTTTTAACTGTTTCAACATCATGTCGGCGAGAATTTTTTTTTTTATATAAATAACTCCATTTTGTAATGCTGTCCAACGCATTATGCTATTGAAAGCAAAAAATCTAAATCTTGGATGCCGTGCAAATGTTAAATTGTCATATATCATGATAAATTTAAAGTATTCTTTTGGTGTAATTTTACGAACTCTAGCATCCCTAAGATCACCTATTCCTGTTGGAAATAACATTGGAAAACATCTACAAGTATATCCATCACATGAAAATTCATTTATAGGCTTAATTTCTATCTGAGGCCAAGGAATGACACTGCATTCATCATTTCCTTCTTTAATTCCTAACATACTATTTATTGCCTCTCGATTACATCTGAAAGTTACATTTGGGACTCAGGATTCATATATATTATTTGTCCATGGACATTGATCATCTTCGGGATTCAAAGTTTTTTCAGCTGATGGTAAATAAATCTGGTGTTGCTCTTGGCCGAGTATTATTCGCTGAAAAATATTTTCTTTTCAGGTAAACTCTGCAAATTATTTTCATCAATAGTACAGGGTGTCCCAAAAGTCTCTGTACAACTTCAAAAATTTATTACAAAAAAATAATAGGCCTACAGCAAAAATAATTACAACAGTGATGCATAGAGTAACTTTAAAAGTTTTTTTCTACTGCCATAGTAAACTTTAACATAAGATACTTTCGTAGCCCGAAGAATATCAAGACGATATTCCAATTCAATCAACGAACGTTTTTCATGCTAACATCAACAGTAGCTACTGCTGTTTGGATCTTTTGTTTCAATTCCATGAGACTATTAACTTTTGTTCAGATTTAAACAAACAGTTGTAACTACTGTTGATGTTAGATGATGTTAGATGTTAGATGATGTTACTGTTGATGTATGATGCTGAAACGCACATAGATGGAATTGGAATATCGACTTGATATTCTTCGAGCAACGAAAGGATCTAATGTACAAGTATATTAAGGTAGTAGAAAAAACTTTTTAAGTTACTCTATGTACTGTTGTAATTATTTTTGCTGTAGGCCTATTATTTTTTTTGTAATAAATTTTTGAAGTTGTACGGAGACTTTTGGTACACCCTGTATAGCGATACCAAGGATTGTTTTCCTTTAGATATTCAAAAGCAGACTTAACGTTTTCACGATTTACCGTAATTTCCGGTGAGTAAAATAAGTCTGTTTCAAACCAGAAATATTTTTAAAGAAATAAATTCAAATTAGTGCCAAGATGTAACACGTTGCATTTCATTAAATAATTTTTCCGGTCCGAAACAGATTTATTTGAGCTGCGGCTTATACGCCGGAAATTACGGTACTATAAAATCCTTGTATCCTTCACCATCTTGTCTTCTAACAAAGATGTATTGTTATATAGTATCTATGGAATGAGATAATAAAGTAAAAAATTCTGTAATATCTCAATGAAAATTAATATCTTGCCCACTGTATTCAAGCTGACCACCTTTCATACGATAAACAGTAATAACTGGATGAACTTGGGAAATTAATTGCTCCCCAAGGAAAGTTAAGTTCTTCAATATTTCCGGTTGTAGACCTGGATCCATATTATTAGCTACAGAAAAAAATATTTAGTTCATTATTTACTATACATTTATGGAAAGTCTTAGAAGATCCGTCAGAATGAATATGCATGTCAGACCAACGACGATGACAAATGATTTTTGTGCATCTTCAAAATTTAAAGAACATTTCCGAGCACATGCATTCTCTGTCAGAAGAGATTCGTCATGTCATCGTTTTTTACGCTCATATAAAGCCTCTTGCTTTAAGCTAAATCATGTTCGCGTTCTTTTAGAATAGTAAGTGTACATTTACTTAGCATTTTTTTAAATAGAACTAATACATTTCATAAATTGTTTTTAAACGGCAAACATATTAAAAATAATACTAATAGTAATTACTTCTTAGTAGTAAATATCTTTCATTTGGCTCAATTTTCAACCTTCGAATTCGAATAACACTTTATATAACGAATTTAATAATTAATTTTATTTGTTTACAATTCTTTTGTTGCCACTTTACAAAAAAAATCATAATATAATTTTAAAATGCGTAAGTATCGTCTGCGTAAATGATTTCACATAATAAGAATAAATTGTGTATTTGAATTCTTAACACTGAAAAATACTTTTATAATTGAATATAAATAATTGAATTTTCACAAATTTTTATTTATTTAAAATATGCTATAATTTTCATAAAAAAGGGTATTTTAAAAATTTCATAAAAAAAATAGTGAAACTATAATATTGTCCGAATCTATAGATCATATTTTATTTCTATCAAGTCCAAAAATATTTCTTTCCTTAATTAAATTTTGAAAAACAGTTTTTGAAATATTTTGGCGGATTTATTTAATTAATCATGATTCTATCTATAATTACTAACTCCATGATTTATTTTTTCTTCTGAGAATATACGTGTTTCATCTTTTATTGGCAAAAATGCGTCCGTAATGGAAAACATGTAAAATAAATTAATTAAAATAATAATTTATTTTAAGGTTATTCTGTAAAAAAAAAATAATATTGTGCAAAAACTACAGATCATAATTTATTTTTATGTTTAATTTCAAGTCAAAATACTGAATAGTTTTTTTGTAAAGTGTACGAAAAAAATGTAATTTGTGTAGCCTAGTAGAGGATTCGCTTAGATCATCCTAATAATTGAGATAACTAATTCAGATACAGATTTGGGGCCTCGCGGTAGAAAATAGATCTAGAAGATTTTGCAGTGCATGCGTTGCACACCGTCTGTACGGTGTCGTAGGCAGCAGGGACACGTGCCGGAGTTTCGATCGAAAAGAGTTTTATTTAGAACAGAATGCGCCCTAGCGGTGGGAAGTAGGACTAACAGATTTTGCATTTTAAATTGGTCCGAATCAAACAAAGGGCACGATTCCAACGAGATTTGATTCACTCAACATAACATGGACTAATTAAGATATAGATAACTAATTAAGACATAGATTTGGTGGAAAGTGGAACTAAAAGATTTTTAGCTCATGCAGAGCATGCCTTCTATATGGTGCCATAAACAACGGGGACACGTGTCGGAGTTTCGTTCGGAAAGAGGTTTGATTGGAACAGAGTGTGCGCCCTGGCGTTGGAAAATGTAACAAAAAGATTTTGCATTTAATTCTGGTACGATTCAAAAAAAATATTTTCTAACAGTTTTCCGATGTCTCCCAGGTACTAAATAAACTTCGGTGTCATTTTTTCAGCCCATGGTTACCACCATTTATGAATATTAATATCCAGGGGGATGATTTATTTTCTCGGGCTCTATGGGTCCGATGTCAATGGATATCGGCTCATTCAACTTAAAATGAACTAATTAAGATATAGCTAACTAATTAAGACGTAGATTTGGTACTTCCTGGAGGTGGAAAGTTGAACTAACAAGTTTTTCGCGCGCGCACAGCACGCCTTCTACACGGCGCCGTAAGCAGCGGGAACGAGTGCCGGAGTTTCGTTCGGAAAGAGATTTATTTAGAACAAAATGCTCCACCGGGTGGTGGAAACTGGAACTAAAAGATTTTTCAGTGCGTGTGCAGCACATATGCTATACATGGATATGTGTCGGAAATTTGTTTTTGAACAGAATGCATCCCTTGACGGTGGTACGAAAATATTTTCCTGCGCGTGAGTCACAAATGGCTATTTTTATTAAAACCGCAAAAGAAAGTTACCAATTTGAGAATCCCAGACAACGAAATAGTTTCATTTTCGCTCATCCTCGAGTATTAAGAAAAGCATTGGATTTATTGAAACGAAACTCAATGTCTGTACGTAGTTTATTTTTCTGATTCCGAAAATGCAAATTTTGTAAAAATCCGACAGTAACCTTTTTTCAATTTTGACCATAAACTGGCCCGCTTTGAATAAAATGATCCAGACATTTGACGGGGTGGTATTTAATTTACTTCTGCTTCGGGTTCCATCTCTCTATTTAATTTCCGAAAGACAAAGAGTTACCAGAGGAACGGTTTCGTGCAGCGATTTTTAGAGTGATTTCGCTTTTCGCATTATTTTTTGACGGACCGGGCAATGCCGGGCGTATCAGTTAGTTTTAATTAAAACCAGTAGCAGTTTTTCTATTATTTTTCGATGTGTTTTGTACTTTTTTCTAAATTTTCCAGTTCAATATTTTAACTGATTATAGCATAATATGAGGTCACAAAGATGTAAAAAATCTACCAATGGCAAACTTTGCGTCCGAAATAGGAGAAAAATAGTAAATTTTAATGTCCAAACTTATAGTTATATCGGTATATTATACATACAAATGAGTTCGGAAAAGCAGTTTATCCAACTTTGTAAACCAGAAAAAAATCCATCCGATAGTTTTTTAACTTAGCCCGAACATACAGACAGACACTTTCAGCACTTCATGTTGTATAATGATATGGTATGGTTTGTATTATATATTTTTAAAATAGTGTTTTTATATTATTTTTTTATCATTTTTATTGTTTTAAAAATAATCACAGAATCCCCAAAAGAATAAAAATAAATTATTTAATTACACTAAAGAAAGTGCTTTCTGCATCGCAAAAAATAGAAATATCAAAACATATAACGCGATTGGAGTCACACTTCATCTGTTCATCATTTTCATGTTTGCATCAAAACAATATTCAAATTCGTTTAACAGTTTAAAGATTTATTTTTCATTTTTTACAAGTTTTAAAACCTGTAATTGTGAAACTTGATTTATAATTGAAATCTTTTGAACTCGCGACATAATTCATTACGACACGCAGATTTTTCAACAAAAAATTGGTGTAAAAAGTTATTATTTCTGGATATATTTTTAAAAAGAATGTAACAGTATGAAATGTGACTTTGACAGACGATACATTTCGCTGTATGTAATAATTAGTGAAATAATTTGAATAAATATTTTACTCTGGAAATTTCGTTTGTTAAATCTTACCCTATTCGTGTATAATCGTGCCTCATTCTACAACTAATATGTAGTCAAAATACATGTACTTTTCCTTGACTGTTCACCAAACTACGTGCTAACATTACGTCATTAACTTTTGCTGCACAAGTTAATGATTTATTGCACGTTTCATTCTTAAAGGGTCACTCTCGCGTTTAACATTTTCTTTTTGAATTAGCATACATAGGTGAAAGATTCCCCAAAATTATTTTTCAAATAACAATATCTATCCTACTATGAAAAAAACCTCTACTCTGAAAAAAAAGTTAATCTATGAAAACATAATATAACCACAAACAAAAACAAGTAGTTGGGGGCCACCGTAATACTTACTTATCATGGATATGCATAATATAAAATATGAAAATAAAACATGTGTAAACTATTTATAAAATGGATTGCAATTCGAATAAAATAGTGGCTCGATGACGTCATAAACTTTAAATGCTCTATTACTGAATCGCGTAAAAGAAACATCCTTATAACTTCAAAATTGATAATCATATTACCTAACGGTTTACTGATTAAGTGTCTTATTTCCAATTAAAATATATCTTTGAATTGAAATTTGAATGAAATACAGGGTTATGAAAAATCGAAGAGTGTGGGAAATATGTTACAAATATTTCGGCAACTCATTATCCGATCGACTTCATTCTTTATGCAAAATGTTTTTTTTATTGTATTTTCTATTCACTCCTTAAAATAAACAATTTCGAAAATTTCTATGTTCCTTTTATCAGAACGAATATTTCGAGAGTTTGAAAAAATAGTTCCGGATAATCGAGGTTACTGAAATTCAATAAGCTTCTTCCCATTATTACATACTAAGTACATACCGAATTTCAAGTCTCTATCTCAATTTGTTCGGGAGATAGAGCATTTAAAGTCACGCAAAAAGACACACACACAGACAGACGGACGGCAATTTTTTTTTCTAAAAATATGTTTTTCGGAATCTCCAGTGTCTGAAACGTGTAAATCCGTCAATAATTTTTTTTCGAATTTCAACACGATTACAAGAAGCCGTAACCTTTTCCGAGTTATCCACGATTTTTAAAATGGTATTTTAGAAAACTCAGAAATCGATATATTTTTAACACTTTCGAACCTAGTTGAAAAGTGTTTATGACTTCGGTTTGTCTGCCGTCTGACCGTCTGCCCGTGCTCTAACTCCCGTAAATATGCTCGGATTGCCCTAAAATTTTTATATGTTATTGTCGTTATCTATAACATGTTCCCTATTTCAACTGAAGTGTCTAGCACTTATAGTTTTTTTACAGGGACAGTCAAAAGTATTCGTTACATTACAGTCAATGGGGAATAATCTTTTCAAGTGCATTTTGATGACGCTACGTCATTTAAAACATAATGAAATCGATATATAATTATGAAGAACATTAAAACATGCTTTTTGTATAATATGGGGTGCAAAGCATTTATTATTCATTTACAGGGTCAAACAAAAGAATTCTGTTACACATCGTTATATGGGGGAAAATCGTTTGCAGTGTAATTTAGCGATATTTCACTATTTCAAACATACTGAAAATTATATGCATTACTGAGGTGCACTATAAATTGCTTTCTTGTGTGCATTACGTTTATTTACAGGGGCACACAAAAGATATTGGTTACAGTACATGTGCGATATTTACAGTCTGTGTGTGATAAGTGCGTTTTCCACTTTGGTTTGCGTTTTTAAGTGTAACTATTTTTTTTTTCATAGTACGGCTGTGTTTATAAACTCGGTTGATCATATACAGGGGTACACAAAGGAATACGTAAGTATTACAGACTATGGCAGTGAATTGCTTAAGGGTAGTGTTTAATTGTGTTTAAGCATTTTCCTGCTGAATTCTATTTAGTATATAA
Source organism: Maratus michaelseni (assembly GCA_963931845.1). Taxonomy (NCBI): domain Eukaryota; kingdom Metazoa; phylum Arthropoda; class Arachnida; order Araneae; family Salticidae; genus Maratus; species Maratus michaelseni. The sequence continues at coordinate 309,131,443 of OZ007588.1, forward strand.
TAGAAGTACGTTGAATATAAATAAATTCATATACAGGGCTACGCAAAGAAAAAGATACATTGTCGTTTACGTTTGGTAATTGCTGCGAATGCGTTTTAAGTTGCCTTTTCGCTTAATATGTGGTGTGTACAAAAATCTTCTCGATAATATACAGGGCTGTACAAAAGATTTCGGGTGCATTTCTATCGATTGGCGGAAATTGCTATATGTGAATATTCTAACTGAACTAAATTTTATCTTACTATATATCCACATCTGTTGATCATATACAGGGCTGCACAAAATAATTCAACTACTTTTTTGACACTGGAAAATAATTTCGAAAACTGTATTTTTCAATGTGTTATATGCTTTCTAAACTTTTTACTTACATGTCTTCTTTCACCTTATTTAACGGTGAAGTTTCGTTACAGTTTTATGGCTGTGTTGGAAAGTGTTTCGTAATCTATGCTTGACGCATAATTTTTCGTTCTTGTTCATATTTCGAGAGATATTTATAAAAACAAAGTTTTACTTTCTACCACTCATTTTCTGAAACGGTAGTTTTTAAAGCGCATTTATCAATTCTATCACTTCTCACAACGTGAAATATAATTTTTTCGGATGCTATCTGTTCTCCAGTATACATTTCTACGTAAGTTCAACAAGCATGTTTTACAGACAAATATGATAAGTTAACATTATTAACATTAACAATGATATAAACGTTAGTATTATTTTGCAACTATTGAATGTATAAACTCATTTACGCAGCTGAAAATGTTTATTTAAAGCATCTAAAAACACATATTCTAGTTTGAAAAAAACTAGTTATTACACTATAAAACACCTCGTAAACATTTCCTAAAATCAACGGCCGCAAAAAAAAACTTTGTTTTTATAAATGCTTCTTTAACTTTCAAAAGAATATCGGTTTCTGTGGTTTATAATGATAAAGAACACTTTTCGGAATCGTGAGTAACTCGAAAGAGGATATTGCATATTTTTGTCCTTGGTTATATTTTATTTTTGAAGTTTAAGAAACATTTGCCTTTTTAGGGTTTCGTTCATCTCACGAAACCCTATTACTCCCGCTCCGTTGTCTGTCTGTCAGAGAGCCATTCTCGAAAACTATGTAACTTACATAGTTGAAACTTTGTGTATAAATCAGAATATCAGCTGTGAAGAGCTGAAACTATTAAAATTCGAAAAATTCGTATTTTTTTAATAAATAGAGATAAAAAAGCAAAATTCTAACAGCCTTTTCCTATTAAATTTAAACATTTTTCGTTATAGCCGATGCCAAAAATTAAAAATCAACGATGAAAATCTTTCTACAATAATTATTTTTCTATCAGACGATTTCCACGTGAAAAATGAAATAAAAAGTTTCACCAATTGACAAAAAATATTAATATGAAATAAAATTGATTGACGTCATAGTGGTAATAAAACATAAAACGGAAAGATTTCTCAATAATACAAGGAGTATGAGTATGTGTATGTGCACAAAACAGATTAATATCACGTCATTAGAGAATTAATAAAAAGAAAATCTGACGTCATATCGGAAGTTTAACGGATTTTTCAAATGTTTCAGAATAATACAAAGCGTGTATCAATATGAGTAATAGAGAATAGTAAATATATGAGTTTGATAAACATATTGAATCATGATAAAAATCCGATTATGGAAATATTCGCATATTTTAACATTTTGAAGGTGTACAACATGTTTAATTTTGAAATTATTTTTTTAAATATCGCATTTAGTCCGCATGACAGATATTACAGTGAGAGAATATAATAGCGGGCTTAGACCACTATCGGAATGGTTTTATTTGAAAAAAAGAAAAAATAGACCGGTAAATTTTCACTTTATAAAAAACATGACTTTTTTTTTTTGTTGCTAAATGAAATTTCTTTGAATTTATTAAAGAAAGGATAAAGTGTTGTGAAAGGAATATTAAACGAAACCCTTTGAGCGATCTTCGATCACACTTACCCACTTGTTTTACAATGAATTTGGTTCTAAAAGGAAATGAAAACCTTAAATTTTCAAGTATCATATTTTTCTAGCACTGAACAGTTTTGTAAGTGTTTTCGTTTTCAATTATTATGTATTTTGTTATTATTTTCTGCATTTTGATCAGTTTCAAATTATGTATTTTGACACTACAGTTAAACATCTTTGTAAAGTCACCTTAAAATAGAGTCTTCTCACTTATAGTCCGAAACTAAGTTTCTGTGAAATACCAAACACATAATTTTACCATGTTTACCTGGTTTTTCGATTACATTTTTATTCAATAAAAAGTTAAAATTTCAGTGCAAATTCACCTTGTTTAATAATTAAAATTCATAAAGATACAACTAAATGTAAATATATTGGTTGAAGGTGCGTAAGAACATACATAAAACATTTAAAAGCACATTAAAGTCCTTTTAAAAATTCCAAAATGTGATGATAACCGATTAATTCGGTTGAAAACGTTTTGAATTTTTAAAAGGACTTTAATGTGCTTTTAAATGGTTTATGTATGTTTTTACGCACCTTCAAACAATATATTAACATTTAGTTATATCTTTATGAATTTTAATTACATTTGTATTGTTCCTAAACACGACTCTCCACCAATGTTTCACTGTAGTATACTACATTTCAATGTCAAAATAGTCTTTATTTACGGTTTCTTGTATTTTTAACACTTTTCAACATAGTTGAAAAGTGCTTATGAATTCATATTGACTGTCCATCTATCAGTACTCTAACTCTCGTAAATATGTTCGGGATACCGTTTAATTTTTATGTCATTGCAGATTACTATAGAATGATTAATATTTAAAATGAAGTGTAAAATTTATAGTTCGTTTTTAGAGACACACACAAAATTTTCAGTTACAATATGGTCAAAAATGGGGAAAAATTGTTTGAGGTACATTTTATTGAGGTTACGATAGGGTCAGTGGGGAGAAGCTGGTTGTGGGGCATTTTATTGAGGTTACGATATTTCAAGCATAATGAGATTGATATGCATCATTGTGGTAGATCACAACATTCTTTCTCAGGAGTATAGAATAAGTAGCAATTTAGGGGGGTCGGGGCAAGAGAGTGTGCTAAACCACATTTTTGAACTTCTGAGATATTTCAATTTGAAAATTTGATCAAATACTCAAATCAAGATATATAACATAAAGTTTTCTCGCCAATGTCTTAGTCACGAGATAGTTTGAGATATTCTGAGTAACAATATGGCATCACTTTAAGGATATTACTATTACGTTCTTTGTAAATTAGCTATCTTCATTGGGGGCATAAACATCTGGGGTAAAAACGAAACTAGGGACATATGCTACCAAGTGACATTAGAAACAAATTATATGTAGGATATTATAATTTACAATATTAAACAACAGATTACAGTGCTAGATTTATTTAACTAAAAATGTGTCGTGGCACTTTTTTACCCGACCCCCTGAGTTATAGCTCGTTTACAGGGACGCACAAAAGAATTCCACTACATTTTGATCTAGATTCTAGAGGGAAAAGTCGTTTTTGGTACATTTTATTGCTGTTATGATACTGCATTTATAGAAGTGCACAAAAGAATTCCACTACATTATGATCTAGATTCTATAGGGTAAAAATGGTTTGTGGTGCATTTTATTGCTGTTTTGATACTTCAATTATAGAAGTGCACAAAAGAATTCGATTAAAGCACTGATTATGATCGATGATTGCTGCAAGAAAGTTTTCCGCTGCGGTATGCATTTTTAAATGCATACCACAGCGGAAAACTTGTCTTTTTTTTAGTGTATTATGTGGATAAATTGATTAGACAATATAGAGGTCTGGATAAAAAAGTTTGTATGCATTACCGGATATCAACAGCGATTGCTAAAAATATATTTTTACTCAGTGATGTGTTTTTTTTTAATTGATTATTCAGATGTTGTTTCAATTATTAAATACTAATGAAATATGTTACTATTATTCTATTAGAGTTGAAAAGTGTTTCATAGTCTATGCTCGGTGCATGATTTTTCGGTCTTCTATCCTTAAGCATGGAGATTTAATAGAAATAAGAATATATATGTTATCGGCATTTTCTCAAAGCTCAATTATTGTAATTTGACACTTTTCCTTCCAAGAAATATAACTCTAATACACCCCAGTGTATAAACGAATTCTATTCATACTTCCAATCACCCTGATAAAAAAAATACCTGCACTATTCATATACTTACTGTTTCTCGGGTATTAAAACAAATCTGGAATGATAAATAAAAAATATCAAAAAAAAGTTAAGCATCATATAAACATTACGCATATTTTCGTTCTTTCATATAAAGTTGAAAACATTCAGACAATTTAACTCCATTTAAATGTGCTTTAATGAAATAGAATATAATTAAATTAAAACAAGATAAAATAAAATAAAATAAAATAAAATAATATCTAACAAGATAAAATCTAATAAATATAATCTAATATATATAATTTAATAATAAAATAAAATAAAATCTAATAAGAATAAAGAGATATTTTTCATACAAAACCGTGATTCAAAGTAAGATTAAAAAGAAAAAATTCAATTCATTAGCTATTCATTAAGCTTACATTTAAATATGAACTTTAATTTTAGAAATATCATGGGATTGTTTTGAGGTTTGTTTTAATACAACAAAGAAAATAAATAATGTGCCAGGATTCTTATGTTGTATCTAATTGTTTTAGTCATTTTATTTTCATCAAAAACGAAGAATGATAAAAATTAAAAAAAGAGCTTATGAATATTCATAGGCGGTTGCACAGTAGTGTTTATTTGTAAATATAGAATAGAAATTCAGCTTGTTAATTTTTCAAGTGATCAAGAAATAAAATTTAAAATGGAAATGCATTTACGTTCGAATAGCGTTTAATGTCACATTAGAAGTTGTAATTTACTATTTCTGTCATAAGAAGACAATTTGCAGATTGGTCCATTTCATAATATTGTATATGAAGTAATAGCTAATTCAGAATCACCAAATAAGAAAAAAAATATTTTATAAATTGCGCAATTTCGACACAACGTTTGTAAATGTGTGTATTAAAATATATATCTATCCTATATATATCATATATTCTAATACGGGCAAATCTTGTGTGTGTGTGTGATTATATATATATATATATATATATATATATATGCAAATTTTATCTTAAAAACGGCTCTAACAATTTTGACGAAATAATGTATCCTACCGTTTTGGGGCGCCAGAAAGCCATTGGGCTAGGTCACATGTTCGAGAAAATTCGATAAGTGAGTCATTTTGGGTCACCATGGGTCAGGGTTAAGCTAATTGTATCTAAAAAATGATTCAAACGATTTTGACTAAATTTTGTATCCTACCATTTTAGGGCACTAGAAGACTATTGGGCTGGGTCACATGTTCGAGAAGTTTCAATTAGTTGGTCATTTTGGGGTCAACACGGGTCAAGTTAATTTTATCTAAAAACGGCCCTAACGATTTTGATTAAATTTTCTATCCTACGAGTTTCGGGCACGAGAAAATCATTGGGTTAGGTCACATGTCCGAGGAAATTCGATTAGTGGTTCATTTATGGATCACTTGGGTCAAGCTAATTTTATCTAAAAAAGACTCAGATTATTTAGACTAAATTTTACATCCTATGGTTTTCGGGCACGAGAAGACCGTTGGGCTAGGTCACATATTCGAGAAAATTATATTAGTGGGTCATTTTGGTCATGGGTCATTATAGGTCAAGCTATTTTATGTTAAAAACGGCTCAGACGATTTGAACTAAATTTTGTATCCTGCGGTTTTTGGGCACGAGAAAATCATTGGTCTAGGTAACATGCTTAAGAAAATCCGATAAGTGGGTCATTTTTGGGTCACTGTGGGTCAAGCTAATTTATCTAAAAAACGGCTCAGACTATTTTCACTAAATTTTATATGCTACAGGTTTCGGACACGAGAAGACAATTGGGCTTGGTCACATGTTCGAGAAAATTTGATTAGTGGGTCATGTTGGTCATTGGTCATGACCAATATTGAACGAGCTTAGCTCGGTCTTCCCTGCTCGTACAAAATCCTAATGAAACAAATTTGTGAAAGGATTTTATAAGCGACTTTATGAAACGACAGATTAAACGACTGACTAAACCAAACGAATATAACTTAAAAACGGGATTTGAGAACTCTGACGGTAATTTTCGTAAGTTGATACACAGTCACCTGTAGTATTTTTTTACTTGAAGCAGATGTATACAGCATTTATAGTTATTTTACACAGCTGCGAAAAAGAATACGAATCTACGAAACGATTGTATGTAAAATGCGTAATTTACAGAACGTTGGCGGCAATGTAATTTTTGTATGTTATTGCAGTCACGCACAGCTTGTTTTCTTCTTGGAAAGGTTGTCTATAGCATTTATAGTTATTTTATAGGGCGGCAAAAAGAATAAGAATATATGTTAAACGCGAGGTTTGTAGAACGCTGGCGCTAATGTAGTTTTAGTATGTTGTAAAAGTCAACTACCGCCTGTTTTTTTCTTGAAAAGAGTGCATATAGCAGTTAAAGATAATATATAAGGGACGCACAAAAGGATTCGATTACACTACTGTCTATATGTGGTAATTAATCAAAAAGCATTTTAGTATCATTATGTTATTTAAAACCCTACGATATTTTTTATATGTTACCAAGGCTTACTGGTGGCATGTTCTCCATTGAAAATATTGGATGAAACATTTATACTTTATTTACAGGGAAACACTAAACAATACATTTACGCTTTTTCGCATTACGCTTTTTCGCCAATTAATGTTGAAAGAGCTATTTTCTATGACGTTTATTTAACTTAATGTCTTTCCATGTGCACAAATGTGATTTTAACTAACTTTTCAAACGCATTTTAAGCTCACTTAACACGAAATAGTTTCGCACATAAAAAATTTCCGTTATTGACAAATATTCATATACAATATATATTGATAAGTTTTCTTATTTGTATTTTTACGGTGATAAGGCATCCTGTGAAAAATTGCAATTTTTTTTTAATGTTTTATCTTGCAGCAACTATACTCCAAATTGATATTAAAAAAGTAATTTAAACTCTTTTACACCGTTAACGCCTCCTAGCGAGGAATATATTAACCAAATTTAAGTAAAAATGTTTTATTATGTTGTGGAATATTATGGCCATAATCAAGAAAAAAATAGTTAGTACTGATTCAACACAATTTACTTTTGTATTTATAGTGTCCCCTGATGAAAAATAGGGTAACTAAATTTAAATAAAATTGAATTTTCATGTTGTTTTTAAATAAATTTTCAGAATAAGCTTCTGCTATGGTGAAATTTATGTTTTGATAAAAAGTTTCGCCTGATAGGTTTTTTTATGCTGGTAGCGCTCCTCGTGGGAATTTAAATAACTAAAACTTTAAAATGGTTTTTTTATGTTTTTTTCATATGGCAACCATACTCCAAGTTAAAATTAGATTGGGTAATTTAAACTCAACTTTAACGCCGATAACGCTCCCTAGCGATAAATATATTAACCAAATTTCAATTATATTTAGCTTTTTTATGTTTCACTGTATGACGGCCGTACTCAAGATAAGAATAGATAGTACTGATTAAACACAATTTCTTTTGAGTCTGTAGCTATTACTGGCGGGAAATTAGCTATCTACATTTAAATAAAGTTGATTTTTCATATTTTACAGTTGGACGACATTTACAGTGATTATTGAGTTTTTTGGAAAGTTCTTTCCGTTTGGGAAAGTTGATTCGTAGAGGAAAATTGTATCATTTAATTATGAGACATTAATTCCGATAGCTAATGTCTAATAATTGACAGGCAGAATTTTCCGGTACGAAATGGTTTTCCCAAACGGAAGGGACTTCCCGAACAACCCAATACTTTGAATTTAAACTAATTTTATAATATCAATGTTAAATTATGAATATGTAAATGACTAGAAATTAGCTATTCATTGCTGACACTAAGTTATCAACTAAGTTGTTACATAAAACACACAAACGCAAGCTATATACAATTCATTCGTTTCTCGGTCTGTCTATCCATTCGCAATTTAAATTTCTTAAGACGCTCTTAATCCGAGAAATTTTAATTGGTTATTACGGTGGATAACAATCAGTTTCCATCAATGGATGAATAAGTTACAAATTTGCAAAGCGAAAATCTGCTGAAAGTACGGGGTCTGGCGCACAAAGTTCGCAGGGAGTAGAGCCCCCTAGGTATTTAATATTTATAGTTGCAAACACGATTTATGTAATATCGTGCTAAGAAAATACTACCTCCATGGATAAAAATGAAATTTGATTATAATTGTAAGAAGCAGAAATATTTCAGCAATACGAAAAGCGAGTAAAAATGTAGAAGAAGAATACAGAGAAGTGAATTCAAAAATTATGTTTACATGATTCGATGAGATGGCAACTACGTAACTACATATTTTCCTAAAAAAAGTTTCAACTGAACTTTTAGACTTATATATGCATTTGAAATCTAACCTGTATAATTCCTTGATTGCAGTGCTTCAACTGACACTGAATAAAGCAAAAAATAACTATTCGTTTGTGTAGTATTGTTTGGTTTGGGTTGAAAAATGGAAAAGAAAAATGATCTCATATTTTTCTTTTTTCACTCACAAAGAAAAAACCCATTGTACGTCCACGATCAATTGTTTTCTGTATGGGATATAAAGGTCTTTAAAAATAAATACATTTGTCTGAAAGGTTTTTTTTTCTTATAATTTGGCAATCTACAATTTAATAAGAAAATATTCTGGTCATCTAAGTTGACGATGACAATCATCACAAAAAAGCAAATGACGAATATATTTGGCATCGCACAGCACTTAAAGCTAAATAGAAACTCTGTTTTTTATAATACGTACATTGAAAAGTATTTAAAACAAATTGCCCTTACACAAAAGTTCAATTTTTTGTTCCTAATATATATTTAAAAAAAAAACATATCTTACTGGATCCTTCTATTCTCTTCAACGTGGTCCATGCTTGAGGTATTTAACAATTGACAATAAAAGGTGAGTTGATATCAATAAGAATTTTTTTTTAAAGTGCGGAGTAAACAAGATGGGGCACCGTAAACTGCACATAAGTGAATATTCTTTAAAAATAATAATAATAGTTTTTCAAAAATACTATCCAATTCGAAATTTTATCAAAATATAAAACGATGCATCCTTCTACACATCATCAAAACGAAACTTACATTATTGTGATTATTACAAACAGATGAGTACATTATTAAACAGACTAAACTCAAGAAAAATATTTAAGGAAAGTTCTCATAAAGGTAAATTGGAAAAGGTAAAAGGTAAATTGGCCCGTTTCGTGGCTCACATGCACGCTAGATGGCAGCACTGTAAAAGTTAGCTGGTTCCCAAGTTGGCAGATCTCACGCCATGTAATTTCGTCTTGTGGTGTTATGTGAAGGACAAAGTTTATGTATCCCCAATGCCAACACCGCTGCAAGCATTGCAGCGACGCATCACTGTTGCTGTGATGGACATTGACAGAAACATGTTATTGAACGTATGGACGGAACTGGATTACCATGTGTGCCGAGTGACTAAGGGCACCCACATTGAACATTTGTAGTATGTACCAGAAACTTGGCGAGTGTATGCATCTTTTCATGTATCACCCGTTTTTGTACGTCGTATACTTGTAAATAAACAGTCTTTTGAAACACGATGAATAGTTCAGGCTGACCCTGTATTTCATTCGAAGAAAAAGATATCTTTCATTTTCTTTAGAAAAATGTCATTAAAGAGTTTCCATAACTATAAAACCTTCCCACAACTATTTCAGAATAGTAATACTTGTCTTATTTAATTGGAAATTTCTGTCATTAAATAAAACTAATTTTTTTATTCGAATAATGGTATTGAAAAAATAGAAGATTTGGCGGTTATTTACTTCTAACCGAATGATTTTATTATCATGAGTAGATCAACGACTATCCCATTTATACTTTAAAATCTATATCTATCTATCTATCTATCTATCTATCTGTCTATATATATATATATATATATGTGCATAATGCACGATGGGAAACTGGATATATATATATATATATATATATATATATATATACAAACAGTTGTGTGTGTCGCTATATTTCACTTTGCAGCCACAACAACCCAGCGCAGATCACTGGTGTTTGTGTGTGGTAGTAGCCTCCAGTCTCCCATCGTGCCCTATGGTGGTTGCATGTCGGTAGCTGTGGGGGTGTACAGATGGCTTAACAAATTTGACAAAATCTGGTAACTAGCAAAAAATTTTAATCACCAGTAAAATTATTTACCCCTCCCAAAAAAAGTATAGTTTAGAATTATTAGTTACATAGTTTAAAATAGTGCACAATTTAGAGGGATAATATAAACTAAGTTTCGCATTGGAAATTATCAAAATTATATATATCTGGGAAAAATAAAATACTGTAAAGGCTGAATTAACTGGCATGTTCGGAAAATACTTATTGCCCAATGTTTCAAATGTCCGGATACTTCAGTGCGGCACAGAATCTATATGTGATGATGTGCATTTTTTCGCATTGTATTCAATTTTATATGCCAAAATGTCTGGATTAACATTATTTCTTACTGTTTTATTAAAACCTGCCCCTGCCTCCCTACATTCTAATTGCATGACATGCTAGTTGTCTAGAACGGAAAATAATGGCGTTTTCTGTGCATGAGATGGAAAATGCCATTTAAACTTGGTTCTTCTATTAAGAGTAGAGAAGAGGAATATCAGCTGCTTGCCGCGCACTATAGTAGCAGCGGAGTAGTGAAAAAATTACGTTTGTACTCATATCTTAGTTCAATTTTTTTACCAAAAAAAATTGTTACTCTCAAAAATATTCGCCAGATTAAATATTTTGGTGGCCAGTGACCTTGTGACCGCATTGGTCATGCCCTGGGTGTGGAAGATATGGTGGTTGAAAGTGGTCGACCTAGGGTATTTTCATATAGATGTGTGTTAGGGTAAAGTATAAATGACCATGAAAACATTTTTTTGGAAATTTTTCTTCGGATAGGCCTCAAAATTTGCCTTTTGACACACTGAATATTAGGTTAAAATTTCCTTTAATTTGTAATTCTTCTTTATGTCTCTACCAGCTCTTAAAGATTATGCCCTTTATAGGTGAAAAACCCAGATTGCACTATGTAGTGTAATTTATCCAAATTATTTTTTTTTTACAGAATTTCTCTGATTTCAGTATAATAACACATAAAACATGACTGCATAAAGTATTACTTGTGACCAATCCAAGTGTCGCTATGTTTTTCAGACTTTGAAGGTAAAGGTAACCCTAAAACGTGAATTGTTCAGAAATAAGTTAACGAAAAAGCAAAATAATTAGATATACAGTTCACTTTTATGTTTTGAATATACATGAGAGATAGTTCTCGGAATATATAGGAAAGACAGTTTTATGAATATATAGGAATGCATTAAAAGAAACATATACGATGCACTGTAAAATGATTTGGTATTTCACTCTAATTTATATTGGATTTTGGTATCAAAACTAGGCATTATCATTCGTAATTTGATTTTTGCTCGTATATATACGTCTCTTGTTTCTACTCCTACAACTGCTAATGATGCTCCAGTAAATTCTTTCACGCATCTTTCAAAATCAAACTTTGAATCTTTTGGCAATCTTGGTTTCAAAAAATCAAATAGCACCATGCTTTCTCACAGCACCATTCTTTTTCACAACCTATAGCCATACGTTTCTCAAGATTTAAGTTTTTTTTCAGCGCAGTATTTTAAAATGCTTTCTGCAATATGCTTTTCTGATCCAGAAGATGGTGTAATGTGTCCCAGATACAGTGAATTTGGTTTTTCAATGAGAAACACATGTTCTTCACTTATAGTTATTTGATGTAATCTATCTCCAATTTTCTCTTAATGTAGTAATTTATGTTTTCTTCCATCAAAATATATACTTTCGATTCCTGCTTCGAAAGCTTTCAGATCATCTTTTTTGGCACATTCTCTAGTTTTCTTTCTTTCTCTGCGTACTTTGCTTCTGTCAGTTATATGTGATGAATCGTTTTCTGTTACAATGCCAACATCTTGTAGAATTGCAGAATCTATTGCTGCCACGCATCTATCAGAAACCCCATATGGATCTGAGACCCTTGAAACCGTAGGTAGGTGTGCTCTCATTTGTCTTTGTGACGCTTTTTTAGAAGTATATGCTTGTGATACGGATATTAATTCTTCACACCCTGATGAAGAGCTACTACTTCTTTCTTCATCATCACTGTCATATAGGTAACAACTGCACTGTCCTGATTAACTACAGACTTTAAACTTAGCTTTTCAGCACTCATCGAGTCCCTTGTTTTTCTGTCTTCTCTTTGTCTCAGTTTACTTGTCTTGGCTTTATCGAGCATGCCAATAATCATCTTTCTTGTTGACCTTTGGTCCAGAATAAATTCCTGTTCTTTTGGAGGCACCTCCTTTGATTTTTAACAAGTACATTTAGTAATTGGCTTGTATTTGCACGCCGAAATGTCTAGAAGTTTACTTCCAGCTTCAGATTCGAAAAAGGAATCTTCTTCATGTAATTATCATTTCTTTTGAATTTGGGGAATCGAATAAGGTTCTCGTATTCAGAAAAATCGTTGTCTATCATTGGATCAATACGTCTCTGGGAAACTACAGGAAATGATGCTTTGTTCAAAACTTCTTAGATCTTCTCTATTAGAATTTGAATTACCTATGACTTTGATGGATCTTTACTATTGCTACTCTGTTTTAATTCTTGTCTTGTATATAAGTAATATTTTATAACGTCTGCTATTGTTCGCAAAAGACTTTTATTTATTTTAAAAGAAGCACCAAATATGGGACATTCCACTGCACTTCTAGTAATAGTAAACTTGTTTGCCTCCACTCGCACTCATTTTCGTGCTAAAAATGAGAAAATTATTTGTAAAACTCAATAACACGTTTCAAACATTTTAAAATGAAGACTTAAGGTTTAGAAATTATAAAGGAAGTTACAATAAACATTTTAAATATAAAAATATCGAACGAGATTACCAACGAACACTGTAAATGTACAATTTATGGTAAAAACCTATTGTGTGAAACAATGAAAATATAAAGGTCCTGAAAGAGTTTTTCAAAATTCGTGAAATTTTACACGTATGTTATAGGTATTAAAAGGCAACTTTTGGCTGCTATCCGAAATCAAAATTCTAACTTTCATTTGTTCACTCTACCCTAATGTGTGTGTCCCTATATTTCACTTTGCAGCCACAACTACCCAGCGCAGACCACTGGTGATTGTGTGTGACAGTAGCCTAGAGTCTCAAACTGTGCATTATGATTGTTGCATGTCGGTAGCTGTGAGGGTGTAGGAGATATGGTGATTGAAAGTGGTCGACATAGGGCATTTTCATATTTCGACCAAAGCGTTCTAAAAGATGTTTGTAATCTTCTTCCACGAGAAATGGTTCATTCAACTTAACATGAACTAATTAAGATATAGATAACGAAGTAAGAAGATTTCTCTCCCCCTAGCAGTGCAAATTGAAACTAAACTATATTGTAGTACGTGTATAGCACGCCTGCTATGCAATGCCGTAGGCAGCGGGAATGAGCGCCGGAGTTTCTTTCGGAAAGAGGTTTGTTTAGAACAGAATGTGCGCCAAAATGACTATTTTTTTAACCAAACCACAAAAGAAAGTTACTGATTTCCATAGCATAACTAAAAATAAAATTACTTTTTACTAAATACTAAACACCATTCAGTTATCCCAAATGAATACAAATCCAAATTCTTTGGACCGTTTGCTAAAAAATCTCATTACGTTTCTTTCAGTAACATTAATATGATATTCAGAATATATTTTATAATGCATCGAACTGTATAATCTTTTGTTTAGGTTTCCTCACAATTTTATTTAGTAAAATATTTTGCTTCAACAGCTGTTTGGTATAATTAAAGATAAAATTACTCACTTAATTAATTGAAAGTGGCTCTTGAACACATATATTTTAGAAAATTTTAAACTTAATAATATTTCCGTTAAAGAGACGTAGGCAATTTTGAAAATTATTTTTTTCCATACATAAGATGAACTATAATCAAACTGAAATTTTTAATTCCTTTTTCAAGGCTGAAAATGCACATTTATTTTAACTGTTTAGAAATGTATAATAATAGCAATTAATCTGGATGTACTATTTTCTGCTGCTTAGATTATTTTTAGTGAAAGAGGGGGTAGGAAATATAGAAAGAGAAAGATAGGGAGAGAGGGCGAGATTGTCCACAATCAATATTTATTAAATATATCAATAGAAACTGTTGAAATCATGAAGCATGGAAAAAAAAGTTTTTTTATCAAATAAAAATTGATTTTAGTACGCACTGGAAAAATATATATCTGATGTTTTTTTGTTAACTGAGACATAAAAATAAATATAGAGTGGCTCAAAAGGTCCTTGGGAATTTAAAAGTTAATATTTTTTTTATTGAATATATTTCTTTTACTTTTAAACATAGAAGATTTTTCATGCATAGATACACAGTTGAACCAAAATAAACAGTAGGGGATTAACATTAGATTAACATTAATATAAGCGCTCTATTACATCGTACTTAATATTCTATAGTGAACATTCATAATGACGTATACCCTTAAGAGGCAAGCCAATTACAGCACGTTACTGTCTAAAACATGTAGTAAAAATAATTCAGCCTTGATTTTTGAAATAAAATTTGGCACATTTTGCGCAACTATCTACTTGATAAAAACTTCTCTAAATTTAAAAGGGAAGGGAAGCAAGTTAACAAAATATTAAATTTTAAAAACTTAGTAACTTTTAGCGTTCTACTATATAGTTTCCGAAGGGATGAAAAAAATTATTAACCATGCAGTCACTGAAGCATGATAAAGGTGTTCAAAACATAGTGAAATGACATGCGAAAATAATCAGGAGTAAATTGAACTACTGCGATCATATGGTCCTAAAAATTGGCACTAGTAGTGACGATTGTTGTATTTTAATGTAAATAGTTGCAGCTGTTAAAAACTATTGAAAGTAAATTTATAGAAGAATATAATTTCTTGGACTTTTTTTTATATTCGTAAAACTGAAGCAAAATGACTTCAAGAACACTAAAAAATGTTTTTACGTTTCTTGAAATGAGTTTTGAAAAGTTATTTTATTGGCGAATAATAAATTTATAAAAGCAGATATAATAATTTGGTATTATGGTCACAAATGAAGAAAATGTTGTACACAATTTTTATTGTATAGATTTAAAGCATAATATTAGTCGTTTTGTGCTTAGTTTTTTTTTTTTTTTCAGCATTACTCAATTTAACACAACATACTTATTATATTATTAAACGCACATATTCCTGTATGTGTACAGGCCTTGAAAAAAAAAATATGATTACCCGAAAAAAAATATATGATTACCCCTACTAACTCTTTCACGAATCTACGTATAAAAATGTTCCTCTTACCAATAGGTTACTGAAACATCTATTAATTAATTCCATATTTAAATTTTGCTTAGGAGGACGTCTACATTAAAAAAAATTATGCCCAATTTTAAAATTTAAACTAACACCTATTTTTGACACCATAAATTTATGCTTCTGCAAATTTCACCTTACGACCTGAAACAGGAAGTCATTCATTTAAGTAGTTTAGGATTTACGCAGGTTTAAAGTTTGTAATTGTTATTAATGGCTGCAAAACAGATTGGAATGCTTGTAGGTTTTCATATGTAACTTTAAAACTTTTTAGCGGAATAAACTGTAATTTCGGACTCTTATATTTGAAGCTTTAAAAAAGTAGATTTCTGTTTAAAACATTATAGACTGAAATTCATGCGTTTTTCAGCTTTATTTCGAAAACATATATATATTTTTTAATTATATTTCGGAAAATATATTAATTATAAGATATAAAAAAATCCATATTTCGAAGCTTCCAATTTCTCAATACAAAATTGCAGTTCCGAGTTGGTTTTGAGTTATGCTTTTAAAACTAGCTGTACTGCAGGCTGTATTGCAACGATTGAAAATGAATTTAATGTTAGTATTCCAAGCTTTGAACCGGCATAATTCGAAAACTAAACTACTTGATCGAGTAACTTCCCGGTTAGTATCCAAAAATAAAATTTGCGAAGAAACCAAATGTGATGGGAAAATTGGGTGTTAGTAAGTAAAACTTTTGTTTCATTTTACAATTTCTATATATATTAGGGTGGGTCAAATGAAAACGGAACAGAATACACAGAATGAAATGACATCGTTTATTTCAAACATAATCTCCAAACCGACACAAATACTTGTTCTATGATTTCACCAAGTGAGGAATACCTTAATCATGGAAGTCCTTTGGCTGAAATAGGAACCAGTTTCGAACACTGTATATGACTTCCATGTCCGTGTATTTCTATTTCTGGCCTATACGGTGGCTATTCCAACCCTGTCCACCGAAACTTCACCAGATTCCCTGGATGAAGTGTTTCTTTCCGTCCTGCACAGGGGTCAATGACAGTGCATGTTCTCCGTACACTGCCTTCGTTCGCCGATGCACTTCGCGAAATCACACTCCTTCGGTCACTAATAACGAATAAGACTGAGTCGCTCATTTCTATTTGTCTCTATTTAGCAGACACACATGAATAACAGCAAGAACTGATTGCCTGCCGAACGATATATCACGAGCTTCTGTGTGACTACCTAAGGTAAGTCCATTTCCGCAGTAGGGGTTGCCTTTCTTACTTCCCGCTGTACCCCCTTACACGAAGTTTCGCCACACTCATACAAAGATAAACAAAATTATAACCCTCTATTCCGTTTTCATTTGATCAACTCTTATAGAAGACTTCCTAAGCAAAATATATTTTTAAGTGTAGTAAAAATTGATACACGTTATTACTAATCAATTAGTACAGTGACGTTCATATACAATGATTCGCAGAAGAGTTAGTAAAGGATAATCACTTTATTTCCAAAGACCGTACAAAATGATTAAACATACACATTTCCGTACGGGTACATAGAAAATTAACTATTATCCAATCAGTAAATACATTCTACTTATATTTTGACAAATAAAAATTTAAAATGTTATTAAAAAAGCACATTTTTTTCATTATTCCCCTGAATAATTAAAAAAAAAATAGTAAAAAAAATTAAAGAAAAGTTAAAAGACCTGCTTTTATAACTGACATTAACTACATTGAATTTATTAAGATATGTGCTAAAGGGTGTTTACTTTATTTTAATGTAAAATCCAAATGAGGTTAACATAAATAAATCCTCTTTCCTAAAATATTACAAACAGAAATAATATTTCACACTAAATAAATATTTGATGTTTATACAAACATATATTTTGAAATTAAAATGTAATTACTTTAAGGGAAAATATCTTTTCTTGTTGGATTCAATTTTCTGTTTTTTCATATAGCAGCGAAAACACAATAAAAAATTATTATCATAACATTAATAAATGTCGTTAAACAATTTTTATCCTAAATAAACATCTTTTTATATGGAGAGACAGTTACAAAAAATAGTAAATAAATCTAAACTTCTTCCTGTCAGAAATATTTATTCAAAAGGGCTTAACAATATTTAGATATTTTTGTCCAGATGTTGGATTTTTGTTTATGTTTTTATACTAAGAATGTAACTTAGTTTCATCAGTTTTTATTTACTCGATTTAGATTTTTTTTAAATATGTGTAATGAAGGCATGCAAATGTATTTAATAACAATATATCAAGATAGATATAGTAAAAACATAGATTACTCCCTGAAAGACACCGAACAAATTTAAAGAAATTTACTTATGAAATATTTTAATTCATCAAACTTCCTTTTACTCGAATGAAAGAAGTAAAGAGAGACTGAAATAATCGGATGTTTACTATTCTGGAATTCAGTGAATAGAATTATAGTGTTAGAACTGAAATTAAACATGGGTTATAAAAGCAACAAAACGGAAAAAAATATGCAGCGCAGATGAACTACTGGAAAAGGTCTGCTAAAATAACCCAAGCAGAAAAAAAATTTACAAAAAATGTAACACACTTTTAATCCAAATTTTAATGCACTGAATAATTGTTATCAAAAACAGATTTGGATGCTAAAACAGAAGTTTCGTAATGAGAATGTAAGCGCAAATTCGTAAACATAAAACAGATAAGAAACATTTGATCTTACTTATTTCAATCCTGGTTCTTGTTTCTAGATAGCTTCAAAATTATTCGAAGTCTTCTTAAATAAGAAACATTATTTCTTTCGAGATACGCCACAAATTAACAATAATGACGAACACACGACACAACTATATAAAAGGGATGACAAGGCATGACCGCCCCAGAAATCCAGCTTTCGCTTTAGAGCAGTGGTTCCCAAACTTTTGAGCTCGCGGAGCCCTTTTTGGGAAGAATTTCTAAGGAGGAGCCCCTTAACCGCACAGTACTCTATGGTTTACAAATTAATGTTTTTTTTTATGCCTATGGAACAGAAAAAGAATAGCTGAATAAGAGTCCGAACCAGTAGTTTCCAACATGGGGCCAAAGTTCTTAGTTTGGCCCTTTTCTTGATACAGAAATCATGAATTCATACTAGAAATTTTGAAAATCAAATTTTCTATTATTTAACCCTTTAACAATTTTATTTAATATTACAATTATTGGACACAATAAATTTAAAATAAGGACTCAAAACCACTTTTTTGTATTAAAATAACTAACTTGTATAATCGAGATATGTCCGCCAAATACAGCAAAAATTATAGTTTGGCTCTGTGGCTTTTAGTAACGAAGAAAACAAACTCTTCTTACCCGAGCGACAATAAGAGGCGTTAAAAAACTGTCGCCAAATTGTGACGCGAAATAAACAGGAGAACGTTGCCATTAGAATATCAAAATAAATAAATAAAATATAAGAATTTAAGGACACAATTGTTATTTCAATTAATGAAATAACTAATAAATCAGTAAAACATAATGAAAAATACACGCAGATGTCGAATTAAAAATCACTTGATGACACAACAAACACGTATAATGCTTCTGACATCAAGTAAATGGGATTGCATTTTAAGCGTTTAATCTTACAGTTTGGCGATAGTTTTTTGTTATGAAAAGTGGTCGACAGGATAATAGAGAAATACCCAAAATTTTAAAGATGGGCTGTTAAGTGATACAGGATGTTAAAAAAAGGGCGTTTTCAGCTACATACACTGCTTTAAAAATTAAGTACAATTGTGTGAAACAGCATAGAAACTTTAAATAACTAAGAATTAATAAAAATAAAATAAACAGAATTACAGTTACAAAAATGAAAAATAAAACTATATACACAATATATGCAAATTATAAATGAATCTAATGAGGTGTTTATTAAATTATTCAAGACTAACAAAACCCACGGCTTTGCTCGCGTAATTCTTGAAAAATGCCAAGTGGTGTTCGTTGGCCTATTTTCATTAGAGGAAATTTTACTGCCACAGATAATTCAGAAATTAATAATTAAGCCACACTATTGCCGAAAAAAATCGAAAATTTAGAACGTTTTTCGCTTTTTCACCCCCCCCCCCCCACCCCCCTGTGGTAGTGTCAGCGATATAAAATATAGCCTCTGTTACAGCAGGGACTGTTACCATCCCTTTTGAAAATGGTTCTGTAGTTCCAGAGATTCCATATAGAAATTGTAATTACAGAATCTTTTTTAGACCGCTTTTCGCTCATCCTTTTAAATTTCGAATTTTTTTAGAATTTGTTTTTAGAGAGCATTTACATTTTATAAATAGCTACCATGCCCAATTTCAAGTTTCTAGTTCCTTCAGTATAAAAAAAAAATCGAAATTTTAGAACGTTTTTCGCTTTTGCACCTCCCTGTGGTAGTGGCACCGATTTAAAATATAGCCTATGTTGGAGCAGGGACTGTCACCATCAATTTGCTACCATAACTTTTGAAAAGGGTTCGGTAGCTCCAGAGATTCCATAGAAATTGTAATTTAGAATGTTTTTAGAAAGCTTTTCGCTCATCTCACCCTTTTAAATTTCGAATTTTTTTAGAATTTGTTCTTAGAGAGCATTTACATCTTATAAGTAACTATCATGCCAAATTTCATGTTTCTAGCTTCTTCAGTAAAAAAAAAAAATCGAAATTTTAGAAAGTTTTTCGCTTCTGCACCCCCTGGGGATAGTAAAACCGACGTATAATATAGCCTATGTTGGAGCAGAGATTGCCACCATCACTTTTGAAATCGCTTCAGTAGTTCCAGAGATTACCCCCTACAAACAAACAAACAAACAAACAAACAAAAAAACAATCTTTACTACTTTATCATATTAAGTATAGATGTTACGAATAAGAGGCGTTTTTATCGATAAACTTTGTTTTACTATGATAAACAGTATAGAAAATGTCAATATACAAATAACATAAACAGATTAAAGAAACTAAAATTATATAAAAAAGAAATATATATACACAATATACATAAATGTAAAATGAATCTAATGAGGGGCATTAAATGATATACAGGACGTTATAAAAAAGATGTTTTAAGCGACAAACGTTGTTTTACTATGAAAAACAGTGTAGAAAATTGAAATAACTAAAAATTAATACAAATAACATAAATAGATTAAAGAAATTAAAGTTATAAAAAGAAAAAGAAATATATATACACAATATACACAAATTTAAAATGCATTTAGTGGCTTTAAATGACACAAGATCTTATAAAAAAAAGACGTTTTAAGAGACAAACATTGTTTTAAAAATTAAATACAATTATGAAAATAGATGAAAGATTTAAATAACTAAAATTTAATAAAAATAAAATAAACCGTTTCAGGAAATTAAAATTCCAAAAATAAAAATAATACAATATACAATATATACAAATATTAAATGCCGATAGAATTTTTTTATTCTGCATAAAGGGTGACGAGCAATAAGGTATAAAAGTTTAGTGTGAAAAATGTGGTTGAATTGCTTTGTACTGTTTACTAAGCAAAAAAGAACTAAGTATAAACATATGAATAGGCGGAGCTACAAAGAACAAAACTCTTCTCGCTTTGTTCGGCAAGCAGAGATAACAGCACTAGCGCGCCTTTGCTCTTTCGATTCACGTTGTGCATTCGATTCAGAATACTATTTCTTGCAGCTTATTTGAATCGAATTTTTAAAACACATTAAATGCAGAAACATAAAATAAAGCAGTTCAAACCAAAAATATTAAATAGAAAATGGATTCATGTATAGAGCAAATTTTTATATGATTTAAAATATATATATTAAGGTATTTTTCAACACAGTGATAGATGTATTTATTTTTGACACACACACAGAAATACCTACATACTTTCGAAAAATTTTCCTTTGCAATATGCTCATTTCTTTCATGTTTTGTTTATTTTCTTGGAACGCCGCGGAGCTCCTGAAAAGTATAGGCGGAGCCCCAAAGTCTCCGCGGAGCACACTTTGGGAACCTCCGCTTTAGAGTATAAGTGCAATCCCGAGACGAAGACACAAACCCACTGTTTACTTTAAGATACATGCAATGTGTTGAAGGTTAGACAGTTTTTACAATGTTTAAATTGTACAATTATTTAACTAAACATGTCTAACCAAGTGTTTACATACTTAACTGTATTAAGGATGCAGATTAGTTTAACTTAACAAATTTGGCAAAGGTAAAAGATGATTGGAAAAGAATATACAAAGTTTGTGAAGAAATATAGTGGTATAATAATACTAAGCAAGTTGACAAATATTACTTTAGAGAGACTAATGAATATAACAAACTAATAATATAAACTGATAAATATGTACAAAATTTACAATGGGAAAAATGCCGGAATTTATCAGCTCTGATAAAATAATACAAATTGAAACAGTTAAAGAACTCCTGTCCGTATGAGTGAAGAGGGGAGTGCTGGTCGGAAGCTAAAAAGGCTGAGGATTTGAGAAAAGGAATTCATTGTTTTGTACAAATTTCATACAATCTATTATTCTATTCAAAAGAGCTGGCCGGTCGAGCAGGTAGATCAGCCAATCACGTAAATTCATAGTGTTAGGTTTTTTAATGTGGTAATGAGAAGTTAGTGTACAATTCAGAATGTAGTGTAAAGATGTTGATTGTGATCTACAGATACAAAAGGGTGAGTCACGTTTATTTATTCCAAATAAGTGTTGTTGAAATGGTCCGTGATTGGTTAAAAATAAGTAAAGGTATCTGTTTTGTATTTGGAAGTGTTTTGAGACTTCTGGTATTAAATCTCTTCTGTAGTGATCCACCTGTTCTGTGGACCAGCGCAGTTGCCAACTACGATGCAGATAAATTCATAAACATAACGGTCAGTCAAACGTTAAACACGCTTAGCGCCATCTCCTCATTTTGTTCATTTCGCAACAAATTCCGCCGGGCGAGGTATGTCTACAGACGACAGGATTGATTGGTCGAGAGGGGAAAGAAGCTGCAACGGTCTTCGGATGACGGCTCCGTTTGACAACCTCACTGCTCACCTTACCTCTTGTTCGATCATCACGTCCAGGATGAATTTAAATTGTAACCCCATTTTTTGATGAGTCGTGGGGTGTTGTCATTTATGAGAATGGCGGTGTATCCTTTAGGTTCGCTTGGTCGGTTGACTTCTTTATATTGGTGACTCGATTTTAATTATAGCACATAATTAGATTTCAATCGTTTCCAAACTTGAGTCAGTATATTTTTCCGGCATTTCCTCATTTTTATTATCTGATATTCATCGGATTCAAGATATGTTATTTTTTTTCGAGGTCGGTGTGAAAGAATCTGGGTGGCGGGTTTAAAACGACGGTTTTCACATAAATTGCATCTAACTATCAAATTATTGATTCTTTGTCTCGGTCTTAAAATCCAAGTATTTTTTTCTATGCTCTGTTAAAGTATTTGAGACACCACCGTCTGCTCATGACAAACTTTGATGATGTGATCTAATAAATGAGATACACTAGATAGTAAAACTTAGTGAGCTTCATGGTATGAAATATTAGCTTACTGTAATCTTCTACCGGTGAAAATAATTTTTCTTTCACTTAAAATTGGATTAAATGGCCGAGTAACTGAGTTTTTTGGTACTGGTGGCTTTTTTTGTATCACCGCTGGATGTTCTTCAGGAAAATGTTCCATTCGAGTGATTGCAATCCAGTATTCTTCCACTAATACAAGTTCTGTTTACAAGGGACATACATTTTTACTCTGAGGATTTCTTGCATGTGAGAGAATCTTTGAATCCATGCAGTCATTCGTAATACTTGTTTCAATTTGCTGAATCTTCGGATGTCAGAAAGAGCTTCACGTTTCGTTCTTACGAGCATAGCTATTACTTCATTTTCCTTGTCTTCTTAATCAATCTCTATCGGTTTTCGTACTTTCTTACCCATGGCAGAATTCCTGGCCATTTAGGCTGATTAAATTTCGACCGCGTGATAACGTATCAGCAGGATTTTCATTTTCAGGACAGTGCTTCCAACAATCAGGATCAGATATTTCTCCAGACATCCTTAATTTTCGAGACTTGTTCTTGATCCAGTAACGAACAACGATGGAATCTGACCAGAAACTAATCGTCATGTCTTTTGGTACATTCAAATGGAATCGAATGCGATGGAACAATCTTTCTCCTATAAAGGCAGAAAGAAACTCAAACATCGACAGAGTTATTACTTGAACTAGTGAAACTTTAGTCTTCTAAATGACTATCTTCGAATGGAATTTTCCGTCAAATTTGCAGAAACGAACTGTAAATAACTGATTTGTAAGCTCGTTTGCTACATCTACGAAGACGTGAAAGGTGACAGAAAGTATAATTCTTCTATTCCATTCATTGAGAATAAATGACAGAGATATGCTTCAAGTAAAACAATTCGTCCACTAATCCTAAAATATTTTCGCTAAGTCTGGTCCGTTCGGCGCATTGTCCCAACTAATTTTTCTCTTCCAAATGTTGTGCAATAGTATTTTAGGTTGAAATGCAAATGTTTATATTAAGTTTAAAGGATCGTGGATTCTTCTGACAGTTCTTACTAAACATCTCTTCGTAAATTTAATTTTTTCACATCCTTATTCTTTAAAAGTTTATAACTATTAACACTTAAGACTTCATCTCCTAAATTCCAGATATCTCCAACATACTTGTATGAGGTGGATTCGTTATTAATTTCTTCCTTAAATCGATCTTGCAGTGGGTGTACATTTATTTTCCGTTTTCTCATATTGAAACCTGCTTTTCCTAAAATGAAATTTATTTGTCCATGGATAGTGTACGCTAAATCTGTATTTTCTAAGCTGCAAATCAGATCGTCAACATGCAAGCTACCGTTCCAAATGCTAAAGGAAACTGGATAGACATCTTTGTATTTCATAATATGGTGTTTAATTATTGAAGTTAGCAAAATTGAACTCGATTTTGCTCCGACAATTTTACGTTTCATCCTTAAAACATCGGGTTAGACATTTAAAACGTCCGTAACCCATAGACATCTAACTGCATCTCTTTCTTTCGGTGCTAAAGTAATTTGCAAAAATGCACATTCTATATCTGCCGTTAGGACAACCTTATACACACGCAACCTGCAAGAGAAGTATTTGATTATCAGGCGTTAAGTTCCTACCTGGACTCAAACAGTCATTAAGAAAGGGAAAATTGGGTTCACTCAAGGTGGCATCGCAAACTATTCTCATCTTCGTCGTTGTTTTATATTTGCGTGATGTGGCATTTAAAAGGTTTTAGGACTATTATAACTTTTATTTCTATGAATCCTTTCAACTATTCCTTGAGTTATCTGCCTTGAAACAATGTCCTTGTACTGACTATGAAAATCTCGATATTTCTTAAATATTTTAACGGGTGTTACAATTACTATAGTTATCATGTAGCGACTCCGAATGTTCGGTCCACGGTAGTTTAACTTGGTAGGGACCTTCGTTTAGTTTTGTAGAATTTTCAAATACTTTAAAAACTTACTTGTCTTTAAAATTTAAATTGTTACTACACGAGATTCTCAAAATTTCTAAATAAAACAACCTTTTCAAAATCACTGATACTTCTAAGTTTTGTACTTACAATAATGTTCATTATCTTTACATCCTTAAACACCCTGTGTTTTGTTTCAGAACCATTAAATACATAATCTAGTTTCGTTTCCATTCCTACTAAAGCACTGGTCATTTTTTTTCCTTGTAGCGTTTATACAATAATAGTATGACCCGATAAATAATGATACTCTTAAATTTTCAGATACTTCAATATCAGCTATTTATATTTGAGCTTTATTAGAAAATTTATGAATTTCTTTACTAAGACTTTGAATTACAGCTTCCGAAATACAAGACGTTTCAATTGTTTCCCTAGAAATTTTTTTCTCTGTATCACAAATGCTTCTCAAATTTACCTTTACTTTTTTCCTCAAAATAGATTCTTTGGTTTTGACTCGAAAACATAAATTGTTATATTTGCTTTTCCTAAAACCTCTAAATTTAATTTCCGAAATGAATTTGAATCGATGAAGGTTTTTTGTGATCACGAGTCAATGTATATTTTTGATTTTGTTTCCGGAGACTCATTATTTAAATGGTTGACAACTCTCTGCAAAAATATATTTTTATTGACTTCACTTAAAATTGCGAGATTCAAAGAACTGGAATGATTTATTTTCTGCGGCAGACTCAGAGTCTTCTCTCTTTTTACTATTTTGTCTTTCAAACTCGTCACAAATGAATATACTGTGTTTTCGGTTACAATTGCGAAATCGAATTTTTTCATCGTAAAACGTAGATTCGTGTGATTTTTTAAGACAATTAAAACAGTATAAATTCGTAAAAGGCTAGAATTTCGTTCGTTAAAGCTTAAGGCGCTATATGAAATACCGTGATTGCTATTTGAACAAAATACACATTCTTTCTTAATGAAGATATTTAACGTAACTGAAATGGGTGCAAATTTATGAGATTTATGTTTTCGGTAGGATGCTTCTTTAATTTTACTCTTTTCGAACTCTTAGTTTTTTCGGAACATTTACATTTTCCTTGTGTTTCAATTTCGTGTTTAAAAAATTTTAACAATTTCGAACAGTTCCAAGAATTTTCAAATTTAGTAGAACGATTAAATTCAAGTAAAATGTCTTCAGTAATTAATTTGACTAACATAGCAAATAGAATACCTGTGTAAATATTAAATTAAAGCCCAGCAGTTTCAAGAATTCTAATTTGAATAATACGGATATAATACATGCAGTTGTTTGAGTTCTGTTAAATTCGCTCCAGATTTCACAGGAGTTCGGCTTAAAAGTTTGTTTACATTAGATCTTACTATAATTTCATTTTTACTGAATCCGTCTTTCAACAGTCCAATGGCGACATAATAATTATTTTGCATTAAAGTTAAACTTTCAATACATTTATATTAAAATCATTGAAATTACAGACATTACATTACACTTTCATAAAACATTAAAAACATATTAAAATTGGACGTTTCGTATTTACATGAAAATCCCTCTTCAACAAACATTTTTCTTAACGTAAGTCACAGTTCAAAAATATCAACAAATAGAAAATGCAACGTATCAAAATGTCGAGGCCAAAGTTACAGTTATGATAACACGGAGTATTCATTTGGGATTGCACCTGCTTGATTAAGAGGTAAATCTGTAATAACTGTATCTGTAATCTGTAACGATTTTAATATAAATATAAATATGTTCAGACGTAATATTTTTGTTTACTTCAAATTTCAATGCATTTTATACCCGTTATTTTCAAGAAATAGCTCCTCTACAAATTTAACTTCTCTACATTCGATAATTGTACATTTTCATGTATAGCCATTTCAAATGACCCTCAGAATTCCGGATAGTTTTCACATTTGCCGTCGAAAGGTGAGCTTCGGCGATCTTATATGAGAATAACCATCATTCTGTTATTCTCCAAATCATGAACATTCAGGTCGTGCAGAATTAGTTGATTTTTTTTTTGTTATTCTGGCGCAAATAAACTTTTTTTGTGAAGCTTTACTTTTTTAAAGTAAGATCATGCATTATTTCGCAATCTTCATGGATATCGTATTATTTTACAAAACTTTTCTACGTTTTTGTTTGTTTGTTTGTTTGCTTTCTTTACGGATTTCTACGACATTTCGAAATATTTTTGAAAATACCTTGTATTATGTAACAGCTACAAGTGAAGGACTATTTATATTTGTATTCAAATGGTCTTAAATCTGAAAATTCGTTTATTACTAAAATCGTACAAAGTACTTTACTGATAAAATGCCACATTATATGATTGAAACATACTCAAACATTCTGATATTTTACATTTTGCTGCATGATATTTTAAGATGATGGGTTCCTTTTTAAGTAGTTTGCAAATAAATGCAATAAAAGTTCATATCGCTATATTTCTTGTAAATGAATGTTTTTCATCAAGAAATGTAAAATATAGTACGTTATGTAAATGGAAAATTATAAATAAATCAGTGGACATTTTCTATGCATGATGTGATCAAACATTTAATATATAGTTCAATGTATAAGAAAATAGTTTAGATTTTTCGGAAATATATTTTATCAAAAATTCTATCATAAATATATCACAAATGCATTAAATGATTCTATACTGCAAGTGCTAGATTCACAAACGTATTTTAAACATAAAATCATTTAAAAAAGTACTCTGTATATGAATGTTCCAAATTCTGTCACATGAAAGAAATTAGCAAGCATCAATAATTTTTTAATCAATAGTGTATCCTAAAACTTACATTTTCTGCAAATAGCAGTTATTTAGAACGAAAAATATATTATTTTCATTTGTTATGTAGATTGTGTATAGTTTATTTAACGAACATCCCCGAGAGATATTTCACTGACTATAGGACAATTTTTTTTTAATTTACGAGACAAATGTTCCAGTTCTTTTCCTTGTTGAATAAAGAATAATTAGTATTTTGAAGTCGATAAAAACTTTTCCTGTATTTTTGTTTCAAGGAAAATATTTTGTTGTGTGTGTCAGTGTGACAACATTTAAAAATATATCAGAGGAAATAATTTTCTACTTTTTTATTGTTATGTAACAGAAAAAAAAAGTTTAAAATGAAAAACTTTGTCGTGCTTTTAAAGAAATTTGTTTATTTAAAAATATTTTTATTTTTATTAAATTAAAATGTTTATATATGTACCGTATATTCTAGCATATAACACGCTCCGCCGCATAAAGCGCACTTACGGTCTGAGACTGTATATTTCTATTTTTTGGTATATTCGCCGTACTACGCGCACCCCTTAAAAAAAAATGTCCTGATATATGTAGTATATAAATTAGAGCCTTAAAAATATAATAACTAGTACAAATACTAAGAAAATAAACAATTGCGAAGTGAAAAATACGCTACTACCAAACGAATCCACTTTAATCCACACAAAGCGTGTAGAATCGTACTCTCGTTAATTCAAATATTCACATCTTTTTCTAATATACAGGGTGTCTCAAAAGGTCGTTTACAAACTTAACATGCAGGTCTGTCATATCATGATGAACAAGATTTACATAGGAACTTGTGTTCTAAAATGCAAACTGCGACCGCTAGAGGGCGATGATCGCAGGTGTGGAGGGGAAGAAAGAAAGTATATCGAAAGAGGTATTAATGTGACTTTTATTAAAGAACATGGTTTAATTTACACAAGATGCTCAAAATTCATACCATTCACCGCAATGCATGCTTCATAACGTCGACGCATGAATTCACGGACCGTTCAAAATGGGAAAATCCGGCTGTGCGACCCGTTGTTGCAAATACCAGCGTGCGAATGCAAAACGTTGGGGATAATCGTCAACGCACAATGCCTGTACTCTTTGTAAGTGGTAGGGGTGGTTCATGTCCTCATGCAGTATGCGCATAATACTGGAATGACGTGCACCCTAAGACGCGTTCGCTTGCTCGGAGTCTTGTTTGCGGGTTCCTGTCAAATTTCCGTAGCACGGTTTCCTCTACGACAGGCGTGCGTCTAGTGCGTTCTTGACCGATGTGGCTACGTACTTGGAAAGCTCCTGCTTCAAGAAATTTGCGGTGCAATGGTCCAAACAAAACATGACTTTGCTGACGTCTGCTCGGGCATTTCCATCCGCGGCGCCATATACGTAATGCATATCGGCCAATTCTGCGTTACTGAACCGATTCATCCTTCTCCTGGAACGTCTTCGCCTGAAATGATTACGCTTTCCACTCTCTCGTAAGCATGCGCTCATCGCCCTCTAGCGGTCACAGTTTGCATTTTCGAACTCAAATTCCTATGTAAATCTTGTTTATCATGATATGACAGACCAGCATGTTAAGTTTGTAAACGACTTTTGAGACACCCTGTAGAAATCTCAATTCTTATCCATATATTTTATTTTCATTTTCATACCCGGCGTATAACACACACTTGTAAATTTGTACCTCTTCTCTTCTTCCACAAGTGTGCGTTATACTCCGGGTATATACAGTACAAATTTTTCTTTTTATACAAAAAGCTACGTGACTCTCGCATTTGCGCTCTTCATGCGCCAACTCCGAGCTAACAATAGATTCCTTCATTGAGAGCATTTCCCTAATTCATCCATTTTTAAAAAGCACACTGTATTTGAAACAACAACAATTTTAAAATTCTTGTCTATAAAAGCACTTTTAGAAATTTAATATGTGTACGGTTGGACAGACAGAAAGACAGATTAACTGCATATAGGTGGGACTTGGCTGATTTATGTAATAGCTTATTTGTATGCTTTTTTTATTATTACAAATAATAAATTCTTGATTTGCAGTTATTTGCATATTTATAATATAAAGTGTGTTTTTAATTTGTTTGAATTACAAAAAGTATATATGATCTCTTTTCTACGAAAAAGTAGTCCAGAAACATTCAGTCAATTGACAAGGGACAACTCTTGAAATTTAGAAAAAAT
Organism: Maratus michaelseni; assembly: GCA_963931845.1. Lineage (NCBI taxonomy): Eukaryota > Metazoa > Arthropoda > Arachnida > Araneae > Salticidae > Maratus > Maratus michaelseni. The sequence continues at coordinate 309,161,501 of OZ007588.1, forward strand.
ATATATTTATATATATATATTTATATATATATATATATATATATATATATATATATATATATATATATATATATATATATATATATATATATTTATATATAATTATTTTAGAAAAAAAATATATATTTGTTTTATTATAGGGGGAACTGGGGCACATTGATGCATGGGGCACCTTGATACACCCCCTCTACTGCTCACAAGGTCATTACAGGAAGTTTCCCAACATCTCCAGAATATGGCGCTAGTGTACACAACTACCTACAGAACGTCTTGGCGTGATTCAGTAGTTTGATGAAATGAGACGGGTGATTTAGTATTTTTGTAGATAAAAAGTAAATTTGAGTTGTACAATTGCAGTGGTATTATACAGCTGTTCCTGTATTTTCAACAGGAAATAATACCCTCCCTGGTAAGTAAAAGTAATCTTTAACAGTTCCTCATCCTTTTTTGTTAGGTAAATTATGAAGTTTTGGATTTGAGATTCATATTATTCAAAATGGCTACTTGGGGAACATTGATACAGCCTATGTTGGGGCACATTGACGCGTATCAATGTGCCCCATGATAGCTGCTAACAACCTATATTCATTTTAGTTCATTTTTTCATTATCTTTTATTATTTTTTTCTCGTATACTCCTTAATCCAATCATTTCCGACCAACAATTACTAATATTAGTTTTTATTGAAGTGAAAAAGCTCCAATATTGTATACTAGAAAATTTAATAGTACTTTTGTAAAAAAAAACAAAAAGACCGAGAGAGCTGAAATCAACGAGGATGGCGTATCTAAAGCTATGAAAGCTGCTTTAGAGGAAAATTTGTTAATCCGGAAAGCTGCACTCATGTTCAACACCAAACCCGCTACTCTGCAGCATCTTCTGGAGAAAATGAAAGCAAGAAATGGTGAAGAATGAGTCAGGGGTCACGTTCTAAGTATTCCTCTCAACTGGCACTTACCGCCAAACAAGAAAACCAATTAAAGGAATACCTTGTTAAATGCAATGAGTTGCATCACGGTCTAACGCTGAAGCAGATAAGACCCTTGGTATATGAATTTGCTAAAAAACTACGCTGTAAGTATCCTGACAGTTGGAATGGTAATGAAATGGCAGGGGATGTCTGCATATTTGTTCTTAATAGTTCTGAGGCACGTCAAACAACATACAAATTCGTCAATAGAAAGCCTATTGTTGCTATGAACCTACTGAAACCTATTGTTGCTGAATATACTGCTGCTATGTGATAATCATGATTCACACGTTTCTATTGATGCCATTGACAACTGTCGTGCAAATGGAATAATTTATTTGTCATCCCCCCTCGCACACCTTTCATAAACTGCAACCATTGGATGCAGCAGTGATTGGTCCCTTTAAAGCAAAGCTGAAAATTTCTTTCAACGATTGGCACCTGAATAATCCGGGAAAACGCCTATAAATTTATGACATTCCAAAGTTGGCTAATTTTGAAAACTTAGAGTCATTCACTCCGGAAAATATTGTGTCTGGTTTTGAGAGGACAGGCATAGTGCCTTTCAACAGATTGGTATTTCCTGACTCTGATTTTTCTCCCAGCACAGCTTTCATACCGCATTCTCACTCTGATACAGTTGTTGTCACACCCCTCTCAAACAGACTCAGCAACTCCCTCAACTGTCTCTCAGTCACACGATAGCAATGTTCCACAAAGTGCTGATGCTAACCAGACTCCATGGCCAACTACTTGTTCAAACAAATCTGTAACTCCTGAAGACGCACGACTTTACCCAACAGCTATTGGTAGTAGAACTAACAAAAGAAAAGGACGGCAGCCTGGTAAATCTCGAATTTAAACTGATTCTCCAGGGAACAAAAGGCTTTTCGACATGAGAAAAGTTCACGAAGAGAAACAACCTACAGCACAGTAAAAGTATAGAAACAAAGAAATGAAAAACGCAAAAATGCGGCTGGGGATAGAAGACACTAAACCTTTGTAGCGACAGACGAAGAAAAAGAAGAATTACATTTATCAGATAAATCTGAAATACCCTTAGGACAGTGGTGTGACCCTACATCAGATGATTTCAATCTAAGTGACCTGCTAGGTGAAGAAGCAGATACTTTGGAAATGAAAAAATGTAAGAGGCAGATACTTCTGACCAAAATATTGTTGATTATGACTTTGTTATAGTGCGGTTTGCTAAAAAGAGATCGGTTATTCACTTTGTAGGCCAAGTTAAATGAAAAACTGATGATGGTGGCAATCTTGTCGGGTTTATGAGCAGAAAATCTGGTAACTTTTTCATTTTTCCTGAGAAAGAAGATAGTTGTGGGATAGAAGTGCCAGATATACCAAAGTTTCCCCATTCAACAACCAGACAAGGAACAGCAAGAACATCAGTTCGTTATACATTTAATTTTGACTTTGATCGCTTTAACATTCCTTGCAAATAAATTGTGGGTAATCTGAATTTCTTTGAATAAATATAAAATGGTTTGCTAACTCATTTTCTATGGAAAATATGCAGTAGCTGTTATTTTTTCACCACTTTTCTCAAACGTATCAAAGTGCCCCATGAAGTGTATTAATCTATCCCGGGGACGGGGCACATTGATACAAATGACTTTTTTTTAGTTTTTTTTAAATTACACACAGAAATCTATACTAATATTATAAAGGAGTAAAGATTGTTTGTTTGTTTGTTTGTTTATTTGTTTGTAGGGGCTAATCTCTGGAACTAGCGAACCGATTTCAAAAGTGATGGTGGCAAATTGATGGTGACAACCCCTGCTCCAAAATAAGCTATATTTTATGTCGGTGCCACTACCCCAGGGGGGTGCAGGAGCGAAAAACGTTCTAAAATTGCGATCTTTTCTATACTGAAGCAGCTAGAAATTTGAAATTTGTCGTTGTAGTTACTTATAAGATGTAAATGCTCTCTAAGAACAAAATAAAAAAAATCGCAATTTAAAAGGGTGAAATGAGCGAAAAGCGTTCTAAAAACATTCTAAATTACAATTTCTATGGAATCTCTAGAACAACCGAACCGATTTGAAATTTGCCGTTGTAGTTACTTATAAGATGTAAATGCTCTGTAAGAATAAAATAAGAAAAAATCGAAATTTAAAAGGGTGAAATGGGCGAAAAGCGTTCTAAAAACATTCTAAATTACAATTTCTATGGAATCTCTAGAACTACCGAATCGATTTGAAATTTGGCGTTGTAGTTACTTATAAGATGTAAATGCTCTCTAAGAATAAAATTAAAAAAAATAATCGAAATTTAAAAGGGTGAAATGAGCGAAAAGCGTTCTAAAAACATTCTAAATTACAATTTCTATGGAATCTCTAGAACTACCGAACCGATTTGAAATTTGGCGTTGTAGTTACTTATAAGATGTAAATGCTCTCTAAGAACAAAATAAAAAAAAATCGAAATTTAAAAGGGTGAAATGTGCAAAAAGCGTTCTAAAAACATTCTAAATTACAATGTCTATGGAATCTCTAGAACTACCGAACTGATTTGAAATTTGGCGTTGTAGTTACTTATAAGATGTAAATGCTCTCTAAGAACAAAATAAAAAAAAATTCGAAATTTAAAAGGGTGAAATGAGCGAAAAGCGTTCTAAAAACATTCTAAATTACAATTTCTATGGAATCTCTAGAACTACCGAACCGATTTGAAATTTGGCGTTGTAGTTACTTATAAGATGTAAATGCTCTCTAAGAACAAAATAAAAAAAAATCGAAATTTAAAAGGGTGAAATGAGCAAAAAGCGTTCTAAAAACATTCTAAATTACAATGTCTATGGAATCTCTAGAACTACTGAACTGATTTGAAATTTGGCGTTGTAGTTACTTATAAGATGTAAATGCTCTCTAAGAACAAAATAAAAAAAATCGAAATTTAAAAGGGTGAAATGAGCGAAAAGCGTTCTAAAAACATTCTAAATTACAATTTATATGGAATCTCTAGAACTACCGAACCGATTTGAAATTTGGCATTGTAGTTACTTATAAGGTGTAAATGTTCTCTAAGAACAAAATAAAAAGAAAATTTGAAATTTAAAAGGGTGAAATGAGCGAAAAGTGTTCTAAAACATTCTAAATTACAATTTCTATGGAATCTCTAGAACTACCGAACCGATTTGAAATTTGGCATTGTAGTTACTTATAAGATGTAAATGCTCTCTTAGAATAAAATTTAAAAAAAAATCAAAATTTAAAAGGGTGAAATGAGCGAAAAGCGTTCTAAAAACATTCTAAATTACAATTTCTATGGAATCTCTAGAACTACCGAACCGATTTGAAATTTGGCGTTGTAGTTACTTATAAGATGTAAATGCTCTCTAAGAACAAAATAAAAAAAAATTCGAAATTTAAAAGGGTGAAATGAGCAAAATGCATTCTAAAAACATTCTAAATTACAATGTCTATGGAATCTCTAGAACTACCGAACTGATTTGAAATTTGGCGTTGTAGTTACTTATAAGATGTAAATGCTCTCTAAAAACAAAATAAAAAAAATCGAAATTTAAAAGGGTGAAATGAGCGAAAAGCGTTCTAAAAACATTCTAAATTACAATTTATATGGAATCTCTAGAACTACCGAACCAATTTGAAATTTGGCATTGTAGTTACTTATAAGGTGTAAATGCTCTCTAAGAACAAAAAAAAAAAAAAATCGAAATTTAAAAGGGTGAAATGAGCGAAAAGTGTTCTAAAAACATTCTAAATTACAATTTCTATGGAATCTCTGGAACTACCGAACCGATTTCAAAAGTGATGGTTTCAAATTGATGGTGACAACCCCTGCTCCAACATAGGCTTTATTTATGTCGGTGTCACTAACTCCAGGGGGGTGCAGGAGCGAAAAATTTTCTAAAAATGCGATTTTTTTATACTGAATGAGCTAGAAATTTGAAATTTGACATTGTAGTTACTTATAAGATGTAAATGCTCTCTAAAAACAAAATTAAAAAAATCGAAATTTAAAAGGGTGAAATGAGCTAAAAGAGTTCTAAAAACATTCTAAATTACAATTTCTATGGAATCTCTAGAACTACCGAACCGATTTCAAAAGTGATGGTGGCAAATGGATGGTGACAACCCCTGCTCCAACATAGGATATATTTTTTGTGGGTGCCACTATCCCCAGAGGGGTGCAGGAGGGAAAAACGTTCTAAAATTGCGATTTTGTTTATACTGAAGGAGCTAGAAATTTGAAATTTGGCATTGTAGTTACTTATAAGATGTAAATGCTCTCTAAGAATAAAATTTAAAAAAAAAATCGAAATTTAAAAGGGTGAAATGGCCTCTTTAATAAAAAACTATGCGTTGCTGACGACTGGGTTTTTCGCTAATTGTTGCCACTGATTAATCTCTGAAAATGAAACATTTGAAGTTACTGAAAAAAAATAGTAGCTCGAAAAGTATTTGTCAGAAAATTGTTAGGCAAACTGCGTTTGAAAGGTAAAAAATTGTATTTTTCTTGATATAAATTTCAAATCTAATGATTATGCCATTTTTGAAATATTGAATTTGAAAAATTACTAAACTTCACAATGCAGTACCATAGCAAAACCTTCATGCGTAAAAAGATAATGATAAGGGCGACGTGTCCTGGCGTGTATATTGGCTATAGCACGAGTCACAAATTATAGTAGCCTTATTATTCTGTTAAAATATAAAGGTGAATTATGAAATGTCAATATTTTGTTGGATTAAAAGTTCGTTTTATGAAATTGACCAGCGTAGCGGTCGTAGCTTGCTAGTACTATATAAAACAACGATTGTGCCTGTTAATAACACACTACACTAGATTTGCTGACATCACATGGAAAAATATCTTGAAATTTTTGTTTTCTGGGTACCAAAAAAATTCTTAGAAAAAACCCGCATCAATGTGCCCCATTTCCCGCTACATGATATATTGTCCTGCATGTTTACTCATGTGAATTTTTTAAATTCTGGGTAGCAAACTATGTCAATTATACATTCTTACAGGTAGAGAGTGTTAAAGGTAATTGATAAGGTAACGGGCAATGTGTTGTTAATGTTTGAACAGGATTTCCGCAAAGTTAGAATGCTATAGCGAAGTTGGAAATATATTTAACGACGGATTTGTAGCACCAAATTCGGGAAATTGTAACTAAATATTACGATTCTTGGTGACAATTTAGTGATTATTCACGTTACCTCATATTTTTTCCCTTGAACGCATTCTAAAATAACAGACGGAGAAGAGACAAATTGAAGTCATCTGTATTTTTCATGAAAGGAGCCAATATTTCCGTGTGTTTATAAACCATTCAAATGCGTTTCAACCAATAATCACCCATAAATAATACAAGGGAAAGTCATTAAGTAAGTCACAAAAGATAATTGAATAATAACTTACAATGATATTCACTTCAAAACTATTTTTATTTCTAAACATATTCTCCACCAATATTTATGCACCGTTTTATCAGTGCCCCAGTTATTTATCACCGTTTTATCAGTGCCCCAACACAACACCAGCTTCATAACATTCTTTGGATTGCTGTCTCAGCCCCATTAGGACAAGTTGAACACAGAAGATAATTCAAAAGTTTGGTTGGCAACTTCTTCAATATCCACCATACAGCTTCGACTTATCCCCAAGCAATTTTCATCTGTTTATTCCACTAAAAAAACATTTTGGAAGCAAGATAATGTTCACAGATGATGAAAAGGTTCAACTTGAAGTCCTAATGTAACTGAGACAGCAACCCAAAGAATGCTTGTCAAGTATGTGCTTCATATATTTGGTTAAATTCCTATTCATAGTCTCTGTGCCTATAAAACCAATTTTAAAGGAACTATTTTGACCTGCTTCAACATTAATATAAATATATAAAAATTCTTAGATTTAAAAACTGTCTGCTTCAGCGTGTTTATCGAACATTTTTCAATAAAACTACCAATTTTTATATATTTATATGCAAAAGTGTTATTAATATTAGTCTAGAAAGACCTCCGGACACAAAAACGCATTTAGAGTGGTGACAGCATTAGTTACTTTCTTATAATAGAGAGAAAGGTTAGATTTCAGAGCACAAGTCATTGAATTAATTAATAAAGAAAATTATCAGCAATATTCCCAGTACCATATGCATGAAAATAAATTAACGAAAAAATTAAATTAAATACGCTATTTATCTGAATTCTTTAAAATAAACAATAAAAAGGAAATCATTTTAGTGATTGAAGTTGTTTTACGTAAAATCGATTATTTATACAGTTTATATATCAAAAACAGTGTAAGTTAAATTTACGGCAAAATTATGTGAAGGCAATGATTCGAATACTGAAACTGTCTAACAAAATATATACGAGGAAAAGTCATTAAGTAAGTCACAAAAGATAATTAAATAATAACTTACAATGATATTCACTTCAAAACTATTTTTATTTCTCAACATATTCTCCACCAATATTTATGCACTTATGTCACCGGTTTATCAGTGCCCCAACGCCAGCTGCATAACATTCTTTGGGTTGCTGTCTCAGCCACATTAGGACTTCAAGTTGAACACAGGAGACAATTCACAAGTTTGGTTGGCAACTTCTTCAACATCCACCATACAGCTTCGACTTAGCCCCAAGAGATTTTCGTCTGTTTAGTCCACTAAAAAACAATCTTGGAAGCAAGATGATGGTCGCAGATGATGAAAAGGTTCAACTTGAAGTCCTAATGTGGCTGAGACAGCAACCCAAAGAATTTTATGCAGCTGGTGTTGGGGCTCTGATAAAACGGTGATATAAGTGCATAAATATTGGTGGAGAATAAATTGAGAAATAAAAATAGTTTTGAAGTGAATATCATTGTAAGCTATTATTTAATTATCTTTTGTGATTTACTTAATTAATGACTTTCCCTCGTACATAAAAATTACTGAAAAATAACTAACAATTAAAAGTGAGTGTTTCTATCGGGAAATTAACATTTACAACAGTTTTATCATAAAATATGTAAACGGAAAGAAATTCTTTCACCAGGTGTCTGAGAAAAAACGAAAGACAATTTGTTACTATTGGATTACCGATTCTTTGGCTTTTCTCCAAACACCATTTGTTTTTTAGATACGGGTCATTCTCAAACAAGTTGAACTATGTCTTGAAATTTGTTTTGATTTCATATAATTTTATTTATTTTAGTTACATACTTTGTAGCTTGTGTTATGAAAACTGAAAACTTTTCCACATTCTTTTATTTTAAGAAAAAAATATCAATTCTTTCCAAACACATGAGACAAAATGTCCCACTTTGTTACCACTTTATTACATTTCTAACTATTCATAAAAATTATTTTTAATTTTTCAAATTTATTATATATTTTTTTAACTCGTCACAAATGTGATGGAAAACAAATATTTATTCAAATATATTAACACCTTTGATGGCAAAGAAATATGCATCCACTCTGTCACTTTGGTTTAAAAAATTAAACATATCAATTCATCTAAAAGATTCATTACCATAATATAAATTATTCCCCTGATATTTAATTCACGTAGTTAAATTCTTTTATAAATGTAGCATAATGTAATTTGTAATAATAGATGAGTTGTAATTTATTGGAAAATCTACTCTTGTAACAAAGTAGACATGTAACAGAATAAACAAATACAAATTTTCCATTTATTAAAATTTATTCCAGACATTATTTAGGTTTAAGTAACCATGTATATGCATAAGCTTACTATTAATTTTATTTAGCGATCTTAAAGTTATTTATATTAAACAAAGCAAAGTAACATAGTGGACAAACAAAAATGAACTTACTTAATTTTTTGTTTAAAAAATCTGTAAAAAAATATTATCCCACTTTATAAATGCAAATTCGATGTGGAAAAAAATCTTCATATATGTACACAGTCTTGATACAAATGTTGTCATCTACGTGCATTCTTTGGGGATATTTTATTTCAAGCTATATTATAATTTTTTAATTATAATTTTATATATTATAATTTTTTAATTAAAATGATTTATTATATGTTTATATTTTAATTTAAAGATAAGGTAAATAATTGTGCAATGGTATATAATTTAAATACATTTGCATTCCGTATCATATATTTTCAAATTTTTCTTTTTGAAATTTCTCATTGGGGACAGTCAATATTTCAAAAATTGAGCATAATAAACTGAAAATACTTAAATGTTTTAAGATACTTTTATAAAAGATATTCTATTATCTTCAAAAAGTTGCATATATTTTAATAAAATAAGAATATATCTGTTTTAACTGGAAATTTAATTATATTTTTGAACACTGTTTTGTAAATTTATTTGAAAATGATCCATATATCGTGATTTAACAGTTCTGAAAAAATAATTTTCTATTGAAAAAAAAAAGAACTACCAATTTATAAACTGTTGTAATTTATTAATACAAAAACATTGAATGAAAATAATGTATTGGCATAAAATAATTTAAAGTTTTTAATTACTAATTAACTGGTTTTTTTTTTCAATAAAACTTACACTTATAGTGAAACATTTTCTTTCTGAGATTTACTATAAATATATAGAACTTTTCTAAGGAAACATTTGGGTAATACTTTCCGCTATAGTTCAAATGACATAATAAAAGAATACCTCGTGAAATAAATATTATTGTCAAAACTTAGATTGTCTGTAGGAGTCCTGATTATTCCCTTATAAATCCTCTAATCCGATTATACTGAGAAAAAAAACCTTACTTTATTTGAAGAAATGAGATTATTTTTTTTATTACCGAGATGTATACAGTTTTACTAAATCTGTATTATTTTCTCTATTGAAAGCATTTCTTTTGTATCAAGAAAAGTAATACTTCTTAAAGTAGGTATTGTTTCTTATAAAGTTATATATATTTTATTCTATCCATAAAAATATCGTCTTTTCAACAAATATATTGTTATACTTTAAATTTAGTTTATGTTACAATTCATGAACAATAAATTAAAAAAAACTGATCCTGCATAGAAGTGATTTCGGCTTTACCTACTTAAGTACAGGGTGTTCTAAAAAGAATTTTCAGCATTAAAATTTAAAAATTGATTAACTGCAATATATAAAAATTATAATATATGACAAATGTAATTGGAAAATTAAGAAATAAATGGACAATGTGATAAGGGCACAAATGGAAATATGTATATACAAAGAGGCAGATAGCTGTTTAGAAGCTTCTAAAGCTGCATCATCAGTGCAATAGTTAAAATTAGTAGAGGTAAGTGTATAAACCTACCCTATAGTAATTTAAACTATTGCACCGATGATGGAGCTTTAGAAGCTTCGAAACAGCTGTCTACCCTTTACTACAGACATATTTTCATTTGTACTCTTATAACATTGTCAATTTATTTCTTAATATAAAGACACAGAGTTCAATCCTCCAATTTTAAACTGTTGGAAAACTTTATAACGAGTAATTTTAATATTCGCTCAAAATTTCATTAATAGATTCTGCTGCGCTGTCACAAATTGAAACAATGCACCCATTTAAGTAAAAATCAGTATTAAGTAACACTACTTAAATAAATATAGTAGGGCGAAATGCAAAATTCACCTTGAGTTAATCGTAAAATATAACATGAACTGGAAAGGCTCCTTGCATACGTAAAAGGCGACATTAAAATAAATAGATATTATAAGATGCGACACTGTAAAATACACATTAATTTAAACCTCCGTTTACTTTCGGTTGCATCCGCAATCTTCATCAGGGATAAAATTCCCTTTACTGACGTCTTGTTCATCCAAACTCCTCGCATCGCTTGAGGTGGGGACGTCGATGGTTCCATGGGTGTTGCCAGAAGTCTTTTCCACGGATCTCTGGACTGAATATATAAGCAATAGAATGTTTAGTAATGAAATATACAGGCATAACAAACAGAAAAATTCGTTAAAGGATCAACGAGTACTTAGCAGATGTTATATTTTATCGTTTAGCTACAGCTTTAGCATGTTTAATTTGTAAACAGAACATTATAATAGATTTTGATGAGGTGAAAATCATCTATCCAACATCAAAATACTATACATATATTATCAGAGAGTCCATAGGTATTCTGCGTAAAAGCAATCAAGTATGTAACGATACAGTGTCATACAGTATATCTAGTAAATGGAGGGGGAGGACCATATCTGTCATGTGTTCCCGAATCGGCCGCTTAAGTGCGGAATATGACCGGGAGCCTGGCTTTGCAAACTGCGCTCCGACACGACGGGGGACGGTAAACGGGCAAATCACAATCTCCATACGGTTCCCTCTGGAGAAAGAGGTGGCTGAGTAGCCGATTAGGCCGGAGGTTTCGTGTCCTGGGCCACTCCCTCATAGGGCCTATGATAAGGCAGGAAAAATCAGCCACAGCTCAGAGACATCTTTCACGTGAAACTTTTTAATCGAGAAACATCGACAGGTTGAAAACGAGATAGGGTGGTATTCTTAATATATCCAGAAATTATAACCTTCTTATGCAAAGGCTAGAGAGATCTGATCAAACTTTTGCACTGAGAGTGCGCCAACATTTTAGACATGCAGATCTGTCAACCGATGCGAATGTGCCAGATACCAGGTGCCCTGTTTTTCATAGTTACGAATAAATGTGTATTAATATTTTTGAAAGATGGATCGCCAATCGTCTACCAGTATGGCGATTTATCAATTAAGCCACATTCGAAAGATAACCCCGTAATTATTTTGAGAGAAACGACAGATGTGTTATGAGAGTGTATTAAAATTGTTGATCTGGCATTATTATGCAGCTGGAAGTTATAGACAAAACATTAATATTCAGAATTGAAACCGCATAAAACTGAAATAGGAAATGTATTTAACGTTAGAATAAAAATATAACTGTTATAATTACGGTTGATGTTATAAATTAGAATAGATTTTAAATAACGATACTAATTGCTGTAGAGAAAATTTATCATAGGAAATATTAATTTTTAAATAAAAGTAAAATATATGATTATATATCGCCAGGCCGGTTCCCGGTCACTGGGGTTTAAGGCCTTACGCTGAGCCCTTGGTTGAAGTCAGTTGGGGCCTCCTTCGGATCCCTTGGTTAGAGCCCCGTGGGAGTTCTCAGAGGACGGCGCCCCGATGATGTCCCTAGGGTCGGCTAGGTGGTGAATAGCATGGCGTAGGCCGATACTTCGTGCTCGGACTAGATCCCAGTGGTGACACGAGTGACAATGGCTAGCTAATGTGATAGGACCATTTCCAAATTTATCCAGGGCGAGACGGAGGCGAGGATGGACTTTGTACGGCAAGAACCGCTTGTGGTTCCGCAGTGATTCCTGGTCAGTGTTTCGTCATGCAGCATCCCTCGGTACTGACAGGTGGTGGAATGCAGAGAACGAGGTAAGGATTGAGACCTGGCGAAAGCCGGGTCTTAGGTTTCGTCCTTCACGATCATTTATCCCTGGCGGGAACCTCTGTAGCTGGAGCAGTTGCGAGCCGCCCTCAATATCTGGACAAGAAGGGAGGGGTGCCCTGTTTTATCAGGAACAGTTCGTGTCCACGGGAGACTGATCCCCATGGCGGGAATTGCCCACCGGGGATAGGTCCACCCCACCCGGACGGACTGAACAAGAGGAACCGGGCCAAAGGCTTGTCAGTTAATTGACGGCGTCTAGACCAAAGACGAACCCTGGGTCGTGAAACAGTCCAGAGTGTCTTTGCGTAGTCGGATTTTTCTCTGCTCAACGATTGGATTAGCAGGAATCTAGAAACTAATTTTCAGGCTACTAATACCCGATCGGCTTGTAGCGGTCTCTTTAGAACGCAGATTACAGACAGACACAAACACAAACTTCTATCTTTTTAATATTTATGGATATGTGTACGGATATAAATATTCAGTTAGTCAATATTAAAATTTCACTGTCCTTTGTGCGACACCCTAAAATTATCGAAAATACTACTTTTCAGGTATTTTATGTGATAAATGAGGGCATTTGCTTTCTGAAGATTATTCTGTTCTTGCATTTCTACTGATTAAGAAAGTACACCAAATGAAACAACGTTAAATTCTATTTAATGTCATGGAAAAAATTCTACATCACATTCAGTTGTTTAATTTCTAATATTGCTTCATTACAGTAAACGTGCTTTTTTAAAAGTCTCTCGTTTTTAATATACTGGATTATTTTATGACATTTATATTTCAAAGTTCAGCTGTTTGCAGTTCGGTCAATGATTTGCACCGAGTAACCCCCTGGAACAGAGTAGAAGCTGGGTTCGAGATCACTAACTCTATTTCATCACAATGACACAGTATGCCCTTCGTGGATGAATCCCGGATAGGTCATAAATGGATTTCTAATAATCAGAGATCTGGTACTTGGGATGACGTCAGAAAGATTTCATACCCTGAGCATCAAAATGGAAGAACGCGGAGGCGGTGGTTTGTCTGTTCAAATTGTGATTGCTGTCAGCCACCGCATCTATTTACATATTTTTCTTCTTGTAAGAGTAATTGCTGCGCCATACAGAAATGGCATACTTGCTCAATATGGTCAGAAATCTCCTGCTATCTACTCGTGTTCTTGATCATTTTATCGAATGATAAAATGCATATTTATATAGCTGACATTATCGAACGTACGTAGAATAAAAAACCTTACTTCGTATGCAATGCCATCAGCACCAATCCCACTGAACATATAAGTGACATACATGAAAAAAGTTTATATTTTCTCTCTGAGTCTCCGCAAAATTTTTCCGAACTAACAGTGGACTCAGAAAGCCCAAACTACCATAGATGATCTTATTGTGATTGCGCCTGTAGTATCTGTATTTTGTGTTTACCTGTGTCTTCAATTTTATTTACTTCTATTAATTAATAAATTATTCTTTATTTTCCTTTCATTTTCCTACATATGTGTCCCATGATATGTACAAGGGGCAAAATGTTATCTATCGCCGACCTTTAATTTCTCAACCGTTGGTCGTAGACATATAGTTCCAATTACAAAAACGTTTGAAATGAGGTAAATATTTATGTTGTGTCATTGTTTAAAGTAAAAAATCAATTTTATAAAAAAATATGAAATCAAGCTACGATCCCCTAATTCCTATAGTTATATTTAGTAAAAGTTTACACATACCATAACAGATATAACACAAAAACTTTTGACTTCTGTACTACAAAAATTGACACAATTATTAAATTTGAAAGTTTGAGAATTTTGCACATGATTTTGTCTATCATTGAGGGATTAGTTAAAAAATGAATTAAAGTCATTCGAGTCCAAAATCACGGTGGTGCAATGTCCCTTTTACGGCGAAACCACCTTTAGCTGGTATCAACAAATCGGGGTATCACCAGAGAGGGTTATTTCATCTAAACATTTGAGCTAATTTTTAAGGATATAACAACATTCAAAAGTCAAAGTAGGTAGAATCGACACCCGTAAAATAAAACATACTCACTAAAAGCGAGATAAATGGCAACGTAATGTAAACGACCAGCCGAGTTAAAACGAGCATGAAAATAGGAATTATGCAAATTGCAATAGTACCGCAGCGCTACACGTTCTGTATAAAACACGAGCTATCTAGAAGTGGACACGCAAGTCAGCGCTGAGATTGTGATGGCAGGCTACACATACACTTAAAATGCCGAAAATATACTTATTTATGGTGAATGTCAAAGGAATGCCAGAGCGGCTGCGAATGTTTATTCAGAACGTTTCCTTAGGGATCGACATTCAAAGCATGAAACTATAACTGATGCATTTCACCGTCATAGAAATACTGGCTCTGTTGCGCCACGAACCAGAGCAAGAAGACGGGCAAGGTGTAATGTTCGAGTGACACCGGAGGAGGTGCTGACATTCACTTTTTTAAATCCACAACTGAGCACGGCGGAAATAAGCGATTCATGTGGATACACAAGTTAACATGTTGGGCATTTGTTACATGCATATGGTGCGCATCCATACCATCCGACACTGGTAAGCATTGATGCTGGGTGACCACGCACGTCGTTCTTTTGTGGCATTCTGTTGACAGATGAGTCAACGTTTACACAGGGGTGCATTGTGAACGTACACAATGTGCATTACTGGTCTCTGGAAAACCCTCACCTCGCCCGCACAGTACGACACCAAGTACGCTGGTCAACGAACTTATGGTGCGGTATGTGGCGAATCCAGATTGTTGGACCCATCTTCTACGATGGGACCTTAACAGGAGATCATTACCTGCACCTGCTACAAAACACAGTACGTGACTGATATGAAGAGCTGCTCTGCGACATGCATGCCGGGTGTGGTTTCAACATGATGGGGCCCCTCCTCATAAAGCATCAAACGTCCGTGCGTATTTGGCCATCGAATTCGGTCAACAGATCATTGGATATGGTGGTCCGGTAGACTGGCCACCGTGTTCACCGGACTTGACTCCCATGGACTACTGCCTCTAGGATTACAACGAGGCACAAGTATATGTGACTGAACCTACTTCTCTGATTGATCTCAAGCAACGCATCATCATTGCTTGTCGCACAGTTACACCTGCTATGCTAAAATCGTGTCCAGGATTCTGTACTGTCACGCATTCAATTGTACATTGCCACCAACTGAGAATACTTTGCGCAGTATCTCTAGTAGATTCCGCGTTCGATGCATTCATTTTTTATAGTAGACTGTTTTCTGATATGATAATAAATTGATATTTATTTGTCTGTTTAATTTCAATATTTCATTCTTCGCTTTGTATACGACCACTAAAAGTCGGCTCAAATTTTTAGATGAAACAACCCTGTTTGGGGATACCCCGATTTGGCGATACCGGCGAAAGGTGGTTTCAGCGTAAAAAGACATTGCACGCTGATTTCGATTTCGAATTACTTGAATTCATTTTTTAACTTATCCCTGAATGAAAGACAAAATCATGGGCAAAAATCACAAACTTTTTAATTTAATAACTGTGTCAATTTTTGTAGAACAGAAGTCAAACTTTTTGTGTTATATCTGTTATGATATGTGTAAACTTTTACTAAATATAACTATAGGGATTGGGGACCGTATAAAAAGTGAAATCTCGTAATTTTTATAAAATTGATTTTTTTTTTACTTTAACTAATGCCACAACATGAATATTTAATTCATTTGAAACGTTTTTGTATTAGAAACAATATGTCTACAACCAAAGGTTGAGAAATTAAAGGTCGGCGATAAATAACATATTGCACCCTGTATACCATGTTTTATAAATGTTTCACTGAATTCAAATGCCTTTCATTTTATCCGCTTTGTCCAGTTTGTTGCTTATCTTCTTAGCTATTTGGCATGAATGTCCTTTGGTAAATTTATTCTATGCCGAAAAGTAACACAAAATAAAATAAATGAAATTTAATAAATTTTCAAACACCTAGGAACTTTTTAGTCACCGTGTATTACCAATACATCTTCTAAACGGAGCAGAATTAAAATCTCATTTGATTTCATAATCTTGTACTATATCTTAAAAAAAATCAATTCTACTTAAATCCCTGATTCTTACATCAAATAATTCTGGTTGCATTCTAATTGCAAATCCTGAATGGTACAATAATACCTGCGTAATTTTCTACGTTAAACATTTCATATATATATATATATATATATTTTTGTTTTATTTCCAATCTTCTTATTTAAAAAGAAAGGGATATCAAATCTCTATACCGAAAAAGAATTCTATTTAATATCCAAATATAGTGCTTCTCTAAACCTTAAGATTTCTTAATTAAATTTTCAAGAGAATGGTATTAAAATTATTATTTTATTCTCGTTTTAAAAGACATGGAACTCTTATCATTTAAAACTGTTGAAATGATAAGAATGCACTTATTGTTCCAATTTAAAAATTAAAATTACAAAAATGATTCAATTAAAAATATTATATCATTAATTAAAAAAGGTAATTTCATTGAATAATAATTTCAAATGGTTTTCAAATGTGGTTTCATTGAATAATAATTTTAAATGGAATGAATTGGTCTCTAATTTTATACTAGTTTTAAGTTAAGAAATACACTATTTTTCCAAATATCCCCGGACACATTCGATGTTGCGAATTTTGTTGAATATCTAGTGTAATACCTGACGTATTCTTCTCTAACTTCGGGAATATAAACAAAGTGACTTTTTTTATTCGACGAATGTTTAATCACGAAGGCAATTAGGAGACCAACAACAAATTGAAGGAGATGTATTATATTTGGGATCACCCTGTAAAATAAAATACTCGAAATGATCTGTAGCTGCAGCACATGAATATGTGGTTATTCTACAACATCTATGTTCACTTGTGTAAAAATAGCACGTATATTCCTGGAGATATAATAGTTTATTTAAAACATGCATGAAATCTTTGCGTGTTTTCATTTTATAGCATGCAGATGTTTCAACCAAATTTAAAGACAGTTTAACAAAACTTAAGAAAGTACAGTAAAATTAATATAGTATAATTAGAATAGATATATATTACATATTTTATGAAATATGAACATTTGTAGGAAATAATTTTTACCTATGCACATGTAGGAACGATACCAGTGTTTATTTTTCATGAATTTGAAGCAAACTTTACAAAGCAACTTGTATTAAAGTACCAGTTCACAGAGCTGTGCTTAGGGGGGTGCGACAGGTGCGGCCGCATAGAGTCTCATGCCTAGGAAGGCCTCGCGACCGAAAATAAAATTCAATAAAAATAACTAAACATTTATTATTAATTTTTTTCTGAATTATTTATTTCATAATTGAATTTATATGTGTAAACATGCTTGTTTATAAAATGTAAAATGTTTTATGTATAATTTGTTCGGTGCAAGTTGTGCACTCTCTAGAATATAATAGATTGTTTGTAGCTTATATTCAATGTATAGACATTGGTATATACTCAAGCCTAGACAGCACCAGGCGCACAACAAATCTGAATAGGCGCATTATATAATAGTCGATGCTGATGATGACTATGACAAACTGTTCACTATTATTTTAACAGTTAGTTGTAATGTAACAACACGTATTTGCTTTCTTTGTTACGTAATGAAGTTTCTTATTTTATTATACGAATATCGATGTAACTGTCCACACATATACGTATATCCTGTCGCGTTAACACTGTTTGCCTTAACAACTGCCACTTCACAAGAATGTGCGACTACGCTGATTGAAGAGATTTGTCTATCTAATTACTATATCAATCCTTCGTTATGGTATCCCAAGAAGACTTCTAAGTGATAACGACCCTCAGTTCATGAGCGCTGTTCTACAACAAGTTTGTTACATTGTTGGAATTGACCAATCATTGACACCTTTGTACCACCCTCAAGCCAACCCAGTCGAACGGAAAAATAGAGATTTGAAACCTCGAATAGCAATCCTTGTTGGGGATGAACACGATTCCTGGATTGATAAACTTCCTTTTATTAGATTTCTATGAACTCTGCCAAATCTGATACAACAGGCCAAACTGCCGCCTATCTGCATTTTGGTCGAGAACTAAGAACAATCGATGATGTGGTGAACGATTTTAGAGCAGTTGTTGAAAATGACAATTTTGTTCCTGAAATAACTCCATATCTTAAACGTCTTGCAGATGTCTCAAAGAGAGTGAAAGAACAAGTTGAAATAAAACAAGATCAGCGTAAGAAATATTATGATAAAAATCGAAGAGTTTATTTTACACCTGGTGAAAAGGTATGGGTTACCTTACACCCTGTGAACAAGGCAAGTAACCAGAAAACAGCAAAATTTATGCCTAAGAGGGATGGGCCATATTTAGTTTTGACTCAAAATTCACTGGTGACATATGACATTGCCAGTCTAGACAATCCTACTCAGCGAATTGGGTCTTATCATGTTTCACCCTTGACACCATTCCAAGAAACTGAAACTACTCCAGTTGCACCCCTGAGAAAAAGAGGGAGGCCCAGAAAACACCCTGTTTCCTCTCTGAGACGCATGTCAGGAACAGAGGGGGAGGATGTAACTCAGAAATCCCCTTCCAGAAAAATAGACTTTTCCCGACGAAATGCGCAGCGCATCACGTGATCTAAAAAGAGACGTTTGATCAGTTGACGCGTGAGCTTGGCCGAAAAGAGTTCGTTATTCGAAGAGCGGTGTTGTTAAAAATTGTTAAGTCGTGTTGTTTTGTTCTCCGAAAATTTAAAAAGTGAAGTGTCAGTCTTATTTATCTGTGTGTAATGTGCCGTTTTGTGATGTTTTTGTGTCAACAAGTAATAAACTATATTAAAATGCCAGAAAACTTTTATTTCTGGTGTTATAAAAGAACTATTCTTTGCGCCCCAAGATTCTAAAAGTTAATGATTCGACAGTGTTGATGCACTATGTTATTGCTACTATATGTTGTCAAAATTTCTGAAACTGGCGTTAAATTTGATTGCAAAACCTGCATGATATAAATAAAATTATGGGAAATCTCTCAACTTTTTAAAAAGAAATCGTATATTTCCATGAATATACGCGCTATTTGTACATACATAAAAACAAATGTTGTACAAAATCTACATAGTCATGTGCTGAAGGTACAGATCATTTCGTTTATTTTATTTTATAGGGTTATCCCAAATATTATTTTTTCTTCAATTTATTGTTGGTTCCCTCGTTGCCCGCTTGATCAAATCTCCGTTGAAAATATGTGGTCAATCATTTTCTTTAAATTCACGATGTTCTACAAGAATTCGCCAAGTATTTTCCTAGATATTAGACAAGACGTGTAAAATGGAAAGTGTCCGGCGATTTTTGTCCATCTATTGTATTTACAAAGTTATGCTAAATTATCTTTTGAGAAAAATTAAATTTTAAAAATACAAACATTTTTGTACCATAATTTATTAATTTGGAGGAAGTTAAAGAAATCTTGGTGAATAAAAATAGTTCACACTGGAAGAAATAAAATAAATTTTATTGTTTTCGTATAAAGTTCAGAATAAAAGTAGAATCTTAGTTCGTGATGCCTTTTTATTGCACAAAGTTTCTAAGTGCTACATTTTACAGACAGTTTCAAACAGAGTATAATTGCTAGTTGATATATTTATCGAAAATTATTTTCTGCATGCACTAAATGATGAAAAGAATGCGTACCACTGATACATATTTGAAATAAATGTCTGTTTCCGTAATGTAAAATCGAAGATTTTTCTCCTCATCATTTTCGAAAGAATAACCAAATCTTCATGATTAAAGAGCTCGTCCAATATATTTGTATGATAAATACACTGATCCAATTTTTCCAAATTGCTTCAATATTTCGGACGTTATCGTGATGCTAAGATTTTGCATTATCTATACTAATATTATAAAGGAGTAAAGATTGTTTGTTTGCTTGTTTGTTTGTAGGGGGTAATCTCTGGAACTACCGAACCGATTTCAAAAGTGATGGT
Source organism: Maratus michaelseni (assembly GCA_963931845.1). Classification (NCBI taxonomy): domain Eukaryota; kingdom Metazoa; phylum Arthropoda; class Arachnida; order Araneae; family Salticidae; genus Maratus; species Maratus michaelseni. Next base: position 309,181,901 of record OZ007588.1, read on the forward strand.
GGCAAATTGATGGTGACAACCCCTACTCCAACATAGGCTATATTTTATGTCGATGCCACTACCCTAGGGGGGGGGTGCAGGAGCGAAAAACGTTCTAAAATTGCGATCTTTTCTATACTGAAGCAGCTAGAAATTTGAAATTTGTCGTTGTAGTTACTTATAAGACTTAAATGCTCTCTAAGAACAAAATAAAAAAAATCGAAATTTAAAAGGGTGAAATGAGCGAAAAGCGTTCTAAAAACATTCTAAATTACAATTTCTATGCAATCTCTAGAACTACCGAACCGATTTCAAATTTGACGTTGTAGTTACTTATAAGATGTAAATGCTCTCTAAGAACAAAATAAAAAAAAATTCGAAATTTAAAAGGGTGAAATGAGCGAAAAGCGTTCTAAAAACATTCTAAATTACAATTTCTATGTAATCTTTATAACTACCAAACCGATTTCAAAAGTGATGATGGCAAATTGATGGTGACAACCCCTGCTCCAACATAGGCTATATTTTATGTTGGTGTCACTAACCCCAGGGGGGTGCAGAAGCGAAAAACCTTCTAAAATTGAGATCTTTTTTATACTGAAGGACCTAGAAATTTGAAATTTGGCGTTGTAGTTACTTATAACATGTAAATGCTCTCTAAGAACAAAATAAAAAAAATTCGAAATTTAAAAGGGTGAAATGAGCGAAAAGCGTTCTAAAAACATTCTAAATTACAATTTCTATGGAATCTCTGGATCTACCGTACCGATTTCAAAAGTGATGGTGGCAAATGTATGGTGACAACCTCTGCTCCAACATAGGATATATTTTATGTCGGTGTCACTATCCCCAGGGGGGTGCAGGAGCGAAAAACGTTCTAAAATTGCGATTTTATTTTACTGAAGGAGCTAGAAATTTGAAATTTGGCATTGTAGTTACTTATAAGATGTAAATGCTCTCTAAAATCAAAATAAAAAAAAATCGAAATTTAAAAGGGTGAAATGAGCTAAAATCGTTCTAAAAACATTCTAAATTACAATTTCTATGGAATCTCTAAAACTACCGAACCGATTTCAAAAGTGATGGTGGCAAAATGGTGGTGACAATCCCTGCTCCAACAGACTCTTTAATAAAAAACTATGCGTTTCTGACGACTGGGTTTTTCGCTAATTGTTGCCACAGATTAATCTCGGAAAATGAAACATTTGAAGTTACTGAAAAAAAATAGTAGCTCGAAAAGTATTTGTCTGAAAATTGTTAGGCAAACTGCGTTTGAAAGGTAAAAAATTGTATTTTTCTTGATATAAATTTCAAATCTAATGATTATGCCATTTTTCAAATATTGAATTTGAAAAATTACCAAATTTCACAATGGAGTACCATAGCGAAACCTTCATGCGTAAAAAGATAATGATAAGGGCGACGTGTCCTGGCGTGTATATTGGCTGTAGCACGAGTCACAAATTATAGTAGCCTTATTATTGTGTTAAAATATAAAAGTGAATTGTGAAATGTCAATATTTTGTTGGATTAAAAGTTCGTTATAAGAAATTGACCAGCGTAGCGGGCGTAGCGGGCGTAGCTTGCTAGTACATAGATATAAAAACAAAGTTATTGCAGTAGGTCAGTTTCTAAATAAATCGACGTAATATGTTATGGAACTTATTTAATCAATCCCAAAAACAGCTGTAAGCTGTCAACACCATATGTTGGATATGACTTAAGAACATCACACATTCAAAACGAAATGAATAGTCTCCCGATTACAAATGTTATCGTAAATGAGATCAGTAATCCGCAAACCAGATATCGTCCGATTCCAATTCACTGTGTGATATTGTGGCTCTCGATGGCTGCCATTCAGCCATTGAAATTTCTTTTCTGTGAAATGTCTTAATAAATATTAATCTGTAATGAAAAAAATAAAACTTCGTATTTAATCTTAGAAAATATTATAGTAGAAAAAAAAAGTATTTTCTAAGCTTTAAAATTTTTTAAAGGTACATTTATAATTCAGAATTTATTCACTCTTACAGTTTTATTGCTGTTTTAATAATCTTAAAAATTTTCTTACAAGAATTGAATAAAAATCTTTGTTTACGTAATATTTAGAATGTTTGTATATTTAAATATCGAAGTAACTTTACACATAAATTTTATGTTTCCTGTTTTAAACAAACTAAATAATATAAAAAAAGGTGGTGTTTGAAAACAGCAAATTAAAAAATATTTTACTTATTTTCACTTTAAGTGGTTAAGTTTTTAAAGTCTAGATAAAGAAAAGTACCTTAAAAATAACTTTGAAAGAATAATATTTCTAATATATCTTTCAGAAAATTCAAAATGTCTACAACAAAGGGCTGACAATGTAATTATCTAATGTTTAATAACAACAAAGTAACGCAGTAAATTTTAAAGAAATACTTTCATATCACGGAAATGTTAATTTCTTTTCAAGATGCATTATTATACGGGGTTTTAAATATTTATTTACAAAGAGAATTTTAAAATACTATTTTCTATAAACTTTGATTGAGATATATTTTTAATAAATACATTGTCGTGTCAAATACACATGATATGAAATGTAAAAAGCCTTTTTATATGAATATTTTATTAAAGAGAGATCATTTTTACCACAAATTTTAGAATTTTAAATTATGTTTCTAGCATATAATTTTTGTAATTATAATTATAATTTTTAATAAAACTGTCATTGCATACTTGAAGTCGATCCGAGGATATTTCATAGTGATTTTGGATAATATTATGTTATGACATTATAGAAATGTCACATTTTGAAAGTTGCTTATTTGTGTTTTATTGTAATTGTACTGTAAAATTATTTTGTACTTAATATAACACTATATTTATGCATAAAGTTTGAACTTTTGTTTGATTTTTAACACTTTCCATCCTAGTTGAAAAGTGTTTATGACTTCGGTTTGTCTGCCGTATGGCCGTCTGACCGTCTGTCCGTGCTCTAACTCCCGTAAATATGCTCAGATTGCCCTGCAATTTTTATATGTTATTGTCGCTATCTATAGCATGTTCCCTATTTCAACTGAAGTGTGTAGTACTTATAGTTTTTTTACAGGGACACTCAAAAAATTCCATTACATTACGGTCTATGGGGAAAAATAATTTGCGGCTGTCAATGATGTCACGCAGTTTCAAATACATTGTAATTGATATATATCACTAAGGTGCATTACAAGAAGCTTAATATGGAATAGGGTGTGCATAGCACTTATAGTTACTTTACAGGGACAGTCAAAAGAATTCGTTACATTACGTCTATGGAAAAAAATTGTTTGCGGTTTAATTAAATAATGTTTCACTATTTTAAACGCATTGAAATTTATATATATCACTAAGGTGCATTGCAAGAGACTTACTACAGCATATTGTGTGTATAGCAGTCATCGTTCATTTACAAGGGTTGGGTTGGGTTGGGTTGATTATTGACGGCCGATTATCTACACTAGGGATATAGGCCCGGGGGGAGTGCCCTTCGTGGGGGTCTTTCTAAGGGAACCTAACCCGTATTTACGCATGGATAAATCCACGGCTCGAAGAAAACCACGAAAACTCCGAACGATTAGGCCGACGGGCGCGATTGGGATCGAACCCAGCACCTCCCGTCTACCAGCTTCGAGAGCACAACCTCTCAGCCACTGGTGGGGCCATTTACAAGGACACACAAAAGAATTCTCTACTGTATGTTAACAATAATTCCTGGAAGTGCGTTTGAAGTTGCTGAACGCGATTTTAAATTTAAATCACATTTTGTCTATTACTTGGTGTGTATAAATTCTGTAGATCCTATACAGGGCAGCACAAAAGTTCGCGAACACATTTCCGTTTATTGACAGAAACTCCATAAGGAGAATTATTAACTGTGCTGCGCGTTTCCTAACTAAACTAAAATTTAGCATCCTATGTAGTATATATACAAATCTATAGATCATATACAGGGTTGAATAAAAGTATTCGGATATTTTTCCGAATATTTTATATGATGGAAATTTATGTTGGAAATTTCTTAAATTACGTTTTTAAATATGTTATGCATTTTCCAAATTGTTTACTTAGATGTTATCTTTCAGCTTATTAAGCGGTAATGATTTGTAAAATTATTTTGGAAGCGTTGGAAAATGTTACATAATCTATGCTTGACGCAGGATTTTTCGTTGTTGTTTTAAATTAATAAAATAAATAATCAGCGAAAATGACTCAGTTTAAAATATCATAGTATTACGATATCTACTAATATATAAATAAAATTCATTATTGTGAATCTGAACTAATATGAAAGTTGTGAATGACATAGTAACACTGATATACACTATCTCACAAAATTACATAAGCGAAATTTTCTAGTATTACACAATTACTCAGGATTATGAATCAAATGAACCAATTTTAAAGGCCATGGGTGTTTTCCTCTTCAATTTTTTGTCTTATATTTTCTTAACGTCTTCCATTTCATAAATGGTTTCATGTAACCGTTTTTATTGCTTACTTGAAATAGTTCAGATGATATTTGATAATGTTTTTGGATAATGGTAAGTTATGGAGTGTTAGAAAGTTAACCATTTGGAAAAATTGATAATTTGTTTTTATTGTAATTGTACTGTGAAATACCTTTTTATTAATACAGGATTAGCCAAAATGACTCATCGACATTCAAAAGAATACCCCAGGGTTAGTGGCTCACGGAAAATATTCCATATTGTGCTGCGTTTGTATCCTTGCCAACATGTTATAGTGAGAAAGTTCCAAGCTGAATATCGTTCCCAAGTGGTTCAGTTGGTAGAACGTCAATGCGCTATACTGATGACCCGAGTTCGAGTCCCGGATTGGGTACTTTTTCACTATGTTGGCTATACGCCTATTAAGCAATTAAAATTTGATTATTCAAAAGACTGTTTGTCTATAAGTATACGACGTACAAAGAGGGATGATGCACTAAAATATACACTTACCAAGTTTCTGGTACATGCTACAAATTTTCAATGTGGGCGCCCTTAGTCAACCTGCACACATCCCAATGGTAATCTAGTTCCGTCCATACATTCAATAGCATATTTCTGTCAATGTCCGTCACAGCAGCAGTGATGAGTTCCTGCAATGCTTGCAGCGTTGTTGGCATTGGGGGTACATAAACTTAGTCTTTCACATAAACCCATATGAAGAAATCACATGTCGTGAGATCTGGCGATCTAGGGTCCATGGCAACAGAGGAACATCAGCTGCCATCTAGCATGCACGCGAGCCACGAGGCAGGCTTTTAAACTTGTCATGTATCACCCGTCTTTGTAGGTTGTATACCTCTCAATACACCGTGTTTTGAAACCCGATGAATCATTTAAGCTAACCCTGTATAATAAAATATTTATGCATAAAATTTGTACGTATTTGCTTTTTATGAATTTCATAAAATGCCTAAAGAGAGAAAAAGTCCGAATTTAAAAATATCATACTATTAGGATTTCTACGAACGATTAACCATTTGATTACGAACCAGTACTGGCGACTGTCTTTGTATTCAATCAAACCACAATTTCCCAAAATTTCTCCTTATACCAGCTTTCTCTTGAAAATATCCTAGTATAAGTGTATGGCAGATATTATATATTTAAAATGTGGTACGATTAAAAAAAGTGTAGTCCACTGGATTGTATAATTCCTGACCAGCAGTCAAAGGCTTAAAGAAAATGCATTATTCTGAATCTGTGTTAATATCAAAGTTATGAATGACATTTTAACACACCTTGATATGTACAAACCAACAGAATTACAGACGAGACATTTTTCTAGTATTACACAAATGATGATGATTCAAATGAGCCTATTAAGGGTGTTTTTCCGCTTCAATAAATGAATTTGTTTCTTACATGTTCTTAATATATCAATATGTATATATTTTATGTTTCACAAATGTTCTCTTGTCTTTTTTAAAAATGTAAACACATATAAAAAAATATGATTACATTTTTATATTCGATATTGCGATTCTTGTCTGACACTCCACGAGAAAACTTCTTATTCAAAACATTAAAAGTGATTTTCAAGAAACAAAGTTTGTTTTGTTTTTTGTCTGTGCTGGAAATATCTCTGCAATGGATAGATCTATTTTATTGTTTGTTTTTTTAAATGAAAGTTTGCATATCTTTTAAAAGGTATTATGTAGCTTACATATCCCTTGAAAGTTTACAAGTCTTTGACTGATGTTTTTTTTAGGTTCGTTCATAATGATATAAATACGTTGCACCTATAGTCATCGTCTGGTCCATCCGTCTGTCCGTCCATCCGCATATAACAGCGCAAAACTACCCAACCGAATGGTTTTAAATTTACTATATATAATCGTTGCAGAATTTTGTCGAGTCATTTCAAATTTTTGGAAAATCAAAACAAAACTTAAAAAGATATTAATAAAAGTTTTTTTTCATTCTATTAAATCCTATCATACGTAATCTATATAATAAAAACGCAAGTCTGGGGAAAACAAATACGGGCTGACCATTTCTTTTGTCATATGCCGGAAGGCTATTTTTATTCAAAATTATTTTTTCCAAAATTGCATACTAGTTATATTTTTAGAAAGATCGTTCAAAAAATTGTTCATTGTGAAATGAGTTATATTTATGTATAGATTCCGAGATAATTTCAATGGAAATTAGGTTAACAACCGAATTCATTAAATCCAATATATCAATCTATTAAAATAAATAAGCTCAAGAGATTCGTTCATCGTGAGTGATAGAAATATTAAATCGTGGAGGTAATTACTCGCAAAGCGAGATCTCCATGTTGAATTTTGCAGCGTTGTCTGGTGTCGAAAAAGTAATTCGCATCTGTAAACGTCTCATATGTAATAAGAAAACAAGAAAGAAAAATCATGCGTCAAGCATAGATTATGTAACACTTTCCAACGCTTCCAAAATAATCTTACAAATCATACCGTTTAATAAGCTAAAAGATAACATCTAAGTAAACAATTTGGAAAACGCATAAAATATTTAAAAACATAATTTTAGGAATTTCCAACCTATACAATATTCGGAAAAATATCCGAATACTTTTATTCAGCCCTGTATATGATCTATAGATTTGTATATATACTACATAGGATGCTAAATTGTTGTTCAGTTAGGAAACGCGTAGCGCAGTTTAAAATTCTCCGTCAGGAGTTTCTGTCAATAAACGGAAATGTGTTCGCGAACTTTTGTGCTTCCCTGTATAAGATCTACAGAATTTATACACACCACGTAATAGAAAAAAAAACGAGTTAAAATTAAAATTGCGTTCAGTAACTTAAAACGCACTTCCAGGAATTATTGTTAACAGACAGTAGATAATTATTTTGTGTGTCCCTGTAAATGAACGATGACTGCTCTACACACAATATTCTGTAGTAAGCCTCTTGTAATGAACCTTAGTGATATATATAAATTTCAATGCGTTTAAAATAGTGAAACATAATTTAAATAAACCGCAGACGATTTTTCTCCATAGACGTAATGTAACGAAATTCTTTTGAATGTCTCTGTAAAGTAACTATAAGTGCTATCCACACCCTATTCCATGTTAAGCTTCTTCTAATGCACCTTAGTTATCTATATAAATTTCAATGCGTTTAAAATAGTGAATCATTATTTAAATAATCCGCAAATGATTTCTCCCCATACACCGCAATGTAACTGAATTCTTTTGAGTGTCCCTGTAAAAAAACTATAAGTGCTACACACTTCCGTTGAAATAGGGAACATGCTATAGATAACTACAATAACATATAAAAATTGCAGAGCAATCCGAGCATATTTACGGGAGTTAGAGCACGGACAGACGGACAGACGGCAGACGGCAGACGGCCATCCGGCCAGACAAACCGAAGTCATAAACACTTTTCAACTAGGTTGGAAAGTGTTAAAAAAAGGCATGCTCATTTCGCTCATATAAGACGGTATAATTCATTTCACTGAAAAAATAACAATGATTTTTTTACATTGTAAAAGTAGTTATAGTACGAACGCACCTCATTTATCACGTTTAACGTACAATTTCCAACTTGTTTTAAATTTAATATGTTCATTAAAAATAAAAGTAAAATGTAGATAAATTGCTGATCCCTTAAATTTGACACTAATTGTAAACAACATTTCGTTAAAAATTAAAAATTAAAAAAATTGTCGGTCAAGTACAATAATATTATATACAGGGTGTCCCACGAAGGTTGAAAAGTACTTTCATTTTTTACCGGTTGGTGATAGTTATACTGTTGAATATTTACAGCAAACTGTCCACTCATTCGACCGTTTTTATTGATAACAGTCACTTGATCATATTTCAAAGCATTCTTATTCTGGTCAGAACAGAGATAAATTACGGTTATGTAACCGTCCACTCTAAAAATGGTTGAATGAAACGACTGATATTTAACAGTCAAGGCAATGTAAATTTCAAAAGTTATCAAAATATTGTAGGAAATAAAATTATGTTCATGAAATAATCCTGCCAATAATTTTTATAAAATTACACCTTAAAAATATTTATACGGGTCCTGTATGTTTATTGGGTCCTATAAGTGTATTTAAGAATGTTTTCACCGTTGTCTGACGACTACAACAGAAAAACATTCATTCTTCTACGACAAAAACTAACCGACTTATCACACATTGAATTTTATGAAAATTTGGACCTTTCCGACACTAAAACATCTGTCCATTTGTAGTGCCGGAAACTGTGAAATTTCATAAAATTCAATGTAACATATGGCGGTGCGTTTTGGTCGTAGAAGAATTTAATTTTGACTGTTGTCAAGACTTGTCTGCATTTTTCAGAGCATGGATAAAATATTTTAAAATTTTCTTCCATTACAAGTGGATTATGAAACGAAGAAATCTCTAGGACATCCGCCAAAGCTGCCTAAAATGGTAAAAACGGCCATTATAAAGAGACTGAGTAATGGGAAAACAACTTTAGACTAGTGCTCCCGATGCGATACGTATAACAGTTATACGTTTAACCGATATACGTATATACGTATAATACGTATTTAAGAAATACATATACCCTAAAATATACGTTTAAACGTATCCATAGACGTATAAGCGTATATCGGTTAAACGTATAATTTAAGTATACGAAAAATTCAATTATACGTATATTTTAAACACGTATTTACTTTTAATACCAATGGACCTCATCAGTATTACGTCACAAAACGGGGAACAAGCTGGAAATCAGTGGTTTTAGAGAAATAATTTGCATAATATGTTTCATACATAGGATTTTGTTATTTTTCCCTATAAACGATTATTATAAGCATATAACGAAAAAAACACTTTTTGAGAAAAGGATGAGAATAGACACGTTTCAGATTTATTGTCACTTCTTGTTAAGTAAGTTTATTTTTCTTTTCTAATTTTTTTTAAACTTCTTTATTTGTGAGTGCGTGTACTCAAGATTGCGTCCGGGTTCAAATTTTATTCTTTCGACGGGGCTAACGTTTTCCACTCTGTGTTAATGTGTATAACGCGAGTTAATTTTTTTAATCATGACACTCATGGTATACAAGGTGTATGGACATTACGTTTAAGATTTTTTGTTAATTTTGACAAATTTTATTTTTTGTGTGAAGTACTTATAAATTTTGATTTCTAATAGCCAGACAAATAATCGTCAATGCAGATTTTAGAACGCAATCACACATGCATAAAATGACTTGCCTTCTTATTTCTTTTTTAATGTAGGACGTATTTTCAAAATATTTTAACACGGTGACTACCGAGTTAAAATTAACGGAATTTTATTTTATTCAGAAATTCCGAATTCATACCTGAAAATACTAATAGCAATATTTGCTTTATTTAATGACAGACATTTCGTGATTACATAAAATAAAAAAAACTTCTTTCGAAATTTCCGGTATTAATTCGTAATTTTGGATTAAAAGTGACGACGCCACGTATACGTCCTCGGTAGCAACCGTGTTAAATAGAGAAAAAGAAAAAAAATATGTATGAGTGTGAAACTTCCCAGGAAATAGATTGGTCAGTGTCACTATAAGATAAAAAGTTAATGCATGCCTATGTTCTGCGGTCGCATTAAAAAATAATTTTTCGCGCGAAATGTCCACGCCATAAATCTAAAGAAGTTGTGTGTGGAGGTGTTACAGACATGCGAAAATTTGCTTTGGAGCTACCCGCTACCCATAGTAAAACATTTCATAATTAATAGCTTTAGATTTAAGGGGAAAAAAACTATATATCTCAACTGAGGAAAAAAAGTTTCGATTTTTAATTGTTTTTTGGAATACCTTTACCGCTAGACAGGTAAATTAGGGACTTTCGTGGATCTTTGAACAAGTAATCACGATGGTCCACGTAAACTACGAGAATGTGGGCCTCAGTGGGTGTTTCTCAATTTCTCTGATCCGCAGACCCGGTAGCATTTCCCTTTACTTTTGGCACCAGGGTTTTAGTTTTTCTGACGTCACTGGCGGTGCTAAGGTGCATTCTTCCAATGGGAAAGAACCTTTTTTTCTGATTTAAAATAGTATTTATGCTAAAAAAAAAAATTCGTTTCTTTGGTCATAGGAGAGCATATTTCTTCAAAATAAAGTATTTTTTTTTTCTAGGAATAAAGCGATTTAGAGATTTTTTTTCCTTCAAATGAAATAATCGTGTATTTTTTCTTTGCTAATATGGGAGTTTGTATTGATTGTTATCTTTGGTCAATCTTTGAAAGGGACGGGGGTGCAATATAAACAATTGTTTTCATTTCCTTTGACAGCAAGGGCAGTTTTCCCTCACACGAAGCTTTAATTCCTTCTCAGAAAGAGAGATTTCCGGTCACATTTCCTAAATACGTGGCAAATATTTTCCAGCTTTTGTTAGTGCTTTTGGTCTTAGCTCTTTAAAATAATGCATTCTTTGCATTGATTTTGCAGAAAATGCCTAGCACTTATGCTATTGCAACATGTACTAATCGTTTGAATAAAACGCAAAATGTTCTATATCATACATTTTCGAAGAAATCTGATATAAAAAATTGATGGAACAGATGATAGCTTTAGCAAAATCATGCATCAAGCACAGATTATGTAACACTTTTCAACTCTTCAAAAATACTTTTATAAATCTTTACTGTTTAATTAGGTCTGATGTCTAAGAGAAAAATTTGTACAAAGGCATAACACATTTAAAAATGCCATTTCAGGAATTACTAACAATATTCGAAAAAATATCGAATTCTTTTGTGCACCCCTGTATATGATCTATAGATTTGTATATAAACTATTCATACAAATTACTAATAATATTACTAATACTATACATACAGCGGCATAAATTGCTAAAATTTAGTTCAGTTAGGGAGGGCATAGCACAGTTGAAAATTCACCTTCAGCAATTTCCGTTGATAAACGCACATGTATTCGAGTATTTTGTGCTGCCTTGTGGGTGATCCATAGAATTTATACATAACAAGTAATAGGCAAAAAATTCGTTACATTTAAAAAACAACTAAAATCGTACCTAAAATCGCACTTCAAGGAATTATTAGTAACTGACAGTACTTTAACCAAATACTTTTGAGTGTTTCTGTAACTGAACGATACATTATATGACAGTAAGCGCCTTGTAGTGCACCTCAGTGATCAATTTGAATATGTATAAAATATTGAAACATCTTTAAAATAAGCTGCAAACGATTTTTACCCATGGACCGTAATGTAACGAATTCTTTTCAGTGCTGCAATAAAGGTATAAGTGCTATGCATACAATATTCTATAGTAAACCTCTTATAGTGCACATGTTATATATGTCAATTTTAATATGCTTGAAATATTTTAACATCATTACAATAAGCCGCAAACGATTTTCCCCATAGACCGTAAAGTAACGGAATTCTTTTGAATCTCCCTGTAAAATAAGCTGTAAGTGCGACACACTTCATTTTCAATACCGAACATGGCATAATAAAGCTCAATAAGATATATAAATTGCATAACAGTCCGAGTATATTTACGGCAGTTAGAGCACAAACAGACAGGACAGACAGACGGCGCATACAGACAGAAAAACCGAATGTATAAACACTTTTCAACTAAGTTGGAAAGCTTAAAAAAGAGATACGCTGCCAAAAAATGAAAAATGTAGAGTCAATCAACTGTGTATGATCAGTATGTGTATGATCAATCAACTCATGTATTTTATCATTGCATGATAAAACAGTACGGAAAATTGCAAATAATAGAACATACATCTAAAATAGGTCTTTAAAATGCATCCTGTAATGAAATAAAATGCTCGAAATGAAAGCATATTCTGAAGGTATACTTGAAGGTACCTTAATATATTAATTATTAAAATATTTTTTTATAATTTTATCATCATACAGCATTAAAATATAAATTAATATAATCCTTTTGGAAGATATTTTTAAAAGTATATTATTTTGAATTTCAAATTTAATTTTTTTATATCACATAAATCTTTCAGTTTTAAAAATGCGGCAATTTAAAAAGTAAAGTTTCTATTATTATTTGTATTTTAAATCTCTTTTAGGAATACTGCTGTCTTACTTTTTATTTTATAAAATATATATATATCAATTATTTGATATTTAATCACATCAATTATCTGAATGGAATCTGAAGAAACAGTAAATTTTAAAATTAAGTTTAGAACGCTGAAAAGAAATGTAATTTTAAATTTTAAATATTATTAGGAAATAAATTTTTTTGCGTAAACGTAGAACTCTCTTTCACGCAATAATTTATCTTTCTTTCTTTCTTTCTTTTTTTTAATTATGTATGTGCATTTATGGTTATCGTGTAGCATTAAAATAATACTTTATATAAATATTTCGGAATTTGTTTATAAAGTATATTACTCTGAATTTCCAATTTTATTTCCATTAAATCATCTAATTGTATCTTATGTATATTTCGGTTTAAAAATACTAAATATTCAGCCATTTACTTATTAAAGTTTTTACATTATTTGTATTTTAAATCTAATTACACAAAACTCAATCTTGTGTATATGTGGTATGAGGTTGAAATCTAAGTGATTTTTTTCTAAAACTTTTTTATAGGTTTTTATGAAATACATGTCACAATTATAATAACATTAGAATTATTATGTATTTCAAATATAATACTGATAAAATATTACAAATATACTATATTAAAATTATTAACATGATATTAACTGCAATCATATAAACATTAAATTTTCTGCTCTTGTAGGTCTTTAAGATTTTATTTATAAAAATTATTATTTGCTTGTTTTTAAAATGAAAAGGAACTATTCATACTGAGGTACAAATAAAATGTAATGATAAAAATAGCAAATTTAAAAATTATATATCGTAGAATTGAAAAGACATAATAGTTTAAATTTTGGATGTGATGTTTGTCCTACGTATAAAAAATATTTAAAAAAAATTAAACTTCTTCACTCGAAAATTTGTATTGATACTCTTCAATTAAAAATAGGGCTTTTCTAAACCAAATCAATTGGAAAACTGAATCGAGCAGGCTAAGACTCCTATAATAGGAGTTCTAGAGCAGAGAGCAGGCTAAGTGACATCAAACAGCAAATCGCTCCCTATTGATTGCAGGGTGAAATGGGGCACAACCTTATGATATAGTAACCTTGTGCAGACTAGCAGGAGAAAAGTATCTTTTTTCACATGAACGAAAACCGTTTAAACGTTTATACGTTTAACCGCTGGGGTAAGATCCGTATATACGTTGGACCGTATATAGTGTTTCGTATAATACGTATAACCGACTGTGCCGTATCATACGTATAAAAAATCTGCACCCCGTATAATAGTATTATACGTATACACGTATAAACGTATAATAGGGAGCACTACTTTAGACGAACTGTCAAGAGATTCACTGATAGTGGTGTAAAAAAGAGTAGTCAGCAGCTCTAAGACATTGAAGTACAAGAAAAGAAAACTAGAATCACGTATGACTAAAAGCACCAGCAAAATCGCCTGGATTGTGAGACAGATCACATGTCTTGGAATTTCGAATATGAAACAGTAGCTAATTTTTCCTGATGAGAAAAACTCAATTTTTGAATGGCCCCCCTTTGGTTGGTCTTGTTACTGGCACGATCTGCGCAAGGTACCTGAAATATTTTCAAAACGACAGCAGGTTGGAGATCCACTCATGGTATGGTCTGCATTTGGGTTTGATGGTGAAGTTAAGGTTGTGTTTTCCTCTGGTCGAATGAATGCATAAATCTGTCAAGATTTACTTAAAAATACCTTGGCAGAGACAGTTGGCGGACCTTTCTGGATGTTCCAGCCGGACAATAGATCCATCCACACGGCAATTGGCACTTGGGAGATGTTTCTGACTAATCGTGTCATGTGATGTCATAGTTATCTGTTTCTCTTGATTTAAATCCAATGGAAAATGTGTGGAGTCTACTGGGTAGAGCACTTTATTCAAATGGGAAACAATGGAATAAAGTTCGGAATAAAAAGCTGCTATAATCTCCCACTGGGAGACAGTCGACCAAAATACATTAAGATGTTTGGTCCGCTCCATGCCTGATCGTGTTTTTTGCAATAATTAAAAAATCTGGTGCATACAGTGGCTAATAAGCTTATTTTTAGTCAGCGTACATATCATTGTGAAACACTTCAAAACAGAGTAATGTCATTTTCTTCCTCTAAAAATCATTCTTTCAATTATATTTTGTTATAAAATAACTCTCTCTCTACATATATATATGATTTTTCTAACATTTCTGAGTTTTAAGTTTCTTTTGTAGCATTTTTTTCTTTTTTCAGCTTCGAAAACTGGGTGTGCATATGATTTTGAAACGTAGTGTGTATATCATTTCCTTAACCATTTCCTAAATTAATCCTGTCTACGGCAGTTTAAAGTGTCCATCCCACTTAATTTTAATCCCCGAATGCCAAATTTGTTAAAGAAAATTTGAATAAAACTTTGCTTATATACAAAAAGCAATTAATTACTTTCAAATCGATTTGTTCTTCAAATGTGATGACATTCAATCATTTCAATATTCTAGCATAGGTATCAATTTACCTGTTACGAAATTGCAGATTTATGTGTACTTTAGACAGGAAATAAAATCGGACAACAGCATCATGAATGATAATAACAGCGGAATGACAATGAATGGGATTGTACTTGGGAAGAACAGTAAGTAATATTCTGAAAAGTAACAAGTCCCTTTGCTTGAAATAAAAAAGGATTTAACCAATGCGCTCTGCCTGCACTAACGTATAGATAAAAAATATGGTGCGCTAACATAACGGATGGTGCAAAAATTACAAAAGGCACAGTGAAATATGGAAAGATGTGTGTTAAGCGTACGTAGAAGAGACGGCGAACAAAAAACATGAATAAGAAGTCAAACGAATGCTTTTGACATTTTCGAGAGAATTAAAATGATAAAATAGAAATTAATATAGTACATTGCAAGAAAACAAGACAATATGTGTAATACAAGCACCCTACAGTAATATACCAGAGATATAAAAAAACCGAGAACAAAACTTCAGATAAAACGGAGCGACAGCAACGAAACCAGAAAAATGACAGGATTTAATTGGATAACCAAAGAAAAATGAATAAATATGAAATATGAAATAAATGAAACAATGGAAAATTCTGGTAGAGACCTAGGTACAGCAGTGGATATTAATAGGCAGTTAAAAATGATGATGATGATATTCTGTATCTATGTTGTAAAGTACATTTTCTTACATTATCATTAATGTCTAGAAATGTTCAGTGTGTCCACCTCCAACTGCACCGATAATGTCCAAACGATAGCTGTATTCATTCAATTTTTAGTGAAAAAGGTCTTTCGCTACTAAATTCCCTGAACATGTGATACCTTTTTTCATATTCTAGAAATTTGTTATTGAAAATGGAACATAAACGTCTTCTTTTAAAAATTTCTACAAAAAAGAACATAGTTTCGCTGAATTTTATATAATGAATAAACTCTGGGGGATATTTTGTATTGTATTAGTATCTATCTTGCTCACAACTAAACTTACTCCTCTTCTAGTATGCTAGATTAGAGAGGGTTTAGAGACAGTACTTCTAACATCAGGACATCGAATTTCAAATGAACTTCATATCATTCACATACAGTTTAAGGGAAAGGAGGCAAGAGTGGTACGGGGGAGGGGAATAAGAGTGGGACAGCACAAGTTTTACTTCAACTACACACTGTTATTTAACTTTAGATCTATATGAAATGGAGAACTTATAAACTTATTCATATACACTATGCATTTTACAGTTCCAAGATATAAAAAAAGTATTTTTGTTAAAAAATCTCATTGTTGCATATCAAAAGTAAATATTTAATTTTGAAATTGATTTTTACACTTATTAATTTGCAATACAAAAAAATATTCGAATGTGCCAATCCAAAAATCTTTCTTCTTTCTCATACATTTAAATACTTGAAAAAGCGCATTTGTTTTAATCGTACATTACTTCTTCAGATATGACTATAGGTAAAATCGTGTAAATCCTGCAAAATGCAGCATAGCAGCGTCACCTGTTGGGCGATTTACACCAAAACCTAATCAGCAACAACTTAGGTCAAAGTCTAACTGAATCTGAAGTTTGATGTAAACCTGTGTATTAGTTCTTGAGATACAGCTATTGCGGAAAACGTGAAAAATATAGCATAGCAGCGCCACCTGTTGGGCGATTTGCACCAAAAAGCACCTCCAATTTATACCAAGTTCTAACTTAATCTAAAGTATTATTAAGCTCCTTGAATTACTTCTTGAGATAGAATGCCCACAAAATTTTTGTCACATACAGACACACACACACAAATACAAACACACAGACAGACTAAGATATAGACATTTTCTAAAAACAGTCAAATCGTGTTAAGTACATTCTAAAACATGTAAATCCTTTTAAAATGGGAGGTCTAAAATTTACATGAATCCAATACTTTCTTCTTGTAAAGATAGAATGTAATAGTGAATTGTTATCATAATTTTATATAGCCTGTGTTTACAAGTAAATTATTAAGCTAAACGCTACAAAACAGCATGGCAGAACAGCAAATCCCTTGCAAACAGCAAATCCCTTGCATTTACATGATGTACAGGGTGCGTATAATTCTTTAGTTTTCCCACAAGTAATTTTTAAAAACAATTTTGATCTTACACTATGACAGAATTTCTGCGATTAAATCAAGTGAATTTTTCTTTTCTGAAATACTGGTGCTAATAATTTAAAACTTGTGTTCGAGACGTTCGTCGTGAAAGGGTTAACGTGATAAGCTATATACAAAATATATTACCTGTAGGGAAGAATGTAACTCTGAGAGGGAGGGAGGGAGGTATGGAACATGTTCCATTTTATTTTGCTTTTTTCCCAAACAGCTACATACATTTAACAAATATAGAATTATGCTAACATTGCATTATTTTCATTTTAAAATGTATATAAAAGTCAAAACCATTTGGAGAAAAAAGATCTACTTCTATATACATATATAAGCGATAGTCACTTTTTAATCTGTATAATAAGGATTTTTCAACTAGAAATATTTCTAATCTTGTAGCTGTAAATTTTGTAGCACACGTATTAATAAATAAATCAAAATTGCCGTTATTTCTTAACATATAACTGATAAAGTATGATATTTGTTGTAATTTCCTCATACACTGTAAAAAATGACCAATGTTTCTTATTTTATGAAAATATACTATAACCACGAACGAAAATACATTATAATCTTCTGAGTTATCCGAAATTCCGAATAGCGTGTTCCATTGTCTTTTGAATCCCCTGAAACCGAATACATTTCCAAAATTTAAAGAATTATTTATAAAAACAAAATATATTTCGCTGCCCGTATTTTTCAGAAACGTTTCCGAAGGGTTTTTATAGTGTATTATTTAATATTCTCAGCCTGGAATACCTGTTTTTCGAATGCTATCAATTCTCAAGTAAACATTTTCATGCTCAAAAAATATGTTTAACAGACAAACATGCAAAATTAACAGCGTTAACAATAACATTTAAATTAAGAATATTTCTTTACTCTTTCATGTATAAATTAACTTATGCAGCTGAAACCGTTCACTTGAGAATGGATGATATTCGAAAAACAGGTATTCCAGCCTGAAGACACTAATTAATTCACTATAAAAACCCTTCGGAAACGTTTCTGAAAAATACGGGCAGCAAAAAATACTTTGTTTTTATAAATAATTCTTTACATTTTGGAAATGTATTGGTTTCTGGGGATTCAAAAGACAATGGAACACGCTATTCGGAATTTCGGATAACTCAGAAGATAATGTTATATTTTCGTTCGTGGTTATAGTATATTTGCATAAAATAAGAAACATTGGTCATTTTTTACAGTGTACTCATCCTCTACCTTATGAATGTCCTTTACATTAAATGTCGCAATATTTTAAAGTATTACACGCAAAAAATCGATAAGCAAAGTAAACAGAAAACTTTCATTATTTCAGTAAATTGAATATATTATCTCTCTTCTAAACTGCATGCACGCATAGTTTATATGTTTTCAACCTTTGTTGCGGGAGCCACGAAGCTCCTACAGTTTTTAAATAGAAAAATTGATCTTATGTAATGACAAAAATTTTGCAATTAAATAACGCGAAGATTAACTTTCGGAATTTATGAAGGCGAATGACTTTCAAGCAAAAATGTTGAAATCCCCATGTCTAATATTCAATTTTTTTTTAATTGCTTAATACGCGCATAGCCAACATAGTGAAAAAGTACCCAAGCCGGGACACAGCCTTTTTCACTATGTTGGCTATGCGCCTATTAAGCAATTAAAAATTTTGAATATTATGAATGCAAGGCGTGAGAAATTTTCTCTGGAAAAATTTCCAAGTATTAAAAATATGAATTCCTCATGTCTAGTTTAAAGTACAATGGTTTCCCCAAAAATGGGACAAATCTGCTATAGAGTTCTAATGAAGCATCTAATAATATATGTATAAGAAATTAAAACTTATTATTCATTATTAAAACTATGTGCTATATTCAGTGCAATATCTGAAATTCGGAGAAATAACCCTTTTACACCTTTTTTCTAAATTATAAGCACAATTAAAAATTTAGCAAGCGTTATCAGAAGGGTTTTTTTTTTTATGAAATTAATTTTTAATCATCTCGTCTTCTTTTACATATTAGTCGATACTCCATTTACTGAAGTAAGTACCAGTGTTTCAAAATTTTAGATTAGAAATTTAAAAAATAAAATAAATAGATTCAACTCTATTTTTCGGAACGTCGTATGTACCTTGAAACTGTATAAAACCATTAAATATATTACATAACTTTGGTGTAAGTTTGGTATTAAATATTTCTGGTGAATTTGGAACGTAATGATGGAACAACCCTCCTTTTAACCCCTTCAGGGGCAAAGTACTCTTGTAGCTAAAATATTGAAATGATTGATTGACACCAGGATTCACGAACGAATTTATTTTAAAATAAGTTAAAAGCTTTTTTCCTCATGTACCTTATAAATTCAAAATTTGATTATAAAATTCTGCTGTCATTGAGGCATTTTGGGATTAAAATTAAGTGGTATATATAATATACCGTTGCCCTTCAAGGGGTTAATAAATAGACTACTATAAAACCAATGGTAATTAAAGAACAATGAAACCTAAAAGGTCTACTTCTCCCCTTATGATACGTGTGATAACAGTCGAAAGCTCTCGGGTAGTCCGTTTTAACATCGTTTTTCTATCTACGATGGTTGTAAGCTTTTTAAACCTATATATAACTACTTTTAGCATCTTTTTAGTAAATTAAAATCATTTATTATTTTGATTTTGGATGGTTCAATTTAAAGATATTTTCAATTATTTTTATAATAATGTATCAAATTACTAAATTTTCAAAACGGAATAAAGCACGGTCAGATTGAAGCATAAAAATAACTCATTTGGTTATAAATTCTCAAAATATAATATGCGATACATCTAGATGGCATGTCGAACATATTTTGTATTCATAAGAGCCATAAATCAAGCCGTAAATTACAAGAGACTGATCATAGATGTTGTACGGGACACAAAAACGTCAAATTTTTGAAAAATATTTGATCGTATTACAAAATTCTCTGTTTTTACTCGCTTAAAATGACATTTAAATAATGTTTTTATCTTAATTAGAACATGATATATTAACTTTTTTTTTTTAAATCTAGCTTTCAAGTAGTGGTTATCATGGAAAAGTTTTTACATTTATCTGCATGACGGGTTTTTACAACATACTTGTCTTAAAATTATTATAAGTCAAGAAACGTTAAAGATAAATGGTTCAAACTTCGAACATGTGTTTTTCAATTATTTTACTTAATTTTTGATTCAGCAAATTTGAAAAAATATTTACTTTCGAAAATATGATTTTTACTTTCTTCTATCTTTACAAGAAGAAAGTATTGGATTCATGAAAATTTTTGACTTCCGGTTTTCGACGGATTTATACGTTTTAGAAGGTCTTGAACACGATTTGACTATTTTTAGGAAATTTCTGTCTGTGACTCTGTCTGTCTGTATATGACAAAAATTTCTCAAGAACTAATGCTCGGAATTTAATAAAACTCTTTATTCAGTTAGTCTCTGATATAAATTGGTGCTAATTAGTTTTTGGTAAAAACCGCCCAGCAGGTGGCGCTGCTAAGCAGCATTTTTCGTGATTTCCGCAATAGCTCTATCTCAAAAACTAATGCTCGGAATTTAATAAAACTTTATATTCAGTTAATATCTGATATAAATTGGTGCTGATTAGTTTTTGGTAAAAATCGCCCAGCAGGTGGTGCTGCTATGCAGCATTTTGAAGGATTTACACGATTTTAGCGATAGTCATATCTCAAGAAATAATGTACGGAATTTAATAAAACTTGAGTTTCAGTTAGACCTTGATATAAATTAGTGCTGATTCTTTTCAGTGTATGCGAAACCTGCGTGAGATAGAAGAAAGGTTTATATTGGGATTGACACATCCGACTAGTTTAAAAATAAGTTACTTTATTTTTTGTAATTTGTGCTTTAAATATTTTTTTTATTTATTTTGGAAAGTATTGGATTCATGAAAATTTCCGACTTCCAGTTTTCGACGGATTTATACGTTTTAGAATGTCCTGAACACGATTTGACCATTTTTAGAAAATGTCTGTCTGTGACTCTGTGACTCTGTCTGTCTGTCTCTCTGCATGTGACAAAATTTATGTGATCGCTCTATATCAAGAAACGCACGAAATTTAATAAAACTTTATATTCAGTTAGTCCCTCTTATAGATTAGTGCTGATTAGTTTTTTTTTAAATCGCCCGACATCTGGCGCTGCTATGCTGCATTTTTGCGATTTCTGCAATAGCTCTATCTCAAGAACTAATGCACATATTTTCATCAAACTTCAGGTTATGTTAGACTTTGACATAATAAGATGCTAATTATGTATTGGTATACATATCCCAACAGGTGGCGCTGCTATACCACTTTTTCATTATTATCACGATAACTATATCTCAAGAACTGATGCACGGATTTTCATCAAACTTGACATTCGGTTAGACGTTGACATAAGTTGTTGTTGGTTTTGGTCTAAATCTCTCAACAGGTGGCGCTGCTATGCTGCATTTTGCAGGATTTATACGATTTTAGCAATAGCCATATCTCCAGCACTACAGCACGGAATTTAATAAAACTTTAGATTCAGTTAGACCTTGATATAAACTGGTTCTGATTTTTTTTAGTGTATGCGAAATCTGTGTGAGATAGAAGAAAGTTTTGGGTTTGGCACATCCGAATAGTTAATTAATATTTTAAAAAATGCTGAATCAAATTAAAAACTGTACATTTCTGTTTGATTAAAAGAAATATTTTTGAAAATTGACGAATAGCATTTCGAGTTATAAAGCTTTTAAATTACCCCCCTTTTTTTCAAAAAAAATTTTCAATTTAACTTGTTTTTAAATTTTATGATTCGATATTGTTTACAAATTATGTAGTTAACGATCACGAAAAAACTCAAAATTCTAATTCAATAAATATATTTTTAAAGTGTGTCCCGTACCCTATAAGTGATCTATTTCGCAAGATAAAAAAGGTGCAATAATAAATTTGTTTTGTTTTAGTGTACGAACACATATCTTACATTTTATTTCAAGAAACCTTTGTTTAGGTTCAAAATGTACATGGTGGCTTAGCCGTTAATTAAAAAAAATAATCTTGTCGATGATGATAAGTGTGAGCAAGATAAATCATACGTGGTGCACATGATCTTCATAATGGACAATCGTTGATACGTGCATTTTGTTAGTGAGCGGAGAATTTCAGTTTATTGCGTGAAAAAAAAATTACCGCTTCTGTGGTAGAGAAAAGTCTAAAATCACTGTAGTTTGAAGCCTTCATCTGAGGAAACTTCTCATATGACATGCAATAACATCACATAATCGATAAAGAGTGCGCCAAACACACCATACGATGGTATTGCATGACATATGAGAGATTTTCTCAAATGAAGACTTCAAACTACAGTGATTTTAGACTTTCTTCTACCACAGTAATGGTAACAGTTTTTCTCAGGAAACAAGCTTAAAGTTGTCGCTCACTAACAAAGCGCACTTGTCAATTATTGGCCACATTCACGAATGATTTATCCCGCTCATACCTTGCACCATCTGTGAGACTTTATTTCAAACAGTACCGGCTGGACCATCCTCTATACATAGATGCATCTTTATGTAATATAAAGTCATGTTTATTCTAGATGCGATATAAGAATGACGCAGTTTTATTTTCTGCTTTATATTTCACAATCTATTTATTTTTTTATTATGATTTCTTATTCATATATAATATATATATATATATATATATGTAAGGATAAGGTAAAGCCAGGAGAGATGGCGCGGTCGGAGAGATTGCGCACATAGAGGTTCGGGGGGAAGGAGTAGAGTGAGCGCGCAGCGTCTCCAGGTAGTTGTACAACAGCAGTAGTGAAGTGTCTACTTGAAAGTGCACGTTGATTGTTTTGAGCTTCTAAGATAAAGCATTGCTATTTTGTATTGTTTTCCCAAAGTAAGTGCTTGAATTTTCATAGCTATTCATCAGAATGTCTTTACAATGTCAGTAGTATAAAATATTTTAAACTCAAACGATTTCTCATAAGCTACTAATCTAGACTAACAATGTGAACATCAACGGTTCGTTTTAGTAGCGGCAATGTTTAATTAAAAAGCCACGCAATCTCTCCTACCGAAATTGGAGAGTTTGCGCATCTGCTACTTAGGAGAGATGGCGCATTGTTCCCATTAGTTTCCATGCTAGGAGAGATTACGCAGATTATTGGTAAATTTGCATAAAAAAGGAAAAATGAAAATGGACTAATTTTAAGTTAAACGTGTTATCAAGTAACTTAATGTTATTTTGTAATCTTATCTGGATTTGCTTTTTCTGATTCCTTATTTTTTTTCCTTTAATTAAAATGTTTTAACCGTTTTTAAAATTATTTCCTTTTTCTGGTTCTTTAATCATTAGGTTGAAATATTCACTCCTAATACAATAATATTTGTTCACAAAAACCTTACAACAATGTCATTTAAGTGTAATTATTATTGTTAACAATTTAATTGTAGTTATTTGTAGTAACAATCTCTCCTACCCATGTGTGCAACCACACCAACCCTGTTAGGACAGATTGCGCAAAATAACTTTATTGGTTTTATTACAACTGTTCTATTAAATTGCAACATAACAACAAAATAGCGATGGAAATGCATAAAAAATAAATGAAGTAAAAATTATTCATGGATAGTTTAGCAAAAAATTAATCTTTAGACTTTTTATTGTTATTTTTTTAAATTGTGCGCAGACTCTCCTAGCTTTACCTTATATATAAAATTTGTCAAAGTTGTCACAGTTAATACATTCTGGTTAATGAATTTTCCATTATTGCAAAATCTACATTTAAAAATTTACTTTCATCGTTCGCATAATCTTTACTAATACATGTCATGTAACTCTGTATTCAGTGCAACTAATTCTACTTTTGCAACATTAATATAATATCCTCAGGATGTAATACGATTAGTTACACATTGACATACGCAGATATTGCATTACTAAATCAGGTAAAGTTATTAATTTCACATTCTGCATTTCTGAGCATCGAAAACGAAAAATTTGAGCGAACGCTAATAAGTTTAAGTTAGTAGAATATAATATTGATTTCGTTTTATCTTATTTATTTCGTTTGAAAATTCCCTCTATTTGTTTTGTAGTAATAAGCAGTGCTTTTCAATTTTGTCTAAATTTTCTGCGACTTAGTTATAGCTTCCCTGAGGTTTATCTTTATTGTAAATCCGAAATGAATATTTTAAATTTTAATTAACAGTAAATACTTAGGATTCTAAAACACAAAGCACTCTATGGAAGTAATTCCAAAGCTCAAAATGTGAAGTTTATACCTTATTTTTCTGTACCGCTTGTGAATATTTATTCCCTGTACGCTTCATTCTAATTATGCAAAAATATTAATTTGTCAGAAATTAATTAAATTTCATTCCGTTTCTCATTCAGATATTTTTAAAAATAAATAGTTTCTTAAATTTATATGTTATTTAAATAATATATTTATCTATGCATTTTTTTGAAGAATTATTAAACAATGAGATAAAACGTAAAAAAAAGAGCATTGGGCAAGTTAATTTAAAAGATATATTTTTAAATATCTTAAAAGGATTTTTTAAACTGTGTGCAGTATGTACTGAAAAAGTGCTTAAATGTAAGAAAATGCCGATTCAGACTAATTTAATATAGTTTTTAGTGTTTCGTACCTAAAAAAACAAAACACGGAATCTTTACAGTTTTGTTTTGTTGTCTGTCTGTCTACCAAGACTGGTTTTTTTTTCGGCTGAGGATATGAGATTAAAATTAGTATCCAGTAATAATGTCTGTGGTTCAATGATGTGTAAAAATTTCGAGCATCTAACAGCCATACTCAACCTTTTTTTCTCGCGGGCCACAAACAAAGGTTTGCGACATTAGGCGGGCCGCAACACACTTAAAAAAAGGGTAAATAGAATAGTATGATAATATAAGTAGTATAACAAAGTTTTATCAGTAGGGTTGAACATTTGTCGCGGAAGAAATGTAACCAAAAAATTTTAACACCACTATACCCAAATAATAAACTTCGTACTTTTTTTTTACTGCAAATGTTGTAGAAATAGGCCGCGAAGTTTGAAATAAGGGTGTACTAATTGTTTGGTGCCAATTATTTCCGCGACAAACGTTCAACTATAAAAGGAAGTGTTAGATATATACAGGGCCATAACCATAAAAGGAAATAATACAACAATGTAGAATTTACAAGTTCTAAAGAGAAAAAAATGAATCAGTTTTTTGATCAATGGAAAAACTTTTTATTTATTTTTTTAATTGTTGAAATATATAGTGCAAAATTAACTAATTTAGAATACTTAGTTTGATTAGTGTTGAAGATTAAGAAATGTATACACAACTGCAAAACAAATACGACTACATGCAAAAAGAACTTTTGATTAAGAAAATGGCATTTAAGAAGTTTTAACATAACTTTAAATTAATTACAAATAACATATTTCGTCTAACGAAAATACATAAAACAGCAGATAAGGTATTAAATACCTTTTATGCGCATCAATTAATTTTATAAATATGGATTAATGATTATGTGCCTTGGGCCGCACACAAAATGTCGCCGGGCCACATACGGCCCGCGGGCCGCAGGTTGAGTATGGCTTGGCAGGTTGAGTATGTGCAGGTTGAGTGTATACACAACTGCAACACAAATACGACTACATGCAAAAAGAACTTTTGATTAAGAAAATGGCATTTAAGATGTTTTAACATAACTTTAAATTAATTAGAAATAACATATTTCGTCTTACAAAATTACATAAAACAGCAGGTAAGGTATTAAATACCTTTTATGCGCATCAATTAATTTTATAAATATGGATTAATGATTATGTGCCTCGGGCCGCACACAAAAGGTCGCCGGGCCACATGCGGCCCGCGGGCCGCAGGTTGAGTATGGCTTGGCAGGTTGAGTGTATACACAACTGCAACACAAATACGACTACATGCAAAAAGAACTTTTGATTAAGAAAATGGCATTTAAGATGTTTTAACATAACTTTAAATTAATTAGAAATAACATATTTCGTCTTACAAAATTACATAAAACAGCAGGTAAGGTATTAAATACCTTTTATGCGCATCAATTAATTTTATAAAAATGGATTAATGATTATGTGCCTCGGGCCGCACACAAAAGGTCGCCGGGCCACATGCGGCCCGCGGGCCGCAGGTTGAGTATGGCTTGGCAGGTTGAGTGTATACACAACTGCAGCACAAATACGACTACATGCAAAAAGAACTTTTGACTAAGAAAATGGCACTTAAGATGTTTTAACATAACTTTAAATTAATTAGAAATAACATATTTCGTCTTACAAAATTACATAAAACAGCAGGTAAGGTATTAAATACCTTTTATGCGCATCATCTAATTTTACAAATATGGATTAATGATTATGTGCCTCGGGCCGCACACAAAAGGTCGCCGGGCCGCAGGTTGAGTATATGCAGGTTGAGTGTATACACAACTGAAACACAAATACGACTACATGCAAAAAGAACTTTTGATTAAGAAAATGGCATTTAAGATGTTTTAACATAACTTTAAATTAATTAGAAATAACATATTTCGTCTTACAAAATTACATAAAACAGCAGGTAAGGTATTAAATACCTTTTATGCGCATCAATTAATTTTATAAATATGGATTAAGGTATCCGAATACCTTCGGAGGGCCTTTTTTAAAATTACTGTAAAATATGACTTTTTTTTTCATTGTATATCATGATGTGATTAAAAAAGTAAAATAAAACAGAAAAACTTATACATTTCAAATTATTTTTTTATAATTTGGGGGTAAAATAAGCAAAAAAACAGCGAAAATAATCACTTCCGCAAAACATCATAACTCAACTTTAAATCAAGATATTTTTATTTTGTAAGCATTATTATAATTATTAAACCTTTTTCTGGGGAATGAACTACTCTCATATTTGTGAGTCAAATATTTAAAACTATATAGAAAGTTAATCAGTGATGAAGCAAAAATTACTAAAAATTTATTGCAAATTGGAAACTTTATCAATAATTTAAAAAAAACTAATACACTTACTGTTACGAGTGTAGTTCATTCCCTTTATTGCACTTTGCAGAGCATACAAAAAAAATTTGAAAGAGATTTTCCGTTATGATGTTTTGCGTAAACATAAAATGTTAAAAAATTGATTTTTAGAAAATGCAAAAACAAAATTTAATTCAAAATCATACCTTTATTTTGAAAAGCAAACCATAATATGTTACTCAATTTATACACTATATTATCTATTTTGTTTAAAACAATTGCTGTTTTTCTTTTTCAAATTCTTTTAAAATTTTCTCTGCTTCTTTACTTTTGGGCTTACATAGCATTGAAAAACGTGCTGACTTTCGGTGAGCAGAACGATACTTCCGGCTTCAAAATACTGATACTTCGTAATTTTAAAAAGGCAATAACTTGACTTCTAAATAAGATATAAACAAAATTCAAACAGATTTGGAAAGATAAAGAGTCCGGCTATTATATTATACCAAAATCTAAAAATCGATATTTTGGCCGAAAATCGGCTTTTAAAGGTGTTCGGATACCTTAATGATTATGTGCCTCGGGCCGCACACAAAAGGTCGCTGGGCCGCAGGTTGAGTATGGCTGATCTAAATGAATACAATGAAAATTTACGGCCTTCAAACAACTTTTTTGGAAATACCGATTATGGAAAATTACGTAATTAATCGACATAGAATAAATTCATATTTTAATACTTTGGACATTTTCCCATAGAAAATTTCACACGTACTTGCATTCATAATAATCAAATTTTAATTGCTTAATAGGCGTATAGCCAACATAGTGTAAAAGTACCCAAGCCGGGACTCGAACCCGGGTCATCAGAATAGCGCATTGACGTTCTACCAACGTTATTTTTCGTTACACACAAACTTTACTTTTCGGGCCGTCAGCGGGGGTGTTGACGGACGCTTGAGGTATGTTTCGACGCAGAATAATCCAATGATATTTGATAATGATTTTCGAAAAAAATGTCGGTAATTAGCCGAGATATTAATTAAGTTACTTTTAAAAAGTTTATTTTATATATCGTATAGAGTATTGTTCGAAAGATCTCGTAACATCGAACTCAAAAATATATTTGTTTTAATTTTAGGTATTATATTTTCAGAGATATCGTCGAAAGTAAACTAGAAAAATATGTCCCCCATCCCACTTCCTATTTCCGAATCTATTGAAACTAAAATTATGAAAACATTAGGGGGTAGTAAGAGTTTATTAATTAATAAATTTAATGTACGGAGCCTATTGAGCGCGAGTTATACTCGCATTTGACCGATTTATTATTACTAAGAATATGCGATGTACAAATCCTTGGATTTACTACCCAGATTTAAATATTTGAAAGCAGAATTAAAATAATATTGACTTTGAAATTTAGAATACACAAATTTGTTAAATAAGACTCTAAATAATTTCTTATTAAATTAGACTTTCTACGTATAATATGGTCTATGATATTTGTTTAAAACGTAAATTATATATTTTCAGTGCATACGAGTAAAATTGTACCAGAACTAAAAGATATATTCTACATCACATCATATATTGAATAGCATATGACACTTTGCAAATTTCAAATGTTATCACAATTGTTATAAACTTGGAAAATATTAGATTTCTTCAACATAAGTCAATAAATTACCTATATATGGTTATGTATTTGTAGTAAAATTCTATATCGAATTTCTCTAGCTTTTATAGAATGGTTGTTATTTGAATTCACCGAAAAATTGCTTTATACGTGCTAAAAGCTCACCGAAAATCCCAGTTTCTTTTTGTCTTTTTTTTTTTTCTTCTTCTTTTTTTTCAGACAAAACAGTTATTATTTTCGTGATTTGAAACACCATTGCTACCATTATACACTGTAAAAAATGACCAATGTTTCTTATTTTATGAAAATATACTATAACCACAAACGAAAATATAATATAATCTTCTGAGTTATCCAAAATTCCGAAAAGTTTGTTCCATTATCTTTTGAATCCCCTGAAACCAATACATTTCCAAAATTTAAAGAATTATTTATAAAAGCAAAGTATTTTTTGCTGCCCGTATTTTTCAAAATCGTTTCCGAATAGTTTTTATAGTGTATTAATCAGTTACCTCAGCCTGGAATACCTGTTGTTCGAATGTCATCAATTCTCAAGTAAACGTTTGCAGCTGCATAAGTTAATTTATACATGAAAGAGTAAAGAAATATTTTTAATGTTAATGTTAACGCTGTTAATTTTGCATGTTTGTCTGTTAAACATATTTGTTGAACATGAAAATGTTTACTTGAGAATTGATAGCATCGGAAGAAATTGTATTCCGGGATTAGAAACTGATGAATACACTTTAAAAGCTACTCGTAAACGTTTCGAAAATTACGGGCAGCAAGAGAAATCTTGTTTTTATAAATGATTCTTTAAATCTTGAAATACCATTCATGTCTGAGGTTTCTAAAGATAAAGAAACACTTTTCAGAATCATGGTTAACAAGGATGAGTTTATATTATAAATTTGTTCGTGATTATATTATATTTTCGTAGATTAAGAAACATTTGTCATTTTTTACAGTGTACGACACTCATGCGGAAGATTCTTCAATTTAAATATAAATATATTCTTGCTGAATGACTTTTATTTTTGGATACGAAATAATGCAAGAGCAATAAATAAAAATTCTGAGTAAAATGTGTGAGTTTAATTATTTTTCTTTTAATTCCGAAGTGTAATTTTTTTAAAACGGTTGTATTTTGCACGCGTCTTTGTAATGATGGAAATAACCCCGATGACGGAAAAGAGACAGGCACGCCATTACTGAAACGAGGACGGAAAACAGTGAAGGAAAACAACAAAGATATTGTCCACGTTGTAAATTTCCAACTGGACGAAAAATGTCCGGGCCAGGATTCGAACCTGGGATCGCTTGGCTGAAGCCGCCACGCTCTACCACTGAGCTATCCCGGTCGAATCTGGAGGGCATAATTCATCCAGTTAACCTTATTGATCAAAGCATCTGGTCTGATATTTTAATCAGCTCAACAGAAAAGATCGCAGGTTACCACGCTCTACCACTGAGCTATCCCGGTCGAATCTGGAGGGCATAATTCATCCAGTTAACCTTATTGATCAAATATTCACGTATCCAGCGTTTACTGGAGTTCCTTAACCTGCGATCTTTTCTGTTGAGCTGATTAAAATATCAGACCAGATGCTTTGATCAATAAGGTTAACTGGATGAATTATGCCCTCCAGATTCGACCGGGATAGCTCAGTGGTAGAGCGTCGCGGCTTCAGCCAAGCGATCCCAGGTTCGAATCCTGGCCCGGACATTTTTCGTCCAGTTCGAAATTTACAACGTGTATGATTGCTTTATCAATTTCAAATAATTGTGTTAAAAAATAATCTAGTATAAAGATATTATCATTTGAAAACCTTAATCCGCCAATTCCAAATCTTCTTTTTGTTTTATTTATTTATTTACTTACTTTTGCGCCATAGTTCATGATTATATTCTATGAAAAAATTCAGAAATACAAGTTCACAACTAAATTCCAATTCTTCTTCTTCTCTTTTTTTCTTTGTTGCGCCGTAGTTCATTATTTTCTAAGTACAACTATTCTCTAAAAGCTAGAAAAATTCGATAAAGGATTTTACTAAGTTGGACGAAAGTGAATTGTTTGAACTCTCCTGTAGGCTCGCAGTACAGAGACATACTGTTTACAAGAATGTGATCTGGACGTTTGTGTTTTACACCTGTTTTAATTATAAATACTGATGAAGACTGGGTTCACAGCCAAAAGTGCTCGATTTATTTTAATGTTTCAAAATCTAAATAAAGTTTTAATCATCTTTTAGGTAATGGAATCACATGTTTTTGTGTGTACTTTTTATTTTAAACATATACAGGTAAGTTATTGACTTATGCTGAAGAAATCTAATCTTTTCCAAGTTTATAACAATTGCGATAACAATCGAAGTTTGCAAAGTGTCGTATGCTGTTCAATATCCGATGTGATGTAGAAAATATCTTTTAGTTTTGGTACAATTATTCGTACGCACTGAACATATCTAATAATGAATATATTCTATGAAAAATATTCAGAAATACAAGTTCATAGCTAGCTGCTGATTTTCTTACACTGTAAAAAAACTCAGAAGCGTTTCGGCACAAGGCGGAAAGGTTTCCGGAAATTTATAGTAAATTTTGTGTTCTCCTCAGTTACTTGTTATTTCGGAATCGTTACAAGTATTTTCGGGAAAATATTCAAAGCGGTGAATTATTCTGAAGAAGTCAGAAACGTTACATTCCATACCGGAAATGTTTTCGAATAGGTAGTGTAAAATGATGGTTACTGAAAAATTCGGAAATGTTACACTCATTCCGTGTAAAGTTTTAAAATGGAATGCGAAATGAAGTAATATTCGTGCATGCTCATCTACTCCGGCCTATTGCACATGTCATTATCACGTGATTTCTATTGTTCTTGAAAGACAGCTTAACCCCTTGGGGACGAGCGACACGTATACGTGACGCATAAGATGCTCAGAATCCTCGATTATTCCCACCAGTTATTTTTTGGTATAAGCTTTGCCTTATTTAATGGTAGCATTTCTGCGATTCAATCAGGTGAAAATTTCTGTTTTAAAAAAACCGTAAAGGACGCTCGTCGCGAAGGAATTAAAGCAGATACGGATGCAACGTATTTATATGAGCTGTAAGTATTCTGTTTTATAATTTCTTTTATTTGAGAGAACAATATGCTTAAAAAAAATTAATATTATCAGATTCTATTTTATTGCATATTAATATTACATTTGCAGTTAATCTTTTGTTGTATACACAAAAATAACTCGTTCCATAGTTTCTGTATAATCTTGTCCCATGAATCTATAATAAATATTAGATATTTGATTGATGAATAACAATGTAGTACTAGTAATAATGAAGTACAGATAGCACCGTATATACGTCATTAGCATCTTTTTGTTTTGAAATCGGTTCCGTTTCATAACTTTTCTAATGATGAAATGTATCGTTTATATGACAGAACAAATTCCTAATTTCACTTATACTATACGTTTTTCCTTCATTTTTTATGAATCAGATATTTATAAATAAATATATTTGGAAATTTGATTTATAAATCTATAAATAATTCTTTTTTAAAATCCGGTCTCGTGAATTCCATGCTGTAAACAGATACATATGCATTATGAAAATGCTTTATTTCCCAAAATAGATGTATTATTTTTAATACCTTTAAATAAATATATTTTTTAATCTTGTAAGTATAGATATTATGTCAAAAGATTTCGTATCTGTAAATAATTATTTTATTTAATGAACTGTATACTTATAAAAATATATTTATTTTCTCAGGTTATCTCAGCACTTCTCAAGTTATACGAATAAAATAATACCTTTAAATGAATATATTTAGAAGCATGATAGTTGTAAAACACTATATTAAAAATATTTACAAACAGACAAAACATTTTTATCAATATATCTATTTATAAGTATACAATTCGTAAAAATAAAACAATTACCACAGATATAAAATATTTTCGAATAGTATAACTATTTACAAGATTAAAAAAAAAAGTTGAAAGGTATTACTAAAATCTATCTATTTATAAGTATAGGGAAATTAAATATTTTCATTGAGTATCTATTTAGAGGATGGAACTCATGAAGCTGCATTTAAAAGAAGAATTATTTATAGATCCATAAATAAAATTTTCAACGTTATTTATTTACAAATATCTGATTCATAAAAAGAGTGAAAAACGTATAGTATAAGGGAAATTAAGAATTTGTTCTGTCATTTAAACGATACATTTCATCATTAGAAAAGTTATGAAACGGAACCGATCTTAAAAACAAAAAGATATTAAAGACGTATATACGGTGCTATCTGTACTTCATTAATAAGAGTACTACATTATTATTCATCAATCAAATATCTAATATTTATTATAGATTCATGGAAAAAGTGTATAAAGAAACTATCGAACGAGTTATTTAACTGTGTATACAACAACTTCTAATCTTGTTGTACTTGTAAACTTGTAGTAGGTGAACTAAAGAAGTTTCCAGACGACTCAACTCTGTTCCTACGAAGGAAAATTTGGAAGCCTCTCTTCAGTAGAAGGACATACTCTCAAATTTGGAGTTATTTTAAAATGACAGAAGTATTTGTCATAGAATTAAGTTTTTTCAAAGTTTATTTCGCCTGCATAAATAACTTTAAAGTGATATCTTGAGTAGCAGTCTAATAATAAAATGAGAATAATAAAACGAGTTCAGAAAAATATATGTTTCACACCAGAAATTACAGAAAGTTTATAATATTGCTAATTCTAGAGTATAATTCATCTACAAGATCATACTTCATAGGATCATTTCTACAGTATGATTAGCGAGTTCGCTCACCGAACTTCGCCGAAAACCCAACCACGATGATGTGTAGTGGGGTTTCGCC
Source organism: Maratus michaelseni (assembly GCA_963931845.1). NCBI lineage: Eukaryota > Metazoa > Arthropoda > Arachnida > Araneae > Salticidae > Maratus > Maratus michaelseni. Next base: position 309,215,643 of record OZ007588.1, read on the forward strand.
TCCAGCGAATGTAATATTAATTTTTTAAAAGCATATTGTTCTCTCAAATAAAAGAAATTATAAAACAGAAATACACAGAAACATTTCCAAAACACACAGAAACATTTCCGATGTATTCAGAAACCTTGCCTATGTATACAAAAACATTTCCGATATATGCAGAAACCTTTCCGATGTATACAAAAACATTTCCGATATATGCAGAATCGTTACTGAATATCTGACTGAAATATAAAGAAACGTTTCCGAAATGCACGTAAATGTTTCCAAAATATACAGAAACGTTTCTGAATATCTGACCGAAATATGCGGAAACTTTTACGAATATCTGACCGAAATATGCGGAAACGTAACAGAACCGATGGGCCACATTGCTGCCCCACCAGATAGAGTAACGTTTCCGAGTTTTTTTTTTTTTTTTTTTACAGTGTAGGGAACTAATTATTCTGTTGATACGATCCATTTTTTTTTCGCAATTTCTGCAAACTTCATGCCTTTTTTACTCACGACACATTGACGTTGTCTGATGTTTCTGCTTTCCAGGAAGAGTAAAACTTGAGTACGAGATTGCGAATGAAAACTGCCAAAGGATTATTGTTCCAATGTCCATTACCGTTTCCAATATATAAGAACAATAATTGCTCCAATTGGTCCCTTCGGAGACTGAAAGGTTAAATATCTTCATCAACTGCAGATTTTAGATATGTACAAAAGGGAAGCGACAAAAATATCTTTCTATAAAATGTAAAGTTTTTAAATCGTGCATAAAATCCTCCAATAAGGCTGTTTTTCTATTTTCTGTATTTTTTGTAAGCAGTCGCTGAGCACCAATATAAAATACTACTGAGAAGTTTTTAATGTGACAGAGATAAATTTGAATATATATTTTTTGATTGTAGTATATATCAAAGTTTTTATTTATTAATATTTATACATCACATTTAACTAAACAAAATCACTGTTGAAAAAAAAAAGATAAATCTTTTTCATTTTAATAAGAGATTTAAGGCAAAAACTTGTTTTCATTTCTCTTGAGTAATATTCAGCTTTTAGGCTATACTTTTATATTTATATCCCCCCCCTCCCGGTAAAATCAACGTTTCAGTCGAGATTTTCATCATGAATAAAAAATTTGCTTTAATCTCCTAAAAGCATTTGTTTTTGTTAATAGAAAAGAAAAAATATTTAGAGCTGGCAATTTGCTTAAATTTAATATTTTGTTCGATTTTTTAAAATTTCTCAGTTGATTACTTTTTTATTCTATGTTTCAAGTTAGTGGAGCATCAAGAAAAAAAATAGTATTCATAAATTTTTATTTATAGTCTATGAAATTTTAAAGATTATTTTCAGTTTCTCATGCACTGTAAAAAAAAAGAAAATTCTTAGCCTTCGGAAATACAATATAACTATGAAAGATAATATACAGTAGTATTTTCCGCGTTACCCATGATTCCGAAAAGCATTCTTTATCTTCAGAAATCAGTATATTTTTGAGATTTAAAAAACATTTTTAAATACAAAGTTTTTTTTTCTATGCCACAGATTTTCGGTAACGTTTCCGAGTAGTTTTTATTGCATATTAATTTGTTTTCTTGTTCCAGAGTGTACTTTTAGAATGCTATCAATTCTCAATTAAACATTTTCAACTGCGTAATTGAATTTATACATCACAAGAATAATAAAGAAATAGTAAGTTTAATGTTAAAGCTGTTTATTTATCATGTTTGTCTGTAAAAAGCCTGTTTATTAAACATGAAAATGCTTACTTGCAATTTGATAGTATACATAAACCTATATTCCGTGTTCAGTAAGCTGATTAATACACTAGAAAAACTACTAGAAAATGTCTCCAAAAATCAGTGACAGCTAAAAAAAAACTTTTTTTTATAATTTCATTTTTAAATTTCAAAAATATATTGGTTTCTGAAGTTTCAAAAGATAAAGAACACATTTTGGAATCGTGGGTAACTCGGAAGAGGTTATTGTATAATTTCATTCGTGGTTATAATACGTTTTCCTAGATTAATAAACGTTTGTCGTGTACATTAAATCATATTTTATAGCCATTTTACTTTAAGTATGTTTTTATTTATTTTAACATCTGAAAGTTCGAGAATATTCTTATAGGTTCCAAAAATTTCCTTAGAGTATGACTTTTTTTTTTTACTTTTATTAAATGCGAAGTTCATTTACATAGACAAAGTTGTGACCAGGACCCGACTTAGAGAATCTAGGGCCCTGGGGCTAGCATCATTCTGGGGTACCCCTTCTAACTATCCATAGAAACTGTTCATGAATTACGCTGAAGTGACTAGTACTAAACTTCATGCCTGTTGTATGTATACATAAATTTCGTACAAGTACTACTCACATCTGTATACAGGGTATTAGAAGAAAGATGGTCAAAGTGGAAAAGATGGATTCCTACTAGTACTTTAATAAAAAGTTCTAGTAGAAAAACTAGTAGAAAAGTAGTAGAAAAAATGATGGATTGGTTGACGGGATTATTTGTTTGCAAATTTTGCTTTAATTATCTACGTTAGTCAAATGATGTCTGAATGTTTTTAGGAAAATACCAATAATGAATTTCTTTTGAAAACAATGGACTACTAAGTTGTTATAATAAAACTTTAAGCATTAGTATTCTACTAATGTAATTCGTTCCTTTTTGTGTGTGTGTGTGGGGGGGGGGATATGGGAAGCAAAAAGGGGAAAGGGAAGACCGCACGACCCTCCTGAATCTTAGAAAATGTAAGAATTTTGGTCACTTGTGACCAATTTTAACCCTCTGAAACCCATTTAATAAAATCCTGATTACTCCCATGGGGGCCCCCATCAAATGGGGGGCCCGGGGCAGCTGCCCCGCATGCCCCTGCATTAGTCAGGCCCTCGCTGTGGCTGATTAGCTCTGCTTAATCTTGTGGTTTAAAGGGATAACTTATCTAGAACGTGTTTCCAATCTCTGTTTAACATGCAGTCGTGAAAAAAATTCAGAATAAAATGCTATTTTATCGCAACATTTTTTACACAGAGATAAGAGGGTTCATATTCAACTAGAAATTCTGCCCTCTTTCCAGATATGAGTATTAAAAAAATAGAAGTCATCTACATATTAAAAAATTGATCAATTCTCATTTTTCAAATGTTAACTGAAACTTTTGACACTTTATTGGAGTTTCATACATCAAAACAGCCCAGATAATTTTGTAGTTTATGCACTTTTCATTAAAATCTTCTTGAGTTAAATCTTCTTGAGGGAGAAATATAATAGGTGCTTAAGAGGCGGTTAAAGGTATTGAGATTTTTAAATCTTTTTAAAGTTATTAGAGTGGTCAGAGTATTCTAACGTTAAATCTATGTCATAAATTTTAATTTCTATTTTTCTGAAAAATCTCCGATTGTAATGGTTTAATTTTAATCAGATACATTGAATAAAACAAAACATAATCTAGGCCTTTTGTCTGTCAAAAACATATTTTTAATAATGAAAATTATTACAAATTCATTTAGAACAAAATTATGAAACTTCAAATACATCAATTTTTGCGTAAAAAAATTAGAGATGTTCGAAACATGGCTGTATGCTTTTACAGATAATTCTTATCATTAGTTTTCGAGATATTTTCCTTTTGACGATGTAAGGGAAACGTATCTTGTTATCATTTGCATGCACGGAAAAGGAATATCTTTTTTTTATACCGCTAACCAGGCCCCTACCTGCCCGGCATGAGTGCCTAGCTTGACGGGTTAGTACCTGGGAGCGGGGCGGAAATCGCTTGATCACAGTATGGCTATGATCCACCTGACTATAGATTTGTTGACATCGCTGCAGTGCTTGCTCTCTTGTGGTTTACTATAGTTAACTTTGTTTGCCGGTTCAAGGTTTCTGTTTATCTTTGTTGAATTGGCAGATTTAAAAGGTCTCGTAATTTAGAACCTTGATCAGGTGACGAAACCCTCACCTGACTAGGTACCCGCAGAGGAATAATTCACAGGCAAATTGGAGAGCTTTGCACCCACGACGTATTTTACATGCACCAGGCGCCTTTAGCGTACATAGATTTTCATATTTGTCGTCTCTGTTGACTTGTTACGCTCATGGTGGATTGTCGCTGTAGTGTTTATTGCCTTTTTAGGGGGCTGATTTCACTTTTCGTTTTTATTTGTCTCTGACAGGGTTTTTTGCCGTTTTTATGGGCTCACCCATGTTGTGGGTTGTTTCTGTCTATTATCATTCGTTGGGTTTTGTCTCTTTCTTGATATATTGTTGTCTCTAGCTTGTGCTAGAACGGGTTGTCACATTTTGAAACTTGGTCTTCTTTCGAGAGTTTCACGGGTTATTATGTCACTATCGTGGGTTTTGTCACATTGTAACTTTTGTTACAGGTGGTTGTCACATTGTAACTTTTGTTTCTGGTGGTTGTCACACTGTAACTTTTGTTACTGGTGGTTGTTACATTTCTGGATGTTGCACACTCATTTTTGTTGTTTTTGTCACTTTATCTCCCCCATGCATTATAGCTGGGGGATTTGATTTTAATGTTTTTTCCCTTCGTGAATTCGCTTAATGCGATCAGTCCATTGAATCCTAATGGCTGTTATCACTGCTTTTGAATTTTGCGCAACTAGTTGATTTGTTTGAGAAACTTGTCGCACTAATGGAGTGGGGTTTTTTCCGGGGCCGTTAGTCCGTCATATATCTATAAGGCTGTGTGAAATATATGGTGTCTATAAATCTAAGATATCTATGAAAAGGAATATCTTAGAAATCTACCAGGAAATTCTGTATTTTTTTTCCTATTAAGTTATTTTATTTTTTCTTATTTAAAAAATTTTTAATTTCTTTCTGGATTTTAATTCAGTGTTTGTTTTACTTCTTGAGTTCTTAATTTTGTTTTGCATAATTTATGAATAAACTTCTAATGCATTTTATTTTGTAAGTCTAAGAAAATTTAAGAAAATGTGGAAAAAACTTTCCGGCCTGTTTTGCTCGAAGGAACTCGAAGAAGTTGTCTGAAGTTGATATTGCCATTTGAAAAATGAAAGTTAGTACAACATTTAATATGTAGACGACCCTTATTTGATAATTGTATTCATATTCGGAAGGAAAACACAATTCCTAATCAAACAGTTCCGCCTCTGCGACAATTGGTGATAAAATAGTTTGGGGTAGTACATAATGTTTTCATTATCGTTTGTACAGTAATACAGAAAAAAGCATATCACCCTCTTACCAACTCTGCCGCAAATCATTATATAAAAATGTGGCTGGTTCCAAACGAGTTGTATTGACATTTAATAATTAAAGCTATACTTAAATTATGCTTCAGGTTGGCGTTTACATATTTAAATTAAACAAATATGTATTAAACAAACGTTTGTTTGATTAGGAATTAAACAAACTTTAAACTGTTGAATACTTTTCAGTTTTAGAAAATATAATTTTTTAACCCAATTTTTTTAAACAGAAATTAATTTCTAGGAGCTGCAGTATACGAATACAAATTTACAGCTAATTCCGCCAAACACGTTTTGAGTTATGCTTAAAAATCTTTCCACATTGCAATGTATTTTGCATCCGTTACAAATGATTTTAACATTAGGAATTCTAAACTTTAAAACCTTCATAATTCCTAAACTATTTAGCCGAGAGACTTCAAATTTGGTATCCGAAGATACAATATACCAAACAGTCCGAATATGATATCAAAATTAAGCCATTTTGTAAATGTGTATATATAGACGACCCTAATCATAACTTAAGTCCAGTAATGATTAGTAGAAGTTATTACTAATAAAAAAATTTTTTTTCATGAACAATCAACAAAAAATTGCAAGATGGTAAGTGCTTACTCTTACACGCATCTAGGTGGACCGAAATAAAACTTAAATATTTTTTTTTCATCGTATACCACAGAAAAGTTGCTAATTCGAGAGACCAAAAAAATATAAATAATCTGATATCTATAATAATCTATAGATTTGTATATATACTACATAGGATGCTAAATTTTAGTTCAGTTAGGAAACGCGTAGCACAGTTTAAAATTCTCCGTCTGGAGTTTCTGTCAATAAACGGAAATGTGTCCGCGTACTTTTGTGCTTCCCAGTATAAGATATACAGAATTTATACACACCACGTAATAGACAAAAAGTGAGTTAAAATTAAAATCGCGTTCAGTAACTTAAAACGCACTTCCAGGAATTATTGTTAAAAGACAGTAGAGAATTCTTTTGTGTGTCCCTGTAAATGAACGATGACTGCTATACACACAATATTCTGTAGTAAGCCTCTTGTAATGCACCTTAGTGATATATATAAATTTCAATGCGTTTAAAATTGTGAAACATTATTTAAATAAACCGCAGACGATTTTTCTCCATAGACGTAATGTAACGTAATTCTTTTGACTGTCCCTGTAAAGTAACTATAAGTGCTATGCATACCCTATTCCATATTAAGCTTCTTCTAATGCAACTTAGTGATATATATAAATTTCAATGCGTTTAAAATAGTGAAACATTATTTAAATAAACTGCAAATGATTTTTCCCCATAGACCGCAATGTAACGGAATTCTTTTGAGTGTCCCTGTAAAAAAACTATAAGTGCTGCACACTTTCGTTGAAATAGGGAACATGCTATAGATAACGACAATAACATATAAAAATTACAGAGCAATCGGAGCATATTTACGGGAGTTAGAGCACGGACAGACGGCCAGACAAACCGAAGTCATAAACACTTTTCAACTAGGTTGGAAAGTGTTAAAAATTGGCAAAAATCCATTATGTTAATTATTATGATCCTTAAATTTTATAAGAAGTGAACGATATAGCTCTATTTTGCTGACATCATTTAGAACAATATGAAAAATATCTTGAAGATTAGACAACGCGTTCTGGTCACGCATCGGCAGCGATTTATGCGTGGGTACTCTGTGCCTTATTTTCTCCATTCCCCTATCCGTCTCTTTATTCGACGGACAGTTGACATAATATTATTTGCGCAATGTTGGGATGTTTTGGGGATATACACTGGTGTCCAGAAATTAAGGGGCAGTGATCAATTTCAGACGTTTCGTCGAATATCTACTGAAACTCGTGAGGAAATGCTCGAAATGCCCTTGAATTTTGAGAATGTAAAGAACATGTTTGACTTCATGTTTTTCAGTGAAGATTTTGTCGCGAGGAAAATTAGGGGGGGGGGACAATAATAATTTTAATAATAAAATAATATTTTCGATCACCCAAGTAGCAGAAAATGCTTAAAATGGTCTGTCACTGTAGCAAATGTCTATGTAGGTCCTGTTCAACACTTGTGTGCATTTGTGTAACCACGGTACGTATAATCGTGAAGATGTTAACGTTTCTCTGAAAAATTCAAAAGGGTTTCTTTTTATAGCATGAAGAGTTTTCAGTCGAAACTTCACAAAAAATCGTAGAAGTAGTATACAGTAATAAAAATATTAATATGTTGATTATTTGATGAGATATGGGTATTTGTATGAAATAAATTTTAACTGCGCATGCACGAACTGCAGCAAAATTTTTTGTCATGATTTGATAGTCAATACTATAGAGCAACTCATATAAAAAGATCAAAGAAATATAGTGAAAACTCAAAATGTTACAGCAATAATTGATAAGTTAAGGAGGAAATCCCATAGGATTATATGGGATTTATACTTACATACATTTAATACCATGCACAGCAAATTTCAATAATTTATGAACAATGGTTTAATATTGTTAGAGAAATTGGTGACAGTTTATGTATGATATCTAATATTCTATTGAATATTTATAATTGTTCAAATACAGTACGATAAAATTAACGTAAAATAATTAGCTTACCTTGTTTTTTCAAGACGAAGGGTATTCTTTTGAATTCCAACAAAATAATCTGTAATAACGCACAATGAAAAGAAATAAGCTTCACCGGTTCTAATCCATATTATTTCTTTTTATACATTTGTAAGTGGTTATGCTCAAGGTCCTTTGATTTGATAGAAATAATAGTCTGTTCTTCTTTAAATACACATGGTGCAATACTGAAGAAACGATTGATTTTCATTTTTATCTGTGGATTTTACGAGTGCAATTATCTTTTATAGTTTATTAACGATTAGGAGAATAATTTATTTTCTAATACTTATAACACTCACAGTCAATGGTTAGTGAATTTAAAATTGAAGACGAATATCCTTTTGATGAATATTAAGACACCTACAAGGATTTTAAAACGACCCATCAAGATTCCTTCAAATTGTAGATGAAAGTGAAGATAAAATCTATTGCATTATTTACTGATCGTTATGGTCTTTCTTATCATGCATTTGCCACAATTGAATTAAGTATTTTACAAGATATTCGTCTAAATACCGATTCTGTTTTATCCCATATTATCGACAAGAACAAACAAATGAGGACAAAAGGATCGCTAAGTGACACAGTAGCTTTTGATTTCACTCTCATCTGTCAACGTGCGAGATCTTAAGAACTCACTTTAAAGTCCTTGTCGATGCCTGCATCTTCATCGAAAACATTTTTGACTTTAATTTCGAGTTCTTTAACTGTTCACTGTCAACATTAGGCTTTGAAGTACCATGTGTTGTTAAATTGTTTCGAGTGATTCAGACATTAAAATTTGCCAAGTGGCACAAAATAGTTTAGTTTATTGTGACTTTGTTGTATTAGCTAACGGTAAGAAATATCCACCTTGCCGTACCATTGGCCACCGAAATATTTATCAACGAAGCCCCAGCGGTCTATTCCTACAATGAGCCAACGTTATATTTCTACGAATGCATAACGATGTATTTCCACAAATGTCAAATAGTGTATTCCCACAAAGGTCCAACTTTTTTTTCTACAAAGACCCAACAACAATAAACCAGCAATTATTTGACAAATTTTTATGATACCTTTAACATAGAAAAATGTCCAGGACATGCTGCTTTTTTGCCTTTGAATGTGTCATAACTTAAAATTTTGAGGATAGAATTTAGCAATCCCAAGTGATTTTTTTTCTTAATTGAAAACAAAAATAGGGTAATTAAATGAGATAATAAGTAAGATAATGTGACTGGTGAAATTTTTTATATACTAGTTCACCAGACATATATTCAAACCAATGGAAACAATTGTCTTATTCTCTTTTTAATTAAAAAAAATTCTGGAAGACTACTTATTTCTATCTGAAACTTTTCACGTACTGACACATTCAAAATATGGGAAGCAACATGTCCTGAAAACTTTCCTATTTTAACGGCATCATACGAATTTATAGAGAAATTGCTGGAAAAAATTAAAGCATGACTTACTAATTCTTTGAAATCTTTCAGACGAATCTATACTAATAAAAAAAGTTGTTTGTCTCTGTGTGTGTGTGTGTATCTGTGTGTTTGTTGGCGATGGCTAGCAAAATCTACAGCACCTAGAGATCTGAAAATTTGCGTAAGGATAGTCCAAAGCATGTACTGATGAATCTGAGGCTCAGATTTTTAATATTTAATAATTAGCCGTGATATTAATTAAAAACTCATTAGTCATCGCTTCCAAAATGCCATATTCTTCTGAAAAAGGCGCTGCGATAAATGGGCGTTTCACATTAAAAGTGATTCAATATGTGCACATATTACACAACAGACATATCGCAAACGTAGAATGAAATTGTCAGTAACTCTCTGTAATGTGTCACCGGAAATCGACACACAAGCTTGTCAAATAACCTCTTCGAGCTAGCCGATTGTTAAAGGACTGCTCTGGTAAAAAATGTCCTTTAATGTGCCCCACAAAAAGTAATCGCAGGGAGTGAAGTCGGGTGAATACGGAAGCCAGTACATGCTTTTCCCTTCACTGTCGAATAGTTCACGAAATGACTTTATTGTCGAAGTATTCTTCCAGAAAGTAAAAAAAAGTCTTGTAAACGATGCGGACGAACCCCATCTTGAGTGAACCACGCCGTGCCTGGTCGATCGTGTAACGCTTGTTGAATGGCGTCAAATTGTTTCAAAAGTGCAATATACCGCTCAGTCGTCACCGTTTCTTGCAAGAAAAAGGGCCAATAATGACTTTGCGGCAGATTGCAGCCCAAACTGTAAGTTTTTGGCTATAGAGTGGTCGCGCGTGAGTCAAATGCGGAATTTCTGTACCCCAAAATTGCCCATTGTGTCTGTTAACGACACCATCCAGATAAAAATGGGCCTCATCCGTAAACCATATTCTGCCGACATCGAAACCAAAACAATGAATCTTCTCGAGCATCTCGTTAGCGAAATGCTCTCGTTGAGCTTGAACTGGTATGGCGTTCTGTCATTGAATCTTGTAAGAAAACATCTGTAATGATTTCCACAGGATTTTGTACGTGCTGGATGGCTTGATTCCGTTTTCAGCTGCAAGTCTGCGGACAGATTTATTCGGATTACGCACAATAACTGCAGCAAGTGTCGTTGAATTTTCAGGAGTAACGACGGAGTGGGTCCGACCCACATTTCCGACTAATGCATCGGCCACGTTACCTATCTGTTGAAATAATTTGAAAAACTCACGAATTTTTTTCCCATCTGTGACTTTTGCGACTTGAAATTACGTTTGAAAACTTCGCCTTGTGGCAGTAGGACTCTGATTTAATCGGTGGGACTCCAACACAATAAACACACGTTCCCCCACGGTATACATCACTTTCTGAATTATTTTCGCTATACGCTAATAGCGGTCAGATTTCAATGGCGATATCTTCGACGGCTGTCTTTCTATGCTTCTGAATTCTCTTTAGAAGTATTCTTAACACTCTCAACACCATCTATCGGTTCTATTTTTAACTAAATTTTGAGATTTATGTATAAGATTCTTACGAATTTTTTAATAAACATACCACTGGTTTCATGTTTCTATCTATCACCGTTTCCGGGTTATTGATTTTTAAAGTTACGAGTCCTTTGTTTAACACCCTGTAGTACTTAACAGACAATTAAGTTTGCTTTGGAAAATAAATTATTTCAAAGTGATGGAGAGACAGTTGTCTGAATAAAAATATGGAAGTAGAGTTTTATACGGAACATGAAAGTTATAAAATATAATTTACCTACGTTTTTGAAAATATCATCGCTTAACTTATTTTCTTTTCCTTATCAAATGATTCTAAAAATTAGTAAAATCGTGTAATTAAAATACGGAGATATTAATAAATATTTCATGAAATTGATTGCAGAAAAAGTATTCATTTTAACGTGTAATTTCTCGAGCCAGGCATTCCGTCTCTCATCTGCTTAGGGAGAATGATATAAAACCATCAATTAAAAGATCGAGTAGGATTATTATATGCTCTATAAAATTATTAAAAGTATATAACGTATTGATTTGAAAGTGAGTATATATACATAAAAAATATATAAATTTGAAATTTGAGAAATCATGGAAATCCGATGGTAATTTCTCCAGATATTAATTAATATATCTAAAAAAGAAACATTTTTATCACCCTTGGATGAATAATTCTTTGAAGGCAGTCATATTGAATTTACTTCCACTTAGAAGACCACTTTTTCCGCTTTTCTAGGGGGAAGACTTCTATTTACTTTGATACTGAAGAAGAAAAAAAGACATTGAATGGAAGAAATGTTGTCAAATGATAAATCATAACTTAATATCCATGGATCAGAGATTACATGACATGTAGACAATCAATTTAACTACTAAACGTTGCCAAATAATAAAAACATATCTTAAAATTATTTTATCCACTTAATCAATGATAATTAGCAGTTCGAGACTTTTTCTCTTTTTTTACATGACAGATAGTATTATGATAGAGATTATTAATACAGAAAACTTTATTTAACAGATTATCTGTTATATTTGTAGGGATGGGGAGGAGGCGGTTAAATACTTTTTTATTAAATAACGCATTTATTTTGCTCTGGCGGCGGGTTTTCCCTTAATTGACCTCCTTATATATTTATAAATCCAAATCTATTGCTATGATTTCAACAGAACTAATCTCATTTAACAAATTTAACATTTTTAGCTTCACAAGTATCATTTAATTTTTGCTATATATAGATAATACCACTATTTTCGAATGACATTTTCGTAAAAATTACATTTATGTCCCTAATGAGAGCAGTTGATATAACAGTCAAAGTTAGTGATTTGTTGATGAGCACTTGACCGAGTGCCATTTTTTCCAAACCAGTTTCATTTTGCTAAATTTTCATAACAATCAGCATTAATAGTTTTAGGATGTATTTCTAGAAAGCAGAGTTACCAGTGTTTCCGAATAATAGTCTAAGCAAAATTTTAAATTAAGTTCAGAGCTTAACCAACCGTTTTTTTAAAGATGCATAGTGGTCCTCCTAATTAGTCATTTGCTGAAGGGCATTTGAAAATCTGTTCTCGCCCGGTCCCTTCTTCAAAATATTTTCTCTATGTCCCGTCTCCATAACTCAGCAACTATCTTTCCGGTTTCAACGCAACGGATTTCAAACATTACATTTAACTTAATAATCAACTTCTATAACATTAAACTAAACTTATGAGTAGCGGTTACTACTATTTCCGAATAATAGTCATAGCCAAATTTCAATTTAAATTCCTAGCTTAATCAAATGAATCAAATTGTAAATATGCATAATGGCACTCTTAATTAGTCATTTGCTGAAGGGCACTGGAACCTCCCCACCCACTGCACTTCTTGCAAGCTCCTTTTTCTGTAACTGTGTCTTATTTCAATAACTCAGGTAATAATGTTCCGATCTTCTCCAAACCGCTTTCATTTTGCTGCGTGTGTGCAGCACGCCTACTATATGGTGCCAACAATTTCCTAAATGAAAATAAAAATCTGTTTGCCAGAATATGAATATGCTTTCGGAATAAAATTTCCAGTTGCATTTTATAAATATACAGTAGATGGTGACTCGTTAAAATTCTTACAATACGATTTTCTTAAGAAAAAAATCTTATTTTTTAAAGGTTTATCAAAATATACCGGATTAAAAATTTAGTTAACAAATAACTACCAATATAAAATATTATTCACACTAAATGCACATATTGTATTAAATGCACACATATTTTCCATAATAGAATGACATTTTTCAGGACAATGAACATTTAAAATTATAATCTGAAAGAATAATACTAAAGTAAATCCACATATCAAAACCGTTATTAAATTTTAAAATCCATTCAATATTGAATCTCGAGGTAGCAATAATTCGAACAACACAGAGCCTTGAATCCTGGATATACAATGGCAGAGCAGGCATGCCATTTCGGGGAGGACACAACAATTTCTGAAAAATGATCAGCTTTTATAAGAAAATCGAGAACGTTGTTCGGTTCTTTAACTCGAATAACTAAGTATGAAAATTGCCTCACGTGAAAGACAATTTTTTTTTATCGTGATTCATGTTTGAAATTTCCAAATTTGTATTTTGAGCAATAGTAAAAGAGCCAATAGTGAATTCATTTTAACACGTAGTTGGAAAGTGTTTATTACTTCGGTTTGTCTGGCCATCTGGCCATGCTCTCACTCACGATACTCAGATTGCCCTCAGATTACGATACTCAGATTGCCCTGGAATTGATATATGTTATTGATTTTTATTATAGCACGAACACTGTTGAAAATAAAGTGTGTAGCATTTATAGTTTGTTTACAGGGACAGTAAAAAATATTCCATTACATTACGGTCAATGGAAAAAATCGTTTCAAGTGCATTTTGATGATGATACACTATTTTAAAATTAATCAAATTTATATGCATTTATGAAGTGCAGTAAAGCATGTTTTCTGTATAAAATTGGGTGCAAATAATTTATTATTCATTTGGAGAGTCACACAAAAAATTCTGTTACATAATGATCTACGGGGGAAAATCGTTTGCTGTATATTTTAATATTGTTACACAATTTAAAAAACCATGGAATTTATATGCATTTTGTTAGGGTACACTATAAGTTTCTTACTAAAAAGTAGGATGTGTTTGCACTTATCGTTCATATACAGGGACATAACAATGAATTCGGTTACAGTCCTGCCTATGACCAATAATTGCTGGAATTACGTTTTCAATTTTAACAAAATTTTTGCCTAGTACGTGGTGTGTATAAATTATGTGGATGGTAAAGCCACAGGGGAATTCTTACGAATAAAAAAGAATTCGTAAGTATTACTGACTATTAACGTGAATTGCTTAAGTTATAGTTTTTAATCTTGTTATGGATTTCCCTGCTGAGCTATATCTACTATACTAATAGAAGTATATTGAATATAAATACATTTTTATGCAGGGTTACGCAAACAACAAGATACTTTGCAGTGCATGGTTGATAATAGCAGGAATTGCATTTTAAGTTGTTGCGTCATCTCCCACCCGCTCTTTTGTGTGTGCGCCCTGTCGTGGCGACACTAAGCAGCATTCATTCAGACAGAGCATTCTCGAAGTATGTAAACATAAATCATCGCTCCTGCCAGAGGAGAAACAATAAAATATCTAATTCATAAGTGTCCGTCGAATAAATTCATATTAACATATCCTCTCCAATGGTCGTGGTGATCCGGAGACCTGACTAGTAATACTATGGATAAAATATATACGTTAAAAGAATTCACGAGAGCACATTAAATCAAAACTAACGAACATTTCTAAGTTCAAAGACGACTGCGTACAGTCTGATGATGAAAAATCGGGTATTATAAAAATCAAGGAATAATTAGCTCCATTACGAGAGCTAAAAACAAATATAAGCAGTTTTGCTCAGAAATATTTCAAAGTCAATGAAGGAACAGATGAAGAAACAACAAAGAATGATAATTTAATGTGGGAGATTGAAGATCAGCGGGATGGATTGAAAGTAAGTTTGAAATCCTTTCTCTCTAAATTTAATTTTAAAATTCATATTGATAAAGACATTGACATCAGTGTAAAGCAAAATAACAATGCTACGAACACGTTACCAAAGCTTCCTGAAATTCCTTTGCCAATTTTTAGCGGCAAAATTGAAGAATTTTCAGAATTCAAAAAACAATTCATCAGTTTAATTGCAACAAAATGAAAATTTAACTAATGATCAAAAATTGTTTTATTTGCGCGGATCACTTCGTTCAGAAGCCAGATTGATAGAAACAAGTGAGGATACTTTTGAATCATTATTTAAAGCTCTTGAAGAACGATTTTAAAATAAACGCGCTGTAATTGACCTTTATATCCAATTTTGAAAATTGAAAAATTAAATTTCGAGTCAGCTAAAGGCCTCAGAGGTATTACTGACACTGTTAATAAAGGAAAGTACTAGGATTAAAATGCGATAAGCTTTTCAATGCTATATTAGGAAATACATTGCTAGAAAAATTACATAAAGAATCGAGAAAGTCACGTGAATTATCTTTAAAATCTAAAGAATCTAAAGAACTTTGAATAATCTTATAGAATTTTTGGAATGACGATCTATTATCTTAGATCAATTAAATAAAATCTTATTTAATGAAACACAAAGAGGAAATCAAATTATAACAAATCGAGAAAACAGTATTTTAATCGAGTCTAATAATGGTGTAAACATTATGTTCTTCTATGTGATGAAGCATTTCATCCCTTATTCAAATGACAGAAGTTCTTCACTGTGAGTGTCGATAAAATAATTGAAGTTGTAAATGTAAACAATTTATGTTTTAACTGCTTGAAATTTCATTCTACTCCTTGCAAATCCACTTTTAAATGCAAGTCGTGCAATGAATTTCGTAATAGCTTAATTCATTTTACGGCTTCGAAAAGTAAAATCGAAAGTTCTAATTTTGAGACGAAAGGGGAAACGGCGCCAATTCATATTGCGCAATCGGTTTATCAAACTTAAGCGGGCGTGAGTGCTACAGCACTTGCAAGTAATTTAAAGGAAAAAAATTGACTGTCTGCATCATTGCTTTGTACGGTAAGTTTATGTATCGAAAATTCGTTTGGAACCCGTGTGAGGTAAAGGCAATTTTAGATTATGGGTGCAGCGTGAATCTCATAAATGCAGAAACAGCAAATGCTCGGAGAAACAGCTCGGTTTAAAAAAGGAACGAATTAATGCTCAAGAATCAAGTAATTATTGTGAAAAGCACTTCATTAAAAATAAAATTACAACAACAATTTCGACTGAGAAGGCACATTTTTCGGAAACGATTCTTTTTAATATTGCCAGATATAATTGATCAAACCCCTAATGATCAGGTGGATGTGTCACAAATAAAAATCTCTCAAGAAAAAAAGTTTGCAGATTCGACATTTAACATTCCTAGTAAAATAAATGTATTAATTTGGTGCGAACTATTTTTCCAATTATTAAATCATGAAATATTTAAATCGTTTGATGGGAATTTACTATTTCAAAACAGTGTGTTTGGTTATTTAGTTAAGGGAACTATTAAAAATGCATTTTTTTACTGGATTTATTTTGGAGCGATATGATTTTGACGCTGTAAGAAATGTCTCGAATGTGGGATCCTTGCATGGATACAAATTTATTGAAGATTCAAAATATTTCAAACCTGTGAAATTTCAGCATTCTAATAAACATTCTACCTCTGTCTCAAGTAATGCTACAATCATATGATATTCAAGCAAGTACTAATTCACGAAATATCATGCGTCTAAATACGGCATCAGTGCAAAAAGTTGCTGAAACTATTCAGCTTAGTCAAGATGTTAATAACACATATTCTACAACGTTATTCAGGTCTGTGTATAAGTTCCGGATAAGTGAATACTGTAAGACAGTGCCAGCAGTGTCATCTCTTTTGAATTGTGATCCAAATGATCTAAGGAAATATCTACAGTTCTTAAAACATCTTCCTGATGTTAATGATGTTAAGGTACCAAATTTCGGTTTAATTTCTAAGTGCATTATAATTGATTTCCACAAATTTAGTGATGCAACTAAACATGCCTACTGTACAGCAACATATTTGTGTTCCACAAAGTGTAACAGGCATATCAACTCAAGTAAATTAAGTGTTTTCCCTATAAAGGCATTGGCAATACCTAATGTAAAATCATCTACATTCTTGTTATTGAGCCTAGTGTCAAAAGTAGTTTGTGCTCTACTTGTGCAGCTTGACATGTGTACTTATGCTGTTATGTGATTGTTGTGAAATGGGTAAAAATTCCTCCAGACAAACTAGAATATTTCTTTGCATATAAAGCTACCCAAATCAATCATCGGTCATCAAAGTATAATCATTTTATGATACCAACAAATCTTCAACACACAAGAGCACTAATTATACAGTGACTGATAATAATCTGTGACTCAATTAAAAACAATTCCTATTACCAATTCAGTGATAGCTGATTTTATGAATAATTTTATTCTTAATATATAGCAGTGGTTCCCAAACTTTTGGGCTTGCGGAGCCCTTTTTTGGAAGAATTTCTAAGGCGGAGCCCCTTAATCCCACGGTACTCTGTGATTTACAATTGATGTTTTTTATGCCTATGGAGCAGAGAAAGACCTGCTGGATAAGAGTCCGAACCAGTAGTTTCTAACATGGGGCCAAGGTTCTCAGTTTGGCCCTTTTCTTGATACAGACATTCTGAATTCATACTAGAAATTTTGAAAATCAAATTTTCTATTATTTAACCCCTTACCAGTTTTATTTGCTAGTACATAACCCCTTAACAGTTTTATTTACTAGTACTATTTTTGGACATAATAAATTAAAAATAAGGACTAAAAACCACTTTTTTGTATTAAAATATCTGCCTTGTATAATCGAGATATGTCTACCAAATACAGGAAAAATTATAGTTAAAAATTTGTGGTTTCTGAAATCTTTTAGTAACGAAGAAAACAAACTCTTCTTACCCGAGCGACGTTTCAGCAATACTGTTAAGGGGTTAATGACATACATTTTTAAAATGAAAAATATTCTTTTGGGATTTCCAGTATGAACTCGGAATTAAAGATCAAAATCGTATGTACATTTGGGTAATTATATAGTACTTTTAATTGGGCCATGCATTGCATTGGGGATTACGTGAAACTATTAATATTTATGGAGCAAACCACACACATACAGGAAAAAGGTAAGTTGTACAGTTTTCATTTACAAAAAGAGAGACTTCTGTATAATACCAATAGGCTACTCGTGAAAAGAAAGAAAATTCGTCGGCACAGTCGATCATGCGCATACCTGCCAACTTTCAACTAAACTTCTGTACAATGTAAGTTAATTTGATCCTAGTTGAAGACGTTTCTAACCAGAAAATATACCTGAAAATATAATATATATTTAGTTTTACGTTCTTACGTGGAACGTATTTGAATACATTTCTTAAAAAAATTCTGGTTTGAAACGTGTTTAACCTCGATTAAAATAACCTACATTGTACGGAAGTTTCGTGCGAGGTTGGCTAGTATTCCCATGAGTAATTATATAACACGTTTTCGCTAGTCCCGCCAACCCGTAATAGAATCATGCGATTACGGATTCTTTTTTCGTTCTTCTTTACGGTTCTAGTACTTCTAAACGTGCAACGAAAACGAATCGCCTCTGAACTTCTTCTTTTAAACCATTTTTTTTTAAAATACATTTAGAAACAGAACTTTGTTTTAGTTTTTGAGTGGGCGGGGCAAAATCTATAACCTATATTGATAGGTGCAGCATCGTTCACTTTTTTGGATGTTTTATTTAAAGTAAATAGCTATTGATTGTAGTTTTGAAAGAAACTTTCTTTCACCATTGTTTTTGCCTCAAAATAGATATACGGTTAAAAACTACACATGTTAAAAGAACTACAACTAGTAAAAAAACTTTAAAAACAAAACGGTATATATGGGTGGAGTTAAATTTATATCAGGGCGGGTACTCATTGACGAAAAGTCTAAGCAAGGGGTGGAGCCGAGCAAAAGTTTAGATTGTTAGTGTGATGACAAATGTAAAGAACCAACCCAACAAACACGTCATATGTGGCCGCTTGTTGTAAACATTATGGCCAAATATTTTTGCGGCAATTTGTATCCGCCGCTACATCCGGTAGCAGTCGACTAACGGATAACGGGCGGAGAAAACTACTGCATTTTCCACGCTCAGTAGCCACTAAAGTTAAAGTTCTGGCAAGTATGTAAAAGCCTGTCATAACCTAGGAAACAGAAGGCCAGTATAGTCTACTTGATATTATGTTGATTATAAGATATAGAGAAATTATTTTTCTTCAATTTTTCAGCATAATTTTTGTTATTTAAAATTTGTTTTTCTATGAAAGCATATTAAGTAAGATGCGAGTAAGTTAAATTTCCAGCCAGCATATAAAAGTCTTTCATAATCTAGAAAGTAGAAGGCCAGTGCTAAGTAGTTGATATTTTGATTATAGGAGATAAAAAAAATATTTTTTCAAAATAATTTTCACTGTTTAAAGAATATTGTTTAATTAGATGAAAGTATTAAAATAATAATAATAATAATAATAACAATAATAATAATAATAACAATAATAATAATAATAATTTCGATTTTATGCACTAAAATATATATTTGAAAATTTTTCTTTCTCTTTGCCTTTACCTATTTTTGTAAATTACAAATAAAATGAACTTGTTTGCAAAGTATTTCTCAGGCGGTTCTCAAATTCCCTGCTCAACAAACGCGAAACTTCCTGACACTCCTCTGATTCATTTTTAAACGTAAAGTCATAAAATTAACAGGGGTCACTGTTGAAGTGATTTGGAATCAAATGGAGTTTTTCATTTTTGATAAATAATTGATTGCGTTATAAGCGATTTTTGTAACGTGACAACAGATTTTTCTCTTTTCCCACACTGTCGCGCCGGAAATTTGGTTCAAAACGTCACATTTGACAATATTTTCTGACAGATCTTTCGTCATTACTAAAAAATCGAAAACTCTGTTCGATTACATAGTTTCTGAATAAGAACACCTGCCAATTTCAGTCATTTTCGAACAAAACTGAATTCAGAAATGTGTCAGAAACTAGTTGATTTCGATTTGAGAACAACTTAATACATTGAATTTTCTTATGAACACACTGGAATAAAAATGAATATCCTTAAAATTTTAAACAAATTCAGACCTAAACAAGATACTACTAATATATAATTCACTTTTACAATTCGGTGTTGTAACTAATTTTTAATATCGTATGAAATTTGTTTAAAAAAGTTTTTTTTTTTTTCCAGATGTTCAAAATTAAATATTATTTTAAAGAAAAATTATGTATATAATTGAAAGCAAGACAAAAAGACAAAGTGATTTATTTTATAAGGCATCGCTTTATAAAATACATTAAAATATTTTGTCCCTCTCCCCCCCCCCCCCCCCCCCTCCTCTTGAAAAAGGCTTCGATGTATTGGTAAATTAGAGTTTCGGTTGAAGGACGCATTGGAAGGGACACGGGGGATCAAGGTCAAGATAGGGGAGATTGAAAATTCTCGGAAGACACACGCCCGAGGCTCAAATCTGGCTTTTTCTGACTAGTCATTCTCATTTAGTTAGAGTGAGCGCTTAAGAGATGTGCCTGTTTATATCTTGTATGAGAGAAGCGAACCAGTAATTTCTTAAACATTGGTAAGGTTTTATCAGTTTGTCTATTCATTAAATATATATGTTGTGATAATCTTTTTTTGCATCATTTGATTCACGATAGAATTATTTTTTATGAAACTGCACGAAATTTTTAACGTGCTTTTCTTTTCAAAATGTAGAATGATATTTATTTTACAATTGCTTATTTCATGAGATTCACAGATACTGTACTTTATTGCTTAAGGACGTTCTCAAACCCTGACCCATTTCTCAATTAATTTTTGTTTAGAAACACATAAAACGTGCAGGTATTGTCATTCAGAAACTATGTAATTGAAAGACGTTTTTCATTTTTTGTTAAAGGCAAAAGATATTTCGTAAAATACTGTCAAAGTCGGCATTTTGAACCGAATACCCAAAGCGGCTGCTTGAGAAAGGGAATAAAATTGTCGTCAAGAATCCTTATAATTCGATAAGCATTTTATTTATCAGAAAATGGAAAACTCATTTCGATTTCAAATCAGTCTGTTTAGTCAGGCACACCAATTTTATTCCTTTACGTTTTAAGATGTGTCAGAAAGTTCCGTGTTGTCGAGCAGGCAATTTGAAAACCACTTTAAAATAGAAAATATTAAGATTTAATTTTCTGTCCAAATTTTTTATTTAACGTTTTTTAAATCTATTAAATAATATTTTCCGATAATGCATGTGATTTAAAAATAATCTATAATAATAAACTATAAAAATAATATATAAAAATAAACTATAATAATAAACTACAATATATAATAAACTGTAATTTATTTAAAATAATAATTTTAGCATTATAATAATTTTTAAAGAAGTTTTTTCCTCTCTTTTTCTGAGTATGGAAAATAATTGTTCTCAAAGAAAAATGTTAATTTTAATAAAATTTTGAAAACTAGAATAAGAAAAAAACATTAAAAATTTCATGACAATTTCAAATTACTGAATTTTTATGTGAAAAGGTTAGAATATTATTATTATTTTAATATTTGGCTATTAAAATTTAAAAGATAAATAATCATAAAAAACTGGTCATTCATGGACTATATAAAATAAAAATGTATTGCAATTTTCTTTTATTTATTTATTTTATTACTTGGGTGAAAATTAATATTCATAAAATTAAAATTATGCAAATTTTTTTTTTTTGGATTATCAATAATGATTTGATGAATAGACATCTTATACTGGTAACATACTTAACAATAATTTATTTTAAAACCATTGTGAAACAAAAGAAAGAAAACAACTAACATTAGACATACATACACATAAAAAATTATTAAAGCAGCAATTCAAATTTTATTCTGTTAAAAAAATGCGTTTTAGAAATTTATTTAAATTATAAAGTGTTTTTGCGTGAAAATAAGTGCTAATTAATAATCATTTAGGTACACTTTTCCAGAAAACTATAAGTTCAAATTACCTTTTTTTTTTTTAAACACATATACTTGACATAGTGAATTAATTAGTTTTTTTTAATCATATACTTTTAAAATTTATATGAAATATGATTATTTAAAAATGGTATTGGATATAAATTTTAAATATATATAATTGAAAAAATAAACAAATTAATTCACTATTTCAAACATTGTGTTTCTCAAATTTTTGAAAAAAAAATCAAGGTAATTGAATTTATAATTTTCTTGAAAAGTGTACATAAATGATTATTAGTACTTTATTTCACGCAAAAACACTTTATCATTTAAATAAACACCTAAAAAATACTTTCTTTTATAGAATAAATTTGGATTTATGCCTAAATAATCTTTATTGGGCGACAGTGGCTGGGTTTTGGCTAGCTTACATTTATAATACCCATAAAAGGTATTTTTGTGGGCAGGTTTGGGCAGGATTTAATTCTTGAAAACCACAAATGGCGTTGCTACGGCAAGTTTCTGGCTAGCTTTTATTCATTATGATTTTTTAATGGCCTAGCTATGGCTAGTTTCCATTAATAATTGCCATTTAAAGTATAATTGTGGCCAGTTTTAGGCAATCTATCATGTATGATTAACCGTTAGTGGCCTAATTATGGAGATCTTATTGTATTTCTGGCCAATTCTGTTGCGTACTTATTGTGGCCGGCGTGACAGTTTTTTTAAGTTGCCATTAGGGCCAATGATAGCCGCCCTCCATCTGACAGTTTGGGCCAAAGCTAATGTAGCCATCAGTGGCCCGCAAGTTCTGTGTTCGTTGGGAATATAAATATTTTTTAATTCCTACAGACTTATTTCTGATAGGAAAAATGTGGCATCATAACATAAGAATCTTAGCCAATGCCTAGAAAAATTAAAACAAAATTTTAAAAAAAGGTTGTTAAATGATACAAGATGTTAAAAAAATGCGTTTTCAGCAACATACATTGCTTTAAAAATTAAGTACAATTATGCAAAACACGATAGAAAATTTAAATAATTAAGAATTAATAAAAATAAGATAAACAGATTAAAGGAATTAAAGTTATAAAAATAAAAAATAAAACTATATACACAACGTATACAAATATTAAATGAATCTAATCAGGGGTTTATTAAATAATACAAGATGTTACAAAAAAGAGGCGTTTTAATCGACAAACATTGTTTTACTATGCAAAACAGTATAGAAAATTTAAATATACAAATAACATAAACAGATTAAGGAAATTAAAGTTATAAAAAAAAAGAAGTATATATACATAATATACACAAATGCAAAATGAATCTAATGAGGGGCTTTAAATTATACAAGATGTTCTAAAAAAGATGTTTTAAGCGACAAACATTTTTTTTAATATGAAAAACAGTATAGAAAATTTAAATAACTAAAAATTAATACAAATAACATAAACAGCGCCTCTCCTCTTTCGATTCACGTTGTGCATTCGGTTTAGAATACTATTTCTTGTAGTTCATTTTGAATCGAACTTTTAAAACACATTAAATACATAATCATAAAATAAATTAGTTGAAACCAAAAATATTATACAGAAAATACATACATGTATAATGCGAATTTTTATATGATTTCATAAAAAATATATTATAGTATTTTTCAATCTAGTGATAGATGTTAGTTATTTTTGACACACACACACAAAAATTCTACATACTTTCGAAAAATTTTCCCTTGCAATATGATAATTTATTTCATGTTTTATTTATTTTTCTGGAACGCCGCGGAGCTCCTGAAAAGTTTAGGCGGAGCCCCTAGGGCTCCGCGGAGCACACTTTGGGAACCTCTGATATATAGTGATGGTTATTAATCTTTCTTATGTTTTGAGTTTCAGTGTGAATTAAGAAGAATAGTACTAAAAAGAATAGTGAACACAATCAATAAGGATAGAGAAGCAACAGGAAACAAAATATTTTATTGTGTTTCATACATTTTCCATTTTACACACGACGACACTTTACATGCGGTAGATGGTGGATAGTAGTGAACAATAAAATGTTTTACTTTCTGTTGCTTCTCTGTCCTTTATGGGTTGTTTTCAATTTTCTTCTTAGTCTGTCTAGCGCCGGCGATTTTCGTGCTGCAGGTACCGTTCCAACGCTTTTTATGGTTTTTCACTACGAAGATCACGTTCCAATAACAAAAAGGAGGTGTTGCCATTTGAAATTTTCAAAATTTTGTCACTGTAACCGTAACTGTTAGAAATTTACTGTTTTTTTCACGTGATTCTTGAGCGCATACCTCAAAATACTTTAGGCCAGAATTTCACTCGGTTTCTGTGAACGGTATGACAGTTACGGGCTCATATATCGGGATAGTTTTTATATAATCACCCTGTATATATATTTTAGTGTTTTGTATAATATTAATTTGTGACTATATTTAATTAATAAGCAAAGTTCTGGTGTCTTGAAATTAACATTTAAAGGGAAAGGGGTATGTTGCGTCATCTCCCACCCCCTCTTTTGTATGTGCGCCCTCTTGTGGCTACAGTAAGCAGCATTCATTCACTCAGAGGCATGCTCCAAGTATATAAATATAAATCATCGCTCCCGCCAGCGGTGAAACAATAAAATATCTAATTCATTTATAAAAAGTGTCCGTCGAATAAATTCTTATTAACATATCCTCATCAGTTGCATTATTCCTTTTTTTTTTGTCTGAATTAAATTTTAGTTTAAAATATGTGGTGTGTACAAAAGTCTTAGATAATATAGCGAGCTGTATATAATTCGAATGACGAAAATTGTTAAAAGAGAATTTTCTAACTGAATTAAATTTTAGCACGCTATGTAGTATATCCCTCTAAGCGTGTGGAACGTAATATTCCGTTCACTAAGCTCCAGGTTTCACTGCAATATATGCAATGTTTAAGATAATATAATTCTATAGATTTAATGAATTTTCACAACATTGAAGAATTATTAATACTCTCAAGGGTTACATTCATATTTGTAATTAAGTTTTATTTATAATGCTCTAAGAATTATATTTTTTTAGCAATTAAAACAAAATGCAGAGAACAACATTACAATTTTACCCTTTTTCAAAACGCTCAGAGGGATATATGCCAATCTATTGCAAGCACAAATATACAAAGTAAACTATAGCAACCTAATATATATAGCAAACCAATCTATAGCCGATACAATATCTACAGAAAATAACTAGACTACTTTCTTTAACTACGAAAGGTAATCGCTAAAACTGAATTTTTAAATGGTTTATATGTTTCATATCTGTTTAATTACATATATCTAAATCATCTTATTTAGCGATGAAGTTTCGTTACATTTTTCTACTTGTGTTGGAAAGTTTTTTGTAATCTATGCTTGACGCATGTTTTTTCGTTCTTATTAATTTTTTTTATTGCACTTATTACTTTTATTGTACAAGCAAAAAAAAAAACATTTTCCGTTTTAATATCAAAACAGTTTTTTTCCTCACCAACTGAACATGTCCATTCCAGCCTATATTTTTCAGAAGCTAATTTTATTTTGTTAATTTTATCAATCAAATTTCTAATATTCTTACAATCACATATTAAGGATTTCGCACATGTTTTCCGAGTGGCATTTCATAATCTTCTTAGAAATTTCTTCATAGCTGTAGCTTAATGATGAAATTTGATTAGCAGAGATAAAGCGAATTTTCCTTCATTACGATAAATTCTGAAATTAGCTTTTTAATTAACTGCACAAAAGATTTGAAGAAATCTCGCTGTTTCATGCCATACATATTTATACCGAATTCTTTTTCATATGCTTAAGTATAATATGTGATTAAGCATTTCTTTTAGTTGCACAGTTTAATTTATATATATTTTGATGCTGATAATCGAGAACGATATTTTTAATTAATTTGTTTTTGTTTTATAAACACACTTTATATTTTCTTTCTTGCAAATGAAAATCAACTAATCAGCGAGCTGTATGCTTCTCCAAAATATTAATTTGTTAAAGGCTGTTGTTAATTTTTTTTTTTTACATTTTTTGGGTTAATCTCAATAATAATTTTTTTCATGCCTTTAAAAAAGTTTAGATATATTTTACATTAATTTATGTACGTGTGTAGATGCATATTAATGATTTGTAAAGCATAACAATATTTTCCTAAGCAAATATTTATGTAGAAAGTTTTAATGGTTAATACAGGAATCCTAGGTTGGGCTCAATTTTTATATTATTAAAGAGCTTCCCCCACAAGGACATAAAAGAGTGTAAATTGCTCCGGTTGTTTGTGCGTCTTTAAACATTATTTTATTTTCCTGCGTAAAATAAAAATTAACCAATGAATGAATTTTATGTTTCTCCAAAATATTCATTTATTAAAGACTATTGTTATCTTCATTGGTATTTTTTAATTAATCTGAGTTATTAATCGGAAAGAAATTTTATTTATGCCTCATAAAGTTTTCATATATTATATTTTATAGCAATTTTCGTACGTGAGTACATACAAATTCGTGATTTGTGAAACATAACAGTATTTTATTAGGCAAACGTGTTATGAATATAAATTTTAATCCACTCTCTGATGATGGTAAGAAGACATACTCTTTTCTTAAGAATATTTTTTTCTTTTATGAAAATAAATGTGTGGGTCGACAAAAATATTTTTGTTAAAACTGTAAAATTTGTTTTAACTAAATGAATATTTTTGGTTACCAGAAATTGAGAAATTATAGTTTTTGGCTGTTTGCGAAAACTTAAATGTGCCTGTACATGGTACGTTCTTTAAATCTTTCATAAATAATTAAGATTGGAGTTTCTATTAACTTTTATTTACCTTAAAAATATTATACCGAATTTATAATAAATAATTTTAATAATAAAATAATTTTATAATAATAAAATAAATTTATAATAAAATAATTCATGGTATTCATATTTTCATATTTGTGTTTTATCAACATCTAAACATTTATGGTACCTACTGAAGGTGGTTGTGCGTTGTCGCACCGTTTTAAAATTCTTAAACTTATACTGCTAATTATATTCCTACATTTTTCGCAACAGTATAACCTCTTTATTATAAAATGTTAGCACGAAGTAAAATTTACAATTAACTGTCATTGTAGCATGGAATGAGTTAATGTGTAAAAGACGAAACAGGGTCTAACTCAAATTTTACATCATAAAAGATCTTTATAAGGCCATAAAAGAAATTACCTTATATAAAAATTATTATTTTTCATGTAAAACATCGTTCATTTTACAAAAGCACACAGTACAATAATTCTAACAAACAAAAATTATAAAGTGCATCTAATTTGTTAGTAGCCTTCTTGTGTTAATCTCATCTATTATATGTATATGATGTTTATACAGGCTTCCATTAAACATTTCATACATGATATTTCAAATTAATTTCCGATTTCTGCTCATTCTTTGCACAATAGAAACAAATAAAAACAGCCATTTATTATAGGTCATTCTTGTATATATATATTTTGTTTAAAATGAAATAAGGGGATTAACTTAGTCTGGATTAATTTTAACACAATTATTCAAATTGGCAAAGAAATCATACGATTTTCCAAATGGACGAAAGCCGTCCGGGCCAGGATACGAACCTGGGATCTCTTGGTCGAATCCTGGCCCGGACATTTTTCGTCCAGTTGGAAAATTACAACTCGTATGATTTCTTTGCCAATTTGAATAATTGTGTTAAAATTAATCCAGTGTAATCTCGTATCCAGCGTTTACTGGAGTTCCATTACCTGCGATCTATTCTGTTGAGCTGATTAAAATATCAGACCAGATGCTATGATCAATAAGGTTAACTGGATGAATTATGCCCTCCAGATTCGACCTGGATAGCTCAGTAGGTAGAGCGTGGCAGCTTCAGCCAAGAGATCCCAGGTTCGAATCCTGGCCCGGACATTTTTCGTCCAGTTGGAAAATTACAACTCGTATGATTAACTTAGTATTCAAACTATAGACGAAACTTTTAAGATCTTAAAAATCCTCATAACATTATATAAAATAGTTTTAGAAAGTCGATGCCAAATATTACTTAACCCGTAAGGCATGGTGACATCACGGCGACGTCACTGTGAAGTCACACTGTGACTTTGTGACAGTCATCGTAACGTCAAGTGACGTCGATGTGAAGTCACTGTGACGTAAATGCGAGGTCGTTATGGCCGTTTTCAAGGCTTTCTGTGACCTCACAATGTGACTACTTTGTGAAGTCACCGTGCGACTTCAATGTGAAAAATGTGACGAATCTGCATCGGATAGGGTGACCAGATTTTACCAGAATCCTATACGGATTGTTCGGATCAAAATTTTTTTATGGTTCAAGTTTGTGACGTTTGTGACGACACTGCACCGGGTCGGGTAACCAGATTTTACCCGAATACAATCCAGAAACTTCGGATCGATCTTTTTGGATTTGTTTGGCTACAGAATAGATTTGGATTAGTTGTCGTGTGACCTGATTTTCGTGAACCCGATCTGACCCGAGTCGGATATAATGTTTTTACTGTATGTCTTGTTCAGAATAGAATCTTGCATACGACCAAGTAACCAGATTTTATCAGAAATTGTGTTACGATACAATTTCTGATGTCGGCTCGGATCTAGAGTCATGCACGAATCCGGTTATATACTTCTTGAACATTATTGAATGTCTACTTGAATATGAATTATGGTTGACTGAAACTATATTTACATTCAACCCGTAATCTTATCCTAACCCAACAACAACAACAACAAAAATTCTGTAGGCCCACAACCCGACCGAACCTGATAAATGATTTCGCATAGATTCGGATAACAAGATTTCACCAAATACGGATAAGATCGACGATAAGGATTGGATCGGCAATCTTTTTTTTTATGCAACTCGTATTCAAATTAAAACTTTGCATCTGATTGGGAAACCGGCTAATGTAGCTGTTAAACAAGAAAATTATGAATGTAAAAAACGCATACTAATATAAAAATAATAGATGAATCTATTAAAAATTATAATAAAATTAAATATTTTAATAATATGAAATTCTATTGTGCAAATAACCACTTTTAAAAATAACTTCGACTTCCATTTGTTTTATGTAACCACCAAAAATGTTGACAATAATTAAAACTATGCTATTTTGCTTTTAAGTATTGAAGTTTTTAAGTGTGTATACTTTGCCATATTTCCCCTCGTTCAGTATCACGAAACTTTCTGACACATTTATGAACAAATTTTTAAACGCTTGGCACTTGCATGCCTGATTATTAAAGCGATTTGGAATGAATAGCGTTTTCCATTTTTAGATAAATGAAATGCTTAAGAGCAATTTTGGTCACGTTTTTTCCGTTTCTGACGCTGCGCGTCGGAAATTCGGTTCAAAACACCGACTTTGATAGTGTTTTCTGAAACATCTTTTGTCAAAAATGGAAAATGCCATTCTATTACATATATTCTGAATAAGAACACCTGCCAATTTCATGTGTTTCCGAATAAAAATGAATTCAGAAATTAGTTATTTTGGATTTGATTACAAATTTAATGAAAATAAAAGTATAGATTTTTAAATAAGCATTGTGAAAAATTTATATTAGGAATCCATTTAAATAATAGATCTACCTATTGTGCGATAGTATTAAATAATAAACATTGTATCAAGCAATAAAAAAATTTTCGAAGCAAATGAAATTTAAAACTTAGGATCATAAACGCAAAGAAAAAAAAATATTTTTTTTCTTTACAAATTATTTTATTTATAGTTTTTGATAGAATACTAAATGCAGAGCTTAAATATCAATTTTTACTATAGAAAAAATTCGATAACATAACTGGAAAAATTACCTTAACTGAATAGCTGTTTTATTGTTTCATCAATATTCATTATTTTTGTGCACCTAATATTGACATATCTTGACAACTAAATTTGTAATGAGTTAAATTGTCGCAATTATTTCAAATATACCAGAAAATTATTTCTCAAAACCTCCACTAGCTAAGAAATTTTCAAATTGTAAATCAAATATTAATAGTTTTAAAAATTGCAATGTTTTTAATTACAATGAATAACTATGAAAATTGAACTCAGAAACGCAAAATATAAATACATTCCTCGTTATAAATAACACTTTACATTTAGAATATATATTGTTAGTAAATACTTTAAGCTTTTTTCCAAACTCTCTATTTAAAACGATTTAAAACATTAAAGATAAAATTTTATACAAGTGATTAAAAAAAAAAAAAAGATTTAAACATCTTAACATTTAAATAATGCACTATTAATGTACCATTACTAAATATGCACTATTAACAAAACTGCGAAGACTTTAAAAGTTACCTGCTAATCTATAAGTAAAACCACCAGTTCTAGGGTTTAAGTTTTAATGGTCGTTGACTGCTTCCTTCTCATTCAAAAATGAGACTCAAATCCACTGCTTTAATTTTCAAAGTGTCCAGCTTAGGTGTGTTCATAGATCTGAGATATCAAATATCATTTTGATATTTGACAGAATAACTTAATAACAGCAGACCTTAATAACGCACCCAGCTAGACATAAGGATAGGTTAAAATGGATGATTCACTTTAAAACGTTAATTTACTTTCACGGTATAAATTCCACAATATACTTCCACAAACTTAAAAGAACACCACACACTCTAATCCGCCGATGAAAATAATCGTCTGTCCTCAACATCTGCGATCATGATCTGCGCAGTAATGTTTACCACAAAGTAACATCTAGCAAGTGTTTCCAGAAAAAGAATAGAAAGAAAACAGTTAAATAAAGACATTTCAAATTCTTTATAGTTTATATGGCTGACAAATAACTTCTAATAAAACTATAATATTCTGTTTTTATATGAGAGAGTTTAATATTCTTGGAAATAAGCTGTGAAAATTTAAATTTTTATATATTTTTTAATCAGTTGCATTTGTTTTAGGCGTCCAAAGTAAACATAAATTTTAAATAAAAATGGATTTAATAGTCTTTATAAAATAATTACGACATAAATATAAATACTATTCTGCAATCAGATTTCCTAAATACGATTTTTTCATTTTTTACACTCTATTGAAAAGAGCAACATATTTAACAGAGGTGATATCTTATTAAGCACTGACCAGTTTTGGAATAAATTGCTATAGGAATGACATATACTTTATGACATATTTTTAATTCGTTTTTGTTCGGAAACGCATGAAATTGGCTTTTGTTTTTATTCAGAAACTCTGTAATTGAAAGACGTTTTCCATTTTTTAGTAAAATCAGAAGATCTTTCAGAAAAGAATGTCAAAGTCAGCGTTTTGAACCAAATACCCGACGTAACAGGGAAAGAAAAGAGAAAAACCAGTCGTCACGTGACACGAATTGCTTATAACTCGATAAGTAATTTATTTATCAAAAAATGGAAAACTCATTTCGATTCCAAATTGCTTCCATAGTCAGTCCTGCCCATTTTATGCCTTTGCGTTTAAAAATGAGTCAGAAATTATGTCAGAAAGCTTTGCGTTGTGGAGCAGGTCAGTTGAGAACCACCTTAAATATTCAGTACAAGAAAAATCTTGAACGCGTTCAACGGTCACCCCGAGCACCCCCGATGTCGAACTCGCAAAAATGGTGTCCTCACTTTTTAAACAGAAAGCTGATGATTGGGTTGAGTGGCCCCTCAAAATAATAAGAGATTGGAGATTTTTAAAATATTTTTAGTATCACAAAATTAGCAAATGAGTTCTATGCGGTGGTAGAAAAAAAATTAAATGTTTGCATTTAAAATGCTAACAAATCTCTAAATTACTAACAGTTTTATTAGAATGGGAGATCTATTTCTGAATTACTTTCCGCCAAAATTTTCCTACGTTACTAAATTTCTATTTAAGGATTTTTACCTGTGTATTATATAGTATATTTTGTTAAATTTCATGAAAATGGCAATGAAAATTGTAAAAAAATATCTGCCTCATATATGTAGACAAATATTTATTTATTATTTTATTTTGGAAATACAATATATTTAAATAATGTGTGACAATGTTTTTATTAATGATTTAGGTACATGACATAATTCAATTCTATATTTTATGAGTTTTTTTTTCAAATTCTCTCTCCGATCACACCGTGAAGTCACAGAGTGTTGGCATTTTGGTCACAGGCTTTACGTGACTTATATGTGACTTGCAGTGACGTCATTGCAACGTCACAAAATTTTTTAAAGCTGTCAAAAAGTAATTTTCTTCATGCCATAAGATGTTTTAAAGTTTATTTTAAGTTTTATTTAGATCTTCAAGACGTTCACATTTTGATCACAGTGTGACGTTACAAAGTGGTGTCATTTTGGTCACAGATGTGACGTGACGTACGTGACTCACAGTGACGTCACAATGACGTCACTGTGACTGTGCATGCTATGCGGGAACCTATAGGAACAAAACGGCAAATGATCCGTCAAGTTTGGGTTCAGTACCGCACAAAATAAAAGGATCTTTATTCGGGAAGAAATTTCGGAAAGTTCTAGAAACAAGCGAATAAATCTCTTGAATTCAACTAAAAGAATATAAAAATCGTTGAAAAATAAAATTATATTACCTATTTTAATGTTTGCGCTTTGTGGTTTTCTTCTTTTCACAGAATAATGATCAACAATTATAAATATTTAACTTTTGATGATCAACAACTAAACAATTTATATAAATTGTTGTGAAATGCAAATACATGGTAGGAAATGTAAAACTGGCGCAGAAAATATTTATAAGACAGACGGGGAATTGACCCTTGTTAACGAACGGGAGAACTGCCCATCACAGAAAATTCTGGAAATGGCCATCGTTGATGTCGATACAGAGCTGTGCTCGATTTATCCAACAGTGAGACACACGTAGCATCTCTGTTTGAGGGATAGCAACAATGGCGTTTTCAATGTTCTGTTGTACCTCTTCCAGTGTGTGGTGATTATTTGAGTAGACCAGACCCTCCAATTTGCCCCACAGGTAAAAAACACAGGGAGAGAGATCGGGCGATCGAGGTGGCCAGGAGATTGCACTGTCTCTGCTGCTTGTCCTCTCTTCACCGAACACCTCAGACCGAACATGCGCAGACATGTGCAGTCGACGTCATAGTTTCCAGCATTTTCTATTATGGGAAGTTCTCCTGTTCATTAACAAGGGTCTATTCCGTGTCTGTCTTATAAATATTTTCCGGGCCAGTTTTATTTTGCTGACCTGTATATAAAAACGTGAAACATGGCTACTAATATCGATTTAATAATAACTATAAATATAGTATTTATTTTAAATTTCAATAACCATCTACTATTTTATATTAACTCGATATTCTACGAAAATAATTTATTGAATAAAGTCTCAGTTTAAAAAATCATTTCGAGCATCTTAAAAAAACCGTAAATGAGAGATATTTGAATATTTTTCCAAAATATAAACATTACGATCACAAAATACAAATGTAAGCAAGAATTTTATATTATAATAAAAGTTGTAAAATTTTTTCAACATTGATTACTTTTAGAAGTATTTGAAAATAAGATTATTATACATCCAATAGTAAAGGGATGTAGCATAGTAAAATATTGAAACATTCCCTACAGAAACTTGTATTGCGAGAGGATCACTAATGTGTATTCCGTAGTACACTGTAAAAAATACAAATGTTTCTTAATCTAGCAATAAGGTTTACGAAAATATAACATAAAATCTTACGATTTACCCACGAAAAGCATCATTAGAAACCTCAGAATCCAAAAGATTTTGGATATTTAAAGAAGATTTTCTATAACAAAATTTACTTTTGCTGCTCGTAATTTTCGAAAACATTTTCGAGTAGTTTTTACAGTGTATTAATAAATTCTCTTGAACCGAAATAAAGAGTTTTTCAGATGCCTTTAAATGTCATGTTAATTGATAGCATTCGAAAACCAATATTCTGATTTGACAAAACTGATTAATACACAGTAAAATCTAATGAGACACATTTACATAAATTACGGGCAGCTAAAGAAACTTTTGTTTCAGAAATACGTCTATAAATCTCTTAAATCTATTGGCTTCTGATGTTTCTAAAGATAAAGAATCACTTTTAGGAATCGTGAGTATCTTCGAAGAGACTAAAATACATTTTCGTTAACCTAATTACTGGATTGTTAAACATTTGTCTTTTTTTTTCAGCTTACAGGAGCGACGCAGGGGCGTCCCTAAATTTTTTATTCTGTTTCCTTTTTCTAATCTTCAACAATTAGCAGAATACTTTCTTCGTTTGATAATGATACTATTACATGAAATTATGGAGATGTATAAGATTGCGCTCGTTTATTAACCCTTTAAACTCCCCCTCCCCCCAAAGAAAAGAAAATGCTTTGAATAATTGAAATGTAACTAAAACTAAAGTTTTCAGAATCCAGACACCTGCACGGAGGTGGTATGTATGCATGCGACAGCAAAAAAATTAACAATGAAGCTAGGGGATACTGTCACGATCATTTCTGCTGTGTGTTAAAACAATCCGACATTAAAAAGTGATAAAATAGATAATATGGTTGACCATCACGATTGTGATGGCGAGGGCCTGGTCACCAATGGTGACCAAGTATTTCTTATCTGGCGACCAAGTTATTTAATCTGGCATTTTTGGAGGGTTACAAATATAGACCTAAGAAATGAGCACAAATGCCTTTTTTTCTCTCCCCCACCTCTTACTCGTGCGCGGCAAGCAGTAATCTCCCTCTTCTCTCGTACTTTTGATGGAAGAACAATGTTTAAAAGGCATTTCCCATCTCATGCACAGAAAAGGCCATTCTTTGCCAATGTAGACAGCTACAATGTCACGTGATTTGAGGTGGGGTCAAGAAAACAGTAACAAGTCAATGCAGATTCTGTAGCATCTAAAATTGAATACAATGCTAAAAAATGCTCAAGTTTTTATGTAAATTTAAAATCAGATTTTTGTATTCAGAATTAAATCTGATTAATCTATCACATTCATTTTCACAAATCGTATATATTATTTCTCCTGTCAACATCTTTTTTTCTAAGAAAATACGAAACGCAGAACAACGAATGAGATACCATATGAAAGGATTTTGAACAGACTTCTGAAATAGCACAAGTACATTTTCCTAAAACAGGTTTTTTGATTAAAATTTGCTGATAATTAAAAATTAAATCGGCATTGTTTTCATAAATGAAACGTTTTCCAGAAATTAATGTTGCCACAAAAATAAAATACCGCATTATATCGTGCTCAGCAATAATTATAAAAAACAACTGTAAAATAAAGATTGCTGCACGGGTTTATTTTATATTTAAGATTAAAGAGCAAAATTTAAATTCAAATGCTCAATTTATCTTTCTTTGTCCCATGTTTTTTTTTTCCCGAAACAGATGATGTTATCTTCTAATGCAGTTAAAATACGATTGATAATTTTTTGTTGCCTTAGCTATCAGCTATCAGTTTTTACTGTAACTTTGATGGGATAAATGAGGCGATATTCTGGCGACTAATGTTGTTTGCAGATATTTTAGTCCTTATTTTTTATGTTAAAACTGTTTTCTAATTCCAAAATTTAAAAACAAAAACTCACCTTTTCTAAAATATATACACAAATTAAAAACATCTTTTACTTAAGCAAGGTTTCAAACACATGTAAAACAAAATTTCCAAACTTGACATGCTTCGGTTTAAAGTATAAAACCACAATCATAAGCACACATATATCGTCAAAAACCACGATGATTTTTGAAGATGTATGTGTGCTTATGATTATGGTTTTATACTTTAAACCGAAACATGTCAAGTTTGGAAATTTTCTTTTTACATGTATTTGACACCTTGTTTAAGTAAAAGATGTTTTTAATTTGTGTATTTACTTATTTTTTATATATATAAATTTAAACTTGAATTTAAAAAATATTAAAATGCAGTGCGAAATCTTCACACGGGTCCACTGGTAATAACATATAAGTGATTACAAG
Organism: Maratus michaelseni; assembly: GCA_963931845.1. Classification (NCBI taxonomy): domain Eukaryota; kingdom Metazoa; phylum Arthropoda; class Arachnida; order Araneae; family Salticidae; genus Maratus; species Maratus michaelseni. The sequence continues at coordinate 309,251,584 of OZ007588.1, forward strand.
TAATCCATTTAAAGTAAATATATAAAACTAAATTATATACTATTCTAAACTATGTATGTAATAACTTTAAACTGTGCCTACAATTAATTTAAAAACACTTTTGTAGTTTTTGAAAATCGATGACGGTGGAGAAGGGGATGTGTAAATATTTTTTATTGGCGACATGAAATGTTGGCTGGCTACCAGATTTTATGAAATTTGTAAAGCCCTGGTGATGGCTCAGGATAAAAAGTTTAACAGAAATAAGTACGTCAAGGATGAAAACTCAGACAATAGAAGGAAAACTTTAGAAGCACATGCATGCAAGCTACATTGTAAGGTTCTAATATAGATCACCCCGTTTGTTCTACGTTTAAAGAAAAGTAAAATAACATGACTTGATAATAAGAAAGAATTTACAGCTTAGGTTTAAAGTTAGACAATCTTTCATGTCTAAAATTATCCACTTTCTATTTAGATTATTATTTTTTTATGGTTAACGTAACAGTCGTGTCTTCACGTCTACACTGTAAAAAAAAAATGGGTCGATCTACTAAAAAAAAAATAAGTTTTTCTCATTGATTTTTGCAATTACTAAAAATTTTTTTGTATTCTTACTCAGTTACAAGAAAATATGTAAGAATTACTACAAAACACCTAGCAACATTTCTAGAAAACAGCTAGCAACGATTCCGGTTTTTAGTACCTGTTACTAAAAAAAATCTGTGGAATACAAATATACTAAAAAATTTTTAGTAACCTCAGGATTTATTTTTACAGTGTACGTAAAACACTTAACAAGTTTGCTATGGGGATTAAAAATTGATTTACATTGGTTAAATAAAATAAAAAACCCATTTAGCTGAAGACAATATTCTGATTCTCCAATAAAATATGTAAATTTCCTGTTTTTATTTCTTTTAAAGTATTCTTGATTAATGACTCACCGTCTTCTCAGAAAGCCACGTATGGCACCTCTTGTAGCAGTCAAATATTTATTCTTACTATCTAGATTGAAGCTGGTACTACTGTTGCTAGACAGAGAATGCTGAGCGATAATGCCTTTGATGTTATTTCGGCATGAACAAATTTATAGGTCGAGCCAACGTTTCTCGCTTAAATTATCTGGAGTTTTGAAGTACCTATCAGCCGTAATGACGCCTACAATAGGAAGATCATCAATTAATATACTCGAGAAAATCCAGCATGTGTTCTACCAGTTAGTCTTCAAGTGCTGAGGTCCATTAATTTTTGAGGCGACATTTTCGAGGGAAATTGGAATGAATCTGCACTTTACGGAAGTACAGACAGTCTGTTACTCTGGGCTTTATCAGACATATTAATCTATCTTTAAAACAACCCGCCGTTCTTTTAATGACGTAACGTTTAGTTCTAACGTGATTGCCACTCACTAAACCATACAAGAAACATACAAAATAACTCGGTTGAGACAGTCGAGCAACAGATCATTTGCAAAGATGATTGTGTATGATGGCTTCTTTGCTCGAGTGATTGGACGTTTGTCTGCGGGGATACTTAAATTAGCATCTAAAGTCATCTAGAGAGCTGCGTTCTATGCATTGTAACTTATGTTGGTGTAAGTGCATCCCCAGACTATAAAATATGCAGCGTGAGATTCAGTCGAGTCCAAATTTGTGTTGTAGCTGACGGTGGGATAGTGAGAAGCAAAACTAACGATAGCAATATATGCAAATGACGATAAGCAAATGATAAATATGATACGCTAATGACGATAAATGTAGATAATTACAATTATTTCTTCCTTCTTCACATTTCGTTTCATAACGGTGTTGAAAATCGAAATCAGTAAGACAATATTTCTAGGCCTACTATTCTTAATATTCGATGTGCGCAAGGTGACTTTCGTACTGTATTGATGCTACTCTACAAATTTGTAATTGACTATTTTCCAATATCTCATATAGTTTTGGAGATCGAGATGCTAACTTCTGTATTTAAAGCTAGGAGGTTCTACAAGTAATCTCATCGAAAGTGCATAGCGATTTCTATATACATATACACAATTTTTATAAGTAAAGCTGTGGGCGTTCAGAAGTTAAGAGGAATAAGAAAGTGTTTTTCTGCTCACCATTTAAAATTATTTTTCATTAAAATTTATTATTTAATTTGGCTTAAATGAAATGAATATTATCTTTGAATTATGAAGAGATCTATCCTTATTCAGGCTAAACCGCAACCGGAACTCCTCATTCTAAAAATACATGTTACTGGGGTTCAAAATTTCAAAAAAAACATAAAATCATGCATATTTTGTTGGGTGGATGTACCCAAGTGTTATTTAAAGAGAAACTTTTAAAAAATGCAAGCTAGAATTAAGCTTCGCATAAAAAAACAGGATTTAAAACTTTTGAAATTTTTTAATTTAATAAAGCGACTAAAAATAAGGTGTAGTATATAAAAATGAAATTAGAGACCTTAGTTTCCCATTTTCAATACAACTGCATCATTCACTTGATTTTGATGTTGCGGTATCTTTACTTTTTTTTTTCAAATATGGTTAAAAGATTTTTCCATACAATTTAAAAAGAAAATATATAATAATGATTTAGATCTTTTGTTTAAAACAAAGATTGAAACTGCACTGTGTTTTTGAAAAATATAATGAAAAATTTCTCTTTTTTTAGTATTCCTTAAAATAGAAATGTTGAGAGTTTCATTTTAGGTATTAATTATGTATATTAGTTAATTTTATTTAAGATGTTTCATATGTATGTGAAACTTTTAAATTTATTTGAAGTATCATTGTTATTTGAATATTACAATTTAAAAACAAAAAGAAATATTTAAAGACCATAGACATTTATACACTTAATTTTTTGTTATATTAACTTGCTTAGTGTTTTCTTAAATTTCCACGAATAATTAATTGCCTAAAATTAACAGAAAATATTTTCGTTTACAAATATTTAATCCTAATAATGTGTAATGCAAAAAAAGAAAACCTTTTACTCTGCTACCAGAACTTGTCATTATTACCCGATCCAATTCTCTTTATTTTTATTTTCTCCGAAATATAAGAAACATACTGAGTTTTTTATAAATTTGGCAGTATGTTTTATTTTTCTCACGTAGGTCTCGTAATCTCTTTGATATTTGAACAATGTGCTCAAGCTGTTTTTGACTGTACAATAAAAAATTCTTTTTCTTGTATCCCATTTATTAAATTCTTAAAAATAAATTAATATAGTAAAAAGATTTGGCTTATAATACTCGTATGTATGAGGAAACTCAAAGTTAATTCATGCTTTATTTTATTTATCTAAATTTCTCATTCATTTTCTTAGCATACTTTAAATGAAAACCGATTGCCTGTTCTTTGTTTAATTTAATAGTTTATATCACCAAAAAAATCCATTTCAATTTTAATTTAAATAAATTACCAAATAAAAACTTCAATATTAACATGTTACACGTAAACTATTTTTTTCAGAGTCAACAAAATTATATAAATCTGATTATACTTTATTTTTTAACATAATTATACAAATTATGTAATTTTAACTATGCCACAGTTTAAAAAAAGTAATGCAGTATAAGTGGATAGAAGAGATACATGTACATTTCCAGTAGAGGGGCCTTTGGCGAGATAGAGAAAATGGCATTGGCGAGAAAAGGAAATTTGGCAACATATTTCCTGGTAATGCTTCGTATACACCAGAAATATTTTCAATATTGATAAAACTCTATTTATTATATCTATAGTATATATAAACATATACAAACAAGCATAAAAGTTTATCAGGTTTGTTTCCATATCTGTATTTATCATTTGGACACAAATCTCACTTTCTGAAGCCTGAACTGCGCCAAACTTTAAAAAGAGATAGACAAAAAAAAAACACCAAGACCGCCATATAGTGGAAAAGTACAGAAATGTAGTTCACAAATTGTAATTTTTCTAGAAGTAGTTAGTTGAATAAAAAATAATATATTCATATTTAGAACTTGCAAGATCAAAAACAGTAAAATTAACATATTTCTCTATATTCTCTATATATCAGTTTCAGGTCAATAAAACTTTCCAGTGTCAGGGGGTAACATTTGGAGAGCTAGACTCCAAATGCTACCCCTGACAATGTGCAAGTTTTATTGACCAAAAAATGTCGGGATATATTTGTGCTTTTATTATTGTTAGTAATTCGTGTAATTTTTGGGAATTTTTAACTCTTTCCAACCTAGTTGAAAAGTGTTTATGACTTCGGTTTGTCTGGCCGTTTGTCCGTGCTCTAATTCCCGTAAATAGGCTCGGATTGCTCTGCAATTTTTATATGTTATTGTCGTTATCTCTAGCATGTTCCCTATTTCAACTGAAGTGTGTAGCACTTATAGTTTTTTTACAGAGACACTCAAAAGAGTTCCGTTACATTACGGTCTATGGGGGAAAATCATTTGCGGTTTATTTTAATCATGTTACACAATTTCAAACACATTGTAATTGATATATATCACTAAGGTGCATTACAAGAAACTTAATATGGAATAGGGTGTGCATAGCACTTATAGTTACTTTACAGGGACAGTCAAAAGAATTCCGTTACATTACGTCTATGGAGAAAAATCGTTTGCGGTTTAATTAAATAATGTTTCACTATTTTAAACGCATTGAAATTTATATATATCACTAGGGTGCATTACAAGAGGCTTACTAAATAATATTGTGTGTACAGCAGTCATCGTTCATTTACAGGGTCACACAAAAGAATTCTCTACTGTTTGTTAACAATAATTCCTGGAAGTGCGTTTTAAGTTGCTAAACGCGATTTTAAATTTAACTCACTTTTTGTCTATTACTTGGTGTGTATAAATTCTGTAGATCCTATACAGGGCAGCACAAAAGTTCGCGAACACATTTCCGTTTATTGACAGAAACTCCAGAAGGGGAATTTTAAACTGTGCTACGCGTTTCCTAACTAAACTAAAATTTTGCATCCTATGTAGTATATATACAAATCTATGGATCCTATACAGGGCTGAATAAAAGTATTCGGATATTTTTCCGAATATTGTATATGTTGGAAATATATGTTGGAAATTCATGAAATTACGTTTTTTAAATATGTTATGCGTTTTCCAAATTGTTTACTTAGACGTTATCTTTCAGCTTATTAAACGGTAATGATTTGTAAAATTATTGTGGAAGCGTTGGAAAGTGTTACATAATCTATGCTTGACGCATGATTTTTCGTTTTTGTTAATATATCTATTTATACACTGATGAGCTATTTTCGTCTTTAACTCTTGGGAATTTCTTAATTGAGTTTCTTTGCTTAATAATAAATATTTCCCATAGATCACGCTACGTTGTATGAAATTGTTATATTGTTTGAACTGAAATGTAAACAACAAAGAAAAATCATGCTTCAGGCATACATTTTGAAACACTTTCCAACACTTCAGAGTAGTTCAATGGAACATCCATCTTTTAAAATGTTGCAACCGAATTTCAGAAATTACTATTTACGGCATCAAAGGTACTCTTTTGTGCATTTCCGTATATGATCTATGGATCTGTATATATACAAAACGCGTAACACAATAGTATATTCACCTTCAACAATTTCTACCAACAGACGGTAATTCGTTTGAATAATTTTGTACAATCCTGTATATTATCTACAGATTTTTATACACTCCTCGTATTAAACTAAAATTTAGTTCACGAAAAAAAAAACGCACAACCCAAATAAAAACATATTTTAAGACATTACCATCCCTAGATGTCAATGTATCTGGCTCTTTGTATAGCCCTGTATATGAATTTATTTACATACTACAAAAATCTCTTAGTATACTAAATATAGATCAGCTGAAAAACACACAACTTAATTAAAAACATCCTTAATCAATTCACACCCATTCAAATAGTGCTTAAGAATTATTTTCTATATACAATGCATATACTTTGTACACGCCACGTAGTATGCAAAAACTTACTTAAACATAAAAACGCTTACAACACCTGAAAACGCACCTCCAGCTTTTATAACTCCTTGACAGTACTGCAACAGAAATCTCTCCTATATCCCTGCAAATGAACGATAACTATTATGCACATCATATCCTACGGTAAGCATCTTGTAGTGCACCTGAATAATGCATATAAATTTCATTATACCGGGTGATTATAATTAAAGTTACGATTTCAAATATGGATAATTTTAAAACTACTGGTCAGAATGACTTAATTTTTTAGTAGAACATTCGTGAGGCAATGGAATTTTGTTTGGCGAAGAAAAAAAATAGTTCCAAAATGTGCCGATAGATGGCGCTTTCAAGGTTCACATTGTCTGGAGATATGCAAATTACTGATACGTGACATGCGCACCGCAGACATAGCTGCCATAAAAATGCAGAGCACCAGCTCTTTGCCTGAATGCTTCATCATGACTCTGACTATGAAAGATCGCGCTCTGCTCTTGAAGCTCTTTTATAAGAACGATGACTGTGCACTTACAGCTATTAGGAAGTTTCGGATATTAAAATCCATAAAAAGGGGTTCAATAACCACAAATGTTCTGTGAAAAATGATTGCTAAATTCAAAGAGACCGGTTCATTTGACGTTAAACGGGGTAGAGGAATGAAACCAGTTTCGGCTGCGGCAGTGAAAGATGTGGCTACGGCATTACAAGAACAGACTAACAGTGATGCTGAAATCAGCAGTGCACGGGAAATTGGCTAAATGCTGGATATGCCGAACAGCACGGTGCGTAAAATCCTACGGAACATCTTGCGCTGTTATCCGTACAAGATAACACATGTGTCACTGTGTGGTGCGGTATAACGGCAGCGTTTATCGTCGGTCCGTTTTTCTTCGAGGAGATCACACTTGCGGGTTCCGTTACCTGCATCGTTACTGGCAAGCGGTTTGAAGCACTTTTATGTAACCATGCCCTTCCGGCACTTCAGCAGCGTCAGTGTGTGGATCACACAATATTCATGCAAGATGGCGCTCCTCCGTACATTGCTACTCCTGTGAAGCAGCTACTGAGTGCTAAATTCGGAGATGATAGGATCATAAGCCGTCTTTTTCCAACAACGTGGCCGCTACGTTCCCCCGACATGAACCCGTGTGATTTCTAGCTTTGAGGGTACCTGAAGAATGTTGTTTACAGCGGGCGGATTCAGAATCTAGCCGACTTGAAGGCAAGCATCACACACCACACCCATTGCATCAGTACAGATACCCTCCGATCTGTTGTGGAGCATGCCGTTTTGCGCTTCCAATTAGTAGCGGAACAAGGCGGAGGGTATATCGAACAACTTATGCCTTAATCATCAGTAAGGTGATTTCATGATGCTATTTTTCTTTCATTTTTTTTTCATTATCGCTGTTGTCGCTGTAAACATGTATTCTTGTCTTTTCGCTAATAATTTTTTAGTAAATCCCTGAACTCTATTTTTTCTTTTGGTTAACAACATTCCTATGTTTAACGAATACATTTTTGGTCTTTCCATTACCCGTACAACGCCATCTATCGGTACATTTTGGAACTATTTTTTTTCCTTCGCCAAACAAAATTCCATTGCCTCACGATTGTTCTGCTAAAATAGCAAGTCATTCTGCCCAGTAGTTTTAAAATTATCGATTTTTGAAATCGTAACTTTAATTATAATCACCCGGTATTTCAAATGTGTAACACCTTTAAAATATGCTGCAAAGAACTTTTCCGCATTGACCATTATGTAACCAAATTTTTCTGAGTGACCACGTAAATGAATGATAAATGCGTTATAAGAACACACATTTTATCTGACAATTAAATACACTAAACTAACATGAGTGAAAAATTGACCTGAGCCAGGACTCGAACCTAGGACTTTCAGCGAACCGTGCTGATGCTCTGCCACTAAGCCATCCAGATCGATATCCTAGCCCGGCAATTTCCTACATTTATCCATGTTGTGTTTTAATATATAGAATGATAAATGCTTTGCACACCATATTCTACAATATATATATATATATATATATATATATATATATATATATATATATATATATATATATATATTAGTGCACTTCATAAATGCATATCACTTTCATTATATTTCAAATACAAAATATCATAAAACAGATCTCAAACGATTTTTCCGCATTTACCATACTACAACGGAATTCTTTTGAGGGTCCCTGTAAACGAACTCTAAATACTACACAATCCATTGTCAATAGCGGGCATGCCATTGCAAACCTCAAGAAAGTATATCAATTACATGACAATACGACTATATTTACGGGAATTAGAGCACGGACAGACGGAAGACAGACAAACTGAAATCATAAACACTTTTCAACTATGATGGAAAAGACCAAAGCTCACTCAGCTTTTAACTCCATTGTGTTTCATTCTTGAAACGCCAAAATTTGATTTGCGAGTTATTTGGGAAGAATTACAGTTTAAGGCAATGCAGCCATATCTATTGTTGATATTTGGAAATAAAACAAGGAACCGTATTAAAACGTTTCTGAAATATTACTCAACTGCAAGAACCACTTCCATAGCTGTTAACGTATAGTTGTAATAGAATTAAAAATTATTTTACTATATTTTTGGACTCCCTGTATATCACCAAAAGCGTCATTTTTAGAATTATTATAATTGTATATTTCAAAATTTTATCGCAGATAGTAATTTTTTATTTATTTTTTTATTTTTAAGGCAACTAATTTATAAATAATAACATTTTTCACAAAAGAGTTCCTTTCTTATTTTTAATTAAGAATTTATATACTTAGAACAATTTGCATTCATGAACAACAAAATAAAACTAAATCACGTCACTAGATAAATGACTTTAGAGTTGGTAGCTAGGTCAACGGTATTTTAAGCCAATACTTTTAACAGATTTATTGTAGTTCGGGCAGTTTCATGAATTCTCGATATTTATTTTAAGCTTACTGTGTGTCTAATGGACGATTTTTTCTGCAGTAACACTTCAAATCATTATTGGATGCTTAATCACAGCTATAATGCATCAATTGCAATATAAAACAAGAAAGTAAAATCATGCATCAAGCATAGATTATGTAACACTTTCCGACACATCCAGAAAACTTTAACAAACATTCGCTGTTTAATAAGGTATATAAGATTCCTAAATGAACATTTTAGAAAATTCAAAACACATTTAAAAGCCAGATTTCAGCAATTACATGTCATAGCCAGAAAAGTACTCGAATTCTTTTGTGTAGCATTGTATATAATTTATAGATTTGTATATACTCTATATAGTATGCTACAATTTATTTTATTAAGAAAACACATAACACAGTTGAAAATTCGCCTTCGGCAGTTTCTACCAATAGCTGCAGACATATTTGAATTCTTTTGTACAGCAGTATATATTATTACGTCAAGATATTTATACACGTCACATATTTAACTAAAGTTTAATTCATTCAAAAACATGATATAAACTCTTGAAATCACATTTCCAGCAATTATTATAAATCAACGTCCATCGATTCAGTCCTTTACGTGGCCCTGTATATGATTTTATTTATATTCAACAAATATCTCCTAGTATAAAAAAATATATTCAAGTTCAAAATGCATAACTCGGGTAAAAAACCCTTTAAGCAATTTACGCTGATACATAGTAATGCTTACGAATTCTTTTGTGTAGCCCTGTATATGATCTATAGCATTTATAGATACGACACAGTATGCAAAAATTTAGTTAAACGCATACCTAACGGAAAGAGTACGCCAAGCAATGCAATTATCGCATATAGACAATACTTGGGATACAGTATTGTATCCGAAATCTTTTGTATGTCCCTGTAAATGACCGATAAAGGCTATGCCCATCATATTATACAACAGTTAACTTGTAGTGAACCTCAGTAAGGTATATCAATTTCATTATATTTGAAATAGTGTAACATAATAAAAATAGGCTGCAAACAGCTTTTCTCCGTAGACCATTATGTAACCGAATACATTTGTGTGGAATTAAATAAATGAATGAAAAATGCCTTACACTCCAAATTCTACGAAAAGTATGTTTTAGTTCCTGTCACAATTTGATATCAATTTCATTATCTATCTATATTATATCCATATTTATAAAGGACAAACGTGTCCGTGCGTGACGAAGATGTCATTTTGATGTTGGCAACACCATACGATTAAAAATTGATTTTACTGCAATTTTTTAAACTTCTAAACATTGCAAATTTTCAATTTTTATACCGTCAAATAGTGGAAAAAATTATTCTCAAACGCTATTTGATTGAAAACTGGATCGCAATTTACTCATTCTTTTTTTATAGTTTTTAAAATTAAATTTCAAGCATGATATATTTTAATCTATCTATATCGTCTGCAGACGATTACGAAAGATAAATCCGTTTATACTTAAAATATTATAAACTGTTCAGCATTTGTTTCTAGCTTATGTACCACAAAAGTATAGCTTTTAATAAATTTCAAAACTTTATTTCAATACATAATGGCTAATTCTCATGTAAAAATGATTTTTAGTGTTGTTATTGGGCAATATAAAAAAGTATATTAAATGCAAAAAATCTATAAGAGTTTACAATAACAATGATAATAGTAAAAGGTTTTAACCTACCTTCTGTAACCCGGGAAGACCGGGTTTGATCCCCTAGTGTTTGTAATTGTGTAACGTGATTAAAATGCACAGCAAACGATTTTTTCCCATCGATAATAATATAACGGAATTCTTTTGATTTTCAATGTAATCATAATTGCTACACGTACCATATTCGATAGTAAGCCTCTTGTAGTACACTTCAGTGATGTATATCAATTTCAATACATTTGAAATAGTGCTATGCCATCTGTCTGTGTTCTAACTCGAGTAAATATACGCAGATTGTCATGCAATTGATATGTATTATTGAGGTTTATTATGGCATGTTTGGTATTGAAAATGAAGTGTGTAAAATTTATAAATTAAAAACAAGAAAACATTTAAAATGAATCACAATTTATTTATTACTAAAATAGGTGTAAAATTAAATAAAGGTTCTAAAACATTAAAATCATTCTACGATGTTAAAACTTTCGTCGGAGTCCCGCACGCTTTCGAACAGAACCTGGCCATCACCAAAGGGCGAAAATGAGAAAAAATCCTGTAACCTCCATAATGCACGCTTGTTAAATAACAGAGGTCACATATGAAGAAAGGGAGGGAGGGAGATGGATGTGTCTATTGAGCGAGGTGGATTATTCCAATCCAATGTATCATTGACACAACGTAGATTGAATCAGGTTTTTGGTATATTGCATGATAACATATCATTGCAGGATTTCTTATCACTTGTCGGTATTTCCACAGACTCCCTCAGTATGCATGTACTATAATCATTCATTTGCGCTATAATCTTTATTTTACTGAAATATATATCAATTTATGTTTTAAAATTTAAACGAGATAGTGCATTAGATGGTTTTCCTTTTGCTATGTCTGTCATATGCTCCATTATTCGATCTTGTAATTTTCTAGTTGTCATTCCTATGTATGTAAATACTTCATTTTTATTTTTACATTTAACCCTTTCAAGGGCGGTGTTTGCAAGGCGCGAACGCTTAATTTTAAATCCAAACTGCCAAGTGACACCCAGAAATTTTTACTAAAATTTTGCTTTTATAATATACGCAAAGAAAATCTTTTAGTTATTTTCAAATAGATTTGATCGTTAATTCTGGTGTCATTCAAATATTTCAACATTTTAGTAAAAGAAGTCCTTTGCCCTTGAAAGGGTTAAATAGGATGATATAACTTCCAGCCTTTTCATGCATATCTATGGGGTCTATTTTTCTGTGCACTAGATTTTGTAATTTTGTGTGTGGTGCGAGCGTATGACACTGTTACATACATGCAACTGATTCCATTCAATAATTTCGACAAGGAAGAGTCTTTCACTTACAAATTGCCCATGAGAAACATAAAAATTAACTATTACAGCCTGTGGCAAGAATAGAGTCCGTACTCCTGGTCCGTAGACAATCTCTTTTACCGTACCAAGTGTACCATTTACCAATCCTTCTTCGGTCCACAGATTGGTACGTAACATAACTATGCGTGCAATGCTAAGAAAAACTCAGCCTTAATTCCAGATGCGTAATCATCTTCCCTCCATATTGCTGTTTAATTATTGAAGTCTGCTAATATTCTTGCAACTGGTCATTGTTTATTTTCAAAGTTTCTTTATTATGTTCTTCAGCTTGCTTGTTTGTGGGAAAAAGGCGTATGACTTCTTGAAATATTTCAAGTTCAGCCAGAGGCAGTATAGCTTTACGTCATTGTCTTTGCATAAGGGATGCATATTGGTCGCCTGTAACTTGGCCAAAGGAAAGCGAATTAACAGTCTCTCGAAACTATCTTTGCTGATCGTCGTTTTGTATCATTGCCTTTGTTAAGGTGAAACATTTTCAAAAGTCCTAAGCACTGTTTATCCGCGCAAAGCCAAAGTACCTTTTATATACTGTGTTTTATATAGAGGGGTGTCTTTTACAGGCTGTAGCTACCTATTAGCTCCAATGTAGTAAACAAATAAGCCTCCAAAAGTCTGAAGGCTGTCTGGTTTGTCTTCGCAACATCTTTTCGCAAAGGCAGCCATTAGATGACATCCGATCATTGAAAATTCATCAATAATACGAAATGACACTGGATCTATGCTGAGCTGTAGATTTCTTGTTGCTTCAATTCCTAAATCAGTGAAAGTTTTAAACAAATTGGTACCTTTAGCGCAGATTGAATTGTCTTACCTTCGACATTTGTTGCAGCAGCAAATTTTGGAGCCTAAACCATGATAGATTCCGGTCCTAACTGCTTGGAAATTCTTTTACGCATTTCTTTGATTACCGTAATTTTTCTAGCTCCAGCTGTCCTAATAATAAAATTACGTTCAGGTTAATTTATAACTCTTATTTGCAAAGACGAAAGCTGTTCTGTGCATAAGTGTAGTGACTTTTGCTGATCATGTGTAAATCTGATGTCAGAATTATTATAATTTTGATGCACTACAAGCTATTGTTCTTTACAATAGTTCATAGATAAAATAAAATTGCGATCAGGATATTTGTAACTCCCACTATTCCATTCACATGCATGATCAATCACGCGTTGCCACAAAGCATCTTAGAACAGCAGGAAAATCCATTGCTTCGTATGTATCAATACTTAGGTCATTGAATGCCACCTCGACTGATGCATAGACGGCAGGCCTTCTTGCAATAAAGAGTCAGAATTCCCACTGCAAAGACAACTGAGTAATATTCGCTGCATATAGAATTATTCTGTTAAAGGTAGGTCGTGCTGAGGGATATAAGAGAAGAAACCCTGACAACTGCATCTTTTCTTCTTTGACGATATTCGACTCTTCTTACCGAGAAAGATTTGGCAAAATTAAAAAGCGTGCAGGAAGCAAGTGTCTCTGGCCGCACGCAATATTTTAGAACCATGATTTTTGCTGGTCTTTCGTCGCTTGCAATGTTAACATCTTCCCAGTTCTCATCATGAGGCCGTAATGTCACCCAATAACTACTAAGAAACATTGACAACCCCATTAATATATGCTCTGCCTCTTGGGCTGAGTAATCCCTTTCAGAAACAGAAGACAAATTAAGTTTTTGTACTGCTTGAACGGCTTGATTTGTTTTGTTCATCTTATTTAAAATATTAGATAACAATTCCTTTTAAGGAACAGAAGCTTATTCTAATTTTAACACATATTTGGCAATGTAATGTAAAATAGCATCTTCTGTCACGAAGCAATTATAGGTATTCCTTTCAGGGTAATTTATGTTTGGAAAAAAGCTAATTACGCCATTTTCTTCCTGAAGCATTGAAGAGCAGAGATACACTCTGCATTTGGAAAACCAGATCTGCAGCTACAGCTGTAAATACGTTTTTGTTTTCTTAGGCAATAATCTCCATGACTTGTATCTCGTTGGGCGTCATTTAAGAGCTGAGCGAGATCTTTTTCACGATTTTTTCTCGAAATGTCTGAAACGCGAACTCGACGGCAGTGTATATCACGTGTAAGGATGTCTTTGTCAGGATTAACAGCGCTGCATAGTTTTTCAAAACTTGCTGTAAGGACTGCGACATTTTTGGCATTGGTCATGTCTACTGTTTCCGCGTTTGACGTCCGTCTTAACCGTAACAAGCCATGCATATAAGGACGCCACTGTCATTCGAAATTAACCCAGTAGTCGTCTATTAAAAACAACGGCGTCAAGATTTTGCTCTAAATTATATGACCTTTTTGAAAGAGCCAAAGATTCAAGACAGTGTTGTCGTGAATTTTGTATGCGTTCTGTATCGGTCAACTCAGTTGGATCTCTGGTAGGCTCTAAAAGTCTGAAAATATCAGGCCAGTGATAATCAGAAGCCGACAGTGTGAAAAAATTGTTGGCGTTCCAATGCGTCCTAAGATGGAAAGACGTTCTCCACAACATGCACTCAAGTGTGGAACTTAATTTGCTAGAATAAACCATAATGTGCTTTGTCATTTCTGGTTGCCTATTCTGGATATCTAGAATCTGCTCTACCGTCTTGTTAGTGAATCTATTTCGTCGAACAAATAAACGCCTTTTAGCCAAAGATTGCAAGAGTTGTTCCATTGCGAAATACATTCTTCATACTTCATTAGGAACATAAAATATTCATCAGGAGAGACTGTTTTTTGACGAGGTTGTCGTAAGTCATCTGTACCATGTAGTAAAAGATGAGGAAACGCATGTGCGTGCGATGTAACCATCTTTTTGAAGTTCGTTGATAGGCTGTGACTTTAATGAAGGATGAGGCACACGAATTGCGTCATTTAATAAGTAGTTTTGATGTACCGGCTCAACTAGTGGTCTAAATGACTCGCATATTATTTCCTCGCTCAAAGTATCAATATCCCCAGTAATGTCGGTTGCTGTTGGCAACATATGAGATACATCACCATTCTCTAGGTAATGTAGCGATAAACTTCATCAATTATGATATTTGAATAATACGGATTGAGATATTTGAGCCACCTGAGAGTTCTTAAAGTCATTTTGTTCGAACAGAAAACTCAGCACATCCTGATACAGTATTTCTTGACACTAACACAGCTGAAGACATATCTGTAAGATTGACAGGCAGGTGTGAAATAAAACTCCCGATATTTGTTTAAACCGGATTACATTTCCACTGTATCCATACTGTGAGCCTCGTATACGGTAAAGAAAAACCATTGGATATATTTGAGCGATCATCATTTGATCGATGTAGCTCAGATGTTTGAAACAACTAGGAACTGCACCTAGATCCATCAAGTTAGCGGCAGAAAACTTCAAAGCAGCGTCTCTACAGTTGCATGTCTGACAGACCCCAGCATTAGTTAATACGATATCAGGGAAAGCTCTGTGACATACGCAAGCATATTTACATGGCTTGAGCTTTTGAATCGGTTTTTAAGCTTTTAAATTTGGCACTGATGATGGAGCTTTAGAGGCTCCGAAACAGCTGTTTGTCGTTTTATATATTTTTATTTATGCTATTTTACGTTGTTCATTTATTTTTAATATAATGGCATAAAGTTAAATCCACCTATTTTAAATTTTCGAATAATACAGCTTACAAAAGAATAAATTATCTTTTTTTTTCAACTATTTACTTTTTTAGCATTTTAAAAGTTTTATTAAAGTTTTAATGAAAGCAAGTTAAGTGATGAAGAATAGAAATGTGTAAAATATACATAAGTTTTGATTAATTTTAGTCTTTCTAAATGTCAGTCTTTCAATCCATTTTAAGTTGCAATTAAATTAATTATCACTTTTTCAGAGAAATTGTTATCTAAATTATCCACCAAAATTTTCTAAATATTAAACTACTTACTTATATTAAAGTTGCTTTTGCTCAGTTAAAACGCAAAAAATGATAAATAACCTTTAAAATATGCAGAATGTCAAAAACCTAATTAGTTAAAATGCATTTTTCTTGATATGTACATAGACTTTAAGATCTTTAAATATTAGTCTTCATTAAAAGTAACAAAATTTATAAGGTTGTGAAATATATTTGTCATTTTTTAATATAAATTTAATAAAAACATTTTATACAAATACAACAAATTTTTAATTAAAAATTATGATACAATAAAAGTATAATATTATTTTATAAATTATAGTTTCTCAATAAATTAATGCACAAATCTTAATTAACATTTTGCGCACATACTTAATTGTGCCACTACTAGTCTTATAAAGTCCTTCAACACAGCCTTTACAGTTTTTTCCTAAATACTATATATATTGCTTCATCTTACCCACTTAATGAATATTTGTTACATTTCAAGAATTTAGTTTACCGGCCATTCTCAAGTATGTATCGCCAGAGATCCCGATTATGTAAAGAAGGCGAAGAAATATGCTTAAAAAATTACAAAGACAATTAAAAATATTAAATATCTTCCTCATCTTCATATTCCATTTTTGCACAGTAAAGGAGAGTGAAATAGAAACTTTAAAGCAGCCATACTCAACGTGCAGTAAGCGGGCTGCTTATGGTCCACGGACATTTTAAGTGCGAACGGAGACACAATTACTAATCCATATTTATAAAATTTGAGACGTACATTAAATTACATTTTAACTTTCAATATTGTTTTATATATTTTATATTGAAAGGCAATATATGCCCTGTTAGTAAAGGTAAAGCCAGGAGAGATGGCGCGGTCGGAGAGATTGCGCACATAGAGGTTCGGGTGAAGGAGTAGAGTGAGCGCGCAAGGACTTCAGGTAGTTGTACAACAGCAATAGTCAAGTGTCTACTTGAAAGTGCACGTTGATTGTTTTGAGCTTCTAAGATAAAGCATTGCTATTTTGTATTGTTTTCCCAAAGTAAGTGCTTGAATTTTCATAGCTATTTATCAGAATTTCTATACAATGTCAGTAGTATAAAATATTTTTAACTTAAACGATTTATCATAAGCTACTAATCTAGACTAACAATGTGAACATCAACGGTTCGTTTTAGTAGCGGTCATGTTTAAATAAAAGGCCGCGCAATCTATCCTACCGAAATTGGAGAGTTTGCGCATCTACTACTTAGGAGAGATGGCGCATTGTTCCCATTAATTTTCATGCTAGGAGAGATTACGCAGCTTATTGGTAAATTTGCATAAAAAAATGAAAAATGAAAATGGACTAATTTTAAGTTAACCGTGTTTTCAAATAACTTAATGTTACTTTGTAATCTTGTCTGGACTGGCTTTTTCTGATTCTTTGATTTTTTTCCTTTTAATTAAAATTTTTTAATCGTTTTTAAAAGTATTTCCTTTTTTTGATTCTTTAATCATTAGGTTGAAATATTCACTCCTAATACAATAATATTTGTTCACAAAAACCTTACAACAATGCCATTTAAGTGCAATTATTATTGGTAACAATTTAATTGTAGTTATTATTAGTAACAATCTCTCCAAACCATGTGCGCAATCACACCAACCCTTTAAAGACAGATTGCGCAAAATAACTTTCTTGGTTTTATTACAACTGTTCTATTAAATTACAACATAACAACAAAATAGCAATGGAAATGCATAAAAAACAAATGAAGTAAAAATTATTCATGCAAAAATTCAGCAAAAAATTAATACTTAGATTTTTTATTGTTGTTCTTTTGAATTGTGCGCAGACTCTCCTAGCATTACCTTGTGATTAAATAAAAACATTAAAGATGGACCGTTGATAAATATACACATTAAAAATATAAACAGTTAATAATCGCAGTTATACTTCGTTAGAGGCAGTGTAGAAAGGAAACATTAAATTTTGCAGGAGTGTATGCGATCCTCATCACTTTGAATAATAATCATGGGATTTATTACATCAGAATGACGAAGCGCAGGTTTTTTGAGTGATTGAAGGAGCATATAGGTGTCAATAAATTAGAGAGATTAACAACTGCCCTCTCGAGATTCTACGCCAACAATAAAAATTTTAAAATGTTTTCTACAACACTAAAATTATTTCTCAGTATTAGAACCCTCTTAAAGGTATGATAAGAGAGTAAATAGAAATCCTTTTAAGAAATAAAAATGCCTGTACTCACAATTTTTTCTTTACCATCCATGTAAATGGTCAAACCGTTTGAAAATACTTAATCTCTTTTCCCCATTTAATTTGTTTAGTTTAACCTTTTCATCGGTACATGGCTCCAAAGCATATTATGTGTATTTTTCAATTGTTTTTATTCTTGTGTCCCTTCTCTCCTTCTTACCTCTCTGTCATTAAACTACAAACATCATCAGTTGTGTTTTGGTATATACCTGAGGATCGCTATAGAATTTTAGCCGAAACTGTTGGAAGAATTTTACTTTTTACTAAGTTTCTAGCGAAGTACAATGAACAGTACATTTATGTACTGTTCATATTTTTAATTTGTGTAGTTATAATTAGTTTAAAATTCTGTTAATATGAAATTTGCTTAATCAAATGTTATTTTACGTGTATATATCTTTTAATCTTCGACGTTAATAAAATGTTACATAAAATGAATTAAATTTGCTCTAAATAATTTTACATTTTAAAAAGATAAAATGTTTTTGCATTGCATTGAACAAAAATCCGATTTATTAAAAAAACAAATCTCCTGAATTTTTATTTTTAGAATTTGGAAATTATTTATTTTCATACTATCACGTTTTATACTAATGTTATTAAACAGCCAGTATTAATTATATAAATTTTGTTATATTGCTTTGCTATACTATTTTTGTTAACTTCCTATTTTAAACACCCCATCCCCCTTTTTAAATTCCTACTATTAGCTCACTCTCTCTCTCTATATATATATATCTTGTTGGAATTTTCAATCGTTAATAAAATATTTTCTATTCATCCATTCAAGTTCAAATACATTTTTTTAAACTTGTACTGGATGACCATTGATGTTAATACAGTTTTTTCAAATATTAATTCATTAATTAAATTTAATTAATTAATTTTAATTTTTATATGGGAGAAAAAAATTTCTCCCATTGTTTTCATAAATGAAATGAAAGATTTATCTCAAATTAGTGATGCCAACAAAAAATAAAATACGCAACGATGATTATAAAATAATGTTCAATAAAGACAACGTGGGGCATTAATGCTGTACGGGTTTATTTTATATATTTATGATTAAAAAGTAGGAATTGACATAATTTTTTTTATATTACTTGTTTTTTACAATATTGTGTAAGTAAACAGCCTTACGGCTTGCGAGAAATAAAAGATGGTGCATGGCTCCATTAAAGTGCAACATAAAAGTATTTGTTAAATTCAATAATTCTGGTGCAAAAATAAAATATAACTACATAGCAGTTTTCTTATATTTTATAAATATTCCATTTTTATTTTTAATTTATTCATATTCTTTTCATTAAATATAGTAATAATGTATTGTTGAAAATATAATTTAATTTATTGTTGCTATTTATTGGTTTACTAAAAATAATAACATATTTCAACATTTGATTGTGGAAATCACTTTATAAAATATATTTAGGTAAATTGAATAATATTCCGGATGGTGAATTAGATTTACATGGCAGCATGCTTCTACAATAGTTTCAGACTATTCGATAGATGCAAAGATGTTTTCAACTTTTAAAAACATCTTATGTAATCAACTTAAATCGCAATTTATTTTCTAAATCATATTTCGAACAAACTTCAAGTACAGACTGTTATGACTGATGAAATTTGTGATTGAATAAATTCTACTATAAAATGGCTAAATCAAACTATTGGAATACTTTTTATACACCAGGAAAATACAGAACATTGCATTCGCGATGTAAATTAGTTTTCTTCTTTATGGCCTTTAATTGTTCTTAGAGAGATTATTGTTTTTTGAAAACACGTATAATTTTAAAGGTGCTAAAAATATAGTATTTTATAATGAAACTGAATGATTTGTTTGACGTTAAAAACTGTCTAACTGCTAAAAATGATATAAAATTCTTCTAAGAATAATAATATAATTCCCATTTCAGCTTTGTCAGTTTCAAAAAAAATTTCTCTCCCTAGTCACAAACGCTTTGGATATTATAATTTGTATTAAAGGTATTTAAATTATTTTATGTGTAGAATCTAACATAGATGCAATTCCACCTGTGCATACTAAATACAGGGTTATTCTAAATGATGGACCCATTTTCAAAAAATTGTATTTATTAAAGTACAAATCCAAAATGAACAATCTTTATACCAATGAAAAGAGGAAGTTTCAAAGTTTTTTAAGACATTATAAATGTTCAATGTGTCCACCGTTTGCTGCACGGAAAACATCTATGCGATAGCCAAACTCGTCCCACACACGAGAAAGCGTATCTGCTATTACTGCGTGCACGGCAGCAGTGATACGGTTCCGCAGATCGTTCAAAGGTGTTGGTAGCGGCGGGACGTACACAGTTTCCGTAACATAACCCCAGAAGAAGTAGTCACATTTGCTTTCTCGTGTGTGGGACGAGTTTAGCTATCGCATAGATGTTTGCCGTGTAGCAAACGGTGGATACATTGAACATTTATAATGCCTTAAAAAAACTTTGAAACTTCCTCTTTTCATTGGTATAAAGATTGTTCATTTTGGATTTGTACTTTAATAAATACAATTTTTTGAAAATGGATCCATCATTTAGAATAACCCTGTATAATATTAATAAATCCGTATATAATACTAATAAATCCGTAAATATGAGTAAACTTTTAAAATTTTCATAAGTAATATTTTATTTTATATTTTTCAATTGACTTCGTTTAAGAACTTTTATGTATATGCGATGGATAATAAAATATTACCCTACATATTATTATAGACGTTCAAAAACGTAACTAGCTATATCTTAATATTAACACTGTACACTACCGATCGGAAATTCATTAATCAGCTTCACTTCCAATAATAAGGCTTCTATTCCTACTGCTGCCCATTAATTAATTCCTAAGCCTTCAATTTAAATTTAGAAAAACATACTGCATTCTCTTCCAAGAAAAAGTCCTTTTGGCCTGTTCCATGAGGAAACGGTAGCTTCCCTATTCCTAGTTATTAAAATTTCAGCTAATTTTACTCAAACACACGAAGCTAAAATGCATGGTATCCGATTATAGATTTTTTCAGATTCAGATTCAACCAAGCAGGGAGGCCTACTATATGGCTTTAGCATCTGCAAGCCCTGCTTGGCAAGATTATTAAAAAAAATACATATTTGACAAAGCAGCCCTCATGCGGGCAAGCTGAAATTATTATACCTCTAGGCTTTGCAAAAGGTCGAGGAACGATAAGACATTTCATTAATCTTATATGAAATTACAAATTAAGTATATTTTTTTAGTACAAGTAAGCAATGAAATTTGAGATAACAATTAAACTTCTGGATGGAAATATTTAAAAAATAAAAGATTAAACGAGTCATAACAGAATAAACATTTCTCTCCAGAAGAAACAAATGAAATGCCATTATTTATTTATGTAAGAATAATATGTTTTATCTGTATATAAATTCTTGAAGTACGGACATTTTAAGTATAAGTTAAATTATTATTTAACTTATTGTATATACGATTATAGATGATTCAATCCCAGCTTTCGTCAATACTGAATTTGAATGCGAATTTCGCCAAATTAGTTAGTTAGTCCCAGTTGCCTTCATTTATGGCAATTTATTTTTTTTTGCCATATTTCGCGATATTTCGCCAAGTATCGCAAAGTTTGGCTAGAATTAGATGCTCCGTGGATATGACATATAGTTTTAAGCGTATCGGAGTAAGAACACTTAAATTAAATTTGCGAGAAATCACGTTTTCTCACGCTCATAAATGAAACTTGATTATGGAAAATAAGCAATCCTAGAAATTCAAACTGCTATATTTTAGCTATTTTTTACGATAGAGGGAAAACAACAACAAAAAAAAAGCTTCGAAATCCTTATATCAAGGCCGAATATTTAAGGTTAAAAACTTTCTGGATGTCTAATATCTTTATACATCTTTCTGAATTTGAATCTTTAAGTGTCCGCCATTTTGGAACAAGATGGCGGATGAAGCTGGCCAATGAACTCGTCCGAAAACGTTTGTAGAGTCTTTTTCATATGCTGAGTCACATCCAAATCCGTTCATAAATACGAGTGCTACAACGTGACAAAAATCATATATATATGGGACGAGACCTTGTCAATTCTGTACACATGCTTAGTCACATCCAAACCAGGTGATAAATACAAGTGCTATCGCATGACAAAAATCAGATCGTTTCAAAATATCAGCCACCCCAGAATTTCAAACTGCTATATCGCAGCCCTTTTTTAGGATAGAGGCGTAAAATAATTTTTTTGGAAGGCAGAACATTTAAATGAATAAAGGTTTTGAATTCATAATTTTTTGCAAATCGTTTTGGATTTCAAAGATTTAAGTCGCCACCATTTTGGAACACAATAATGGATGGATCTGGATAACGAAAACAACTGACACCATTGTATGTCCAGTACTGATGCTCAGTCTCATCCAAATCGGTTCATAAATACGAGTGCTATAGCATGACAAAAATCATATTATCTATACTAACAAAAGAAAGTTTAGGTCTGTGTGTTTGTGTGTGAGCGATTGTTAGCGTAATCTAACGCACCTACAAGTCTGAATATTTTAGTGAAGATAGTCCATGACATGTCCTGATGCATTATCCGGAGGCTTATATTTTTTATATTTTGATAATTAGACGAGATATTAATTACAAACGAATTAAACATCGCATCGAACATGGGATCGTTTTATCTAAAAAAATCACGAAAGGAAATACTATCTGCTTTGATTTGAAATCGCAGACTATGGAATTTTCTAATTTTCAGTAATCGGCGGAATATTGGGAAAACATGATTAAATTGAACAGATTGAACAGGTATCGATTTGAAACTAACCTTATGTTCGTACTTTATTTGTCTACAAATTAAAAATTCGACAATACAAATTTTCGGAAAATCGGCCGGTAGCCTTTCTTATTATTTGAAAAAAAATGGACCCCACGCAATCAAATTGCCCTAGACGGAAGAGGGGGTCGTATTGAATTTACTTCTGCTTCGAAGCACGTCTCACCATTTACTTACCGAAACGAAAAAAAAATAGTTTCAATGTAAAATCAATAAAAGGCACCATTCAAAATTTGACGATATTTGGTAATGTTAAAGGTCGTCGGTTTAATTTTGAGGAGGGGGCAGGAATTTCGGGGATAATTTAAATATCGTATTAATGCTAAAAGATTTTGCAGCGCGTACGCAGGACGCCTGACATACGTGTCGGAGGTTCGTTTAAAAAAAATGCGCCCCTGGCGTCGGAAAGTATAACTAAAGGTTTTTCTGGCACGTGTCGGTATACGCTGCCTTAGGCAGCGGGGTCCCGAACCAGAGATTCGTTTTTCTTTCTAGGTTCGTATGAATTCGATGACCCGATGTAATAAACCGACCACTACCGGGCACAAACCATGCAGTATATATATATATATATATATATATAAGCTCAAAAAGATTAAAAATAAACTAAAATGAAAATAAAAATAAAAATAAAATCCATGCGATAAGCGCTATAGCTGCAAATGATCACACAGATTAAATATAGCACATTATGTATTAAATGTATTCGGCAGACCCAGAATTTCGCACCAAAATTAAACTAGGAATAAATAACAAACATAAAAAAATTAAACAGATATAAACTGCACAAGAAAAAACCAAGAAAACCAACCAAAAAGCTGTGGCCTCATCAGCAGTGGGCATACTTACGGTTAATGACGATGTTAATTTTCTGGCTTTCAGATATATTGACGATTTAATAATTTTCAACTGTGATCACGATTTTTTGGGGATATCATGTGACATTTATCCTAATATGTTAATTTTGAAAAAAAAACAAATGAAAATAATAATGAAGCTGATTATTTTGATTTGAAAATACACATTTCTAATGGAATAAGCATTACAATCTACAATAAACGGGATGGCTTCAGTTTTGAAGTTAACCAATTAGTTAACTGGTGTTCGAATGTACATAAACGTATTTACATTAATATTATCATAGGTCAGATTTTTCGCTACTATAAACTCTGTACGAATAAAAATTTATTTTTTAAAGAACTTTTTAATTTAACCAGTATCTTGTATTATAAAAATAACATTCCTTTGAGTTTCATTAATAGATATACTAGTTTTACGGACAGTCTTCATTTTTGAGTAGTTGCTACGTAATTGACAATTAATGATTTGTATAACTTAAAGCCTTTCGGTGACGGTTTTACAAGGATGTTTGCAGTTCTGTGGCAACAGACATGGAACGTACATGGACAGATTTTGGATCACTGGATTTGGTTATTGTTTATTGTTTTTGTGGCTGTGTGGCTCAGGAGGGGGTAGGATAATTCTATTGTTGGTTCAGTGTATGTTATACATACGTTTTGTATTCAGTTGTGCTGTTGTTTGTGGCGTTGGGTCCGGTGGGGGAATGTGCGTGATATGCTTTCAGTTGTTTTTATACATTTAATTTTTGCTTCACGACATTCTGGCCGAAACCCACTGCCACTACTGTATATAATAGTTTGTTGTGCTTGTAATTAGTCGGAAACATCACTGTGCTTTTTAGTATGCCCAATGCTGATGAGGCCACAGCTTTTTGGTTGTTTTTCTTGGTTTTTTCTTGTTCAGTTTATATCTGTTTAATTTTTTTTATGTTTGTTATTTTACTTATTCCTAGTTCTTATTCCTAGTTTAATTTTGGTGCGAAATTCTGGGTCTGCCGAATACATTTAAAACATAATGTGCTATATATATATATATATATACATATATATATATATATATATATATATATACTTATATATATGTGTGTGTGTGTGTGTGTGTGTGTGTGTGTGTGGACTTAGATGAAATTCTTTTGGCATACTCATAGAATTGGTGATTTCATTCGAAACAATATGTCCCTCTATGACATTAATTATTAACTGCTCAACTATTTATCACACACACGTCAATTATTCACGTATTACACACCACACAAATTGTAATCCCGGCCAGTAAAAACTCACTAACACATGACTTTATTACTTAAACTTGAATTCGATGTGATGAGATTTTCCCAATAATTATGATCAACTCAATATACGTTACGTAGAAAAGTATATTAACTAATCAATATTCCAAAAACGTAGAGCATCCACACCACGATGAATAAAAAAGACATTGCTAGCAGTGAAAATATGGCCTTCCACCACTGTACAACAAACTCCGCTCAGCACTCTCACAGTCTACATAATGTGATCTTAAATAAAGTTTTCCATGGTATTAAAAAGTCATAACTTTTCGGGTAGCGCTTCGTCAATTTAATAGATACTTCAAAGAACTCAAAACTCCACTCCAAAACTAGTGTCACATCATTTTAACGTGAAAGCGCGCAAAGATATTTACCGCACTACAGTAAGTCGTTCAACCATTATGGAAACGCAACAGGGTAGAACTCCTTACTGAGAGGCAGCTTAATTTTGTAGCGCAGCGACACTGCCGAGAATGCGCGAAAAAATTTTAGAATACCGTCCCCCCTTCAAAGAAAATTTCACCGAAAATTACATTTTAGAACAATTAAATGTAAAGAGATAATTTAATAAAGTAGTTTAAGATTGAAAATGAAAAGACTTCGAATTTAACAAACGTGTTTTGAAAGAAAGATTAATACGTGAATTACTTTTTAACACTTTCCAACCTAGTTGAAAAGTGTTTCTGACTTCGGTTTGTCTGCCATATGGCCGTCTGCCGTCTGGCCGTGCTCTAAGCCCCGTAAATATGCTCGGATTGCTCTGCAATTTTTATATGTTATTATCGCTATCTACAGCATGTTTCCTATTTCAACGGAAGTGCGCAGCACTTATAGTTTTTTACAGAGACACTCAAAATAATTCCGTTACATTGCGGTATATGGGGAAAAATCATTTGCGGTTTATTTAAATAATGTTTCTCTATTTTAAACGCATTGGAATTTATATATATCACTAAGGTGCATTACAAGAAGCTTAATATGGAATAGGGTGTGCATAGCACTTATAGTTACTTTACAGGGACAGTCAAAAGAATTTCGTTACATTACTTCTATGGAGAAAAATCGTCTGCGGTTTATTTAAATATTGTTTCATTATTTTAAACGCATTAAAATTTAAATATATCACTAAGGTGCATTACAAGAGGCTTACTACAGAATATTGTGTGTATAGCAGTCATCGTTCATTTACAGGGACACACAAAAGAATTCTCTACTGTCTGTTAACAATAATTCCTGGAAGTTACTGAACGCGATTTTAAATTTAACTCGCTTTTTGTCTATTACGTGGTGTGTATAAATTCTGTAGATCATATACAGGGCAGCACAAAAGTTCGCGAACACCTTTCCGTTTATTGACAGAAACTCCAGAAGGAGAATTTTAAACTGTGCTACGCGTTTCCTAACTGAACTAAAATTTAGCATCCTATGTAGTATATATACAAATCTATAGATCATATACAGGGCTGAATAAAAGTATTCGGATATTTTTCCGAATATTGTATGAGTTGGAAATTCATGAAGTTACGTTTTTAAATATGTTATGCGTTTTCCAAATTATTTACTTAGATGTTATCTTTCAGCTTATTAAACGGTATGATATGAAAAATTATTTTGGAAGCGTTGGAAACTGTTACATAATCTATGCTTGACGCATGATTTTTATTTCTTGTTTAAGTGAAATTTTGCAAGGAAATAAAATAATGTACACTTAAAATAAATAAGATAAAGAAATGTCGGATATATTTTTAAGACAGAGAATATTTAATAACTAGAGTTGTAAATTAATTAAGCGGGAACATATTTTTAGATTACTTGTTAAGATAAGGCAGAAATTTAATTTTTTAAATATATATTTATAAAGGGTGTCCGAGACGAAACGCCCTAATTTTAAACACTTACACTGAAGATAATAAACAACCAAGACAATTTTGTTAGGTAGTACATAATATCTTATATGTGGAAACTTACATTATGTACTAGCAATAATTTTTATTTTGTGTGCTGAAAATCGGAAAATTTGAAAATTGACAAATGACAACGAATTCAGAAAAACCACAAACCGCTTGGTTGTATGCATAATTGGGGTCCATTGGCAGAATCGAGCACCCCCACACCGACATTTGGGAGTCTGAGACACACTGACCGCCGAATTCGCACAAAGATGGATTGGGAGAGGTGGTCCAATTCTCTGGCCATCCTCTTTAGACATCGTCCGTGACACTTGTGGAACACATGTAGAAATGGTATGATTGCACAAACAAAACTTCCTAACTATGTGTATCCATTGTTGTTTCAATGTTCTTAATACAACAACTACATGTTGTACTACAGACTGTTCAAATTAATGCGTTTCGTCTTGAACATGCTGTATATACTGGGTGTTTCAAGAAGGACCTCCTAACTTAGGAAATAAATAACTCGGAAACGATGATAGATAGAAGCATGAAACCGGTGGTATGTTCATAAAAAAAATGGCACTCCGGGAGTGCCGACAGAAGTGAAAACTTGAACAATTACGTGTGTATTTTTTTAATCGTCAGGAAACGTTTTATTGCGCAGGAAATACTTTTAAATGAAATGTTTTTTTAATTCATTATTATAAACTACTACTACAAAAATTATATTACAATTTTCATTTAATGCGCTATTGTACATGAAAAATAATGCATATTATTTTACATACAAAAAATGCAATCTATTGCTTAAAACGTAAATTTACAAATAAATGAAATATAAAATTTATTCTTTGAAATGAATACCAATGAAACTTATGAATTTTCATCAACAATTTAAACAACTCTCAATACATTCATCATTTCTTCCATGAGATTTAGTTTCATATCTTTTGTAATAACATTTATCTGCAAAATAGGGTTCCCGCTTCCTATCACTCCAAAAATGACTTCTTTGCTGCCTGTCTTGTTTACTGTATTCGTGAACATTATGCTTTTTTCTATCTTCATACTGCGCGTATTGTTTGCGGTATCTATAATTTCTATCAACAAACTTTTCTTTTCTATAAAATGATTTCACTTCCGTATCGGTAACCACGTTTCTTAAAACTTTCGTGAAATATTTCATTATTTTCATTTTTTTTTTGCATTCCTTCCGTCTATTTTTCTTGTGCTCGTTAAATTATAATATTTTCCGTGTTCTGTTATTTCATTTTCATCTTTTGATTTGGTCTCGCGAGTTGAGTCACTTTTATCTGTTTTCACCGCGCGTGCTAAATTTATCTTGAAATTATTTTCTGAATTATTTTTATTCATAATACCAATCATTTCGCTTTCTGCACGTGAACTATTTCCTTTTGATACTTTCGCTTCATTGTATGAATTGGCAACATATACAGTGGTGTCGGTAACAGTGTCGCGAATTCAGTGGTTTTTTCCCCTCTCAAAAAATGCCCAACGCGCCTAAAGAAGTTTTCAATTCAAAAAACGTAAAAATCTGATACAGAAACCACAAACTTTTAGTAACAAATTGCGCCGATAGATGGCGCTGCAATTGACATAACCATACGTAGGTCTTTTTCGCATTAAAAGCGATTCAAAACGTGCCCCTTTCACACAACATACAGTCCCTGGCCAAATTATTAGACGCAGTTGTTTTTATTATAATTTGTTAAATATCTGGAAAGATACATGAGGAATTATCTTGAAACTTTAGGAGTGTAAACAACATGATCAACGTCACATATTTCCGAGAAGATTTTTTCTTGAAACCCCATAAGGGGCCGTCAACAAATTGAAGAAAAACGAATACGTTTTTGATAACCCTGTAAAAACCAATATCACAAAAGCGTTGAAACGGTATCACACGCTTAGGAGGCTTATTGTTAAAATTTGGGTTCAGTTTTATGAAGATAGCATGTATACTCGAAGAGAAATTCAGGTTTTTATAAAAACGGTCCCAAATTTTACTAAGTTTTTTGCTTATAATTTGCAGAGCTTTTAATATAAAAACAAGTTATTTTCAGAAAATATGACAAACAGAATTATACACAATACCCTGCAATCAGAATTAAAAAATAATAAAAATTGCATGAAAAATGAGCAGGTTTACTAAATATTGTTTCACTGCGCAAGCGCGAATTCAATCAAAATATACTGTGCATAATATATTAGCTAAATATATAGACCAACTTTTATGAAAGTCTCAAAAACATAGCTTGAAAATTCTGATAGTAATCGTCGATAGAATAAGCTCGAAATTCGCTGTTTCCAAAAGGAAGCATAAAGATGAGGGGTTGTATCAAATATAGAATGAGAGACGCTTCATTCTTATTATGTCAACTTTCAAAAGCTAGTATATTTGGATACAACCCCTCATCTTTTTGCTTCCTTTTAGAAACAGCGAATTTCGAGCTTATTCTATCGACGATCACTATCAGAATTTTCAAGCTATGTTTTTGAGACTTTCATAAAAGTTGGTCTATATATTTAGCTAATATATTATGCACAGTATATTTTGATTGAATTCGCGCATGCGCAGTGAAAAAATATTTAGTAAACCTGCTCATTTTTCATGCAATTATTATTATTTTTTAATTCTGATTACAGGGTATTGTGTATAATTTTGTTTGCCATATTTTCTGAAAATAACTTGGTTTTATATTAAAAACTCTGCAAATTATAAGCAAAAAAACTTTTATCACCGTTTTTATAAAAACCTGAATTTCTCTTCGATGATACATGCTATCTTCATAAAAATGAACCCAAATTATTACAATAAGCCTCCTAAGCGTGTGATACCGTTTCAACGCTTTTGTGATATTGGTTTTTACAGGGTTATCAAAAACGTATTCGTTGTTCTTCAATTTGTTGACGGCCCCTTATGGGGTTTCAAGAAAAAATCTTCTCGGAAATATATGACGTTGATCATGTTGTTTACACTCCTAAAGTTTCAAGATAATTCCTTATGTATCTTTCCAGATATTTAACAAATTATAATAAAAACAACTGCGTCTAATAATTTGGCCAGGGACTGTATATGTCGCAAACGAAGAGTGAAATTATCAGTGACTCTCTGTAGTATAGCACCGGAAATCAAGCTTGACATATAGCATCATCCAGATGATCGAGTGTTAAAGGAGTTGCGGTAAACAATGTCCGTCAGTGTCACTTCCAGAATTTATTTGACTATGCGCTAATAGCGATCACGTTTCAACAGCAAAATCGTCCACAACTGAACGTTCTTGGAGTCTGAGCTCTCATGAGAGGGATTCGTAATGCTGTCTGGATCGCCACCTATCGGTGCTATTAATCTCTAAAATTTTGAGGTTTCTGTATAAGATTCTTACGTTTCTTTTAGTAAACATACCACTGGTTTCATGCTTCTATCTATCACCGTTTCCGAGTTATTTATTTTCAAAGTTAGGTGTCCTTCATGAAACACGCAGTATATATATCAAGAATTGAACGGGTAGGGTGGTTTTGTGGTCTCGAGATCATGATCGGGGAAAATATACCGAAATATTTCTGCCGCATGGCTGTAGGTTTTTTCATTTTTGTAATGGATTCAACCTAAAACAAAAAAAAAATTATTCTCTTTTGACAAAATATACCGAGTTAAAATACATTGGCTTAATTATTTTTCAGTGTTTTCCGGCTCTAAAAAATGCGTATTGTATCTTTAGTGCCCGAAAACGTTAAAAATTAATAAATTTTAACGCATAATAACTCAATAATTTTTGGTGTACAAAACTGATTTTTATTGGGTTTTTTTTGTTTGTTTGTTTTTTTTGTTTGTTTTTATTTTACTTGTTAAAGAACGACGAATGATTTTCTATGCATAAAATATAGGACTCAGATACTAAATTAAAATTTAAATTATTGAAAGGGGCCATGCGATGATTTCCCATGAAAATTCACAATAATCAATTCTTCACTTACAATACTCAATTTTTAATTAAGCATAGCTCATTTAATTTTAAAGATACAAGTATGCAGGCTGTTTGTAAAACTCTTGTTGTAGCTATAAAAGTTTTTTTTTCTAATTGTCCAATTTTTGTTACTTTTCGCTTGTTTAAAAATTTAAAAAGTGAAACATTTTTAAATTTACAACTTCATTACCATAATCTCATTTCTTATTTCATTTTGAACATCTTGCAATTTCTCTAACCTATGTCTCAACAAAAGTTGAAAATTTAACGTGTGTTTCAACACATTAGATAGACTTGTAGATTTTTAAATTTCAAAAGTGAATAGTGAAAACAAATTCGAAAAGAAATTATATACAGGAAAGTTTCAATAAAATTAAAATTAAAATCTTAAGAACTGTTTCTAAACTATTGTAGATAACGGTTGATATTATGTACGTAAGATCTGAAACACTCGATAGATTCACAGATAAATATCTTATCTTCGAAACATCAAGTAGTTTTCAGTGTAAATTCGAAATTCCAGATCAAATGAGGGAAATATTTCGTTCTTTACTTGAATAGAATCTTGCTCAGCAACTACGTGACTGCGTCAAATTTCAGATTCTTGGAAGATTGATTTGTAATTTAAACTTTACTTCTGGAATATTTGAAGTCTATTCCCATTTGTATTAATCAATCAATTATTTTATCAATGCTATTACATTAAATTAACTTGCTGCTGTATAACTGCTACGAAAGGAAATGTATTTGCAAAATGCATGTCTTTTTCATAAATATATGCAGCGTATGAATTTTTCTAGTTTGCAAATATTACGAAAATGATCATAAAAAAATCTTTCATTCAACCTTTTAAAAAAATTGAGTGTAAATGATATAGCACTTCAGTTAGAAACAGTGATTTGTATTGCCTTTTTTTTTAATGACATTTAAGTTGAAACTTTGATAAATATGTAAAGATTTTAGAAATTAAACAGAAATAATTTTTTATAAGTGAAAAATAGACGACATTCTGGCCGAAACCCACTGTCACTACTGTATATAATAGTTTGTTGTGCTTGTAATTAGTCGGAAACACCGCTGTGCTTTTTAGTATGCCCAATGCTGATGAGGCCACAGCTTTTTGGTTGTTTTTCTTGGTTTTTTCTTGTTCAGTTTATATCTGTTTAATTTTTTTTATGTTTGTTATTTTACTTATTCCTAGTTCTTATTCCTAGTTTAATTTTGGTGCGAAATTCTGGGTCTGCCGAATACATTTAATACATAATGTGCTATATATATATATATATATATATATATATATACTTATATATATGTGTGTGTGTGGACTTAGATGAAATTCTTTTGGCATACTCATAGAATTGGTGATTTCATTCGAAACAATATGTCCCTCTATGACATTAATTATTAACTGCTCAACTATTTATCACACCCACGTCAATTATTCACGTATTACACACCACACAAATTGTAATCCCGGCCAGTAAAAACTCACTAACACATGACTTTATTACTTAAACTTGAATTCGATGTGATGAGATTTTCCCAATAATTATGATCAACTCAATATACGTTACGTAGAAAAGTATATTAACTAATCAATATTCCAAAAACGTAGAGCATCCACACCACGATGAATAAAAAAGACATTGCTAGCAGTGAAAATATGGCCTTCCACCACTGTACAACAAACTCCGCTCAGCACTCTCACAGTCTACATAATGTGATCTTAAATAAAGTTTTCCATGGTATTAAAATGTCATAACTTTTCGGGTAGCGCTTCGTCAATTTAATAGATACTTCAAAGAACTCAAAACTCCACTCCAAAACTAGTGTCACTTCATTTTAACGTGAAAGCGCGCAAAGATATTTACCGCACTACAGTAAGTCGTTCAACCATTATGGAAACGCAACAGGGTAGAACTCCTTACTGAGAGGCAGCTTAATTTTGTAGCGCAGCGACACTGCCGAGAATGCGCTAAAAATTTTAGAATACCGTCCCCCCTTCAAAGAAAATTTCACCGAAAATTACATTTTAGAACAATTAAATGTAAAGAGATAATTTAATAAAGTAGTTTATGATTGAAAATGAAAAGACTTCGAATTTAACAAACGTGTTTTGAAAGAAAGATTAATACGTGAATTACTTTTTAACACTTTCCAACCTAGTTGAAAAGTGTTTATGACTTCGGTTTGTCTGCCATATGGCCGTCTGCCGTCTGGCCGTGCTCTAAGTCCCGTAAATATGCTCGGATTGCTCTGCAATTTTTATATGTTATTGTCGCTATCTACAGCATGTTTCCTATTTCAACGGAAGTGCGCAGCACTTATAGTTTTTTACAGAGACACTCAAAATAATTCCGTTACATTGCGGTCTATGGGGAAAAATCATTTGCGGTTTATTTAAATAATGTTTCTCTATTTTAAACGCATTGGAATTTATATATATCACTAAGGTGCATTACAAGAAGCTTAATATGGAATAGGGTGTGCATAGCACTTATAGTTACTTTACAGGGACAGTCAAAAGAATTTCGTTACATTACTTCTATGGAGAAAAATCGTCTGCGGTTTATTTAAATATTGTTTCATTATTTTAAACGCATTAAAATTTAAATATATCACTAAGGTGCATTACAAGAGGCTTACTACAGAATATTGTGTGTATAGCAGTCATCGTTCATTTACAGGGACACACAAAAGAATTCTCTACTGTCTGTTAACAATAATTCCTGGAAGTTACTGAACGCGATTTTAAATTTAACTCGCTTTTTGTCTATTACGTGGTGTGTATAAATTCTGTAGATCATATACAGGGAAGCACAAAAGTTCGCGAACACCTTTCCGTTTATTGACAGAAACTCCAGAAGGAGAATTTTAAACTGTGCTACGCGTTTCCTAACTGAACTAAAATTTAGCATCCTATGTAGTATATATACAAATCTATAGATCATATACAGGGCTGAATAAAAGTATTCGGATATTTTTCCGAATATTGTATGAATTGGAAATTCATGAAGTTACGTTTTTAAATATGTTATGCGTTTTCCAAATTATTTACTTAGATGTTATCTTTCAGCTTATTAAACGGTATGATATGTAAAATTATTTTGGAAGCGTTGGAAACTGTTACATAATCTATGCTTGACGCATGATTTTTATTTCTTGTTTAAGTGAAATTTTGCAAGGAAATAAAATAATGTACACTTAAAATAAATAAGATAAAGAAATGTCGGATATATTTTTAAGACAGAGAATATTTAATAACTAGAGTTGTAAATTAATTAAGCGGGAACATATTTTTAGATTACTTGTTAAGATAAGGCAGAAATTTAATTTTTTAAATATATATTTATAAAGGGTGTCCGAGACGAAACGCCTTAATTTTAAACACTTACACTGAAGATAATAAACAACCAAGACAATTTTGTTAGGTAGTACATAATATCTTATATGTGGAAACTTACATTATGTACTAGCAATAATTTTTATTTTGGGTGCTGAAAATCGGAAAATTTGAAAATTGACAAATGACAACGAATTCAGAAAAAACACAAACCGCTTCGTTGTATGCATAATTGGGGTCCATTGGCAGAATCGAGCACCCCCACACCGACATTTGGGAGTCTGAGACACACTGACCGCCGAATTCGCACAAAGATGGATTGGGAGAGGTGGTCCAATTCTCTGGCCATCCTCTTTAGACATCGTCCGTGCCACTTGTGGAACACATGTAGAAATGGTGTGATTGCACAAACAAAACTTCCTAACTATGTGTATCCATTGCTGTTTCAATGTCTTAATACAACAACTACATGTTGTACTACAGACTGTTCAAATTAATGCGTTTCGTCTCGAACATGCTGTATATACTGGGTGTTTCACGAAGGACCTCCTAACTTAGGAAATAAATAACTCGGAAACGATGATAGATAGAAGCATGAAACCGGTGGTATGTTCATAAAAAAAATGGCACTCCGGGAGTGCCGACAGAAGTGAAAACTTGAACAATTACGTGTGTATTTTTTTAATCGTCAGCAAACGTTTTATTGCGCAGGAAATACTTTTAAATGAAATGTTTTTTTAATTCATTATTATAAACTACTACTACAAAAATTATATTACAATTTTCATTTAATGCGCTATTGTACATGAAAAATAATGCATATTATTTCACATACAAAAATTGCAATCTATTGCTTAAAACGTAAATTTACAAATAAATGAAATATAAAATTTATTCTTTGAAATGAATACCAATGAAACTTATGAATTTTCATCCACAATTTAAACAACTCTCAATACATTCATCATTTCTTCCATGAGATTTAGTTTCATATCTTTTGTAATAACATTTATCTGCAAAATAGGGTTCCCGCTTCCTATCACTCCAAAAATGACTTCTTTGCTGCCTGTCTTGTTTACTGTATTCGTGAACATTATGCTTTTTTCTATCTTCATACTGCGCGTATTGTTTGCGGTATCTATAATTTCTATCAACAAACTTTTCTTTTCTATAAAATGATTTCACTTCCGTATCGGTAACCACGTTTCTTAAAACTTTCGTGAAATATTTCATTATTTTCATTTTTTTTTTGCATTCCTTCCGTCTATTTTTCTTGTGCTCGTTAAATTATAATATTTTCCGTGTTTTGTTATTTCATTTTCATCTTTTGATTTGGTCTCGCGAGTTGTGTCACTTTTATCTGATTTCACCGCGCGTGCTAAATTTATCTTGAAATTATTTTCTGAATTATTTTTATTCATAATACCAATCATTTCGCTTTCTGCACGTGAACTATTTCCTTTTGATACTCTCGCTTCATTGTATGAATTGGCAACATATACAGTGGTGTCGGTAACAGTGTCGCGAATTCAGTGGCTTTTTCCCATCTCAAAAAATGCCCAACGCGCCTAAAGAAGTTTTCACTTCAAAAAACGTAAAAATCTGATACAGAAACCACAAACTTTTAGTAACAAATTGCGCCGATAGATGGCGCTGCAATTGACATAACCATACGTAGGGCTTTTTCGCATTAAAAGCGATTCAAAACGTGCCCCTTTCACACAACATACAGTCCCTGGCCAAATTATTAGACGCAGTTGTTTTTATTATAATTTGTTAAATATCTGGAAAGATACATGAGGAATTATCTTGAAACTTTAGGAGTGTAAACAACATGATCAACGTCATATATTTCCGAGAAGATTTTTTCTTGAAACCCCATAAGGGGCCGTCAACGAATTGAAGAAAAACGAATACGTTTTTGATAACCCTGTAAAATCCAATATCACAAAAGCGTTGAAACGGTATCACACGCTTAGGAGGCTTATTGTAATAATTTGGGTTCATTTTTATGAAGGTAGCATGTATACTCGAAGAGAAATTCAGGTTTTTATAAAAACAGTCCCAAATTTTACTAAGTTTTTTGCTTATAATTTGCAGAGCTTTTAATATAAAAACAAGTTATTTTCAGAAAATATGACAAACAGAATTATACACAATACCCTGCAATCAGAATTAAAAAATAATAAAAATTGCATGAAAAATGAGCAGGTTTACTAAATATTTTTACACTGCGCATGCGCGAATTCAATCAAAATATACTGTGCATAATATATTAGCTAAATATATAGACCAACTTTTATGAAAGTCTCAAAAACATAGCTTGAAAATTCTGATAGTGATCGTCGATAGAATAAGCTCGAAATTCGCTGTTTCCAAAAGGAAGCAAAAAAATGAGGGGTTGTATCAAATATAGAATGAGAGACGCTTCATTCTTATTATGTCAACTTTCAAAAGCTAGTATATTTGGATACAAACCCTCATCTTTTTGCTTCCTTTTAGAAACAGCTAATTTCGAGCTTATTCTATCGACGATCACTATCAGAATTTTAAAGCTATGTTTTTGAGACTTTCATAAAAGTTGGTCTATATATTTAGCTAACATATTATGCACAGTATATTTTGATTGAATTCGCGCATGCGCAGTGAAAAAATATTTAGTAAACCTGCTCATTTTTCATGCAATTATTATTATTTTTTAATTCTGATTACAGGGTATTGTGTATAATTTTGTTTGTCATATTTTCTGAAAATAACTTGGTTTTATATTAAAAACTCTGCAAATTATACGCAAAAAACTTCGTAAAATTTGGGACCGTTTTTATAAAAACCTGAATTTCTCTTCGATACATGCTATCTTCATAAAAATGAACCCAAATTATTACAATAAGCCTCCTAAGCGTGTGATACCGTTTCAACGCTTTTGTGATATTGGTTTTTACAGGGTTATCAAAAACGTATTCGTTTTTCTTCAATTTGTTGACGGCCCCTTATGGGGTTTCAAGAAAAAATCTCCTCGGAAATATGTGACGTTGATCATGTTGTTTACACTCCTAAAGTTTCAAGATAATTCCTTATGTATCTTTCCAGATATTTAACAAATTATAATAAAAACAACTGCGTCTAATAATTTGGCCAGGGACTGTATATGTCGCAAACGAAGAGTGAAATTATCAGTGACTCTCTGTAGTATAGCACCGGAAATCAAGCTTGACATATAGCATCATCCAGATGATCGAGTGTTAAAGGAGTTGCGGTAAACAATGTCCGTCAGTGTCACTTCCAGAATTTCTTTGACTATGCGCTAATAGCGATCACGTTTCAACAGCAAAATCGTCCACAACTGAACGTTCTTGGAGTCTGAGCTCTCATGAGAGGGATTCGTAATGCTGTCTGGATCGCCACCTATCGGTGCTATTAATCTCTAAAATTTTGAGGTTTCTGTATAAGATTCTTACGTTTCTTTTAATAAACATACCACTGGTTTCATGCTTCTATCTATCACCGTTTCCGAGTTATTTATTTTCAAAGTTAGGTGTCCTTCATGAAACACGCAGTATATATATCAAGAATTGAACGGGTAGGGTGGTTTTGTGGTCTCGAGATCATGATCGGTGAAAATATACCTAAATATTTCTGCCGCATGGCTGCAGGTTTTTTCATTTTTGTAATGGATTCAACCTAAAACAAAAAAAAATTATTCTATTTTGACAAAATATACCGAGTTAAAATACATTGGCTTAATTATTTTTCAGTGTTTTCCGGCTCTAAAAAATGCGTATTTTATCTTTAGTGCCCGAAAACGTTAAAAATTAATAAATTTTAACGCATAATAACTCAATAATTTTTGGTGTACAAAACTGATTTTTATTGGTTTTTTTTTTGTTTGTTTGTTTTTTTGTTTGTTTTTATTTTACTTGTTAAAGAACGACGAATGATTTTCTATGCATAAAATATAGGACTCAGATACTAAATTAAAATTTAAATTATTGAAAGGGGCCATGCGATGATTTCCCATGAAAATTCACAATAATCAATTCTTCACTTACAATACTCAATTTTTAATTAAGCATAGCTCATTTAATTTTAAAGATACAAGTATGCAGGCTGTTTGTAAAACTCTTGTTGTAGCTAAAAGGTTTTTTTTTCTAATTGTCCAATTTTTGTTACTTTTCGCTTGTTTAAAAATTTAAAAAGTGAAACATTTTTAAATTTACAACTTCATTACCATAATCTCATTTCTTATTTCATTTTGAACATCTTGCAATTTCTCTAACCTATGTCTCAACAAAAGTTGAAAATTTAACGTGTGTTTCAACACATTAGATACACTTGTAGATTTTTAAATTTCAAAAGTGAATAGTGAAAACAAATTCGAAAAGAAATTATATACAGGAAAGTTTCAATAAAATTAAAATTAAAATCTTAAGAACTTTTTCTAAACTATTGTAGTTAACGGTTGATATTATGTACGTAAGATCTGAAACACTCGATTGATTCACAGATAAATATCTTATCTTCGAAACATCAAGTAGTTTTCAGTGTAAATTCGAAATTCCAGATCAAATGAGGGAAATATTTCGTTCTTTACTTGAATAGAATCTTGCTCGGCAACTACGTGACTGCCTCAAATTTCAGATTCTTGGAAGATTGATTTGTAATTTAAACTTTACTTCTGGAATATTTGAAGTCTATTCCTATTTGCATTAATCAATCAATTATTTTATCAATGCTATTACATTAAATTAACTTGCTGCTGTATAACTGCTATGAAATGAAATGTATTTGCAAAATGCATGTCTTTTTCATAAATATATGCAGCGTATGAATTTTTCTAGTTTGCAAATATTACGAAAATGATCATAAAAGAATCTTTCATTCAACCTTTTAAAAAATTTGAGTGTAAATGATATAGCACTTCAGTTAGAAACAGTGATTTGTATTGCCTTTTTTTTCTAATGACATTTAAGTTGAAACTTTGATAAATATGTAAAGATTTTAGAAATTAAACAGAAATAATTTTTTATAAGTGAAAAATAGTCAAAATTATGTGAAAAATTGACATTTGTGCAAAACATGATAACTAAAATCAAATCAATGCATTCACATTTTGTAAATTGTATAATAAAGATAGTAATAACATTTTCTAGGACATAGACTACCCGCATTATAATAGCTTCTCTATCGCAGAAGCTATGGCACTTGAAGTACTAATGTAATGAAAAATTTGTAAAATTTCTTGCAACTTTTTAACTTATACCAGTGTAAATATAAAACTAATTATAAATCAATTGAATCCATTTGGACACTACACTGTTAACTAGTATTTTAAAAACACAAATTGCACAAATTGTGCTTATTAGTTGCTAAAATCAGTGTAAAAATTGTTTTAAACTCATAAAAGAGCTAAAATCCTACATGTTTCGGCTTTAAACTTAAAGCCATCATCGGGGAAGAGGAACAACACAAACGACTACTGATCTTTTAATTTTCGACACGAGAAAATTGAAATCAACAGTATGGAAAAATTTAAATAAAATAAGCGGGCGCTCTCTGTTGCCAAAGAGCGAAAAACAAAACAATGAATTAACAAGGGGTTAAAAACGTGACCTATTAGAACTATTTCCAGGTTAAAGAAAGACAAGCAAACTATTTTCCTTAAGACGGATAAATCTAATAAAATGGCTATTCTAAATAAAACAGACTACATTAATAAAATGAATGATTGCATTGACACAATGGACTGCACAGAACTAAAGAAAGACCCGAATCCCTTGATTTTCCGGAAGACACAAGAACTTATTAGAAGAGGAGCCTGGCCAGAATACATGAAAAAACTTATTAAAATTAACAATACAGGAGTTACCCCTCGTTTAATTGGTAGACTCAAAGACCATAAACCAAATCTCCCTATGAGACCTATTGTTTCTAGGTGTTCTGGCCCAACATATTTTATTGAAAAAGCTTTCGTTATATTCCTAAAATTAATTTTACCAAGTTCAAGCAAAACTGTACAGTCAACAGAAGATTTTATCCATAAAATAGAAAATATTCAGATTTCTAAAGGAACTATTCTAGCTAGTTTAGATATTGTGTCTCTTTACCCATCTATTAATACAAATGAAGTTGTACAAAATATTAATTTGGAAATTGATAAACAAAATAATTTAAGTGATAGCGTAAAAACATCTCTAAAGTCAGGACTTAACCTTATCATTAATAACAACGTTTTCATGTTTAATAAGAAATTTTACAGACAAAATAATGGAGCACCTATGGGATCTCCTATTTCCGGTCTGTTGGCTGAATTTAAACTTAGACCGATGGAGGAATTTATTTTTAAAAGTTTGAATTTGACACCAGAAGTTTGGCTAAGATACGTGGATGATATCTTTATCACATGGAATCATGGAAAGCAAGAACTCCTATCTTTCCTCTCAAAAATAAACGAAATAGATGAAAATATTAAGTTTACGTTGGAAATAGAAGAAAATTCATCACTACCGTTCCTGGATATTCAATTAATTAAAGATGACAACAACCTAAAACGTAAAGTCTATCGTAAACCGATGAGAAGTAACACAATAATCCCATTTAATGCCTCTACAACTTTCACTTATAAGATTGCTGCCTTCAATTCATTCATCAAGCGTGCTTTTCTGGTTTGTTCAAGTGAATTCATCCAAGATGAACTTAATTTTATCAGAGATATCGCCATTGACCATGGTTTCCCCGCTCATCACGTACAGAAAATTATAGAAAAATTCAATGGCCATTTAATTCAGCATCCTGTCCCTAGCAATAATAAACCAAACTATCGTAAATTCCAATATATACCTATTATATTTGAAAGGATTAAAAGGGCCCTCCGTAAATACAATATCCATCTTATTGCTGTTCCTCCCAGAAAATTGGTTGACTTAGTTTCATGTAAATTAGATCCTATCCCCCCTGATCAATTCGCAGGTGTTTATGAAATCCCCATTAGCTTAAATAATAATAGTATAATTTTTTACATTGGTATGACTAAAAGAAAGTTTTTGGAAAGGTTAAAAGAGCATAAAAACGACATAAAATTTGGAAAGTTATCCACTGCACTCTCCCGGTTTTACGCTAAAAATAATGATACTGTAATTAATTTCGATAAAGCAAGAATTATCCATAGGTTCAATAACCCATTTAAAGCCGCCATTAGGGAATCATTGGAAATCAAAATTAGAAAAGATTGTATTTGTAATGATAACTTTTCTTTCAACATACCTAGTCTATGGGATACATTTTTAACCCCTTGTTAATTCATTGTTTTGTTTTTCGCTCTTTGGCAACAGAGAGCGCCCGCTTATTTTATTTAAATTTTTCCATACTGTTGATTTCAATTTTCTCGTGTCGAAAATTAAAAGATCAGTAGTCGTTTGTGTTGTTCCTCTTCCCCGATGATGGCTTTAAGTTTAAAGCCGAAACATGTAGGATTTTAGCTCTTTTATGAGTTTAAAACAATTTTTACACTGATTTTAGCAACTAATAAGCACAATTTGTGCAATTTGTGTTTTTAAAATAATTATAAATCATCATGATTGTAGTCTATTCCCCCAATAAACATTTGTAAGATAAGAAAAAAAACTTCAAGGCATTTCATGCATAATCTTTTGCTATAGGATGTTTTGCGTACAGTAAAAATCTGAAAAAATTCATTTTGAGTAAAACCTAAAAATAACTTTAAAGACGGTTCTTCTTATAAAAATATTTTTTATTCTTTAAAGATTTAATTATATACTTCATGTATTTTCTTGAACATATAATCCAATTTAAATGCTAAATCTCGAAAAAGAAAAATGTAAATATACATTTAAGCTTTCTTCCGGTTTGCAGAAGGACATTTCCGGTTGTAAAATTTTCCGGCAAGCTGTAATCGATGTAACTTTAAACGTCTGTAACTCGGGTTCTAATTCATATACAGACACAATTATATCAAAATTCGATCGATAAAATATCGGATTTTAATATTATTGCAAAAATTAAAAATCGATATCTTTATCGAAAATGACGTTTTAAAGATGTGCGAATACCTTAATGTCGGAAAATGTTAGTGGAACAAAATATCCCGTCACAATTGTTAATTATATATTTAACACTTTTTCATTTAAGAATAAACGACGATTTCTGGCATCAATTTCACTTCATTTTAAATTTTAGATTCGATTAGAAAATAATTTGAGATTTGCTATTATAGTTATTATATATGTACTATAAATTATAATTCGTTTTCATGTGAAAAGTAATTTGTGGATAAAACTTGTATGTTCTTCAGATAGTTAATTTGCGATTATCAATAATCATATTATTTTTCCTACAATATTCTGTAAATAACGTATTTGAAAAAAATGAATTTTATTTTTTATAAAGATGTTCGTAAACGTTTTACTTTCTCAACACGGAAATCCATTGATAAGCGCATTTGTATTCTGATATCCATAAAACTTTTAGATCTTCCTCAAAGAAGCTCGAACCATCGAAGAGCTTTTGTTATTATTTTTTTTCCTGCAATTTCAATTTGTATTTGGTTGTGATTATTTCTATGTCAATAATTTTGTTTCTTTAGAAATTTGTTGCGAACACCAAATTTAACATTATTTTGGGAAAGATATTTTTTTCTTTCACAGAAATATGTTTTTCGATTTTCTGAAACCAGAAGAAAATATTTGTATGTTTTTTGGAATTTTATTTTTACGATTAAAAAGGATTTCATAAATGTGTCGGAAAATAGCTGGTTTGTCAATGATTTTTTTTTTCAGTAAGATTTTAAATTCAATTATTTCCCATAAATCTATTAAAAGCAAGAATAATGATTGAATTAGACCAATCGTTGTAATTTTGTTCAATCCAATAAATTGTTCTGTGATAATGTAGATCATTTGTCTGGTATTTGAGCTACGTAGACTGTTTAAAGGTACCTTCCGTTATCAAAGAGCTTGTAGGACCCGTCTAATTACTATTTATTATTATATTTAATTATTTCATAGATATATGGTTCTGGTGATAGATTATAATGCATTTCATGTTATTCATATTGTTTATAATAAAATGAAATATTCTAAATTATTACAACGATGAATTATAAAAAAAGTATGAGGATTCGCATACATTAATCCACAAAGTAAGATATATATATGAAATGTAACTGATTTTTAGTTAGCAAAAGTTATATTAAGCATATTATAAGTGTATATATGGCCTTATACAGTATGAGCGGGCAGAGCGGAAAGGGAGTGCATAAGATTTTGTATGAATTTTTTAAAAGTTAAACTTGTTTATATAGACTAGTAATAGTATAAGTCGACTAGTACTAGACGTAATAGTTTTATTAGTTTACCTGACTAATAATATTTACATATTTTAAAACAAAAATCGACACTATCTAAAATTTCGTAAGTTTTTGAGCAGCAATATTTGTATTGATAACTTATTTTTAACTTTGACGTAGGATGTACACTCTTAAAAGTGTACCTCTTATTTAAAAGGCACAAGCACATTGTGCCTTCTATTATTTTAATGTAAAAGGCACGTAGATAACGTGCCTCTGATTAGGAGAAAAACGTTAGAGGCACAATGAAATGAAAGGCAGCGATAACAGACCGAAATCTGGTCAGAGGAACCAAGTTAGCCTCTGACAGATTTGTGTCTTAAAAAAAAACCTCTCCAGTTTCAGAGGTACACTGAGAAACGGACATGTGCAACAGCCGTTTACCCGTCATGCATTGGGATCAGTGAAG
The DNA here is from genome assembly GCA_963931845.1 of Maratus michaelseni. Taxonomy (NCBI): domain Eukaryota; kingdom Metazoa; phylum Arthropoda; class Arachnida; order Araneae; family Salticidae; genus Maratus; species Maratus michaelseni. The sequence continues at coordinate 309,295,673 of OZ007588.1, forward strand.
GGAAGTAATCGCCGGAAATGTCAATACACCTGTGAGCAACGTTCAGACGAAGCAAATAATGAGTCTGGAATAAGTAAGTAGTATATTTAACTTAGTATTCTTTTCTGTGAATGTTATAATATAAAACATGATTCTTTATACATGGAGACACTCAGGATTAGGGAGGGGGCAACGATAAATAGTTCGTCAAATTCTTAGTTATTCAAGTTATATCTTACTAATTTCACAGATTTAGGGGAATGGCGGCATTACCCTGCACCTTCCTGCGTACATCCATGTATATCTATATATTATGTATGTGTATCTCTCAGCCAATCTTTGTTTTCATGTGCATATAAATAGTACTTAATACATAATAAAATGAATAATACATAGTAAATCATTCTGTAATCATATATAGTATTTCCAAAACCATAGTCAGATTTTTTTTATGGTGTTTGTGTGTGTGTGGCGGGGGGGGGGGGGTACCTTGTAGATGTTAAGCTACAGTGCCTTTCTTTTAAATAAAAGTATAATATGAATTGATCCTTCCCAACTGTTTTTGAAGTAGGGGGGAGGGAGGCACTCACCTGGCTACAGCCTTGAATACTTTCTACATTTTATAAAGTTTTACAAATCGCAATGTTGATTCACATTTTGTACTCTAAAACATTATTTTTATATATCAAGTAAAAGTTCCTTAAAAAAATATTAATTGTTTAAAAAAAAGAATTTAACTAAACTGTCAAGGATCATTCTCCCTGTTGATATAAATAAGAATATATTTTTATTTTATTTTTATCGCATTAAATTTTCGTATAATAATTTATTGAAATTTTGGAAAATCACCGTTTCTTGGCTTCCATAAATGTTTGCAATTTTAAATATCTCAAGTTCTATCAAATGTTGAAAATTTTATGATCCCTCATTTTAAAGAGGAGTTTATAAATTTTAATTTAATATGCAAGTTGACTATGTTTAGTTTTAAAAAATAAATTTTGATTTTTTTTACTTATTTAGATAGTTTTTTAAAATTTTTGAAAGAAAAAAAAATGTATGTTTGTTGTAATATTATAAACTTAAAATTCTGAAATATTTTGAGTGGGATATCAATGGGATCAGGAGTTATCAAATAGAAGCTAAAAATTGCCATTTAAATAACAATCTAACTCTTATCTATTTTGTTATTTATTTATTATTTGTATGGTAATCTTCAGCTTTATTTCAGAATCCCTGATCCGATTGAGATCCCACTCTAAAAATTTCATAATTTTAAGCTTATAATATTACAACAAACATAGTGTTTAAAAAACAAAAAAAAAACACTATCTAAAAAAAATAAATTAAAAGAAAATTTGTAATGTAATATTTTTTTTAACTAAGCATAGTCAACTTGCATATCAAATTAAACCTTCTAAACTCCTCTTTAAAATGGAGTAGGGGGGGTCATAAAATTCTCTATGTTTGATAGAACTTGAGAAATTCAAAATTGAAAACATTTCTGCAAGGCAAAAAATGATGATTTTTCCAAAATTTAAAGAATTAATGGTATGAAAACTTAATGCAATAATATATATATATATATATATATATCCTCATTTATATCATCAGGTTCAATATTGAAATTTGTTAGTTGATTTGGCATAGAGACCCAAATATTATGTTTTTTAGCTATGCATTTTTTGGGTAAAAGATTATAGTTTTTCAAAAGATGGTAAAAAACACCAAGTAATAAATATCTGCCACCTCGGACTTAGCCACATATTGCCATTGAGTATTTCTTATTGTCAGTGATTGAGAAAAAACTATATTTTGTAGCAAACTATTCTTAAACCACCTTATTTTGCTCCCCTAGAACTCCGGTTGCCGACATTACTGATTAATGTTCTCCTACTTCAGTGGCGGCTGCATCATTTTTCATGTTTTTAATAAAGCTTTTATGCTTTTTATGTATTTTGTTACGCACAAAATAAATTGATATGCTGACAAAGTTCTTTATTGAACCACAGAACTTACACTTGGGCCACATGGACACACATTTTAATATTTATTTCAAATTTATTTCAATATATTCGGGGTGAGAAAATTTCCTATTATAGTATTCTGTCTTAGACAAAATTTAATCTATGTCTTTAGATATGCCATGCTGGGAAATCTTTCTGCAGTAGACAGAATTTAATGTAAAGATATAAATTTAATATAAAATATTATTAAATTACAGTCTACACCTCTTATAATGGTGGCAGATGCATGTGCCACCATTATAAGAGGCATAGAATGTATTTTTAAATAAGAGGCACTTGAATATATAAATTCAGCGGCACACTGTTCCTCTTAATTTCAAAGGCACTTACGCTGGGCCTCTGAATCCCAAAGGCACTATGTACCTCTTAATTTCAAAGGCCCCACGCCTCTTAATATTCAGAGGCACAAAAATTCAGAATGTACCTCTTAAATCAGAGGCACAGTTTTAAGAGTGTAGTTAATAAGATAATAAAATATAGTAAAGGAAATAATACATTTAATTTAACTCACTGATAACAGAAGAAAACACAATTGCATAACGAAATCTGTACTTCATGCAATTAATTACCTTCAGATAACAAAAATGAACACTCATTTTTAACAGTTTCCAACCTAGTTGAAAAGTGTTTGACTTCCGTTTGTCTGCCGTCTGGCCGTCTGCCGTCTGGCGTCTGTCCAAGCTCTAACTCCCGTAAATATGCTCGTATTACCCTGCAATTTTTATATCTTATTCTCGTTATCTATAGCATGTTCTCTATTTCAACTGAAGTGTGTAGCACTTATAGTTTTTCTACAGGGACACTCAAAAGAATTCCGTTACATTACGGTCTATGGGGAAAAATCATTTGCGGTTTATTTTAATGATGTTACACAATTTCAAACACATTGTAATTGATATAATTACAAGAAGCTTAATGTGGAATAGGGTGTGCATGGCACTTATAGTTACTTTACAGGGACAGTCAAAAGCATTCCATTACATTACGTCTATGCAGAAAAATCATTTGCGGTTTAATTAAATAATGTTTCACTATTTTAAATGCAATTTTTTATGTATATCACTAAGGTGCATTACAAGAGGCTTACTACAGAATATTGTGTGTGCAACAGTCTTCGTTCATTTACAGTGACACACAAAAGAATTCTCTACTGTCTGTTAACAATAATTTCTGGAAGTGCGTTTTAAGTTGCTGAACGTGATTTTAAATTTAACTCTCTTTTTGTCTATTATTTGGTGTGTATAAATTCTGTAGATCATATACAGGGCAGCACAAAAGTTCGCGAACATATTGAAAAAAACTCCAGAAGGAGAATTTTAAACTGTGCTACGCGTTTCCTAACTAAACTAAAACTTAGCATCCTATGTGTAGTATATATACAAATCTATAGATCATATACAGGGCTGAATAAAAGTATTCGGATATTTTTCCGAATATTGAATATGTTGGAAATTCCTGAAATTACGTTTTTAAATATGTTATGCGTTTTCCAAATTGTTTACTTAGGTTTTATCTTTCAGCTTATTAAACGGTAATGATCTGTAAAATTATTTTGGAAGCGTTGGAAAGTGTTACATAATCTATGCTTGATGCATGATTTTTCGTTCTTGTTTATTTTAAAATGATATACAGTTGGACCCCGTTAATATGCAAATTTAGAGACCATTCAAAATTCGTGTATTAAACGGGTTCCCGTATTAGCCATAATTTCGCAAATTTTCGCCCAATCGTCCATCTAATATCACGCTATACGTATGAAACACTTTTGTATGACAATTTTAATCGTTAGAATGACATTTTATTTGTTTTTATTATTATGTATATATTTAGAAGGAGCGTTTGAAAGTTTGAAATTCAAATAAAGATTACTGTCGTAAGTAAAGATGCAGTAAGTCATTTCAAAATTAGATTTATTATCGGCACATATAATTGAACAAAACCAACACAAAATTACCGCTAGCCACGTTAACTAAAACAAATGTTAACAAAATTTAAATTCTTGAATGCTTTTCAGTACAAATAAAAGACAGTGTCGATAATAGTAAAAAAGTAAATATAGAAAAAAGTAAAAATAAAAATAAAACACCTAATAAAGTCAATAATGACATGATAGCTATTTTGCCAAAAAATAATTTTTAATTTTACCCTATTTAACATGCGTTCGCGCCTTCAGCATGATGTTTTCAGTTCTATTAAGATGATGGTAAAGCTGGGTCGTCGAGAGAATTTTCTCCCAGCGATCCTGCATACTGTCTGAGGAGACTATACGCCTCCGTAACTTTGGAGAATCGGTGTGGTGCCAGGGGCTCGGGTTCAGCCCCTGCTTCCTCCTTATCCTATTTTACCAGTGGCAGTTACATAGGCAACGATGTCATCCAAACTTCTGAGCTTGAATGTGACTATATCTTTGTTAATATTGATGGACGTGTCTAAATCGAGAAAATATTCCTCTTGAGTTTCTTGTGCGCTGAGCCAAACTTCTTCAACATCAGGGTGCGGGGTCGGCCTTCATCAATGACTTCCTCGCTACTTCAGAAGCCCATTTTGCGCAAACAATTTGCAATCGTCACGTCGCGTCGTTGGTGCGACACTCTCTCATGCTGCGATAAGAATGTCCATAGCGTCTGTAACAGGAGAACTGTAACAGGACGACACTCGCTGCAGGAAGGGTTGTTGCTGTGTTCCATTTGGTGAAGGTATCATCGTAATACGCGAGTCTTTAAATTTACTTTGGCGGTATTAAAGACTCATTGGTTCATTGGCTGGTTCGCACTCGTTGATTTTGGTCGCACGAATTGAACTTGGAAATTCTTGAAGCTTTCGATATCCTTCGGATGTGCAGAGTTGTTATCCAAAAATAATGACATGTGGCGAAATTCTTTTCCCATCCACCGGTTCAACTTATGAACCCATGATGAAACACGATGTTCGGTCATCCACGCACTCGCTGACTTTCATATAGGCAGGGGCAATTTTTGACGTTTTTAAAACATCTTTTGTTGCGTGACAAGTAGCTTTAACTTGTTCGATCCAGCAGAGTTTGCACCGACCAGAACAGTAAGACGCTCTTTATTTAGCTTACGCCCATGACATATTTCCCAATTCCTGGCCATTGTTTTCTTGGGTGTCAGTTTGAAAAGAGTCCAAATATCACGGATAAATATCACGGCTTGAGTAGTTCTTCACAAGATGCGGTAGCACATTTGATTTCCAGCAATCGATGTCTTCATTGTTGACAGCAGCTGGTTCACCGGACACTTGTATAAATTTTATTCCTGGGAGAGGTTGAAATTGATATCTTTAATAGAGAAATTATTGGTTGAATTAAATTTGGACAGAAAACGCATTCCCAGTTTAAAGAATTGTCGTAATGCATGGGACAATTTCTTTCTAAATATTTTTCTGTTTTGAATGAGGCTGTATTCTCGCATTAAACGTAGGGTTTTTCCCCAAGGATTAACAAAATTTCGCGTCTTAAGCATGTTCGTTCCTTAAGTTGGTTCACGTATTAACCGTTCGCGTATTAAGAGGGGAGTTTTAAACACATAATATAGACGTTTTACAATGAACAGAGGAAAATTCGAGTCTTAAGCGGTTTCGCGCATTAAACGGGGCGTGTGTTAACAGGTTCGACTGAACTTATAACAACGTAGTCATTTATAGGTTTTATCGCTCTTTTTGCGTGTTTTATTAATTTTTGCATTACTTAGTAGTTTTTTGTAAATTAACCCTCTGAGCGTTTTGAAAAAGGGTAAAATTGAAATGTTGTTTTCTCAGCATTTTATTTTAAATACTAAAAAAATATGATTCTTTCAGTATTATAAATAAAACTTAATTACAAATATGAATATAACCCTTGAAAGTATTAATCATTCTTCAATGTTTTGAAAATTCATTAAATCTATAGAATAATATTATCTTAAACATTGCATATATTGCAGTGAAACCTGGAGCTTAGTGAACGGTATATTACGTTCCACACGCTTAGAGGGTTAAATACAGGAATATTACTTTTTTGAATTTTATAAAAGCATGAGCGAAGCACTTGCTTTTAACATGATAAATTATCTGTTGGTAAAAATCTATCTTTAAATCTTTTCTCTATTAAAAAGTTGTCCATCTTTTTAAAAAAAAATTGATATTACAAATAATACGAAACAGTTCCACTAATTTTATGGAAATTCTCTACCTCTGCTAAAAATAATCATACAATTTTTTTCTTTGTATCAAATGAAATGTTCTCTGATCTGTTCAGATTCTTCTATTTTTCGCTTTATTTTATACGATGCAATTTTACTCAATATTTTTCCTCTCGCATGTTTGGCGAATTAACATGGAAAAGTTGGCTTCCGTATAAGTAGTGAAGGATCTAATGTTTCCTTAAGGGTTCTTGTGATTTTGTGTGCATTTGGCGAGTTCAGTTTTTTTAGCTTGGCGTCACAAAACAACCGTTCTGCTAGACTTATTGGACTAAAATACTGTAGAAAATTAAAGCTTTAAAGACATCAATAATAGTGAATGCTAACACATAAAATACAAACAATTTGATACTTTGTTTTGTAGTTATTATACCGGCATCTAATTGTTGAGGTAGGAACAGTATTTGCCTAAATTATAAACAAATAATTATAAATACATGATATTGGTATGTAAGTGTCTGATACTGTGAGACATATTAGAGCTCTGTAACAAGCTAAACGAATCTGTTACGGCCATTATAAAACTTTCTTCTATCTTTTTCTAATATTCATTTAAATAGCGCTGTTACACAGTTACGAGGTATATTGTATTTCTTTAAATTTAACTCACAGTTACAGTGATCAGCGATAAAAAAAATACCGTACAACAGCGACCCCAGTTGGGTATTTAAATACAAAATTGGAAAACATATATATATATTTTTTATTTATAATGCTAAACATAAAATTTACTGCATTTCAACATAATAGACAGTTAGATACAGCTATGTTGTTCACCGTAAAAAGTATTATACCTTGCCCTCTATTGAATGAACAAAGATAAAATTGATTCAATATAATTTTTTATAAATAATTTATATATTAAAATTGGAGAAATACCATCCCATAGATGCCAAGATATAGCAGAAAACATGCAAAAAACTTCACAATAGCAACCCATGTAGAGTGCAGTGCCAAAATTGAATCAACATAGTTTTTAATAAATATCTTAGATATTAAATTTGGTTAAATTCGATTCCATAGACGCCGAGATACAGTTATCACAGAAATCATGGAAAGCACAAAACTTCAACGCGATTGTTAAATCGTGAATTTAGACAGTGCCACCTGTTGATCTTTACACACCAAACTTATACCAGCACCTATATGTGTCAAAATATAACTGACTATGATGCTTAGTAAAATTTCATCTCATATATGCCAAGATATAGCTATTAAGGAAATCTTAAAAAATACAGCATAGCAGCGCCGCCTCTTGCGCGACACACACACAAATCTAACCAGCATCAGTGTCTGTCAAAGTACAAAATAGTTTGTTGAAATTCCGTACATTATTTCTTGAGATAGATTGCCCACAACATTTGTGTTACATTCATATATAGAGTTGGACAGACAGATAAACCTTTTCTAAATACAGTCTAATTGTGTGCCGGGTATCCCAAAACATCTAAATCAATTGTCGCAAGTTTTCATGATTCCGATACTTTATTAACTATATAAAAGAATTATTAAAAGAATTTATTGACTATATAAAAGAAAGTCAAAATGGTAAAAATGCAACACATCATATCCCTTAGGACAGGCTGAGTAATATATTGGCTTATGGACTTTCCGAAAATCTATACAAGTCATACTACAAATCTACATATTGTTAACGATGTTTTTGTTGATAACTTGTGGCAAAAAACACATCCATCTAAAAAAGCGGGTTTTATTTGTTTCTAAAATGTCGCATGCTCTCACACCCTGGAGAATTCAGCAAGATTTGCATTATGCTGAGGCATAGGGCATTTTCCACATTTCAATGATAGTAAGTTTCGGTGATCTTGCTGGTAAATCCATGAGACGAACATCTTTTGCTTATTAAAATCATAAAAAGGGGGGGGGGGACTTTCGGACCGCGCATTATCTTAAATAAAATGAAGTGTGGATCAGCAATGTCCTTAAGAAATTTTACATGAGGATGAATGACCTCATCTTATGCCACTGTGCTGTCACAGTCTTATTATTTTTACTTTTAAGATATTCAATTTAGCTATCTACTTATAGGACAGCAATCTAGTATGGGTTAATATTATTGACTAAAACCATTACACTTGCGGACAGGTAAATGTACATTACAACTGATTTCTGTCTAAAATGGTTAATTTCTGATTCATTACGCCGTAAATTAATTCAACTATAAATCCCTACAAAAGTGAAAGTTTTAATATGCTTAATAAACTTTTTTTAATGATATATATATTTACATCACCATAAAAGAAAAATATTTTTATTCACGAATGCAAAATCTAATTTTCACAAAACCTTTTCGTGGCTGAGTTGATAACACTATCCATCTAATTTATCTTTTAAAACATTCGCTGCATTCCGATTATTTCAAAAGTGCAACGACGTTATACATAGAGGACGTAGCTGTCATGTTTCATTGCAAAATCAGAATATTTACCTACTGAATTTAGCTTAAATTATTTGTCATTTCAACAATCTGTAATACGCACTTAATCGTATAAAATACTGTGTATTTTTTGGGACAACTTTTAAAATAAACAAAGTAAAAAAGAAATATTACAAAACGTCATTAATCTCTGAACACGAATAAATTCACAAGCAAAATATTTGTAAATTAAAACGTTAGAAGTATATACAAAGTTTTCAAATCACCATACTTTAAGCAAAAATATCATTTAAGTATAGATATTAATTAAGAATAATGCCACTCATATAAAGCCCACGCAATCGTTCAGGTTTAACAGAATTCATAATTTTTTTTTGTGTTGGTTAACATTATTTATTTCTAAGTTTTTAAAATTTCACATCAAATACTCTAGGAATATCAAAGTGTTTATTCATGTTTTATAAAATAAACGGAAGAACATTATCTGTATGCATTCCCACGATCCCAGATTTGCATATTTGTTATATTTCTAAATGTTTATGTTTTGTTTAGGATTATGTGAACTTTATATTTGGATAAAATGCATTTTCTTTAATTTTACGTAATAGAATCCAGTCTCTAAAAGATGTTGGAATTTAGTGTGTTTAATAAGAAAATAGGAACCTATGTAAGCGCATGTATACTAGTGCGGAAACTAGCTTCCATGTTTTTTTCAATAAGCCAAACTTATTCTCCCAAAATCACAATCTGAAAAGAGAAGGTATACAAATGTTCGATCAGCACTGCTTCTAAATAATCTCATCTCTTCAAGCCTTCTGATATCCTTGAAGAATTTACTTAAATATCGCTTGAACAACCACGCTGAAAATTACATCTACCTATCTCAACTTCTGTTTATAGATATTGTCCTCACCATGATCATTTGATATTAAAAAGTTAAAGTCGATACAAAAATTTGTATTCATACACACAATGTTTAATCTTTCTTTTGGAGACAAATGTTTCATATTAATGGTAGATATCCGCAGGAACAAACACTTATCGTTACAAACATAGATGTAAATATATATTTTCCATTTTATAATGCTCTCTTATGCGTATTGAATCAGGTATATTTTCGTTGGGACCAACTTTATAGTTTGAATGAGAAAATAAAAAATATTATATAAATTATTCTTAAATCTCTTTGGCAAAATATTCACGAATAAAATATGGATAATTTAAAGTATTCGAAATCCATACATATTTTACAGACATTACTACCTCCACCAATCTGAACTTCAAAGTACAAATGCTGTCACTGAAAGTACAAATATTAATTTTAAATAATACAATGTATTTAAAATCTACATATTTCAAACCTAATAGAATTAAAATAAAAAAATGTGTTTTTACATTATTTATCTCTAAGATATTTAAATTTCATCTCAAAATTCTTAAGGGATATCAAAGTATTGGTTCATGTTTTGTTAAATTTATTGAAGAACATTACGTCCATTAAAAGCATTCCCAGATTTTGCGCGGTTGTTATATTTCTAAATCTTTATGCATTATTTGGGATTATGCGAACTTTAAGTTTTGATAAAATATATTTCCTTCAAATTTAAGCAAAATAATTCAGTCTTTAAAAGACATTAGAACACGGTGCGTTCAATATGAAAAGAGAATCCTGGGTATTAACTAATCGTAATAAAATGCTTTGTAAAATACAGTTCCATAAATAATAAATAGTATATACGATAAATAAGATAGATATACAATTGTTTGTATATCCGTCTTATTACTTTGATGAACTTTATTTAATAAAATATTTGAATTAAAGTTTTGAAGTAGTTCCCAAATTTTCCAGAATGTTTCTCCTTTTCTTTAAATATAGCTAGTAAGTATCAGCTTTAAAATTCTGTTGTAATACAAAATACATTATTTAAGTAAAATTATTTCGTTATGTTTTATGACCTGTCTTTTTCAAACACTTTTTTAAGACGAAGTCTGGAATTAAAAATCATATAATTTATCTCACTCATTTCCAGTAAGAAATATTTTTAATTAATTTAAATAACAAATATATTTGATATTGTATAATTAACAGTTTTGGTTATCATGTTTTTAAGGAAACATTGTAATCGTTGATTGCATTAAACTTGTGTCTCATTTCAACAGCTTTTACAAAAATTAAAGAAGCAAGAGCAAAAAAATAATAATTGAATGGAAACAATAAAATGAACAATATTTAAAAGATATATATTAAATATATTAAGATATTTAATATTGTTATGTAAATGTGGGAATTAAAACGACTTTCAAGAAAATACTAAAATACGTGGTCTTACCTCAATTCGTGACGAACGGTTCTATTATTTAGATGATTTCAAAAATGCGGTAGGCACGTTGAATCATTCTCATAGTTGCCTCTCCTCACGATTGTAAATCTGGGGATTGTGAAACTATAAAATCATTTGTATTTTATCAGTATCTTTTCAAAAATTTGGCGCCCACGTAAATAAACTAACAAATCCTTCGTATTTTACTAGTATCCTCTCAAGAACTCGGCGCCGACGTTAATAATATACATTTTCCCATACATGAGAACGTGTTTTTATACTTAGAGATGTAAACAAATTATTAAGCATAATGATCAGATCATGTTAAACAATTGTTAGAAAATTTCATACACATATACTCAATGAATATATATTAATTGTTTGCGAAAAATCATACATATACCTAAGTTTCCTTCGGAGATATGAATCCTTGAAATGTTAATTACGTTGATTTCTCGTCATCACTAAAAGATGATGTTAGGAGATATGGTGAAGGATGATTCTCATCACCGTCCCCCACCCTCCCCCTTAATAAAGAGAAATATATTACATCACTGAAATCACTCTTAATATTACAAACGTTGGTATATTACGGGCCGTTATGGCCAAACTTTTAATATTGAAATATTGTTGGCGTAGGTAACGCGTGTTGCTACACGACATAAGAGCCTAGTAACATATATTGGTTCATAAGAAGACAAAAATGAGTCGAAATTGAAGTCCGAAATCGAAGTCATATTTGTAAGACTCCCAAGAACGTAATACTCTCATAACACACTGCTAGTGCAATGAATGCTACGCATAATAGCAGTCGCTCGTTGTATTATTTTTCTAATACAGATGTTCTCCTTATTGATACTTTAATTAAGAGACTCCACAATCATCCCCTTTCGTTGATTGGCGCTGTAACGTGCGCCCGCTGATTGGCGCAGTAAAGCCAGGCCCTCTACACGAGTGATAACCCCTTTTATCATCTTCATAGTTGCATTCCCCACGATTATAAATAAAGGCCTTGTAAAACTGTGAATTCCTTTGTATTTTACAGCATTAACTCGACATTTCGTCACCGACGTAAGTAAATTACTTTTCCCCATACAGAGGATTTCCGTAGAGATGTAGAAAACAAAACAAGTATAGTATAAGCACAATGATTATACTATACAATCGTTATGAAACTACATACGTATATAAGGTTAATAAGTCATTGTGTGCAAAAATCGTACATATATACAAATTCCTTTCTGAGATATGAATCCTTGAAATATAAATTTCATTGATTTCTGTTGTTGTTGCACATCCCCTTAGGCCAGGAGGACTAGAGCAGGTTCATGATATTATACACCCTAAAGCGATCCTTATTATTGTCCTTACGCAGTTTCTCTTTGTGGCAACAGAAAAGAAATAAATCCATTAGAAAATGGAAAAGAAAATAGATTTATATAATGATAAACGATGGGGGGGTTGTTTAAAAAAAGGGGGGAGGGGGTAAAGAGTGGACTAATATATTTTTTTAAATGACATTAAATTTACTCTTGTTCTTAAACGTACATACATCAAGTTTTAATGCAAATCTGTCAAAAACTGTAGATTTGTATCAGGGACGTACAAGCGCACAACGATCTTTATGCATTGAGATTTTTAATGCATTTAGTGAAATACGTTTCGCATCTGATAATTTTCCTATTTACTTATATGCAGAAGAGATTAAGAAAATCATTTTCATATTCATTTATTTGTTTATTATTAAATATGAATATATGAGATTAAAAAAAAATAATAATGGATTCCTACAATGAAAATATTTATCATTTCCATTCTACTAGTAAATATTAATAACATTACGTAAATAAAATAGAATAAATTAGAAAAAATAATTTATCGTGCTTTTTCATAAAAAATAGTAAATAAATTGGATGTAAAAGATATCGAAACAGATTTTTTTTTACTTCATAAAACCAGTAAAAACATCTGTTACAGAACTCACAAGGAAGGTCTCTTTAAAGCGCATACTCAGAATATTTTGAAAAGAAATGCTAATGAAGCTACTCATGTACGTAATAAAGGATCAGTCAAATTTAGTTGCGGAATCCTAGTAAAAAAGTGTAAAAAAATAAAATACTTTGGAGTATTTGGAGCAAAAAGACGCGATTTGGCGAGCAAAACTTTTTCTTCGCCAAATGCAAGCGACTTTAAAGGATTTGAAAATGCCGGGTTAGATGAGTGTTTAAATGCATAGTACTTTATGAATTTAAATTTAAACGATTAAATAGTTTATAATTTTTTCTATAAGCTTATATAATAATATAACTACAAATTAAGTATTGCTGAAGTTATTTAATTTTACACGGTGTCGCTGGATGGATAAGTTTTAAGTGCATTTTAACAGTAAATCTCGGATTAAGAACCCTCTCATTATACATTTGGACATTGAATAAGTGATTGTTTCCATGGCAACAAGACTTTTTTCTTGTTGTCTCCGGCACTAACAATATCGAAGTCAAATTGACAGTGCTCAGAATCGGACAATTAATTTTTAGTTTGAAGCATTTTTAATCAGCTTAAATTTTGTTCTAAACCGTAAAATACGATCGTTAATTTTCTTTAAATGTACATGGCAAAACTGTAGTTATAAAAGTTTATTTATTTAAGTTAAACTGACTCAAACTAGTTCAGTATAAGGAGTAGAAAACATTTTTCCTTAAAGGCGTATTTATCGTAAATGCGCATTTAGAAAATTTCATTGTGTCGCCAACCCAGCGATAAATCGCCAAAAGACGAAATTTTCATAATTTTTTACGGACGTTATATCGAGGTTCCGCAGCAAATTTTTCTATAAACGTATATATCCTCATGAGAAGAATATTCTGTAATTTTTTCAAAATTTTCTGAGTATGCGCTTATGGAGACCTTCCTTGTCAATAGTGAGTCCACTGGTCATTAACCCCTTGCCTGTGACGCCCGAACTTAGTTCGGTCAACGAAAAGGCAGGTGTATAAATTTTTCGCAAGTTAAAAGTTTCTTTGCATTGTTTTTAAGCATTGGACGAATTGAGTTTGGGCTTCACGGAACTGAAACACCTATTTTTCTCTCGCCCGAACTCACGTCGGGTATTCCAAAATTGGCGCATTTGAGTCGCTCGAAATGAGTTCGGGCATCACAGGCAAGAGGTTAGAGAAAAAAAATCTATTTTTGGCACGTTTTTCTCAAATATATCCCACAGGCAGCGGGTTAATAATTCATAAGTTACATTCTGTTGAAAACCTTCTTTTAATTCATACTAAAAACATTGAGAACAAGATCCTCTTTTTAGGGTTTCGTTCATCTCGCAAAACCCTATTACTCCCGCTCCGTTGTCTGTCTGTCACGGTTTCATTCTCAAAAACTATGTAATTTACAGAGTTGAAACTTTGTGTATAAATCTGAATACCAGCTATGAATATCTCAAAATATTAAAATTCGAAAAATTCGTATTATTTTAATAAATAGAGATAAAAAACCAAAATTCTAACAGCCTTTTTCCTATTAAATTTAAACATTTTTCGTTATAGCAGATGCCAAAAATTAAAAATCCACGATGAAATTCTTTCTACAATAATTAATTTTCTATCAGACGATTTCCACGTGAAAAATGAAAATGAAATAAAAAGTTTCACCAATTGAAAAAAAGATAAATAAAATTGATTGACGTAAAAAAACGGAAAGATTTCTCAATAATACAAGGAGTATGAGTATATGTACACAAAGCAGATTAATATCACGTCATTAGAGAATTAAAAAGAAAATCTGACGTCATATCGGAAGTTTAACGGATTTTTCAAATGTTGCAGAATAATACTAAGCGAGTATCAATATGAGTAATAGAGAATAGTACAGGGTGTTTCACAAAGGACCCATAACTTTAAAAATCAAGAACCCGGAGACGGTGATAGATAGAAACATGAAACCAGTGGTATGTTTATTAAAAAATCGTAAAAATCTTATACGTAAATCTCAAAATTTAAGTTAAAATAGCACCGATAGATGGCGCTGAGAGCGTTAAGAATCCTTTTAAAGAGAGTTCAGAAGCATATAAAGACTAGTCGTCGAAGATTTCGTCATTGAAATCTGGCCGCTATTAGCGTATAGTGAAAATAATTCCGAAAGTGGTGTATAGCGTGGAGAAACATGTTTTTAATGTGTTGGAGTACCACCGATTAAATCAGAGTCCTACTGCTACAAGGAGAAGTTTTGAAACACGATTTCAAGTCGCAAAAGGCCCAGATGGAAAAAAAAATTCGTGAGCTTTTTAAAAAAATTCAACAGACAGGCAACGTGGACGATGCGAATTATTTTCACTATACGAAAATAGCGGTCAGATTTCAATGGCGAAATCTTCGACGGCTAGTTATTCTATGCTTCTGAACTCTCTTTAGAACGATCCTTAACGCTCTCAGCGCCATCTATCGGTGCTATTTTTAACTAAATTTTGAGATTTACGTATAAGATTCTTACAATTTTTTTTAATAAACATACCACTGGTTTCATGTTTCTATCTATCACCGTTTCCACGTTATTGATTTTTAAAGTTAGGGGTCCTTTGTGAAACACTCTGTAGATATATGATATAAATGCTGGAAGATTACACCATGAAACATTACTACATTAAAGACGTGATTATAAAACATCACAAATTTACTGAATGGTGTATACAAAACGTTTGTATACACCATTCAGTAAATTTGTGATGTTTTATACTCACATCTTTAATGTAGTAAATATATGAGTTTGAGGAACGTATTGAATCATGACAAAAACCCGATTACGGAAATATTCGCATACTTTAATATTTCAAAGGTGTACAACATGTTAATTTTGAAATTATTTCTTTTTAATATCGCATTTAGTCCACATGACAGATATTATTATGACAGAATATAATAGCGGGCTTCGCCCGCCATCGGGCTGGTTTAGATATTCGAAAAAAACGAGAAAAATAGACCAGTAAATTTGTACTTTATAAAAAACATGACTTTTATTTGGTTGCTAAATGAAATTTATTTGGATTTATTAAAGAAAGGATAAAGTGTTTTGAAAGGATTATTAAACGAAACCCTTTGAGCGATCTTCGATCACACTTACCCTCTTTTTATATCTAAAATCAATAAAAATCACTATTATAGTTTCTGGATTAATTCCTTAGCGTGTTTCTAACTCAGATGGAACAAAGTGTAACACATACGGAATGTAGTACCAAATACTCGCTTCTACGAAGGGTATAAGTGCAGTTTACTCTTGATTCCACTAATAATTGTGAATGTTAATAATTTTATGAAATAAAAAGGGTAGCTAGTTCTATGCACTTTTAGAACGGGTAGAAAGGAGACCCCCAGCAGATTCTGTTATGTGGAAACATGAACGAATCTATGGAATCGAAACAACATGAACGAATCTATGGAAGTGTTTGTGAACTTCATAAAAGTGTTGGGAATACTCAATCTGAAATTTCTCAAAGCGTTTCAGTGAAACTAATTGTTAAAAATTCACCATTTTAGAACTTTTTTGGATCATTTTATACCACTTTACCAAGATGGACACTTAGACGTCGGTGGAAGTTCGATTTAAAAAATAATCTGACATGTAGGATTAGGGGTTCAATTTTCTACCAGACAATCTTCACGTATAACACAAAAAGACTTTAGTTAATTTTTTTAAGTTGTCTCTGGGTTGATATTCTAAAATTCACCGCATTTCAGTACAACAGAAACACTGCATTTATAAAATTTCTACAGAAAATAAAAGTTAATCTTTGAAGAAATTTGCTTGCGTATTTTGACGTTTTAAAGCGTAATATATGAAATGAATTGAACAATATTTATCATATATTTAATTGACGAAACTTCCTGAACTGAATAAATTCGGTACTATAATTAATGTTTTTAAACATAAATTTTACTCTTCATATTGCTTATACCTGAACAAAACTTTTAACAGCAAAAATTGATTCGTTGTTTGATATACAAACATTTATACTCCGACCTGCATGTTTCAAATGTGTGTTTCACAGGTAATTTTATTACTTCATTTCGTTTGTATTAAATGACATTTTAAGCTGTTGTCAGACAACAACGCAAATTTATGATTATATTATGAGCACAATTTAAATTAGTTATACTTGATTTAAGCATTGTTAAATGTGCTATTGACTTGCCGAATGTCTATTTAGTCACTTTTAATATCACACAATTATCACCTGTGAAACCTTTTGTAAGTTCAGATAAAGAGCATAACCCTATACAAAGAAGTTTTAAATATCCACAAAATATATTTGATTGTAATTTAAATTAATATTTCCATATTTGCATGTCTGCATGTATATGTATAATGTTCTATTACACAACAATTGATATTCAGCCTGAAATTCCCATTTATAAGTTGTTTCAAATATTCATTGTTTCATTCTTATTTAATATTCATAAGCCCAAATATGTTTCAAACGAAAACATATTTTAATATCCTGGCATGATTCAAACACGTTGTAAATTTCAAATGGGATCAAAGATATTCTGTGTTATTTATTGAAATCAGATATAAATTGAGCTTTTTTAGACTCATGTGCTTTCTCAAATAAATTCAAATAAATATGCGCACATGTTTGAGCAATATATTGGATTGAGGATTAAATAATTGCATACATTTTTGGTAGTTTCTATATTATTGTGGTTATTTTTTTTCGTTGAGATTATTAAAAGGAAATGTCAAATTAGAAATATTACATTCACGACACATTTTAGCATTCGCTTTCATTAAGATTCCTGCATCGTATCTTTCCCGGATATGAAAAATTGCTTCTTTTCGTCAACGTGAAACAGAGAAAAGTATGTTCAATCCCATGTTAAAAAGAAACACTGCGTGAGAAAACATACCTTAAACATCGGAAGTTCATGTTGCGTAAAATTGGTTGCAGTGTTGAATTCAGATATTTTTCTCAAAGAGGAAATTTTTCAGCTCCGGGAGATGGGAGCAATATGGAGTTTCGGGAGGGAATTACACTTTTGAACCATTTTCAAATAGAAAAACACAAATTTTACGGGGAGTGGGAGGCTTTTTGATGCTCCGTGAAAGTGCCTCCCCCCGGGCTACTCCCTGAATTCGTCACTGGCAGGTGGATGTTGGAACTTCGTCATTCACTATAAAATTCTTATGAACAACGAGAAGATAATAAGAAGAAACGCAGATTTCTAAGTTTGCACTAAAGCACTAAATCTGTAAAGGTTAACTCTCTAGAGTGTGGTTATCCATTTAACAAAAAGACCGACTCGTTACAGATATTTGAAAAAAGCAACCTAATCACTATTATACATACTACTGCGATAAGAAATTGCTATTCCTCACGTAAACGATACGGTAAAATCTGGAACCCAAACACTCGATTGGATAGTCCAGCCTAATCGTCCATGTTTTTTAGTCTCGAATTCATCCGAATTATCGTCATTTTCTAACGTACAAGAGATATGGGCAGTGTTTTGTACAATATTTAAAAGAGTACCAAAACGAAAGTACAATAAAAGTGCAAAAACCAAAAAGACAGGCTGCCGCACTACATTTCCCATTCGTCTTCCTTCGAAACGCTAAAGTCACATGATGCCTTTTTCGTGCTTTTCCTACACCTACGTCACGAAAAGAGCATCACATGATTAGAGCGGTCCGAAGAGAGAAGAATTGTAACGCAGTGCGGCAGGCTGTCTTTTCGTTCGCCTGGACAATACTGGTGTCAAGTTGAGAGCTTGATTGGAGGATCAGCAATATATCAAATTACTGGTTGTTTGTTTATTATCGCCGGTTCATCAAACTATTTGTTGAATGGTGGAAAAAAGTCATGAATAACAGCAGGTAAATAATTTATGTTTCACTTCCTTATTGTGTTTCGTTAAAAAAAAACCTTTAAGCGTTAGGCCCGTGTTTTTCCGTATCTGGTAGTCATGTTAAAATTGCTGTAGACAAAAATATTTTTAACATAATACTTTTTTGAGCCGTATATAGAATGAGGAGATATTAAAGATATCATAGCATCAAACTGCTATTAAAAACTATATATATTCTAGGATTTACAAACATATTTATAGAAATATAGGAAAATCTTCAAACGGTGAAAGGGTTAAAATTTGATGAAAGAGGAAATTATTAGTTTTCCCAACTATATGTTTCATTTTAATGACCTAAATAACAACAAGATATATATATATATATATATATATATAAAGCAATCATACATTTAAAATAAACTATAAACAAGAACAAGCAACAATGTTTCAAATTTTTTTAATAAAGGATATTATGCTGCATTAAAAATTTCAACAATTGTAACTTTTCCTAAAAGATTTTGTTTATAGTACATAAATATAGTATTAGATAAATAAAGTGTTACTTTTCATCGCCTAAGGTGTCAAAAGTTTCGTTTCAGATTAATGTTGTTTTTGTTCTTTCTTTTATTTCCTTTGTTTCAACAATGTTTTCATTTCTCAGCTTTAGCTAAATATTATGTTGAAGAAACTTGTCACTTTTTTCACAAGAATGAAAAGAAGCTTTTACTTGTGCTGCAAATAAGTTAAACTTTTATCAGTTACAGATTCTTGTGTATAATTAAACAAGAGTATTAGGCAAGTATTCTAAACTTAGATTGCATATTTTTAACTGAGAATGTACTACTTTAATGCATTAAGGTGTAGCATCACTTTGACGAGCTGAAATTTAAAGATTTTTCGGAATTTTGTTTAAGGGAATTCGAAGTGTTTATAAAAATTCATTCACATTAATTTATTATGAATATATTAAAGAAACAACTGCATTTTTCTTTAGTTGATATAATAAAAGTTGCATCTTGACAGATGATGGGCGGTAACGCTTTGAAAAAAGAGGATCACGTAAATTCATCGTTGACTTGATCTAGAACAATATGTAAGAAAATAATTAATTTTTTTAGTCCAAAAGCGTTTAAAAATATGCATTTTTTGTGAAATAGTATCGAATTAAAATAAAATGTCAGTTTTCGACAGCGAATTTCGTCACTGAAATATAAGTTACGCAGAACAACGATACATAAATATTTCGAAAATATCTTACGTATTTAACAAAAAAAAAATGTGACAGTTAAATTTTTAAAAAATGGAAGTTGATTGATTGAAAATTGTGGGAAATAACGTGTCTATTTTTTTTTTTTTTTTTTTAATATAAAATACGGTTCTCAATTTTAGCAGCACTTAAAATTTTGGTTACTGTTTATTCACTATGGCGTCCTAGTAATTCTATAGCTCAAAAATGCCTTTTAACTTTCGATGTCAATTTCTAACTAATAAAATATAATTTTCGTGTGTATGAAGAGCTCTTAAGGCGACAAAAGAAATCGAAATTTGGAACTGGCCAAAGACGTGACCGGTACTCTTAACTGCCCCTAACGGAATGCCTTATAAAGTGATCAAAATCATTTTTTTTCTTTCAAGACAATTGAAAAAAAAAATGGTTTTCCAATAACGAACCAGAAATTAAAGTTTTTTTTTTTATGTGATCGAAATAAAATTATAGGAATACATAAAACGTAAAAGTATTCATAATTATACCAGAAAGATGGAATATGTAACAGTACGAGTATTACATAAAAAATTGCTGATTTAAAAAAACTTCTGATGTATTGAGAACTTACGTAAGGAATATCGCGAATTTTGTCTAAAAATAAAATGTTTTTAAGAATCTCTAGAGAATACATTGTTTGAATAATAATGTGTGTCAAAAGAAATATACTTAATCTCAAGCAATATGATGAAATTAAAATTTTAAGTGAAACAACCTATAAAATAACTAATTCTAGAGAAAGTTTTCTTAAAAGAAATTCCTCATCTCATAGGCTTGGAAGACGATATTTTTTCAAGTTAATTTGTAACAGCGAAGGGAATTATGGTTGAAGTGCAAGCAGAATATTAAATAATTAACACAACAGTTTCATAGAAAAAACGATGTTTCTTTGTCGCTCACTATTTGAACTGCAGGTTCATGTGCCATTAATCTCGACGCATGTGCAATCCAGTCATACATTGTAGAAAAATGGTTCGCTCTGGGATAATTAATTACTATTACTATCTAAATGTTATTAACAAAAAATATAAGACGGAAAAAGTAATATAGGTACCCTTATCTGTTCTGTATGGCATTGTGCATAACATTATTGGGATCATGTGTTGTAAAGAAGTCATTATTATAGATACATAGATCTGCGATTGCTTTCGTACAAGATCTATCCAGTTCTTGTATAATGCACTGCAATGCAAAAATATACATACCTCCTAGAATTTAACAATTCTGAAAGGTATGTTGAGTTTTATGAAAAGAGAATGACATTAGATGAATGTAGGTGGTAATTGAAACAATACAAAAGGGGAAAAATGCATATTTAAATAATAGCATAGGAAAAAATACATAAAATGTGGTTTCTTGCCAATGCAAAAGTATGCATATCCAGCATAAAAAAATACATTAATGTTTGTTTTTGTGGTTACAAACGAAACCTAACAATTACAAGGATGTCCGTGACGTCGTATGATATGTTATAAATCCGGGATGGTATGCTTTCAATGAGATTTATCAACGTAGGTTTGTAATTTTCATCCCAGGCTTTTAAGATTGATTCAAGGAGCTCGTCTTTGCTTTCATATTGTTTATTGTGTGCATAGAGTTTGCGAACACAATTCCCCACAGTTTTTCCATATGATTTTAATCTGGGGAACAAGGTGGCCAATTCAAAACATAAACTTTTTTGTTGCTTCCACCAATCACATGTACTGCGACTGCTATGTACTGTGGCACTGTCGTGATAAAAAGTGAACTTTACTTTCCTTAATCGCCGGAGATACGGGCGAAGGTGGTCTTGAAACAATACAAAAGGGGAGAAATGCATATTTAAATAATAGCATAGGAAAAAATACATAAAATGTGGTTTCTTGCCAATGCAAAAGTATACATATCCAGCATAAAAAAAGAGATTAATGCTTGTTTTTGTGGTTACAAATGGAAACTAATAATTACAAGGTCATCCGTGACGTCGGATGATGTCATAAATCCGGGATGTCATGCATTCAATAAGATTTATCAACATAGATTTGTCAATTACATCCCAGGCTATAAATATTAATTCATGGAGCTCATATTTGGTTTCATATTGTTTGTTGTGGGCATAGATTTTTCTAACTAAAATTCCCCAGAGGTTCTCCATAAGATTGCAATGTGGGTAACAAAGTAGCGAATTCAAAACATTAACTTTTTTTGTTGTTGTTTCAACCAATCACATGTACAGCGACTGCTATGTAGTGAGGAACTGTTTTGCTGAAAAGTGAACTTTACTTTTTTTAATCGCCGGAGATACGGGATACGGTGGTCTTGCAATATCTGTTGCTATTCAATGCTATCCATTTTTGATGTTGTGAAGGCCAGTTGAAGTTTACCACGAGCAGAGAATACTCCCCATACTATTAAACTACCTCCTGCAAGTTTTCTTTTAGAAAAGTACCTCTGTTCCTTTCTTAAATCTCGCCAGTTATATGCGAAACCATCAGGTGCGTCGAGATTTAATTTCTTTTCTTCACTAAAAATAATCTGAAACATAAAAGACTCATTTGTAACTTTTTTTTATCTTTAATTCACAAAGAATGGGGAGCATTCACTGCTCGTGGTAAGCTTCAGCTGGCCTTCACAACATCAAAAATGGATAATATTGAGTACCAATAGATATTGCAAGACCACATTATCCCGTATCTCCGGCGATTAAGGAAAGTAAAGTTCACTTTTTATCACGACAATGTAACAGTACATAGCAGTCTCAGTACATGTGATTGGTGGAATCAACAAAAAAGTTTATGTTTTGAATTGGCCACCTTGTTCCTCAGATTAAAATCATATGAAGAAACTGTGGGGAATTGTGTTCGCAAACTCTATGCACACAATAAACAATATGAAACAAAGACGATCTCCTTGAATAAATATTAAAAACCTGGGATGAAAATCACAAACCTACGTTGATAAATCTCACTGATAGCATACCATCCCGGATTTATGACATCATACGACGTCACGGACATCCTTGTAATTGTTAGGTTCCATTTGTAACCACAAAAACAAATATTAATGTATTTTTATATGCTGTGTATGTATACTTCTGCACTGGCAAGAAACCCCATTTTCTGTATTTTTTTGTCATATGCTATTAATCAAATATGCATTTTTTACCTTTTGTATTGTTTCAATTACCATTTACATTCATCTAACGTCTTTCTCTTTTCACAAATTTCAACATATTTTTGAGAATTGTCAAATTCAAAGGGGTATGTATATTTTTGCAGTGCAGTGTATCTCTCATCCTTTAGTAATTTCAAAGCAGTAATCTACGATTTCATTTGTTTGTTAAATGATAATTTTCGTCTAGAATGTATGATTCATCATGTTTCGTCATGAACAATATCTTCCATCTTACGTTTATGTACGTATCTTAAGTTTTCTCGTTTTTGTTCCAATAATTTACTTGTCTATCACAGCCGTGCAGGATAAACCATATTATTCAACACTGTGCATGTGATCTAAAGTTATAAACGTTATATTTTCACATTCTTTGTACAGAAAACAAAAATTAAAAGAAGAAAAATCAGTAAAGCGCACATATGTGCTTAGTACAGTATAAACTTTATAAATTATGGCTACCTTAAACAAATAACTCTAAAAGTGAAAAATCCGAATAAAATTAGCCTATCATGTTATAAAGAAAAATGACAGAAAAGAAACAAAATTACCTAATGAAAGTTGTATGTCTCTTCGTGGCAATGCAATGAGCAAACATCAAATTCCACCCATTATAATCTTTTAAGCTGTGGAAAGCAAGTATAGTAAACTATTGTATCTTTTTCGGAGAGGTAGGTATGATCGTCAGAGATGATGACCAACAAAACATTTATCTAACGACAAGGTATTTTTCTTAGATACTGAAAAAAGTATCTTAAGTACCAGCCAAAAATATCCGGGATAATTCGTTCAGATACATATATAACAAGAATTATTGTATTCATTGTATTAAATTATGTATTTAATAACAATAGAGCTACAACAATTAAAAATTTGCCTTTTTTATTAAAGGGCTGTAACTAATTCAGTATTTTAATATATTATAAAAACATATTAATAGGCCAGAATTCTTTAATAAATATATTCTAGAAATTAAAATAAAGTTAAACAAGTAGAATGTTTGTTTAATTTCCAATATTTACTCCCATAGATTATTTATAGATTCAACTTCAAATTTCATTATGTATATGTGTATTTTATGTATGTAGAGGCTTTTGATTAATTTTTTAATATAATTTCGGGATGGCAAATCATACGGCTTTTGAAAATTGCATTTATACAAAAAATGTTCCTGTGATAAATAAAAGTTCATGACATCGATATAATTTCAAAATACAAAATTCATAAAATCTTCAGAGTTGAAATATCATTGTGAAAAATTGTTTTGAAAATCTTGATGAAAGTTTGTTATAATTGTTAAAGTTTAATTAGTCCCTTATACTAAGATGAGAATCAATACCGAGAAGAAAAATGAAAATTAGATGGTCCATATTGCTAAACTTGAATTTAAAATATATTTAAAAACTTCTTCAACTGACAATAATGTGATAATTATTTGATGGTTTTGAAAGCTTTTGGCTTCGATAGGAAAGACAGAAAGGACTGTCTTGACTTTCAAACTTGAAACAATATTTGCTCTCATTTTGTCCGTTGCTTAGACAAAGCGGTTTACTTAGACAAAAATGATTAATACAAGATGATTATAATAAAACTTTAGGTGTTCAGAAGCTTCTTGAAATTTTTAGTCAGCAAATGTATGTGAATATTTATATTATGAATCACGCCATTAAAACAATAAAAAACATCAGATCTGGATTCTCGGTCCATTATACGCAGACATCATCTTACCATGCTTCCATATGGTTAACTTTTAAATTATTTTTCGTTTTTCTTGTCTTTTCATCCTTACCTGAACAGTATGTAAACCAAATTTCATATCGTTATAAAAATGCTTGTGAACGCAATTATTGCAGAGCTATGTATGTAGGAATATGTATGTAAAGTATGCGAACCTTAGGTGTATAAAAGGTCTGTGTACTATAAAGTTATAAAGCGATGAGTCGATCTTGGAAAAGAATTTGTGTACTTTAATGAGTATATGGATAATTTAGCAGACGATTAATCTGGATGGAAGCTGTACGATTTATGGGTGCAGCAAAAATGGAACCTGCAGACACTATCAGAAATGGATACTCAAATTTCAAGAAATTTTCTTCGTTTTTGACGAAACCGTTTCCTGGGAAATGCTCCGAGCGAATATTTCATCAAATTGAGAAAATTAATTTCTTCACTTTTTTGAGGATACAAATTTCGTAAAATTGCCTGTTAGAAAGAGTAAAAAAAGGCCGGTGGTGCCATCTATTGACAATTTTAGAAGCATCTGTACTTGGCAGAAAAAAATACATCGCTTTTCTCAAGTCTTCAAGGGGATTCGAACGGGCGACCTTGGGTGTGAGAGGCCAATGCATTACCCACCTTGCCAACGGAACCTTGCGTAAAGTTGATTTTAAATGTATCTACGGGATGTTGCTCCGTGTGTTTATATTTTTAGAAGGTAATTGTATTTTTATCGGTGCTGTTATAATTTCTGCATGTTTTAATTAATAAAACTAGAATATTATTATAGTTTTTCTATGGTTAATAAATAATTAGAATATGGCTTGATTAATATAATTTATTACAGGAATTTCCTTTGTTCAATGAATTATTAGAATATGGTCTAGTTAATTTGTTGCTCAGTAATAATAAATTTTGAAGTGCATATTGGAGGAGAGTTTATCAATTTTAGATCATGGTTAAGATTTCAACACGTTACTGTTTATAGAGGGGAAAGAGATAAGTTATGCATATTTTAAATTTGATTGTTATATGAATAGTTTTCTCAAATAAAAAAGAAACTCCTGAAATTTTAATTTTTTTTTTTTGAACGATTTTGTAACAACAAAAATAATATTAAACATTCCTGAAAATTTTAACAGCTAAAAAAATAACTAATGCAGAAACAATAAGTGCATACATTCAGTATTAATGGAAAGCGCTTTTCTAAAAATAAATTGTGACAGGAACAATATAAACGTATATCTGCTTAATAAAATCGCGGAATTTGAGGAGGTACAGCGAGTCTCATTCTAAACAGCTTAAAATGCCTTTCCTTAATATGCATTTAGTCTGGCCGTGAATGGGGAAACAGTTTCGTCAAACATTTGAGATTTTCCATTTCCTTAAAAATCGAAATTGAGACGAAATGATTGTCAAAAATGATGAAATATAGCTCAAGAATTGCTGAATCGTCGAAACTGAGAGTTTTATTTTTGACAGTGTGGAAGTAGTTTTGTCAGATATTTGAGGATTCGCGTTTCGTTAAAAACCACGTGACTTTGTGAAGAAATGATAGTCAAAAAATAAAGAAATAAAGCTCAAGGATTGCCGAAACGTCAAAATTGAGTGTTTTATTTCTGAGAGTGTAATTATATTATATTGCAAAGTTACAGATTGAAATCATTGCTGTAGGATACGTTTTCTTAAAAATATGCTAAAGATATTATTTTTAGCCCTTTTTATAAACAAATTGACATTTGTAACGATTCTGAATTGGGTTGGATGACTAGATATTATGGGAATCTGACCCAAAAATATTAAGTCAACTTTTTTTTTTTTGCTTTATGTTGTATTTGGAATATAATCTTGCCTCGAGTCCAGTAACGAGATTTTATTAAAACCGGACCCAGGTCAGGTTCTTGTAAAACCTGGTTACTCGACCCAATGCAATAATCTAATCCGAATCATACCTACAGCCAAAAAAATAAAAATAAATCAGCCGTCAAAAGAAGGCCAGACAGGATAATTGTAAAATCTCATAATTAGACTCATGCAGAATTCGAATCCTGCCTAAAAAAAAAAAAAACAGCCGACCCTATAAGGTCGGATTGAGTCCAGTTAAAATCAGATTACACGATGCATAATCGTTACAAATGTCACACATTTTACAAATTGGTCATAATGGGACTTTACAAAGTAATCGCTCTCTGGCGTCACAATAAGGCTTAAAACGGTCATAACGACTTCACATCCACGTCACGTGACGGTATATCGACGGGCAGAAAGTCACCGAGGCTAACGAAAAAGACAGGCTACCGCGGTGCATTCCACTTATCTTTTTTTACAGACCGCTAGAGTGACGTGTTGGACTTTTCGTACACCTGCATTGGTGCATTTGAGCATCATGTGACTCCCGCGGTCTGTAAAAAAAGATACGCTTAAAGCACCGCGGTAGAGAGTTTTTTTCGTTAGCCTCGGAAAGTCACAATGTGACGTCAGAATGACTTAGCCGTGGCGTTACAATGTCATACGGATAGAAAATTCTAAAATGCATTAAAAGAAATCTTTATCCAAAAAATATATTTTGTGAAATAATCTACTAAAATCAATATGTTTTCACATTTATATGAAACATGGATATGCTTTTAAATATTATAATGTAAATCTCTTTTCTTCCTCTTCGCTGAACGTCGAATTTATATAGAATCAATACATTAAGATAAAATGGCATTCAATGCACGTAAAACTATTCATCAAAGTCAGATATCTATAAAAGGAATTTCTTAAAAACCGATGTCAGTCTGAAATTTCTCTTCGGGTACATTAAAAAACCGATATACATGATTTTGAACTCATTTTGTCTGTTCAGTAGATTAAAAAACAATATACCAATGATGTTTTGTTTTGCATTGCAATTATCCTACCAATAATTCAGTTTATAATAACACAAGACTTTAATAACATTCTGCACTCTATTATTAAAAAGTGAAATCTTTACTATAACCATTTTATAAAATTACATTTCAAGCAAAATTTTCACATCATATTCTAATAATATAGCAAAGATGAAACGCTTTATCTTCTGATTTTCATGAACGTTGTTCCTATAATTGATTGCCATAATTTTAGTTTTAAATTACTTTATTTTTATTAAATAAATTAAAAAATATATAATTAACTAAATTTTATTTATGCTAACGGTTCTTATCTGAATATCAAAAATAAATAAATCTTTTTTAACAGATTTTAACGAAAATGGATTAGGAGATTTCAGAATCGTATGTTAAAAATAAAGGGTAAGGCAGAAATAACTTATTATTCCTTATTTTATAACTTATTTTATTTATTCTTTCAAATAATATTATTTACTCTATGTTTTGCATCATTAAACTTACAGTTTTCATTTATTTAAAAAATGATATCGTTCAGATAAAAAAATTATTATTTACTGCTTTAGCATTATAAGTTCTCTTACACCAACAATAGTAATACTGGTATAATATCTTTATGACACTAAACCAGCTTTGTACCCGCAAAAAAAAAAAATAAAATAAAAATAAGAATAAAAATATAAAAAGCGTTCGCCACCAGAATCAGCGAAAAAAACCTGTATTACAAAGACAGAATCGAGTTACCTAAATACACATTTATCTCAACTGCACAATGTTCACTGCTTCAAGCCCCGATACCGGCTGAAATGGATAAACAAGTATAATTCAAAACAGCCACTCTATCTATACAATTAACGACTCGCCAAAAAAGCTGGAAATCTATATAATAAAGCATAACATTTCGGTGTGTAACACGGATTTCATATGACAATTGCAACAACTTGAAGTGTCAATAAATTTCGCTCTTAATGTAATTTATTTAATTTCTAAACATCGCACAATTTCAATACTTACGCTATCGATTAGAAAGAAAAAACTTTTTCAAATGTAATTTGCTCCAAAACTGTATCTAAATATAGTAATTTTTTTATGGATTTTCATTAAACCCATTTTCAGTCATGGATATTTTTAAATCTTCGTAAAACGCATTTACGGAATGTAAACGTGTTAGCACTTAATATAATGTAAGTGATTCAGTTAATGTAAGTGATTTGTTTCTTTTCGTGTAATATTCCATAAACGAATTGCGGAATAAAATTAAAACTTCACAAATAAATAAATAAATAAATAAATAAAACAAGAATATAACAGATATGTAATCGAACTACGAAGGACAGTGAAGAATCACAAAAGTGAAATGTTTCTCGACTGACTGCTCGCATGTGGCTAATACGAAAGTACCAGAAATGGTTTTTGGTGAAGGAAAATATACTAAATATAAAAAATATATTAGAGCTTTCAATTCAATTAAAAACGATTATCATCTACGTTGTGTACACAGTGCGCGTTGTATTGCTTGGTTAGTGTTAATGGTGAATTAAATGCAAATAATTCAGTTAAATATGGTAACTAAATGTAATTAGAAATTTGGTAAATTATGAGACCATTTATCTGTATGTTAATAAGGATTTCGAGAAATGTAAGATAAAATCAATCCTTCTTTTTTCTAATAATATCAAACTTTTTTAAAGGACTTTTCACGTTTTACATCATTTTATTGTCGAAACGTCAGTTGAGGCTCACTGTGGAGACCCGAAAAGTTTTTGGTTTCTGTCTGTCTGTCTGTCTGTCTGTTCCGCGATAACTGCCGCAAAAATGATCCGATTAGTTTGATTTTTGGTAGGTATGTTGGTGAGGTACCCGAAATTAGCTGTATAGTTTTTAGTTACATTTGGTTCATTCGTTCGGAAAATATAGAACATTTCTTTTTAGGTCATAATGCTTTCCTATGGGAATTCTGAAATTTTTCATTCGTTGAAAATAAAATGGCACATTTGATTAATGTATTTAAACGGTAAGTTATGAAGGGTAAAATTTATCAACTAAGGTCATAAATTAGTCAAATTAATTTGCAATTTTGTTAATACATTCGTCAGATTTTTTAAATGAGGTGTATAAGTTTTGGTGCAATTTTATACATCTGTTCTAATAATATAATACATTTTATTTTATCATTTTTTGCAAATATTAAAATGCATTCATTTTTATTTTCCTTTTCGATTTAACCGTAACCTAGCAACCATATTTCAAAGAATATCAAAATGATAAAATTCAAGTAACTCAGACGATTTTGTTACAATATTTTATTCGCAAAATAAAATATTTTTGGGTGATTTTAATATTTTATTGAAATAAATGAGAATTTATTTTGGTACAAGTTACCTTTTAACTTACTATAGAATGATAGCCGAAACATTTTTATATGAGATATTACTAATTTTCTGGAAGAGATGTGGATTTTTCATGGTTGAAAATTAGTATTATTTTAAAAATAGAATACACTGCTCAAAACAATTAAAGGATATTTGAAGTTTTATATAAAATAAAGATATAAACGAAATTTTTTTTGCCGAAAATAGAAGAAGAGAATCACAAATGCAAATTTCTCTGGTTTTCAAACTGTGGAGTATGCAAATTTTGAGTTCGACGTCAAAAACGTCGCTTCAGCGGCAGCGAATGAAATTTGACTTTCAACTGGATAAAAGAGAATGAAGACAAGGATGATCGGCATTCAGTGATTGCTTTGTTTCGATGAGTACGATGTCTCAGCGAAGTCATTTGACAGATTCAGAAGCTTGGAGAATTGTTGGTAGGTTAGAAGGGGGCCAAACTCAAGCCGAAGTAGCGCAAGCCATTGGAGTGTCACAAAGTGTCATTTCCAGGATCTGGAACCGTTTTTTGGAGAGTGGATGTGCAGGCCGAAGACCAGGGCAAGGTCGTAGACGGGCAACAACGCCCAATAAAGTTCGGTATTTAGCATTAACAGCTCGGAGACACCGAAACATGAACGCTACTCTTCTCCAACAACACCTTCGCTCGGCTACAGGCACCACGATTTCAACTCAGACTGTCCGAAACCGGCTCCATGCTGTAGGTCTGTATGCTCGCCGACCGATGGTATGTGTTAGATTAACATCAAGGCATCGTCGCGACCGCAAGGAGTGGGCAACCGAGCATGTCAACTGGAGGAGAAATGAATGGAGCAATATTCTGTTTTCTGACGAGTCCCGTTTTTCTGTGCATCCGGATAATAGGCGTATTTTCATCTGGAGGGACCGTGGCAGTAGGAATAATCCTGCGTTCGTGCACGAAAGTGTCAGATTTGGCGGTGGAGGAGTGTTGGTGTATGGTGGCATCTCCATTGACGGGCGCACTGACCTCTACATCATTCGAGATGGAGCTCTGACTGGTCGCCGATATAGGGATGAGATCCTCAGACCTATTGTAGTCCCTTACGCTGCAGCAATCGGAGATAACTTCATTTTAATGGACCATAACTGCAGGCCACATCGTGCAAACCTGGTGGAGGATTTCCTTTTCGAGGAAGGAATCGTTCGAATGGAATGGCCAGCGTGTTCTCCAGACATGAATCCAATCGAGCACGTTTGGGACGCTCTAGGAAGACGAGTTTCTAGCCGCCAACAACCCCCACAAACTCTCCAAGAACTGGAAAGAGCTCTTCTGGAAGAGTGGGACAGAATACCCCAACTCGTCATTAATAGCCTCATTGAGTCCATGCCTCAAAGGTGTTCAACGTTGCTGGCCGCCCGTGGAAACCATACCCCCTACTGCAAATGATTTTCTTTGAAGAAAACACCTTTTCTTATTCTTTTTTTCTCATATGCACAAATTGTGTTTTTTTTCCTTTCGTACACAAATGCGCAATAAAATGCATTTTTTCTGCCAAACATGTGTAATTTATTCTCATATAACCTACTATGTCTGTCGACCATGTATCAATCAGCTAAAAAGTTTTCCAGATACAAAATCCACCTAAAACTGCAATATCCTTTAATTGTTTTGATCAGTGTATAATATCTCGTACAACGAGATATTTAATCTAAAGAAATTAGCGTAGTAAAATGCATACATACAGCCTGAAATAGCACAATTACTGGAAACTGAGATCATAAAAAGTTATCACAAAAAATACTTTATAGCGCCAAATCAAGGTTGCTATTTAGTGAATTTGCAGTGGGTACGATTATGAATGATTACACAATAGGTTTAAAAGTTTCCAAATAAGCCTATTTTGGGGAGATTTTAGTATGCTATTGCCATCGAATTAGTTCAGGAAGTACTTAGGTCAAATAAATATTGTACAATGACCATCAAAACTGTTTTTCCGAAACAAAAATTGTAATAATACAAGCTTTCTGAAATACATAAGTGAAATATATAGTAGATTCAGTTTACAAATCCATAAGTTACTTTTGTACACGAGATATTATTCAACTTATCAATCAGATACGAGTGTTTCGTGGTTGGCAGGTAAGTAAATATTGCTATTTAGGTATTAGGATAACATGGAATTATTTTCAAAATTTTTGCTTATCGTAATAAAACCACTGCGCAGAACGAAATGGAAGATATACTAGAATCATTCACACAAATAATAGGAAATCACGAATATAAATTTAAAAAGATTACGGAGGGTTCAGGCCCACACCCCCCGAAAAAATGTATTTTTTTAATCTAAAAAATAGAATAAGAAGTTCATAAGAATGTCAGAATATTATTGCATAAACCGTGTTTAATTTAACTTTTCTAAGTTCTGAAACCTTCGAATTATTTTATATGCATATAAATATATATGTAGTAATTTAAATAATTTAATTTGAGGATTGTAAGATGTTAAATATTATGAAAAGTGAGTTTGAAAAACATTGACTTGAGAAGATGACGTTGAGGCTCCTGATCTGTAGATTTACTAGTTCGTTAACTACAGCAACTCCTATCCATTCGCAGAAGAAAACTCTTTGTTGGTCTGATAAATACGGCAAAGCATATCAAAAGTTTCTCTATTGAGCTCGAATCAGGACTTCCATTAGGAATTCCATTGCTTTTTTTTCTGTTTTAAATTAATTCAGTATAATTTAGGTGTTGCACAAATAACATTATCCTGGGTGAAATTTCTAATAAAAACCTGGTAACAAAATCGCAAATGGCATATGGCGATAGTAAAAGACGGTCTAAAAAATATTAAACTTTTTGAATTAATAATTTATCATCGATCAGCATTTTCATTCTTCAACAAACTTTCTCCCTATAGGTGAGCAAATCGTTCTTTAAGTGCTTGCCTCAGATCATGCTCAATTATTTGAGCACTCTGGACCCAAAAGAACGCTTTTCTAATCATTTTTGCATTACATATCTGTTATGTGCTGCCTAAACATCGATATTTTAAGGATGATAAATAAAATATTTTTATTTTGGCTAATTAAAAATTTATTGGTATAATATAGATAGACAAAGCATTTAAGTATATTAAGATATTTGTTATTTTAATTTCTATATAATTAAACTTATTCTTTCTTAATTTGGTACATTTTAACTAAAGTGTTGATTAGATTGACGCCTATTTAATATAATTTGAAATTGTTTTATTTTATCATAACCTTTCTTAAACTCTTGTGTAAAACTGAAAATTTATGTGAGCACAATTTGGATATTAACTCTGAAGTAATTATGTAAATTTAGGCCAAAAGCATTTCTTTGAAAGTTACAGACACTGCAACTATTTTCAGCGGCGAAAGAAAAAAAAATAATAATTTTAAAGATTTTTTCTTTTTTGTAAAACTTTAAATTGCATAACCATTCTAAGAATTAAAAAAATATATATTTTTGATAAATTTCCCAAGCAAACATTTTTAAAAAAAAAATAAACTGAAAGTTAAATAATATGTGTAGAAGTAAATTTTTATAAAAAGTAATAAGGTTTCCTAATAAATTATGTAAGAATTTTGCGTGCAATTCTTCATGACTAAACCAATAAAATTGCCTATTAGATTTTAATACTCAGTTTCGTTAATGCACGAATAAAAAAATCTCATCTTTCCTATAATTTAATTAAAATCTGCTGTATTAAAATAAAAATATACCAATTAGAATAACTAAAATTCATAAAGATACAACTAAATGTAAATATATTGTTTGAAGGTGCGTAAAAACATACATAAAACATTTAAAAGCACATTAAAGTCCTTTTAAAAATTCAAAACGCTTTCAACCTAACAACTCGGTCATCATCAGTGGAAAACTAATTATTGAGTTGATTGTTGTCTCTTCGCGTTTGCTTGCTTGCCCGGAATAAACTATTTTAGTTCAAGGGTTTGGAATATAAGTTGGGATGGGAAAGGTAATCAATGATGTATTAATTCATTCCAGACTGCGTGGATATCATATGATAATTAATCATATTATCTTTATGAATTTTAGTTATTAAACAAGGGGAATTTGCACTGAAATTTTAACTTTTTATTGAAATAGAATAACGTATGTGAAAAATACGCTATTTTACCTGGTATAATTTTATTTACCCATTTCTTAAAACACAAAAAATCACTCAAGGAAATGATTAAGAAAATATTTAAGTCATGGATCTTTGTATGACCATAGAGATATAATGGTTGTAAGCTCGTGTATTCAATTTTCTAATGTGAGGATTAAATATATTGTAAAAAAATCGCATCTTTAACCTTTAATTGTAACATAAAACTACAGTGGATTACAGGAATATTAATCTAAATAAATACGAACAATTTATTTAATAAAATGTCTCTTTTACGTTGAAGCTTACTTTTATTCCTCCATTTTCAAGATTATCTATCTCATAGACCAGTTGAAATAACAGAGTAAGACATCACATGAAAATACATTTTTTCTTGCCAAATTTTATATAAACACAACTGCCTTTTTTTGAGTTACAAGCTGAGAAATATCTAACTAATTGAGATGTCGGATTTTTTTATATTTTTCAAGATTAAATTATTTTAATTCGGGAGGAAAAAGAAATAGCAGCCTGATTTCTTTTTTAGTGCATGTTTGGAATTATTAATAACACATATTAAAATTCTATACTGTTTTCTCTTTCCCTTCATGAGATATACTTCCCCTAAAACTGGCATGACCAGTATCACTAGTTTTTAAAGTACCCAGTCCCTTTAAAATGATCAATACAAAGAATTGTGTAGAATTCAGATATTTTTTTGCTTATCTCTATTTGTTAAAAATTGTGTAAGATTTTATTAACCTTGTATTTTGTAAAACTGTGCAAAATCCCAGTTTTAGGCTCGTCTAATTATAAAGATTTGGAGATAGATCTTTACTTCTTTTCTATACAATGTAAAAAATAGACAAATGTTTCTTTGTCTATGAAAATATAATATAAACACGAACGAAATTGTACAATAAGCTCTAACTTCTTACCCATGATTCCGAAAAGCATCCCTTATCTTTAGAAACCTCAAAAACAAGTATATTGCTGAAATTTAAATAATCATTTATAAAAATTAATTTTCTTTTGCTGCCACTGATTTTTGGATACATTTCGAGATCTTTTCATTGCGTATTAATTAGTTTTCGCACACAGAAATGTCGGTTAGACAGAAAGATCGGCTGTCATCACACATTTCAACGCTTTCGGCTGAATAATAGAATTTATACATGCAAGAATAAGAAAATTTTAATGCTAATGTCATCTGTTAATTCATCATGTTTGTCTGTAAATCATGTTTGTTGAACATGAAAATGTTTAATTGAAAATTAATAACATCCGAAAAAACCTATATTCTGAGTAATGAAAACTGATTAATACAAAATGCAAACAACTCGAATATCAGTGGCAGAAAAAGTAATTTTGTTTTTCTAAATGCTCCTCCAAATCTCTAACATATATTGGTTTATGAGGTTTCTGAAGATGCAGAATGCTTTTCGGATTTGTGGGTAACTAGGAAGTGGTTATTGTATATTTTCAATCGTGGTTATATTCTATTTTTCTAGATTAAGAAATATGTGTTGTTTTTTACAGTGTCGGTTTCTACATACAAAATATGTGTAAAATCAAAAATCGTCCATGTTACTGTGAAAATAATCATTAATCCTCAATAGTCTTTTTAATGAGTCATCCTGTGGAATGACTCATATTATAGAAACCTAACAGTTAAAAAGTATGCAGCTGTTTAGAAGAATGTGTATTCTTTTTCTTTTTTTTTTCTCTCTGTGTGTTTTCTTTGAAACTATCATTTAGGAAGAAAGCTTTAGAAATAATTAATTTAATTAATTGAGACTATAGTAAAAAAAAAAAATCCCTGACGGCTCGGCCTACAGGCACAGGTAGATTTCGAAGACGCAGGCCGTGGGGCACCTGTTTGTTGGGAATTGCGGAAGAAATGACCTTTTTGCCATGATGCCGCAGTTGGGTTCCATAATCCATAAGGAACCGCCCACTTCGAAATCTAACTTGTTCGCAGGCGGAGCCGGCAGGGATTTTTTTTTTTTATTTATTTATTTATTTTTTTTTTTGCTATCCTATAAAAAACTTGCCAATATAAAAGTTTTAGATAATAGTAAGAGGATTTATAATAAATTTAAGCGGATTTGATATCTTGTAAATTGACGAAGTTATGCATTTTTTTCTACAAAACACTCCCCTTCCCCCCCCCCCCCCTGGGGGCCATTTTTAATGATATCAAAAATCTGTTGCACATAAATTTTTGGCCCTGTTCCTAGAAGTAATACGGTAGTAAATATACGGAAGTAAACGGATTCGATACGTATCATAATTAAGACGATATGGGTTTTTTCTGTTTTCACAAAAAGCCCCCCCCCCCTTTCCCCCCCTGGTTCGATTTTGCTCATTAAGGAACTTGACCGAGATTTTATGCCCCTTGATTTTATGTACCAGTTTGGTAGAGATTTGTGAAGAATTATTCGAGTTATCGTGTCCATAAAAAAGTGAAATAGATAGATAGATAGATAGATAGATAAAGTTTTGAACTGAAGGTGGTTTTGGGTTCTGGGAGTCATGATCGGCGTAGATATGCAAAAATTTTTCAAAAATTCCAACTTTGGGGAGAATGTAATAGGTAGTATTTCTTACGAAATCTACCTAATATTTCGGTAAGTCTAATAATAAAATACAATACAATGTGCTTTGAAAGATAGGGACGTTGAACGAGTAGTCTTATGCAAAAAATACGAGGTATCGAAAGAAGACCGAAACGCGCTTTAATTCGTTACCTGTTGGACATACGTACGCAATGTTAATTACAGAAGTGTTCAAAATAAGGTAGGAAAAATGATTCCATTGATGAAATAACCTAGTCATTAATTTTCAATATGTTACTATTTTTAATTTTTTTTATACGGTCTCTGTGTAGTATAGGCTATTTTAGAGATTTCCTCCATGCTCTGACAAGTAAAACAGTAAAACTCCGTTTTACTACAAAAACTCACCCAGTTATTTTACGTTCAATTTTATGAAAATTCGGAACATTCCGGCACTAAAAATTCACAATGGGAAAGATGTATTTAAATATAACTTGTAGGACCCAGATACTGTATAAAAATTTAAAAAGTGTAACTTTTTGGGAAATAATGGCACGATTATTTCCTCAATGTATTCTTATTTTTTATTCTATTTTTAACACTTTACATTGTGTACGTATCTCCAACAGGTAAAAAAATAAAGCACTTCTCATTCTTTTTGTACACCCCGTACATTCTGAAATTACTTCAACTCCCCGAAACTGCTTCGTCAAAATGTATTGGACATTTATTCTGAAAGTTGGAATGAAAGAAAATTATTTTTCTGGAAGATAAAAAAATATATATCATAGAATAAAATGTGAAATCCAAGAAAAAAATTTGCTGTATTAATGAAACATTATACATCGAAGACGCAATACATTATATTTAAAAACAATTCTTATATCTTTAACACCAAATACTCAGGATAGTTCGGAATCTAGCTTGTTGAATTTTGTAACTTTCTTGCAAATTATTCAGTCCTAATGGGCTGTGATACCTATAAATACAAAAAAATGGAAAATATAGTTCAGAAAGAACGGTTGAACGTATATAAAGTAATTTACCTTGCTTTAAAAATACATATTTTTACCATTCCGAAAAATTCCCCTACCGATCATAAAAGGTTATCGCAAAATAAAGTAATATGGTATGGATATGAGTTGTAATTTTCCAACAGGACGAAAAATGTCCGGGCCAGGATTTGAACCTGGGATCTCTCGGCTGAAACTACCATGCTCTACCAACTGAGCTATCCCAGTCGAATCTGGAGGACCTAATTCATCCAGTTAACCTTATTGATCATAGCATCTGGTCTCATATCTGAATCAGCTCAACAGAATAAATCACATCCTAATTCATCCAGTTAACCTTATTGATCATAGCGTCTGGTCTGATATCTGAATCAGCTCAACACAATAAATCACATTACCTGCGATTTATTCTGTTGATCTGATTCAGATATCACACCAGATGCTATATTCAATAAGGTTAACTGGATGAATTAGGTCCTCCAGATTAGACTGAGATGGCTCAGTTGGTAGAGCATGGTAGCTTCAGCCAAGAGATCCCAGTTTCGAATCCTGGCGCGGACATTTTTCATCCAGTTGGAAAATTACAACTCATATATTTCTTTACCAATTTGAATAATTATGTTAAAAGTAATTCTTAAGCTTTATAATCAACTAGCAAGCTACGCCCGATACGCTGGTCAATTTCTCTTAACGAAACTTTAATCAAACAAAATATTGACATTTCGTAATTCACTTTTATATTTTAACAGAATAATAAGGATACTATAATTTGTGACTCGTGCTATAGTCAATATACACGTCAGGACAGGTCGCCCTTATCATTAACTTTTTACGCGTGAAGGTTTCGCTATGGTACTCTATTGTGAAATTTGGTAATTTTAGAAATTCAATAGTTGAAAAATCGTAGAATCATTAGATCATTTTTCTTTAGAAATTGTTCTTAGAGCGCATTTAGATCTTATAAATAACAATCATGCCGAACTTGAAGTTTCTAGCTCCTTCAACATCGCAAAAATCGCAATTTTAGAACGTTTTTCGCTTCTGCACCCCCCTTGGGGTAGTGGCACCGACATAAAATATAGCCTATGTTGGGGCAGGGATTGTCACCATCCATTTGCCACCATCACTTTTGAAATCGCTTTAGTAGTTCCAGACATTCCATACAAATTGTAATTTAGAATGTTTTTAGAAAATTTTTTGCTTATTTCAGCCTTTTAAATTTCGAATTTTTTTAGATTTTGTTCTTATAGAGCATTTAAATCTTGTAAGTAACGACCATACAAAATGTCAAGTTCCTAACTCCTTCATTATTGAAAATATCATAATTTTGGAACGTTTTTCGCTCCTGCACCCTCTGCGGGCAGTGGCACCGACAAAAAAATTAGCATATGTTGGAGCAGGGACTGTCACCATCCATTTGCCACCATCACTTTTGAAATCGGTTCTGTAGTTTCAGAGATTCCATAGAAATTGTAATTTAGAATGTTTTTAGAACGCTTCTTCCTCATCTCACCCTTTTAAATTGCGAATGTTTTTATAATTTGTTCTTAGAGAGCATTTACATCTTATAAGTAACTACCATACCAAATTTGATACTTCTATCTCCTTCAGTACACAAAAAATCGAAATTTTAGAACGTTTTTCGCTCCTGCACCCCCCTGGGGGTGGTGGCACCGACATAAAATATAGCCTATGTTGGAGCAGGGATTGTCACCATTAATTTGCCACCATCACATTTAAAATCGCTTCAGTGGTTCCAGAGATTACCCCCTACAAACAAACAAACAAACAAACAAACAATCTTTACTACTTTATATATTAGTATAGATAAGGGGGAATTAGCCCCTTGTTCCCCCCCTTTATACTTAACCAATCAATCCCGAAAACTAATCAGAGATGCGCCTTAACACAGTGAACCTATAAATAAAATTTGAAGGAAATGGGATAATTCTGCATGAAAAACCCATTTACATAAATTAAGGGGGGTATTAGCCCCCCGTTCCCCCCCTTTATACTTAATCAATCAATCCCGAAAACTAATCAGGGAAGCGTCTTAACCCAATGAATCTATAAACAAATTTTGAAGCAAATAGTATAATTCTGCATGTAAAACCCATTTATATAAATTAAGGGGGGGGGGTATTATCCCCCCGTTCCCCCCCTTTATACTTAACCAATCAAAACCCGAAAACTAATCAGGGAAGCGCCTTAACACAGTGAACCTATAAACAAAATTTGAAGGAAAACGGAATAATTCTGCATGAAAAACCCATTTATATAAATTAAGGGGGGATTAGCCCCCCAATCCCCCCCCTTTATACTTAACTAATCAATCCCGAAAACTAATCAGGGAAGCGCCTTAACTCAGTGAACCTATAAACAAAATATGAAGGAAAACGGAATAATTCTGCATGAAAAACCCATTTATATAAATTAAGGGGGGGGGGATTAGCCCCCCCCGTTCCCCCCTTTATACTCAGACAATCAATCCCGAAAATTATCATGCAAGCGCCTTAACACAGTGAATCTATAAACAAAATTTGAAGGAAAACGGAATAATTCTGCATGAAAAACCCATTTATATAAATTAAGGGGGGGATTAGCCCCCCGTTCCCCCCTTTATACTTAACCAATCAATCCCGAAAAGTAATCAGGGAAGCGTCTTAACCCAATGAACCTACAAACAAAATTTGAAGGAAAACGGAATAATTCTGTATGAAAAACCCATTTATATAAATTAAGGGGGGAATTAGCCCCCCGATCCCCCCCCTTTATATTAACTAATCAATCCCGAAAACTAATCAGGGAAGCGCCTTAACACAGTGAACCTATAAACAAAATTTGAAGGAAAACGGAATAATTCTGCATGAAAAACCCATTTATATGAATTAAGGGGGGGGGGGGAATTAGCCCCTTGTTCCCCCCTTTATACTTAACCAATCAATCCCGAAAAGTAATCAGGGAAGCGTCTTAACCCAATGAACCTATAAACAAAATTTGAAGGAAAACGGAATAATTCTGCATGAAAAACCCATTTATATAAATTAAGGGGGGGGAGATTAGCCCTCCCCCCCGATCCCCCCCCCCTTTATACTTAACTAATCAAACCCGTAAACTAATCAGGGAAGCGCCTTAACTCAGTTAACCTATAAACAAAATTTGAAGGGAAACGGAATAATTCTGCATGAAAAACCCATTTATATAAATTAAGGGGGGGGGGAATTAGACCCTTGTTCCCCCCCTTTATACTTAACCAATCAATCCCGAGAAGTAATCAGGGAAGCGTCTTAACCCAATGAACCTATAAACAAAATTTGAAGGAAAAAGGAATAATTCTGCATGAAAAACCTATTTATATAAATTAAGGGGGGGATTAGCCCCCCCCCCGATCCCCCCCTTTATACTTAACTAATCAAACCCGTAAACTAATCAGGGAAGCGCCTTAACTCAGTGAACCTATAAACAAAATTTGAAGGAAAACGGAATAATTCTGCATGAAAAACCCATTTATATAAATTAAGGGGGGGGGGAATTAGCCCCTTGTTCCCCCCCCCCTTTTATACTTAACCAATCAATCCCGAAAACTAATCAGGGAAGCGCCTTAACACAGTGAACCTATAAACAAAATTTGAAGGAAAACGGATATTTCTATGAAGAGTTATCGCATTAGGTACGTACATACATACATACAGAACCGGCTGCCAAGCTCTCAGGGCTTGACAGCCAGTGTGATAACTGAAAAATCGCAATTTTAGAACGTTTTTTGCTCCTGCAACCCCTGGGGTTAGTGGCACCGACATAAAATATAGCCTATGTTGGAGCAGGGGTTGTCACCATCAATTTGCCACCATCACTTTTGAAATAGGTTCGGTAGTTCCAGAGATTACCCCCTACAAACAAACAAACAAGATTTACTCCTTTATAATATTAGTATAGATTTATAATATTAAACAGAATGAGTAGCGAGGATACAAAAACCTTTTAGACGTCATCGCTGCTAAAAACATGAATGGGCTGAAAAATATCCACCCATGGGATAAAAATTTGTAAGTGTTATTAGATAATGATTTAGCAAATGACTTTCAAATTGAAATCTTTCAGTGCATTTATAATTACAATTTTCATTCCTATTCCAAACCTGAATTTAGACCTTGGCGTATATTTGCATACGGGTACTTCTTCTTTCCTAGGTGGATGACATTCTTTTTCTCCCGGTAACTCAGAACAGGAATGGCGCTTTCAGGCTGCTCGTCAGTAACCTTCCCGATTCCTCTCGCTCACCCTTATGCCCATAGAATGTTAATCCTATGTGCGTAGGATGCATTCGTACATTTAAAATATCTCCTCAGGAAATTAATGTTTTTAACTTCTGTTTTTTGTGTACACTTCTTAAAGGATGTCTCTTTTTTTTCTTAGTTGTCAAAATATTTCTAAAATAAGTTCTTAATTTATAATTTTATGTGTTAAAATGTTAGCAAAACTGAATAAGATTTTAACACTTCACATAAAATTAAGTATTCGTTTCAGAAAAGTTTTGACAACTCAGAAAAAAAAGAGACATCCTTTAAGAAGTGTACACAGGAAACAGAAATAAAAAATATACATTTTCTGAGGAGATATTTTATATATATATATATATATATATATATATATATATACATCCTACACCCATAGGATTAACATCATCTACACCCATAGGAATGGGTCAGTTCACTGACGAGCAGCCTTAACGTTCGCGGAGCGGTAGTTTCGAAACGCGTTAGCGCCCGTGCGTTTTCCAACCGTTCATTCTATGATGAAAAATGTTTATTTTGGTGCGTACCACCACCTCTTAAAGTTTGCCTCATCTTTTTTGAATCACCCCGTATATAAAAAGATCGTTGAATTATAAATAACATAAAGATTCATGAGCTTTACGACAGACTGTCTTTTTCGTGGCCATATAAAAAAAAATATAAATGATATGTAAATCGTTTACAACTGGAAAAAGTAGAAGTTGTTCTTTATTTTATAAGCACAAACATTAACCCGTCAGCACACGCGCTGGGATAAAATCTACCCCAGCTTACAACTATTACTTAAAAATGTGCGAAAATCGTTCGTGATCATTCTGACCTTTATAGTACCTTTCAAGCTGAATGATGTCAAGATGTGGCAAAAAAGAATTTACCTCCGGTTGTGTATTTTCCATTCTTTTGTTATAAAAATGTCACGTGGGAGGAAATTTAACCCACGCGTGTTATAACGTTTCCCATAATGATAGGAAAATGTTAATGCAAATGTTTATGTAAAAAATATAGTGTGCAAATAATAATATATATTTTTTCTTTTAACTCTTGCACATACAGTTTCTATATATCAGTTTTATACTTTTTCGTATTTACATGACTGAATTTGGATTGTAAAAGCTTTGTATGTACTGATATGCAAAAAAATATATATTAGTGCGAGATTTTATGTTTTCTTTTGCTTTAAATATCAAAGAACTTTTTATTTTAAGTTAAATTATGTCCTTTATTGATTTACAGTTTATTTCAAAATATAAATTTTTGTTTATAATCTAACCGGGCGAAATTTACACAAGAAAACCCATTGGGGTAAAATTTATCCCGCGCGTGTAGTAACGTAATGGAAAGGGGCGCGTGTGCTGACGGGTTCATTAGACGAAGTATAACTATATTTTCTTTTTTTTTCTTTGGTAACTATTTTTCGAATAAAACGCTTGTCGTGTAAATAAATATGATTTGATTTAATTCATATGATATAGCATACAAGTGTTTCAGAATTTTATTTTCGATTAGACTAGTATATATATTAAGTCTAAAAATATATATGACTTCGTGCTACCTTCGAGCGACAAATATAGATTTCTTTCAAGCTTGAGAGAACTTCAAAACAACTTTCGATGTTTCAAATCTATTTGAAATAGATTTTCGATTTA
This sequence comes from Maratus michaelseni, assembly GCA_963931845.1. Taxonomy (NCBI): domain Eukaryota; kingdom Metazoa; phylum Arthropoda; class Arachnida; order Araneae; family Salticidae; genus Maratus; species Maratus michaelseni. The sequence goes on from OZ007588.1 coordinate 309,339,440, forward strand.
ATACTGTAGTTTTCACTTGAAATCTGAAAGTACTTTAGGACTTTGCATGATACATCTCCATGAAAAACTTTACTTCTGCTACAGTATAAACACTTTGCATAGAAAGAAAACAGGGTGTTAGACTTAAAAAGTGTTTGATACTACAAAATATCAAATTTTTTAAAAATATCTTCGGATATTGAAAGTTATCAATACCCCCTTATTGTTTGAAAAGGTAAAAAAAGTGAGAAGCTGACTTGAAAAGGTACTCTTTTTTTTCTTTTAAACATGTAAATATTTTTAATATTTTCTGAGGAATAGGCAGATTTACAATATAAAATTTTATGTGCAAAAAAATGTTTTTTTTTTTCAAACTGTAGCGTAAAAATTTTATAACTAATTCATCATACGGAAAGCGCGATCAAAATATATTGAAATATATGCGAAATTAATTTAAAAAATATAGTATAACAAATTGTAGGGATCTTTAACAATCATTTTAAATATTCTTATTTTTAAAATACTAAAATAATTATATTAATTCAACACAATCTTTAACGAAATTAGAATGGTTTTTTTACGTACCTATATATATATATATATATATATTAAATGTGCAATGTTATTAAAGGTACAGCTTCAAGAAAATAAAATAGTATTAACAAATATTTAAAGAAATGACAAGTTTAAAAATAATTTCCCGTTACTAGAAAACAAAATGAAAGAAAATGTAACACTACCTGTCTCCGAAAATCATTATATGTAGGTGAAACAGAAGAGTTTCATATGTGTATGTATATATACAGAAACAATATTGTAAAAGAAAATAATCAATAGTTTAAAAAAAACTTGCCTTAATGCCAAGTTTTATGATGGATCAGAATGATGAAGATAAACAGGGTAATTAACTGTTCTTTGACCCTATTCAAGATCCTCATAAAAAACATTATTTTGATTTTAATAAATGTATTTAAAATATTCTAATTGCAGCTTTTATTTTTGCATAACCTCGCGAGACAATTAATGTATTCTTTAGAAATGCAAAATTAAAAAATAATTGTTAATTTGTTTTGTTTTTTAATAAGAGATAAAACAAGCATTTCTGGAGACGGTAACATATCTGACAAATATAGATTTTAATGAATTCAAAAATGGCCTTAAAAACATATATGTGCATTGCTGCTTAGGGTGTCTAAAATTTCTTTTAGTAGTCTAGTAAACATGCCCATAAAAGCTATAACTAATTAATTATACATTTTCGAAAACAAAATTAATTAATTAGTCTTCGGAACAAAGAATAGGTGGTTGACCCATAAATGCGTTTTTTTTTAAATTTAAACAACTTCAATTTAATCATCCTTCAAAGTCCTCCCTTATTGATTATCTACTTTACGAAAGGTTCATTTCCTCTAATTTTGTCGATTTTTCAACCATTGATTGAAATTTCCCATTAACCCCATTGCGACAGGGAAATTTAATCTTTCAGCACCTGAATTTTCAATTAGAACTCTTTACATAAGTCGACAGCAGACATTCATACATTAAATTTAACGAAAATTTACATTAAAAAATACTGGTAAGAATATTTATGATTTTGCACACGATACGTGATGTGCACATGACGGTCATCCCAAAAGGGCAAAGCACAGTCATACTCAGTTATGTTTTATCACGCAGGCCGCAAACCTCCGTTTGCGACGTTAGGCAGGCACACAACTTATATAACAATGTAAATATTAAAAAAACGAAAAAAGGGCGTTTTTTAAATAGTAAGATAACAAATGTTCTATAAAAAAAACAGTATAACAAAATTAATAAGCATAAAACTCATTAGTATAAAATTCAGAATTTCCAAGTTCTGAAGAAAAGAAAGAAATACATATAACAAGAAAGAAATATAATACGTCAAGCATAGTCTATTAAATACTTCCAAACACATTCAGAATATGGTAACAAAACTTCACTTTTTTATAAGGTGAAAGATGATGCCTAAAGAAACAATTTGGAAGACGTATAACATTTAAAAACCCAATTTGAGCAATTACCCCCTAAAATTGTAAACACATACGAATTATTTTGTGCAGCTTGTATATGATCTATAGATTTGTCTATATACTAAATAGTACGCATAAATTTTGTTCAGTTAGGAAACGCATAACCCATTTGAAAATGACCTTTAAGCAATTCCCGTCAATAAACATAAATGTACACAAATTCTTTTGTGCAACCTGTATATGATCTATAAAATTTATAAACACTACAAATATGTAAAAAATTAGTTGAATTAAAAAACGCATACCACAATTCAAAAGGCATCTCCAGCTATTATTGCTCATAAACATTACTGTAACCAAACGCTTTTGTGTGTCCCTGTAAATGAACGATAAATGTTATGCACATCGTGTTTTGTTATGCACGTTGATATTTTTTGCTAAATAAAAAATACATTAAATTTAAATATGTTTTCCGCACACTTCCACAGAAGTAGAAAATAAGTGCACTGTAGCTTAAAATAAAAAAAAATCTGCAAACATTTGATTGTTTTATTGCTTAAAAGTTATTGTCTTTTCTTTCCTTCATTCTTTTCTTATCTTTTGTTTTTTTCGGAAGGTACAAGTAATTTTCATTTTTAACAACGGGAAGCATTTTACATTAGAAATTTCATTGATTTTATAATCTGTAACGTTTGCTCTATCTTTCGAATATACTAGTATGAGTATAATCCCTTAAATTTCCACAGCTTTGCACAGGTTTTTAGGTATTTTTGCCAATTTTGAGGATTTTTGTTCAATATCATACTTTAAAAATGATTTCTATTAAATGCAGAAAAAATATATTCTGAAAAAGAAAGGAAAAGTTAAATCAATATTTTAAAGTATACTATGTATTACGCATGAAAATTATACTTTTATTTTTAACCACTCCCACTCACATAAGTTTCTACTATTTCTGTGTTTAAAGGTTTACTTACCATGAATTGAACTTAAAATATATCCTTACAAGCTATAACTTTAGTAAATGAAAATGTTGCATTAATTAATTAATTTCTTTTATTTTAAATTATAAATAGTTTGTTATATATATCTAACAGTTATACGGGCTATTTTGGAAAACACTTATGGTCATTGTGTCTAACAAGGAAGGTCTCCTTAAAGCGCATACTCAGACAATTTTTAAAAAATGCTGATTGATAAAGTTACTCATGTATGTAATAAAGCAGGGATGCACAACCTATGGCCCGCGGGCCAAAAGTGGCCCGCGATGCCTGTTTCGTTGGCCCGCCAATCCCAAAATAGATTAGTTATTTTTTTTTTCAATTAAAAGCTTACATGTTTTTACTTAATTTTGCAACTGAGAACTGCTTGCGTTTTTAAAATCAAAACAATCCCCATCTTGATTGACTGGTTGGATGACGCGATAAAAGCATGCTATTTGTAACTTGCACATATTCAACTGTCAAGTTGCGATATATCGGCACTTCTTTAAGATCGACAGAGAGAAATTCAATGCGAGCGCATCGCATCTACAATGAGACTAAAACTGAGCTCTGATTGGCTGATAGCATGTAACGAATGAAGTGTCTAGTGGCTGAAGGAATGTATCTTCTCAACTCTACGTTTATCTTTGGAATGCTTGCCGGTTGGCAGTCGGTTGATGTTTATTACTTGTAGATGGCAAAATGAGCGGTGAAAAAAGAAAAGGCGATTTTCCGAATCGAAAATTTGTTGATTCATGGACGGATAAGTACTGTTTTATTAATGTTTCATAATGGTCGGATTATTTGTCTTTTGTGCAATTCTACTATAGCTGTAGCCAAGGAATATAATGTGAAACGACATTATGAAACGAAACACATGGCGTTCTCATCTATTCAAGGATATGAACGATCAGTAAAAATTGAACATCTGAAGAAATCTTTGATAAACCAGACCAGTTATTTTCAAAAACAGACATCTGAATTGGATTCCTGCGTTGAGGTAACCCTGAATATTGCCCAGCTGATCGCTAAACGTAGAAAACCGTTTACTGATGGTGATTTTGTGAAAGATTGCTTGTTAATTGCTTCGGAGAAACTTTGTCCCGAAACAACAAATAAATTTAAAAATTTAAGTTTGAATAGAATGACTGTTCAGAGAAGAATTCAACAATTAAGTGAAGACATTGTAGATCAAGTAAAGCTTGCTGCTTCACATTTTGAATATTTTTCACTTGCTGCTGACGAATCTACCGACATTACCTCAACAGTCCAACTCCTTGTTTTCATTCGAGGTATTAACAAGGATTTTTGCATTACAGAAGAACTTCTTGGAATGTACCCTATGAAAGGCCAAACAACTGGCAAAGAACTTCTTCACAGCTTATTAGAATTATGTAATGGAGCTGCTTTGAATATGGAGAAAATTGTTAGCATTACAACAGATGGAGCACGATCAACGACTGGTGGAATTATTGAAATGATAACTCTGCTAAAAGAACATCTGGGAGAACGTGAAATGGAGTTACTTCAATATCACTGCATCATACACCAACAAAATTTGTGTGCCAACGAATTAGGTTATGAACAGCTAATGAAGCGTGTTTGTGAAGCAATCAACTTTATTCGTAGTAGTGCATTGCGGCACAGAGAATTTAAAGAGTTTTTGGCTGAATTTGAGGATATTCCTAGTGATGTTGTGTACTATACAGAAGTAAGGTGGCTCAGTCGTGGAAAAGCACTTAAGCATTTTATGGAATTATTTGATAAAATTATTATGTTTCTCAAGGAGCGTGGAAAGGAAACCAGGCGCTTGGAAGAAGCCAGTTTTCAGTGTGATTTAGCATTTTTAACTGATATTACAAGTCATTTAAATGAATTGAACATCAAACTACAAGGAAAGAACCAATTCATCTTTCAGTTGGTAAACAATGTAAATGCTTTTAAAAGAAAGTTAGTGTTATTTCAACAACAGTTACGGGTAAAAAATTTTGCTCATTTCCCATATTGCAAAAAAATAAAAGAAAAATTTCCAAAGATGAAAATGGATTACGAAGATCAGGTAAAAATTTTAATCAATTCATTCCATGATAGATTTTTAGATTTTGAAAAATGCCATTGTCAAATTGAGTTATTTTCAAATCCATTTACAGTAGATGTCAATTTGGCACCGGAAAATGCTCAATTAGAGCTCATTGACTTATAGAGCTCAGACTTTCATAAAAATGAATTCAAAGAAAAGTCATTGCTTGAATTTTATAGGAATTTGCCTAATGAATTTTCCTATTTAAAACGCAATGCATCTATGTATGCAACTATGTTTGGAAGCACCTACATATGTGAACAATCTTTTTCTATGATGACTGTCAACAAATCAAAGACTAGAAACCGACTAACTGATGAAAACCTTTCAGCCGTTTTACATATTGCTACTGCAACTTTAGAACCAAACACAACAAAAATAGCTTCAAAAATACAATCCCAACCATCACATTATCTCGTCTGTGAAATAATTATGTATGTATATTTGGCTTATTAAAATTAATTTATAAATGTATATCTATATTCAGAATTGAGTATGTTTTCATCAAAGTGGTATATTGACTTTTTATATTAGATTAGAAAAAAAATATGTGTTTATAAATGCAACGTTACATTGGCCCCAGGTAAGGTACTTTTTCATTTTTTTTGGCCCGCAGGTTGAAAAAGGTTGTGCACCCCTGTAATAAAGGAACAGTGAAATTTAACTGCGGAATCCCAGTAGAAAATCTGCAAAAAAAAAAAAAATACTTTCGAGTATTTGGCACAAAAAGTATTTGGCACAACATGTTTTACTCATCAACCACAAACGATTTTAATGCATTTTAAAATTGCTTGTAAAATGATTATTCGAATGCGCAATACTTAATGAATTTAAACTTAAACGATGAACGTTTATTAATTTTTGTATAATTTTTGTATTTTCAACAATGCTTTTTTAAATTTCCAAATATGTCTATGAGATTTTTGTAAAATTTGAAAGCGGAAAACTGTCATTAAAAAATTATACGAATGAGTTAGTTCTAAGGTTCATGATACCATACCCTCTTGTTCAAAACCGTTTGCATTTTGCGTTCAACATTTCAACTCTCTGTACGTTTGCAGTAATATTAATTTAAAATATTCTTTAACCCTTTCAGAGGCGGAGTTATTCTGTTCGAAAAAAGGAAATAATTGATTGACACCAGAATTTTCAAACGAATTTCTTATAAAATAAATACTTGCTCTCGTCCAAGTTTATTATAAAAGGAAAATTTTATTAAAATATTCTGGGTTTCGTGTGCCAATTTGGAATTAATCGTAAGTGGTCACATTTGTGACCACCGCCCTTGAAAGTGTTAAATCAGATTAAATAAATCATTCATGTTTTTTTAGTCTATTTATTAGCGATAGAATGAAATTTTGCTATTGTTTTATCCCCCATTCCACGATTTTTACTAATTTAAACTACTTCACTGCACTGTTAGAAATTTCCGTAAAATTCGGAGATTTGGCCGTTAATTTTTACGGCCATCTCCCTTTTTTGAGAAAAAAGCCCAGTGCCCGTTATTTGTAACAAAGTGCTGTAAAATTCGGAGAGTTGACCGTATATTTAAACATCAGTGTCATTTTTCTGGAAAAAAGGGCAGAGACCGTAATTTTTTCCTTCCGAAGAAAATATCTTTACCATGAGCACCTGCCATTGGCTGTTAGATATCATACGTCATCGCTACTACGTCGCGGCGAAGGAGGAAGGGTGGAAGGGAAGAATGCAAATGGCGCCGTTCACGTGCAGAATGTTTTTCAAGTATCAGTAATTTGGGTAAGTGTTTTATTGTATACTTTGTATAGTATTCTGATAATGTATTTTAGTTTAATCATTTGTATCTTGTTTATATGTCAGTATAACAGTGTAAATAACTGCATTCCGGCCCTGATTATTACCAAATAGGCACGACAAGGACATTTGTTGTTGCACATGCTTTCCTTAGAAAATTTGGCTTCAGTAAGTTAAGCGGGTCCTGATTGAATTATAGGGTAGATAGATGTAACAGTAATGCAGACGTTTTAATGTGAATGTTTGTTTATAAAAAAAAGATAACCAATTAAAATTTAGCTCTTATTATTTTTTGATAACTTTCACTTGCATGTTTTATAATCTGGATTATTGTTTACATTTTTAATCAAATCAATCAGGAAGCAGAAAATAATGTTTCAAAATTTCACTATCCAGTAATATATCCAGAAGTTTCGGCTAGTTAAACTGTTAAAAATAGTGGTGAAATAAATGAATGTATGAACTAATATTCGAAAACTTTTTTTTTTTTTACCCCCCCCCCCCCCCCCACTGTTTCAATAATTTGATAACTGTAATTCCCTGTCATTTAGTATTTTAAACCATTTATCTAAAATAATTAAAATATTGAACTTGTGATAATCACAATAATTAATTTAAACAGTGAATTATTATTACAAATATTTTTTTAATTATCAATATCCTAATATTTAAATTTATTTGAAGATAACTTGTTTCATTAGTATGCTTTCATTAAATTCTGGTTCTAAATAATACAGCCCCCCCCCCCCAACCCCACCTTTTTTTTTTTTTTTCGTCATTGTTTCTTTTGACACATTTCTTTTATTAACCTTTTTTAAGTGCATAGCTTCCAACTCCCCCCCCCCCTTTTTTTTTGGTACTTTTCGGTTAGCCGGGTGCCAGTGATATATGTACATGTATAAATATATATATATACACAGGTATATATATTCATACATGCAGGGGTGGGGAAATACATGTTTTTACTCGCTACTGGCGAGTGGATTTATTGACAGGGCGAATGTTTAGGAAATCTTTGAAAAATAGCAGACTATAGAAGATATGACAAAAACTTTATTTTTTTTTTAGTTCACTATATTTTGTAACTTTCAAATTTACTGTGATATAAGCATGGTATTTACTATGTTCAATCCTATACTAAACTTTTCTCTGTTGTAGGGTAGATGTGCCAGTAATGGTCCGCCTTCCAGTAATGGGCCACCTTCAACATTTTTGGTTTATAAAAAAATAACCAATACAAATTCAGCTTTTTTTTATTTCATTAATATGCTTTCTTTAAATTCTAGTTTTAAATACAATCATAATATCAGTTACTTTTTGTAGGGTGTCCATTACTGGAATTTAGGGTGTTTTGATTTATTTCTGTTATTTACAATTAAATTTTGATTCACATTGGGAAATGTGACTATGAGCATGGTTAAATATTGTTGGTAGATTAATATAATATTAAAAAATGTGGAATATAATAATTATAACTATTAATTTAAAAATAATTTTTAAAGAAATTCCCTAAGGGTGTCCATTACTGGCATATCTACCCTATATATTTCTTAATTTTATCGAAAAAAATATGAAAATGCATTGTAGCAGTGTAATTGACTATTTTTGAAGTCATGTACTACATTTTGTTATAACAATTTTCAATTCTATTCTGGCTGGTAAGATTTTCTGAAAATTCCCCACCCCCTGCATACATGTATATGTGTAGATCAGTGTTCAAAATTAGCAGTCGTTAGTTGTCAAATGAGACTACATTATAGCATTTGATGACAACAAAATTATTCCTGGGCATCAAATTTGACGCCTAGCTTTTTATAACATTTATTTTTTGCTTAACTTAGTCAATCACCCTCTTTTGAAAATCTGGTCTCGAACCAAACATAAACTATAATGTGAGACAGTTTAGCAGCGATTTTTAGCAAAGTGTACAAATCCAAATGAATATATTAATTTATACAAACTTCTAAACTTTATATTGAACTTGCCATTTAGCACTGCTGACTGTGAAAAGGGATTTATTTAGTCAGTTTAATTTACTAAAAAATAATACACGTAACCATTTATCCACTGATACTGTTAATGATTTATTGGTGGTAAAACTTAGACCCAATTTAGCAGATTTTTATCCAGGTAAAGCTATAAATCCCTGAGAAATAATATAGCTGAAGGACAGTTAGACATCCTGATTTTAGTATCTACCTTTAATTAATTACTTAAAATTAGTGGGTATTGTTTGAGTTTCACCTTTGCAATCTATATGCAGTCAAGCATTGTTAGCATTAAATCGCTTAATATGAATTTTTGCTGAACATGAATTAATAATGCAGTCCCAACAGATAAGATGTACTATATTATTTTTACGGTTAACACACACAAAATGTGGTCCTTTAGATTTCATTTTAACAATATTTTTCTAATTATATTATATGTATAGTTTTTAAGTCTAATTATCAACACTGGGTAAAATTTTTTTAGGTTTAATTTTTTTTTTTTTTTTTTTTTTTTTTTTTTTTTAACATGGTTAAGTGCATTTTTCTATTAATTTCTAAATGTAGTAGTAATTATAAATGTGTTATCAGTTTTACAGTTGCTTCAATTATTATAATATTGCAGATTCAATAATTTAAATAAAAACAAAATATTCATGCTTTTCTATAAAGTAGCATATAATGATACAGTTATGTGAATTTTAGAAATTGCAACTAGAAATTTTCATTTGACGCCTAAGATATTTACAGTAGGTGTCATTTGACGTCTACCTTTCATGTCCCAATTTCTGTCACTGGTGTAGATATATGTATGTATGTGGCTGAATTTTGGCCAGTGACAGAGTATAAGTAGTACTGTCAGCTGCACTCTGAATAAAGGAATGTCTAGCTCATTGTTGTTTAGATATGAATAGTGGAAATTTCCAGCACTTATCGTGATTCACAGAAATCAAAGTAACTATCTTAAAAATATAGTTAAAATATCTTCAATATTATTAAAGTAACAAACGTAAATTCAAATTTGACCTGCAGTGAGATGCATTTTATTTTTGATTGAAAATAAGTGTGTTCTGACTCTGGTTTCCTGAACAAAAATTGTCTGTCTTGATGTCTATTATCACCTGAGAAAGTTTTTTTTTTCCATTTTGTTTAGAAACATGATGTTTGTAAAAAAGCAAGAAACATATTATTTACTAGACAGACAATAATCATGAACTTTCATTTATTTGTACATCATTAATTCCTATGAAGGTTATCATTAATGGTTTATTTTCTTAAATGATACTTTTCAAACCGAAATAGGTCGAATACCGAATATTCGGTGCATCCCTAATGAAAATAAATTTAAAAAAATGTGTTCATAATTAAACATGTCTTAGTTACAAAACATTTTTTTACTTTTCCTTATGTGCATAAAACATTTAGACAACCTCAGAACCCCTTTTGGTTGAGAAAAGGGTTTCAAGTATGGAAACAGTATTTTTGAGATTCTTAAAAACACATTTTACTTACTCATCATACGTAGTATAGGGTAAGTCTTGTAATCGTTTTGAAAATCAAAAAAAAAAAATTGACTGATTTACACGTTTCAGACACTAGAGATTCCGAAAAACATATTTTTAGAAAAAAAAAAAATTGCCGTTCGTCTGTCTGTGTGTGTGTCTGTAAACGCTCTATCTCCCGAACAAATTGAGATAGAGACTTGAAATTTGGTATGTACTTAGTATGTGATAATGGGAAGAAGCTTATTGAATTTCAGTAACCTCGATTAACCGGAACTATTTTTTTCGGACTCTCGAAATATTCATTCTGATAAAAGGTATATAAAAAATTTCGAAATTGGTTATTTTAAGGCGTGAATATAAAAGACAATAAAAAAACATAAATTTTGCATAAAGAATGAAGTCGATCGGATAATGAGTTGCCGAGATATTTGTAATCCTATTTCTCACACTCTTCCATTTTTCATGACCCTGTATTTCATTTCAATTCAAAAATATAATTTAATTGGAAATGAGACGCTTAATCCGACGCAGTAAACCGTTCGTTAATATGATTATCATTTTTGGAGTTATAAGGATATTTCTTTTACGCAATTCAGCAATAGAGCATTTAAAGTTTAGGACGTCATCAAGCCACGATTTTATTCAAATTGCAATGCATTTTATAACTAGTTTACACATTTTTATTTTCATATTTTATATTATACATATCCATGATGGGTAAGTAATACTGTGGCCCCCAACGACTAGTTTTATTTTAAAAACATTTTTAAATTTTAAAAGTCATAGCATTCGTTTGATGCGACGATTCAATAACTGTATAATTTTTTAAGCCTTAACATGAGACACTATTTTTTATTAGTTGTAAATATCGATTTTGAATAATATTTTTCTTTTATCTCTTAGTTTTAAGTAGTCTGCTTAGAAAGCTATATAGTAAAATTTTTTTTCAAAGAAAGGCCCATTTACATATTTAATACATAAACAAATAATACCTCAAAGGCACCTTTTTGACTGAGAGGCAATAAGGGTGCTGTTTTTCGCTGTTTCTACTTATTACATTTTAGAATGCAAACATTTTGTTCATACATTCAGTTTTGTCAGTGTTTTAAAAAATATACCATACTTTTTTTTAAAGTTTTGAATGTTATAAAATATTTGAAATTTTGTTAAAACAGGCATAGTATTATTATTTTTTTCTTTTTATGAAGAAATGCACTAATGATAAAAGTTTTTCAATTTTAGCCTGTGTAGTTCTAAAGTAACAGCGCGTGTAAACTCAAAATTTGCTAAATTGAGAAAACTCATTTTAAAGATTTAATATTCATTCGCCTTCAAAAATACTCCTATTTACTTGTTCATAAGTAAAATGCTTTACATGCATATGCAAGAGCTTCTTTTTCATCTGGGGGGGGGGGATTAGACCTTGTAAAACAAACGTGATTTTTATTTCTGACACAATTTGTTGTTTATCGAACATTATGAAGTGCAGCGCACATGTTCAAACTCTTGGTTCATCAACAAATCAACTAATTTTATGTTTAAAGTTATGGTGTTTGTTCATTCATATTTAAATCTCTTCATTCTTGCAGGAAAACAAGCCTGGTGGATATATATGAAGAGGCACTAGTTACATGAAGAGGCATCATTCATTGCATGTATTGGTAAGTTCTTCTTTACTTATTAATATTATTAATATTTGTAGTTATGTTGCAATGAATAACAATTAACAGTGATTTTTGCATTTTTTATGAATTTGTTTACATGCAACTTTTAGTTTTTTTTTTTTTTTTTTTTTTTGCTTCCCACGGCCATATTTTGACATTCATATAAAAAATTCGGTTTCATTCTTTTAGCCTAATATAGTAAATTTTGTAACATTTTTATTTTTTTCTTCCGTCGTGCGACAATTTATTGCTGTTTACAATGTTTTAGCCCACTATAATAAATTTTGCTCTCTGCAATTTTAGAATTTCTAGCTTTTTGCTTTGTGGTGATTTTTACACATTAGTAAAAGGAATCCAATTTGAATATTTTAATCGATAAAATGTTTATTTTCAGAAAAGTTTATTCAAAATTCGTACAACTTTTTTTTTTTTAATTTGCGAATTTTTTGATGAGATTGATTTTTAGATATTTTTCATGTTTTGCGGTAATTTTTTTACATTCATAAAAAGAATTGGATTTCAAACTTTTAATGTGAAATAGTAAAATTTCTCCTCTGAATTTTTTTTAAGTTTTTAGCATTTTTTTCTTTTAAGGGAGGCATTTCGCTATAAGTTTCGTAAAAAAATGCTGATTAAGGAAACGTGCGGATTTTGAAAAATGCTGTATTTGAGACTTTGTACTGTACAAAATTTTTTGTCAAAACGGTTTATTGCATTTTCTAAAAAGATTTGTATGTGATTAATATGTAAATAAATAAAAATGTTCTCAAATCAAAAAAGTCTACTTTGGACCAAAAGTTGTAATTCATTTTTGCTTGGAAATACATGAAATTAGCAGGTGTTGTTATTAAAAAATTATGTGATTGAAAGACTTTTTCCATTTTTTGGTGAATACAAAAGATCTTTCAGAAAATACTGTCAAAATTGACATTTTGAACTGAATTTTCAGACAAAAAGAGTAAAGCCAGCCAGGCAGGAGAGAACAGGTTAGCACATGACCCCAACTCAATAAATAATTTATCAAAAAATGGAAAACGTTTTTAGATTCTAAATCACTTCCATAGTCAGCCCAGCCAATTTTGTACCATCATGTTTAAAAATGAGTCAGTAAATGTGTGTCAGAAAGTTTCATGCTTGTTGATGAAAGATTTAAATGTTAATTCTTTATTTTTTACATCCTACCATTTATTAATGATTTAATAATTTTATCCAACGTATAAGATAGGGCTTGAAGAAAATTGGGGAAAACTGTACAGTTTACATATATTAACTGTTAAGTTGTAATGTGATTGTTCTTATGCAAATATAATTGTTTGATTTTTGTTTGTAGTTCACGACTGCAATTATACTTTGATTTCCTTTCTTCTAGGAAATCCTTTTGAGCTGGCTCCTGTATACCCTGTATTTGTTGAGAAGGAGCCGTTTGAAGCCAGTATCCCGTTATAGGCAGTTCTCGTGTGGTTCTCATTTAAAATATCCTAAAGAACACAGGAATTTATTCAGAGGTATTATATATATATATATACATACTACTTGGAATTTGTGTATGCATTCATTTATTTCTTCTATTATATATTGTAGAGTTCTGGTAGTTTTCTTTATCACTTGGTTTATTTTTATGTATATGTCAGGGATGAGATTTAATAAATGTTTATTGGGCAATTTGCCAACAAAAACTAGAAAAAAGGGCTGGATTTAATAAATATACTAAAATAATATAATTTTGTGTACATTATAATTGAGACTTAAATCAGAATATTAATTGGATATTTCATTAATATTAATTTGATTAATTAAAATAATTTTTATTGATAATAGCAATCGAAAAATAAGTACAACATAATCAATTTTGTAAATAAATTTGTGTGATGGAGACATGAAGTAAAAACTCCCCCCCCCCCCCCTCAAATTAATGTAGTAATGTTGCCTTTCAAAGTAATATATATATATATATATATATATAACTTAATTCAACAGTTTCTACATTTAAGAAACATATAATTAAAAACAACATTAATAGTACATAAACATTTGTCAAATCAATCTTCATTTTATTTTTATTTGAGCCTCTAGGTATAACTTTTACAAATAATTTATTACTACAAAAATCTTTACAACAAAAACTTTAAAATCCTGATAACTTTTTTAAAGAGTTATTTGAAAAAAAAAAAAGGATCTAGTTAGGTTATAATTAAGTTACAGTTATGGCACATTTGTGTTATGGTTAGGTTTTTTACCGCAGGATGAACATTATTCATATTTTAATTTTAAAAATATACTTTTATTTTATACAATAGCACCAAAATTTTAATACTGTATGCTAAACTTTCAGCTAATGATCGAGTATCGATTTGATCCACATTTAGTCAGATTTAGGGATGATATATAATCAGTTTGAAAATTAAAAAAATTCACTTAGGATTTCGATGTGAAATAAAATTTAAATGTATAACAGTGATTTTTAGTTAAATATCAATATTTCACTAGATTATTTTTAACACAATTATTTCAAATTGGTAAAGCAGTAATACAAGTTGTAATTTTCCAACTGGATGAAAAATGTCCAGGCCAGGATTCGAACCTGGGATCTCTTGGCTGAAGCCGCAATGCTCTACCAACTGAGCTATCCTGGTTGAATCAGGAGGGCGTAATTCATCCAGTTAACCTTCCAGTTCGCCATCGTGAAATGTTGATATATTTTTTTTAAAGATTAAGACCAAAACACATAACAAACATTTCAGAATGATCTGTTTAACACAGCAAACTATTAAATATATTCGAATAGCAATGTTATTCGTAACAGTTTTAACCTGATAATTTTATTTCACATAGACTGTGATTTAAATATATATATATATATAAACAAATATTTGAAGTGTGTTTTGATTTTTATAGTGCAAAATATTCTCACAAATTCAGATTTTCTTTCATATGTACTTTTGTCTGGCAGAATCAAAATAAGAAATATTGTTTTTCTGGTATTCCCCGCTATCATGATTGCTTAGCTTATACATATTTTGGTACTTTTCGGTTAGCCGGGCGGCAGTGATATATACATATACATATATTTACATGCATACATGTATGTATATGCAGATAGATATGTGTTTATATATTTATGTATGTACATATATCACTGGTGCCCGGCTAACCGAAAAGTACCCATATTTTTTTTCTTGCTGGTTGCTACTAAATAGCTGAATTGCGTAACAAAATTAGTAAATAGAACATTATTTTCGTGGAGAAAAAAATATATATACACACACTCATATATATAGCAATCTTTCTCTTTTTTTCTTTTTTTTTATTACTATCTTTACCTTCCCAATTTTTTTTAAACTTCATTCTAAGCACCACTTTATCTTATAAAAGCAAATTTTGTGTTGTGAGAACAGTCTATGCAGGTTTTTTTTTTTTTTTTTTTTTTTTTGGGGGGGGGGGGGGGTAAATCCTTTTGCTGAAGTTTTCCTCTCTGTTGAACTTGTTTGTTTACAAATTACACATTTTAAAACATCACAAAATAACAAATACATAATAATTAGTCAGTTTTTATGGAATAGAATTTTGTGAAGGGGTCCATTTTATCAAATTCATTTTTGTGAACCGGTTCACTGTATCAAATTGATTTTTGTGAGGAGGCCCATTTTATCAAATTGATTTTTGTGAAGAGGCCCATTTTATCAAATTGATTTTTGTGAAGAGGTCCATTTTATCAAATTGATTTTTGTGAAGAGGTCCATTTTATCAAATTGATTTTTGTAAAGGGGCCTTAAATAGGCCCCAAATTTTCCTGGATCGACCCCTGCTTATTCTTGCTTGTTACTGAAAAGATTTTCTTTTCTTTGAGTCATTCTGCATTTGTGACTGTTGCTCATATATGAAGGTACAAACAGGGTTCGTATGGCTCCTGGAATTTTGCAACCAGAAAATTCTTTGATATCAGTATTTTGTTACAGGAAATATCTCCTTAAAAGAAGACAAAGTTTCGCGAGTTTAATCTAGATTTCTTTTTCTATAAAGAAAATACTGGTGAAACTCCTGGAAAATTTCCTCATCCGTACGAACCCTGTACAAAGTGTATGAGTAGTTTTAGTCATACGTGTAGAGTTTTGAAAATTATTGGTAGATTATAGAGTCTTAAATATATTTTTTTTACACTAATACGCGTGTATCTGTGCATAATAGAAAATGCTTACCAATTTGATGTTGCTTTTTAGATTTTCTTTTAAAGAAATTAAACAGTTTCATCTTATTAATGAACTCACAAGAGTTAATTAAAAAGGTAAGACAATGCAAAAATTTGAATGTATAGCACCATTTATTAAAATGATATACTCTACATTATTCCCAAATCATTTGTAATAAAAATACAACAAAAATTGGCTTAAAATGTCTTTTTTGGAATATGAATTTTTTAAATCTTATTTTTGTATTTTAAATGGCTTTTTCGCTACTAAAGTTAAACTGCTTAGCATTTTAATTTAAATATTGAACCAAAAGGGAAAGAATCTCGTACTGTTGTTTATTTCTAACAAAAGAAGAAAAAAAAGATATCTGCTACAAAAAGACACATTAAAAGTTTCATAAAATATTAAAGCAAAAAACTAAACTTTTTTCATATACTTGAGGAAAAGAGTGTTTGTTCACTTATAGCAATTGGTGAGGTTCGAATCTGATGAGTTCATACAACTTGAGGCCTATGCTTATAGTTGTTCGCTTTTTTTATACATATATATATATAAGTTTAGAAACACAATTTGCCATAAATAAAAATAATTAAAAATTTAATAAATTAATACATTGTATTTTGCAATATTCACTTTATGATGGAAATTTTAACAATGAGTTAGAGTAATAAATGTATAATATGGCCTTAGAATCTTAGGCCGAATGTACTGCTGGATAATCACAATATCCGGCTACTGCCAAAGCTCATTCTCACATTTCCAGCTTTTCTTAAAATGAATCAGATATATAAAATTTCGATTTTTTTTTTTTTTTTTAATATATATATGGGGATTGACAGTATGTTGTAATCTTTTAAGTGTAACATACTGAGTTAAAATTACTTTTTCCATAAACAAATCTGAAAGTCATGTACCTCTTATACTCAAAGCAGTCACTTAATTTAAGAGCTCTGTTTGTGTAATAGTATGCATTTAATTTGTTTGTCTTTAATTCTGTTTTAAGATATTCAAGCCTGTTTATTCAGTCTCATTGTATTTTCTTTATAGAGCATTGTTTGGGATAAACCCACATTCCAAAGGCTCCAAGATGGAAAAGATATTTGGAAAAAGAGTTAACATCCACCCTAAAGTCCTTACATGGATTAATAATGTAAAAGATTTTTCATCCAATTGGATTCACTTCAGAAGATTTTATTTATTTATTACTTGTAAATACTTGTTGCAATAAATGTTTTTTGTATTTTTTTAAATTAGTTGTTTTCTTTACTGTTCATACTTATAGAAATGTTACTGCTTTTCTAAAAGTAATTATTTTAAACTAGATAGTACCCATCAAGATTTGACGGTGAACTACTTGTAAGTTTCATTATAAAAATTTTTAGAATTTTATCTTGTTGCTTTTAAATTGGTTAAGTATTGAAAATTTGAAGAATTGTTATATAGTGCAATATAAGGTGATAGATAGCGCTGCCAGTTAAAGATATTCAATTAATGAAGTGAAAGAATTTTAAAACAGGAGATTAAAAAGTAATTGAATGAAGAGGGCATTTATTTTTACTTGCTACAATCTCTCTCTCTTTTTAAATAACAATATTTAGTATTTTGTCATTTTTTTTTTAAATTACACGACCTTTAAATTTTTTTTATTAATTTTATTTTTAACAGGCTGACAAAAGAACTTAAACTTTGCTGTTTGCAGCAAACGATTTATAATATATAATTTTTAAATTACTTGAATTTTATTTTACATTTTCATACATTTTTTATATATTAAACCATGGATATCAAGGTGATTTCTATTATAGTTCTTGTATTAAATTTTTTCCTTTCTTTTTTCTGTTTATATCTTCTTGATATATTTATATACTATATATTATAGTACATAATAGTGATACAAAATATAAATAAAAGTTTACATCAATTTATTTAATCTATTACTACATGAAAAATCTTTTAATTTAAATATTTTTAATATAAAATTAGTAATTAAAAAAAATATTGCCACTGTTAAATTTTACTTAGTTATAAAGTACTCAAATTAAAAAATATATGTACAAATTATATAACTTCTCCTCCTGAAGTTACATATGACATTATTAAAATGAATGAAGTGGTAATCGAACTGACAATTTCGCACTTGAAACCCAGCATAATTAGACCACTCAGCCACAGTGACCTTGATCTGAGTTACTCTAAAACTAAATATGTTCTACATTTAATTTCATGCATGCACACAATTTCGCTAAAAGAACTCTCAATTGTTTCTTGCTAATTATCAAGATATATTTTCTGCGTAAATATGTATAAAGTTTATATGGCTGCAACGAAACACTTTTTTTTAGATTCAAATTTTTAAATCGAAACAATTTTTGTCATATAAAACAAACTATGTAGGAATGCAAAAAAAAAAAGAAATTTTTGTGAGTGGATTAGTAGCAATATCTGATTTTTAATGCTATACTTAATCTTTTCTTAGAGGGTTACCTACAATTGAAAATTGTTTCAAACTCAAAAATCCTCAGTACTAACCCATCATATTTAAATTCTACATGAAATTTTACCCCAGGATACCAAATTTCAAGTCATTTTCATCTAGTTATTTATAAATGTTTCAAGTTTGGAACCTCTCATGTTGAATTTGTTATTTATCATGGGAAAATTGTAATATGGATAGAATTTTTAAACCACAAAAATTACTGACATTTTTAATTTGCATAATTGAAGCTTCTAGAAATATAATTTTTTTTATCAAGCATTTTATAAGTTACAGTTCAAATATTTTTTGAAAATATCTGCTTTTGGAAATTTTGAAAGAAGCATGAATTGTCACATATATATTTTACAGAAATGGATTTTTGGAAGCTTTAAATATACAGATTCAAAATTACAGCTTACTTCATCCAGTAGTTTTTTAGTTATGTTTAAAAAACTATGTACTTTGTAATCGGTTTTCCAACAATAAATAACAAATCTAACATTATTGGTAATCCATTCATACCAGTCATATATTTATACGATATGCAGCAAAGAATAACTGCTTGAACAAGTAGGCTGAACAAAGCCCGGGTTATATCCCGTCAGGGGCAGCAGAGTCCCCAAACTACCCACTGGGGTCCCTGAACTGCCCTGGTGAAGCCCGGCTATAGGTCCAATGACTTGTTAATTTTACGGGCAGTAATATTAAATTTATAAGGACCATATTAATTTATGGTCAGTGGACATAAAAAATGAAGGCAACTTTTACGAGCATAATGTTAATTTACGGTCACTGGACATTAAAAAATGAAGCTATCTTTTACGAGCATAACATTAATTTACGGTCACTGGCCTTTAAAAAATTAAGCTAATTTTTACGGGCATAAAGTTAATTTACGGTCACTGGACATTAAAAAATGAAGCTATCTTTTACGAGCATAACATTAATTTACGGTCACTGGCCTTTAAAAAATGAAGCTAAGTTTTACGGGCATAAAGTTAATTTACGGTCAGTGACTTTAAATTTTACGGGCATAAGTTTACGGGTAAACTTGTATTTTTATGGTCATGATAGCTTTACGGTCATAACATTAATTTTACGGTCAGTGACTGGCACACTTTTTGCCAGTCACTGACCGTAATTTAGCAGTGAGATTTCTTAGAGTGTGGTTATATAAGTAATTTTTAAATGTATTTTAAAAAGAAAAGCCCGATGACAAACGCATTCGTGATACATTTTCATATCGCAGAAGTCGTTGTTACCATAACAACAATACTTTTTCCTTGAATTGACAATGTTCAGAATCGGGTTTATTTTTGAGCTTGAAACAATTTCAATCAATTTAAATTTTATTTTAAATCGTAAATTACGATCTGTAAGTTTCATTATTTAACCCTCTGAGTATTTTGAAAAAGGGTAAATTTGTAATGTTGTTTTCTCTGCATTTTTTTAAATGCTAAAAAACTATGATTCTTTCAGCATTATAAATAAAACTTAATTACAAATATGAATGTAACCCTTGAGTGCATTAATCATTCTTCAATGTTTTGAAAATTCATTAAATCTATAGAATTATATTATCTTAAACATTGCATATATTGCAGTGAAACCTGGAGCTTAGTGAACGGAATATTACGTTCTACACGCTTAGAGGGATATACATATAAATGTGCACGCAAAATTAAAGTTATAAAAATTTATTTATTATGTAAGTTAAACTTACATAAACATGTTCAGCATGAAAAAGTTTTTCCTTAAAGTAGGGGTGCAAAAATCTAGGCGCCAATGGACTGATTCCCACCACTAAATTTTATTAGTATTCTTCGTCAAATTTTTTTAGTATACTTCGCCTAAATTTTATCAGTATTCTTATTAGGAGAAGAATACTAAAAATTTAGTAGTGGGAATCGGCCGATTGGCGCCTAAATTTTTGCACGCCTGCCTTAAAGAGTATTTGTTATAAAACTGTATTTCTTTAAATTTTATTCAGTCGCCAACCGGTGATAAATCGCCAAATAAACGAAATTTTATGATTTTTTTACGGACGTTATATCAAGGTTCAGCAATATATATATATATATATATATATATATATATATATATATATATGTATATATCCTCATGAGAAGAACATTTTGTAATTTTTTCAAATTTTTCTGAGTGTGCGCTTATGGAGACCTTGTAACTGCGAAGCTCTTTCTTGTAAGTCTGTCATATTTAAAGTTAATTTTGCATTTCATAAGTCATAAATGCAAAATATAAACAACCAAAAGTTGGCTATAATGCTTTTAAGTAAAAAAAATATATTGTTTAAAATTGAATTATTATCTGTAATCTAAGCAAATTGTACCATTGTCATATTTAGATAATTTTAGTCCCATTTACACCTAAATGGGATGTCCAAAGTACCTAAACGTGACATTGTCTTATTTGCATGTTAATTCATTTTTTTTATTTAATAAGTTAGTTATAATCAGTTTTTGATAGTTAATACTTAATTATAATTAAATTAGCATGGCTATGCCCGCTTTTCTGGTCGATATTTTTAAATGAACCTCTAATGATTAAAATATATTTTAGTTGTACCTTCCACGGCCAAGGAACATACGTATTACTAGTATTTGTATATTTATATATATAATTTATTAGTACGTATGTATTAGCACGTAATTAGATGGTCTTTCGTCGCTGGTAAAGTTCTTTAATCCACTATCACGTCTTTAAGCACCGAAACAGGTGAAATTCGAATTATGTTGCCCACATCACGAACATATTTTCAAAAATCAGAGAAAGTCGGCCTGAGCGTGGCTCATCATGCACATCAAACCGTCTGTCCGCCTTGAACATTCTCACCCACTATCGAACTTTACTATCATTCATAGCATTATCACCTTAGATTTAAAAAATCTGACGGCGAATTTCCACTGCTGCCAAGTTTTTTGCACTTAAGAATCAAACTACAGATCGTATAGCACAGTCGGCGGGCAAATCAATTTTCCTAAACATTATAAACTTCTATATCTCAGCATATAGACAGACGTAATGACATTTATACGCGCTCAAACATGGTGGGAGCAGACGCGCATACGCACTGCGGCGATCGCGCGTCATTCTCACTCTCATTCACAAACGGACTTTCAATTATTTAAAAAATAACCATCGTACTTTCGATATATAACACTTTATCAGATTCTTATTCAGGTCGCAATAACAAATTATTCAAAACACTTTTTTAATTATAAAATGTTAAAAAGAACATACAAATCATTTTGGAAACATGAAAGTTGAATTATAATAAAAAAAACTGAACTTAATTAAAGATAATTAATGTGATTGGCAACTTCAAATACTTATCAGTGTTTGTATATTATCCGGCAATCAGCTTAATAGAGTAAAACGTTATTTTTAATGCTCATCTTTTATCTATGTATTTTACGTACAATTATAGAATAATCTGTGTATTTAAATTCAGTAATGTGTAATAAAAGCAGCTTTTCAATTCATAGCAATTTTTTGGATTATTATTCAGGTAATTAATTAGATCTTTTATCAATTAGCAAACTATAAAAAATAACTTGACATACACATGCTTTCTCCAAGTCAAATGCGAATTTTTGTAATTAAAAGAAAACTGCAGTTAATTATAGATAATTAACTTAATTTGCTACTGCAAATAATTTTCAGTGTTAATAGATTTCTGAGAAATTGACATAAAACTGTAAAACGGAATATTTTATGTAAAATATGAGGATGATTCAAAAATAAAGTAATGTGAAATATGAGAAGCGTTTCATTAAAAACCACGTGACTTTGTGACGAAATGATTGTCAAAAATAACGAAATAAAGCTCAAGGATTGCCGAATCGTCACAATTGAATGTTTTATTTCTGAGAGTGTGATTATATTATATTGCAAAGTTACATATAGAAATCATTGCTGTAGGATATGTTTTTTAAAAATATGCTAAAAAATATTATTTTCAGCCCTTTTTATAAACAAACTGACATTTGTGACGATTCTGAATTGGGTTGATGACTAGATATTATGGGAATCTGACCCAAAAATATTAAGTCAACTTTTTTTTTTGCTTTATGTTGTATTTGAATTATAATCTTGCTTCGAGTCGAGTAACCAGATTTTATTAAAACCGGACCCAGGTCGGGTTCGTGTAAAACCTGGATACCCGACCCAATGCAATAATCTAATCCGAATCATACCTGCAGCCAAAAAAATTAAAATAAATCAGCCGTCACAAAAAGCCCAGACAGGGTTATTGTAAAATTTGATAAATAGACTCATGCAGAATCCGAATGCTGCTTACAAAGAAAAAAAAACAGCGGATCGAATAAGGTCGGATTGGGTTCAGTTAAAATCTGATTACACGACCCGATGCATAATCGTCACAAATGTCACACATTTTACAAATTGGTCATGATGTGACTTTACAAAGTATTCACTCTGTGGCGTCACAATAGGGCTTAAAAACGGTCATAACGACTTCACATCCACATCACGTGACTTTATATCGACGGTCAGAAAGTCAGAATGACTTAGCCGTGGCTTTACAATGTCATACGCGTAGCAAATTCTAAAATGCATTAAAAGAAATATTTATCCTAAAAATATATTTTTGCGAAATAATCTACTAAACTCAATATGTTTTCACATTTATATGAAACATGGATATGCTTTTAAATATTATGACGTAAATCTTTTTTCTTCCTCTTCGCTGAAAGTCGAATTTATATAGAATCAATACATTAAGATAAAATAGCATTCAATGCACGTAAAACTATTCATCAAAGTCAGATATCTATAAAAGGAATTTCTTAAAAACCGATGTCAGTCTGAAACTTCTCTTCGGGTACATTAAAAAACCGATATACATGATTTTGAACTCATTTTGTCTGTTCAGTAGATTAGCAAACAATATAAGTTGAACTCCATATATACATTACCTGAGTTGTACGTTTCCCTCAGTTATACGTTTCAAGCGGTCCCGACCGCTTGCATTAAAAATTATAGCTGAATTATACGTTTTGAGTTACACATTTCCCTCAGTTATACGTTATGTTTTTGCGGCGTCCTCGGGCGAAATTTTATCTCATTTATACAATTTGTAACCGGAAACACTGACGATGCGTCGGATGAGTCTGATTTGAAAGATCCCACTCAAATTTCGGAGATGCTCTGAGGGTATTTGATGTAGTAAAGCAGTTAGTCAGTAGTAAAAGCGGTAACGATAAGGCGGCTACATTATTAACAGAAATGCAAAGTTTGCTGTTCGGTGTCGGTTCTGCCAAGAAGAAACAACCGAAAATTAGTGATTATTTCAACAAGATTCAGTAAAGTACTGAAATGTCTTTAAATAAATTATTTATGTGCCAAGGCGATTCAAATGATTTCTTTTAAGTACTCTATGTGTATTAAAAAGATTTTTAATAAAGTTTTTATGATAAAATAACTCCATGTGTACTTTTCTTATGTACCTTTTTTCTACTCTGTCCCGTTTCTAAAAAGTCCTTCCGGCCTGTACCGGGAGGAAAAGGTAGCTTTCCTATATCTTCGTTTTAAAATTTTAGCTAATGTTACACGAAAACAGCAACTTAAAATGCAAATAAAACATTTACAAAAGATTCGTTAATACTGAATTTGAATAAGAAATTCACCAAATTATTGAGCAATAGCCAAATTGGCTTAATTTATGAAGACTTATTTTGGTCGCCAAATTTGGCGATATTTCGCCAAATGTCGCCAGGTTTGGCGAGAATTTGACGCTAACGGATATGAATATATAGTTTTATGCGTTTGATTGGGAAAATTATTACAACAATGAAAATTTTTGTAATGTGCTGTCTTTTTTCAAAATGTCAGCCACCCTAGAATTTCAAACTGCTCTATCTCAGCCGTTTTTTAAGATAGAGGTAAAAAAAATGCTCTGGAATCCTCGTTTCAAGGCCTAACACTGAATTAAAAAATAAATTTGAATTTTTAACTTTTTTGTATATTTATTTTAGTTTTACATTTTTAATTGGCCGCCATCTTGAAACAAAATGGCGGACCAAGCTGGCCAACGAACTCGGTCGAGACATTGGTGAGCTTAATACACACAATTAGTTTCATCAAAATAGATTTATAAATGCGAGCGTTATCGTATGACATAGGTCAGATATATATATGGATATATATATATATATAGCCATGTGGATGTGAATATTATGCAGAAGTTGTGACATTTTAAGGATTCTGTATAATTATTGTGAGTAAAATATTTTATCTACACTTTACGCGTTCATATTTCCAATTTTATTATTTCAAAACTGTTATCTCGTGGTAATTTCGTGAGGTGTTAAATACAGTTTTTGGGATAATCGATGTGAGTGAAATATATTGTATATTCTTAATGGTTTTTTATTTCCTATTTAAATATTTCCAAATTTTAATATTTCCAATTGTTGCCTGGTAATAATTCAGTGTACCTGGATGATTCTACTGATCTTAGCATTATGCCAGTAGAATTATGAAACACTGAATTATTATTTAAAACACATGTGGGTGCATCCAGGCTGATGAGTACATGTGCATGTGGTTTTTCATATCCAATTCATATTTAATTCTCATGTGGTCCAATTTTCCATTGTATATGGTTCATATTTAATTTATTAATCCATTTGTATTTACTTAATTGCAACTCCAATTTATAATTTTTTTTTCCCTTTCTCTCTATTTCTTTTTTCTTTTTTCAATATTCTTTAGGTATGAATAAAATTTGGCCAATTACCATTGAAGCACAAGCTATGGTAATATTATGTTTGCACATGTTAATTATTAGCTATGTGGTATTCTGTATACACAATATCATTAATTATCTCTTTGGAGATTTAAGTAGAATGATAATACAACTTGATATGTTTTTTGAAATTCATAGATATTATAATTATATATATATATATATATATATATAAATCAACATTTGAACGGAGGGTGGTTTTGGGGTCTGGGGGTCATGATCGGTGAAAATATATCGAAATTTTTCGGAACTGCTTTCCTCCGAACGGCTGCAATAGGTAGCTTTATACTTTTTTGTATTGAAAGCTACCTAATACTTTTTTGTATTGAAAGCTACCTAAAATGTATGTCATGGATGCAGTAATACTTAGAAAACTTCCGTTTTCAATAAAAAGGTAACAAACTCTTCAGCGGAAAAAAGTTTTTACGATATATTTAAAAAAATGGTTTCGGTAGAAAATTAATTTAGTTGTACGTTTTATTGAGTTATACGTTTTGTTGTCCGGTCCCGAGCGAAACGTATAACTGAAATTCCACTGTACCAATGATGTTTTGTTTGCATTGAAATTATCCTACCAATAATTCAGTTTATAATAACACAAGACTTTAATAACATTCTGCACTCTATTATTAAAAAGTGAACTCTTTATTATAACCATTTTATAAAATTACATTTCAAGCAAAATTTCCACATCTTATATTCTATTAATATAGTAAAGATGAAACGCTTTAACTTCTGATTTTCATGAACGTTGTTCCTATAATTGATTGCCATAATTTTATTTTTAAATTACTTTATTTTTATTAAATAAAATACAAAAATTATAATTAACTAAATTTCATTTATGCTAACGGTTCTTATTTGAATTTTAAAAATAAAGCAATCTTTTTAAACAGATTTTAATGAAAATGGATTAGGATATTTCAGAATCAAATGTTAAAAATACAGGGTAAGGCAGAAATAACTTATTATTCCTTATTTTATAACTTATTTTATTTATTCTTTCAAATAAAATTATTTACTCTATGTTTCGCATCATTAAACTTACAGTTTTCATTTATTTTATTATTTTAAAAATGATATCGTTCAGATAAAACATCTATTATTTACTGCTTCAGCATTATAAGTTCTCTTACACTAGCAATAGTAATACTGGTGTAATTCCTTTATGATACTAAACCAGCTTTGTACCCCCCATCCCCCCCCCCCCCAAAAAAAAAAAAAAAAAAGCGTTCGCTACCAGAATCAGCGAAACAAAACCTGTATTACAAAGACAGAATCGATTTACTTAAATGCACATTTATCTCAACTGCACAATGTTGACTGCTTCAAGCCCCGATACCGGCTGAAATGGATAAACAAGTATTATTCAAAACAGCCACTCTCTCTATACAATTAACGACTCGCCGAAGAAGCTGGAAATCTATATAATAAAACATAACATTTCGGTGAGTAACACGGATTTCAGATGACAATTGCAACAACTTGAAGTGGCAATAAATTTCGCTCTTAATGTAATTTATTTAATTTCTGAACATCGCACATTTTCACTACCTACGCTATCGATTAGAAAGAGAAAAACCATTTTCAAATGTAATTTACTCCAAAACTGTATCTGAATTTTGTAATTTGTTATGGATTTAAAAAAAAATTCAAGCATGAATATTTTTAAATCTTCGTAAAACGCAATTACGGAATATAAACGTGTTTGCACTTAATATAATGTAAGTGATTCAGCATTTGTTTCTTTTCGTGCAATATTCCATAAATGAATTGCGGAATAAAATTAAAACTTCACAAATAAATAAATAAACCAGAGGGCCCGTGCGAAGATTTCGCACTGAAATCTAATATTTTTTAGGTACTTCTCTATTATCCCGTCGACCACTTTTCATAACAAAAAACTACCGCCAAACTGTAAGATTAAACGCCAAAAATGCAGTCCCATTTACTTGATGTCAGAATCATTATGCGTAACAACATTAAAGAAGTGAATATAAAACATCACATATTTTTACTGAATGGTGTATACAAATTTAAAATTTTATACATACATTAATATTAAAAATATCGACGTTTCGACCACCATCTATGGTCATCTTCAGGAAAATTTTCTTATATTGCTTTTAAAGTTTCAAATGCGAAAAACAATCCGCCCGTTGCCACAATATTATTGCCGTCCACAAATTAAAAATTAACAAGGGTAACACTCAACCATCTTACCAACCAACCCCAAGTAGAAACGATGCAGAAGCATCTCCTAACGCACAAAAATCTAACTGCAGTAAATGTATTATTAATGAAGAATATTAAAATAAAGAAAAGCGGAATAAACTATTTCAAGATGTTCATCCAAATTTTAGGGACATTAAATGAAATGCTATCATTACAAACCTCATTTTTCCTAATCATAATTTCAATGGACTCTTTCGCAGACCCTCAAAGACGTTATTACATGGAATTTTAATTTTAGCGTTATCAAAATCTATGTGGCTGTCAGGATTATTAAAATAGAACTTAGCCAGGGCTGTCGTCTGTTGAAATTGTGAAATATTCCTTTTATGTTCTTTTAGACGTTCAATAAATTTTCGTTTTGTAACCCCAATGTAAAACTTTTTAGTGCCATCTTTCAAAACAATAGGTATTTCATAAACACCCGCACATTCGTGCAACGGTGTAGTATCCAGGTTACTACATAATAAATTAGTGAGGTAAGGACGGGGAATAGCAATAAGCTGAATATTAAACCGAGGAACTATACTCCTTAACTTTTCAAAAATAACGGGAACATATCCAAACCGACAATAGATTGGCCTCTGTTGGTTATTAGGCAAGCTATGAGGGGGTGGACAATGATGCTTGTGAATGATGTTATAAATGTACTTAAGGGGAAACCCATGATTAGTGGCCATTTGCTTTATAAAATTAAGCTCTTGTTTTAATTGCATACCCGAACAAATTAAGAAAGCTCTTTGAATGAACGATTTAAAAGCAGAAATCCGGTATTGGAAAGGTAAATTAGCATTGAAGGGGATAACAGTATTTTCCTTCATAGGTTTTCTATAAACATTATAGCTCAGCACCTGATTATTGCGGTGTAATTCAACATCTAAGAAGTGTAAAGAAGCGTTTTTCTCTATTTCTAAAGTGAATTTTATATTACGGTCCAAATTCCTAATACTGCAAAGAAAATTATCCAGGGCCAAGCGACCGTGACCCCATAAAATGAAAATGTCATCCACGTAACGAACCCAAAAAATAGGCTTTATAGACCAGTAAAAATATGTGATGTTTTATATTCACTTCTTTAATGTTGTAATATTTCATGGTGTAATCGCTCAGCATTTATATTATCATTATGCGTGTTTGTTACGTCATCTAGTGGTTTTACATTCCACTTTTGCGTGTATTTTTCATTATGTTTTACTGATTTAATAGTTATTTTATTAATTAAAATAACAATTGTGTCCTTAAATTCTTATATATTATTTATTTATTTATTTTTTGATATTCCAATGGCAACGTTCTCCAGTTTATTTGGCGATAGTTTTTTGTTATGGAAAGTGGTCGACGGGATAATAGAGAAGTATAATTTTTTATCAATATGTAACATTTATTAAATGCAGGTTTAAACTTCTAAAGAAAAAGCAAGGATAAAAATATCGGCAAACAACATTTAGTTGTTAGTCAAGCCAGAATATCATCTAATTTATTCCATCAAAGTTCGACTAAAAACTGATCCAAGATTGCTAAAGGTACGCGCGAGAAAAAAAAATTAACAATCGTATTTTGACTGCATTAGAGGATGACGTCATACGTTTCGGGAAAACCATGGGACTTAGAAATATAAATCTAAACATTTCAATTTCAATTTCGCTTTTTAATTATAAGTATAAAATAAACCCGTGAGGTGTTTTTTATAATAATTGCTCTGAGCATCATATAATGTGGTATTTTATTTTTTTGCAACAATAATTTCAGGAAAACCTTACATTTCATTTATGAAAACAATGCCGATTTAATTTTTAATTTTCAGCAAATTTTAATCAAAAACATGTTTTAACGAATTGTTAAGTGGGCTATGTCAGAAGCCGGTACTAAAACCTTTCATATGGTATCTCATTCGTTGTTTTGCGTTTCATATCTTCTCAGAAAAAGGGATGTTCACAGGAGAAATAATATATATGATAAATAAATAAAACAAGAATTTAACAGATATGTAATCGAACTATGAAGAATAGTAAAGAATCACAAAAGTGAAATGTTTCTCGATTGACTGCTGGCATGTGGCTACTACGAAAGTACCAGAAATGGTTTTTGGTGAAGGAAAATATACTAAATATAAAAAATATATTAGAGTTTTCAATTAAAAACGATTATCATCTACGTTCTGTACACAGTTCGCGTTGGATTGCTTGGTTATTGTTAATGGTGAATTAAATGCAAATAATGTAGTTAAACATGATAACTAAATGTAATTAGAAATTTGGTAAATTATGAGACCATTTGTATGTTACTAAGGATTTAGAGAAAAGTAATATCAAATCAATCCTTCTTTTTTCTAATAATTTCAAACTTTTTTTAAGGACTTTTTAAGTTTTACATCATTTTATTCGTTAACTACAGCAACTCCTGTCCATTCGCAGAAGAAAACTCTTTGTTGGTCTGATAAATACGGCAAAACATATCAAACGTTTCTCTATTGAGCTCGAATCAGGACTTCCATTAGGAATTCCATTAGTTTTTTTCTGTTTTAAATTAATTCTGTATAATTTAGGTGCTGCACAAATAACATTATCCTGGGTGAAATTTTTAATAAAAACCTCGTAACAAAATCGCAAATGGCATACGGCGATAGTAACAGACGGTCTAAAAAATATTAAACTTTTTGAATTAATAATTTATCATCGATCAGCATTTTCATTCTTCAACAAACTTTCTCCCTATAGGTGAGCAAATCGTTCTTTAAGTGCTTGCCTCAGATCATGCTCAAGTATTTGAACACTCTGGACCCAAAGGAACGCTTTTCTAATAATTTTTGCATTACATATCTATTATGTGCTGCCTAAACATCGATATTTTAAGGATGATAAATAAAATATTTTTATTTTGGCTAATTAAAAATTTATTGGTATAATATAGATAGACAAAGAATTTAAGTATATAAATGAATAAGAAATTTTTTTATTTTTATTTCTATATAATTAAACTTATTATTTCTTAATTTGATACATTTTAACTAAAGTGTTGATTAGATTGATCCCTTTTTAATATAATTTGAAATTGTTTTATTTTATTATAACATTTCTTAAACTCTTGTGTAAAACTGAAAATTTACGTGAGCATAATTTTGATATTAACTCTGAAGTAATTATGTAAATTCAGGCCAAAAGCGTTTCTTTGAAAGTTACAGACACTGCAACTATTTTCAGCGGCGAAAAAAAAAATAATGATTTTTAAACTTTTTTCTTTTGTAAAACTTTAAATTGCATAACCATTCTAAGAATTAAAAAAATATATATTTTTGATAAATTTCCCAAGCAAACATTTTAAAAAAAAATAAATTGAAAGTTAAATAATATGTTTAGAAGTAAATATTTGGAACAGATGTGTTACTATCACGCTAAAATGTAAACAAAAGATTGGCGACTGTTTGTTTGGCGCGATTTCCAAGACTGCGCCAAACGAATAACTTAATACAATGGCTAGGTTGCCATTAAAGAAAAAAATCCCCTAAATTTGGCGACTTTTTTCTTTTTTTTAACCGATAATTTTTTTTTTTTTTTTAGCGTGAGTGTAAAGCATCTAAGCCAAATATTTATAAAAAGTTATAAGGTTTCCTAATAAA
Organism: Maratus michaelseni; assembly: GCA_963931845.1. Lineage (NCBI taxonomy): Eukaryota > Metazoa > Arthropoda > Arachnida > Araneae > Salticidae > Maratus > Maratus michaelseni. The sequence goes on from OZ007588.1 coordinate 309,370,707, forward strand.
TTATGTAAGAATTTTGCGTGCAATTCTTCATGACTAAACCAATAAAATTGTCTATTAGATTTTAATACTCAGTTTCGTTAATGCGCGAATAAAAAAATCTCATCTTTCCTGTAATTTAATTAAAATCTGCTGTATTAAAATAAAAATATACCAATTAGAATAACTAAAATTCATAACGATACAACTAAATGTAAATATATTGCTTGAAGGTGCGTAAAAACATACATAAAACATTTAAAAGCACATTAAAATCCTTTTAAAAATTCAAAGCGCTTTCAACCGAACAACTCGGTCATCATCAGTGAAAAACTAATTGTTGAGTTGAGTTGTTGCCTCTTCGCGTTTTCTTGCTTGGCCGGAATAAACTATTTTACTTCAAGGGTTTGGAATATAAGGTGGGATGGGAAAGGTAATCAATGATGTATTAATTCATTCCAGACTGCGTGGATATCATATGATAATTAATCATATTATTTCGGAGAGGAATCGGTCAGTTCACTGACGAGCAGCCTTAACGTTCGCGGAGCGGTAGTTTCGAAACGCGTTAGCGCCTGTGCGTTTAATTTCCAACCGTTCATTCTATGATGAAAAATGTTTATTTTGGTGCGTACCACCACCTCTTAAAGTTTGCCTCATCTTTTTTTAATCACCCCGTATATAAAAAGATCGTTGAATTACAAATAACATAAATATATGAGCTTTACGACAAACTGTCTTTTTCGTGACCATATAAAAAAATATAAATGATATGTCAATCGTTTACAACTGGAAAAAGTACAAGTTTTTCTTTATTTTATAAGCACAGGGCACAGGCATTAATTAGACGAAGTATAACTGTATTTTCTTTTTTTTCTTTTGTAACTATTTTTGGAATAAAACGCTTATCACATACATAAATATGATTTGATTTAATTCATATAATATAGCATACACGTGTTTAAGAATTTTATTTTCGATTAGACTGGTATATATTTTAAGTCTAAAAATATATATGACTTCGTACTACCTGCGAGCAACAAATATAAATTTCTTTCAAGCTAAAGAAAACTTCAAAACAACTTTCGATGTTTGAAATCTATTTGAAATAGATTTTCGATTTAATACTGTAGTTTTCACTTGAAATTTGAAAATACTTTAGGTATTCGCATGATACATCTCCATGAAAAACTTTATTTCTGCTACAGTATAAACACTTTGCATAAAATAAAAACATGGTGTTAGACTTAAAATGTGTTTGATATTACAAAATATCCAAATTTTTAAAAATATCTTCGGATATTGAGAGTTATCAATACTCCCTTATTTTTTTGAAAAGCTAAAAAAAGTTTTACTTTTTTTTTAGGAAATATGTAAATATTTTTAATATTTTCTCAGGAATAGGAAGATTTACAATATAAAACTTTATGCACAAAAAATATTTTTTCCAAACTGTAGTGTAAAGAATTTATAACTAATTCATCATATGAATAACGACGATCGAAATATATTGAAATATATGCGAAACTAATTTTAGAAATATAGTATAACAAATTGTAGGGATGTTTAACAATCATTTTAAATATTCTTATTTTTAAAATACTAAAATAATTATATTTTTTCAACACAATCTTTAACGAAATTAGAATGTTTTTTTTACGTACCTATATATATATTTTTTTTTTTATATGTTCAATGTTATTAAAGGTACAGCTTCAAGAAAATAAAATAGTATTAACAAATATTTAAAGAAATGACAAGTTAAAAAATAATTTCCCGTTACAAGAAAACAAAATGAAAGAAAATGTAACTCTACCTGTCTCCGAAAATCATTATATGTAGGTGAAACAGAAGAGTTTCATATGTGTATGTATATATACAGAAAAAATATTGTAAAAGAAAATAATCAATAGTTTAAAAAAAAACTTGCCTTAATGCCAAGTTTTATGATGGATCAGAATGATGAAGATAAACAGGGTAATTAACTGTTCTTTGACCCTATTCAAGATCCTCATAAAAAACATTATTTTGATTTTAATAAATGTATTTAAAATATTCTAATTGCAGCTTTTATTTTTGCATAACCTCGCGAGACAATTAATGTATTCTTTAGAAATGCAAAATTAAACTAGTCGGATGTGCCAATCCCAAAACTTTCTTCTATCTCAATCATGTTAATACTTCTAATTTCGTCGTCACATCGCAAATAAAATCAATATTTTTCGACATTCTGTTGTACGTCAGCTGCTTGCGAATCATCGGGTTACCGGGATGCAATCAACTGATGTATACTAAACTACGAAAAGTTCTTTTAGCCTGTACCGACCGGAACAGATAGCCTCCCTATTCCTTGATTTTACGATTTTAGCTAATTTTACTGGAAAACACGAAGCTAAAATGCGTGGAACCCAATTAAAGAAGATTCATTCCCAGTTCTCGTCAACATTGAATTTGAATGAGAATATCGCCAAATTAGTCTGCTACAGCCAAGTTGGCTTCATTTGTGGCAACCTATTTTTGTCGCCAAATTTGGCGATATTTCGTCAATTGCCGCCTAGCTTGGCGAGAATTTGACGTTGGCGAATATAAATATATAGTGTTAAGCATTTAAGAATAGGAACAATGGTTACAACAATAAAAGAAAATTTGCTGAAACCCTGTTAACTAAAACTCATAAATTAAACCCGCTTATGGATGAATTCTGCTGTCTTGTTTGAAAATGTCAACCACCCTAAAATTTCGAACCGCTATATCTCCGCCATTTTTTAATATAGAGACAAAACAAAAACTGCTCCGGATTCTCCGGATCAAGGCCGAACATTTAACGGAAAAATCTTTTAGGATTTCTAATTTTTTTATATATCTTTTTGAATCTGAAATATTTAAATGGCTATCACAGCGCTCCCTTCCGGCGGAATATCCCCACATTCTAATAGGACCTGCTGGCTACAGCCAAAAACATATTAAAAAATTTTGGTTTAATTATCTGCATAACATCATACACTTTTCGATGATACAATAGTGAAAATCGAACAAAAATCGCGATGGCAGCGCCCCCTTTCGTCGAAATATCCCCGAATTCAACCTGGACCTGCAGGCTATGGTCAAAAACATAGAAAAAAAAATGGTTCAATTATCTGCATAACTTCATACACTTTTCGATGATACAATAGTGAAAATGGAACAAAAATATCGATCACAGCGCCCCCTTTCGTCGAAATATCCCCAAATTCTTATAGAATCTGCTCGTCATAGCCAAAAACATAGAAAAAAAATTAGGTTCAATTTGAAGCATAACTTCATACACTTTTAGATGGTACAATAGTGAAAATGGAACAAAACTATCGATCACAGCGCCCCCTTTCGTCGAAATATCCCCAAATTCTGATAAAATCTGTTTGCCATAGCCAAAAACATAGAAAAGAAATTTGGTTCAATTTGAAGCATAACTTCATACACTTTTAGATGGTACAATAGTGAAAATGGAACAAAAATATCGATCACAGCGCCCCCTTTCGTCGAAATATCCCCAAATTCTGATAGAATCTGTTTGCCATAGCCAAAAACATAGAAAAGAAATTTGGTTCAATTTGAAGCATAACTTCATACACTTTTAGATGGTACAATAGTGAAAATGGAACAAAAATATCGATCACAGCGCCCCCTTTCGTCGAAATATCCCCAAATTCTAATAGAACCTGCTTGCCATAGCCAAAAACATAGAAAAAAAATTAGGTTCAATTTGAAGCATAACTTCATACACTTTTTGATGATACAATGAAGACACACAGACGGACAGACGGACAGACGGACAGACGGACAGACGGACGGACGGACAGACGGACAGACAGACATTTTGTAAAAACGTGTTTTTCGGAATCTCTGACCCCTAAAACGTGTAAATCCGTCGAAAACCGAAAGTCGAAAAAAATTTCGATTACAATACTTTCTTCTATTATAGATAGAAGAAAGTAAAAATAATTGTTAATTTGTTTCGTTTTTTAATAAGAGATAAAACAAGCATTTCTGGAGACGGTAACATAGCTGACAAATATAGATTTTAATGAATTCAAAAATGGCCTTAAAAACATATATGTGCATTGCTGCTTAGGGTGTCTAAAACTTCTTTTAGTAGTCTAATAAACATGCCCATAAAAGCTATTACAAATTAATTATACATTTTCAAAAACAAAATTAATTAATTAGTCTTCGGAACAAAGAATAGGTGGTTGACCCATAAATGCGTTTTTTTTAAATTTAAACAACTTCAATTTAATCATCCTTCAAAGTCCTCCCTTATTGATTATCTACTTTACGAAAGGTTCATTTCCTCTAAATTTGTCGATTTTTCAACCATTGATTGAAATTTACCATTAACGCCATTGCGACAGGGAAATTTAATCTTTCAGCACCTGAATTTTCAATTACAACTCTTTACATAAGTCGACTTCAGACATTCATAAATTAAATTTAACGAAAATTTACATTAAAAAATACTGGTAAGAATATTTATGATTTTGCACACTATACGTGATGTGCACATGACGGTCATCCCAAAAGGGCAAAGCACAGTCATACTCAGTTATGTTTTATCACGCAGGCCGCAAACCTCCGTTTGCGACGTTAGGCAGGCACACAACTTATATAACAATGTAAATATTAAAAAAACAAAAAAAGGGCGTTTTTTAAATAGTAAGATAACAAATGTTCTATAAAAAAACAGTATAACAAAATTAATAAGCATAAAACTCATTAGTATAAAATTCAGAATTTCCAAGTTCTGAAGAAAAGAAAGAAATACATATAACAAGAAAGAAAAATAATACGTCAAGCATAGTCTATTAAATACTTCCAAACACATTCAGAATATGGTAACAAAACTTCACTTTTTTATAAGGTGAAAGATGATGCCTAAAGAAACAATTTGGAAGACGTATAACATTTAAAAACCCAATTTGAGCAATTACCCCCCATAATTGTAAACACATACGAATTATTTTGTGCAGCTTGTATATGATCTATAGATTTGTCTATATACTAAATAGTACGCATAAATTTTGTTCAGTTAGGAAACTCATAACCCATTTGAAAATGCCCTTTAAGCAATTCCCGTCAATAAACATAAATGTACACAAATTCTTTTGTGCAACCTGTATATGATCTATAAAATTTATAAACACTACAAATATGTAAAAAATTAGTTGAATTAAAAAACGCATACCACAATTCAAAAGGCATCTGCAGCTATTATTGCTCATAAACATTACTGTAACCAAACGCTTTTGTGTGTCCCTGTAAATGAACGATAAATGTTATGCACATCGTGTTTTGTTATGCACGTCGATATTTTTTGCTAAATAAAAAATACATTAAATTTAAATATGTTTTCCGCACACTTCCACAGAAGTAGAAAATAAGTGCACTGTAGCTTAAAATTAAAAAAAATCTGCAAACATTTGATTGTTTTATTGCTTAAAAGTTATTCTCTTTTCTTTCCTTCATTCTTTTCTTATCTTTTGTTTTTTTCGGAAGGTACAAGTAATTTTCATTTTTAACAACGGGAAGCATTTTACATTAGAAATTTCATTGATTTTATAATCTGTAACGTTTGCTCTATCTTTCGAATATACTAGTATGAGTATAATCCCTTAAATTTCCACAGCTTTGCACAGGTTTTTAGGTATTTTTGCCAATTTTGAGGATTTTTGTTCAATATCATACTTTAAAAATGATTTCTATTAAATGCAGAAAAAATATATTCTGAAAAAGAAAGGAAAAGTTAAATCAATATTATAAAGTATACTATGTATTACGCATGAAAATTATACTTTTATTTTTAACCACTCCCACTCACATAAGTTTCTACTATTTCTGTGTTTAAAGGTTTACTTACCATGAATTGAACTTAAAATATATCCTTACAAACTATAACTTTAGTAAGTGAAAATGTTGCATTAATTAATTAATTTCTTTTATTTTAAATTATAAATAGTTTGTTATATATATCTAACAGTTATACGGGCTATTTTGGAAAACACTTATGGTCATTGTGTCTAACAAGGAAGGTCTCCTTAAAGCGCATACTCAGACAATTTTTAAAAAATGCTGATGAAGTTACTCATGTATGTAATAAAGGAACAGTTAAATTTAACTGCAGAATCCCATTAGAAAATCTGCAAAAAAAAAAATAAAATACTTTCGAGTATTTGGCGCAAAAAGACGCGATTTGGCTAGCAACATGTTTTACTCGTCAACCACAAACGATTTTAATGCATTTTAAAATTGCTTGTAAAATGATTATTCGAATGCGCAATACTTAATGACTTTAAACTTAAACGATGAAAGTTTATTAATTTTTGTATAATTTTTGTATTTTCAACAATGCTTTTTTTAATTTCCAAATATGTCTATGAGATTTTTGTAAAATTTGAAAGCGTAAAACTGTCATTAAAAAATTATACGAATGAGTTAGTTCTAAGGCTCATGATACCATACCCTCTTGTTCAAAACCGTTTGCATTTTGCGTTCAACATTTCAACTCTCTGTACGTTCGCAGTAATATTAATTAAAAATATTCTTTAACCCTTTCAGAGGCACAGTTATTCTGTTCGAAAAAAAAAGGAAATAATTGATTGACACCAGAATTTGCAAACGAACTTCTTATAAAATAAATACTTGCTCTCGTCTAAGTTTATTATAAAAGCAAAATTTTATTAAAATATTCTGCGTTTCGTGTGCCAATTTGGAATTAATCGTAAGTGGTCACATTTGTGACCACCACCCTTGAAAGTGTTAAATCAGATAAAATAAATCATTCACGTTTTTTTAGTCTATTTATTAGCGATAGAATGAAATTTTGCTATTGCTTTATTTCCCATTCCACGATTTTTACTAATTTAAACTACTTCACTGGTTATATAAGTAATTTTTAATTGTATTTTAAAAAGAAAAGCCCGATGACAAACGCATTGGTGATACATTTCCATATCGAAGAAGTCGTTGTTACCATAACAACAATACTTTTTCCTTGAATTGACAATGTTCAGAATCGGGTTTATTTTTGAGCTTGAAACAATTTCAATAAATTTAAATTTTATTTTAAATCGTAAATTACGATCTTTAAGTTTCATTATATATACATATAAATGTGCACGCAAAATTATAGTTATAAAAATCTATTTATTATGTATGTTAAACTTACCTAAACATGTTCAGCATGAAAAAGTTTTTCCTTAAAGTAGGGGTGCAAAAATCTAGGCGCCAATGGACTGATTCCTTCCACTAAATTTTATTAGAATTCTTCGTCAATTTTTTTTAGTATACTTCGCCTAAATTTTATCAGTATTCTTATTAGGAGAAGAATACTAAACATTTAGTAGTGGGAATCGGCCGATTGGCGCCTAAATTTTTGCACGCCTGCCTTAAAGAGTATTTGTTAGAAAAGCGTATTTCTTTAAATTTTATTCAGTCGCCAACCGGTGATAAATCGCCAAATAAACGAAATTTTAATGATTTTTTTACGGACGTTATATCAAGGTTCCGCAATATATATATATATATATATATATATATATATATATAGATAGATAGATGTATATATCCTCATGAGAAGAACATTTTGTAATTTTTTCAAATTTTTCTGAGTATGCGCTTAAGGAGACCTTGTAACTGCGAAGCTCTTTCTCGTAAGTCTGCCATATTTAAAGTCAATTTTGCATTTCATAAGTCATAAATGCAAAATATAAACAACCAAAAGTTGGCTATAATGCTTTTAAGTAAAAAAAATATATTGTTTAAAATTGAATTATTATCTGTAATCTAAGCAAATTGTATCATTGTCATATTTAGATAATTTTAGTCCCATTTACACCTAAATGGGATGTCCAAAGTACCTAAACGTGACATTGTCTTATTTGCATGTTAATTCATTTTTTTTATTTAATAAGTTAGTTATAATCAGTTTTTTATAGTTAATATTGAATTATAATTAAATTAGCATGGCTATGCCCGCTTTTCTGGTCGATATTTTTAAATGAACCTCTAATGATTAAAACATATTTTAGTTGCACCTTCCACGGCCAAGGAACATACGTATTACTAGTACTTGTATATTCATATATATAATTTATTAGTACGTATGTATTAGCACGTAATTAGATGGTCTTTCGTCGCTGGTAAAGTCTTTAATCCACTATCACGTCTTTAAGTACTGAAACAGGTGAAATTCGAATTATGTTGCCCACATCACGAACATATTTTCAAAAATCAGAGAAAGTCGGCCTGAGCGTGGCTCATCATGCACATCAAACCGGCTGTCCGCCTTGAACATTCTCACCCACTATCGAACTTTTCTATCATTCATAGCATTATCACCTTAGATTTCAAAAATCTGACGGCGAATTTCCACTGCTGCCAAGTTGTTTGCACTTAAGAATCAAACTACAGATTGTATAGCACAGTCGGCGGGCAAATCAATTTTCCTAAACATTATAAACTTCTATATCTCGGCATACAGACCATGAACCTCTATAGAAGGACTTCTAACGGAATAGTGATAACATCGTGTCGAGACTTCGGCACTAAATGGCAGCTGCACAGCTACACTCACGGTTCTGCGCCGCTGGCCAGAATCCGTGCTGCAGCAGCGCTCATGGCTGTCACTGCCAGTTGCCAGTGTCAAACGGTGAAGCAGACAAATTAGTGACGTATGCAGAATCCATCTTACCACATGCGCCACCTATTTGAAGCTTTTTTTCGAGGAACGATTTCCTTCTTTGAAAGGCTATTTCGTTAGAAGTCCTGGTATAGAGGTTTATGATGCAGACAGACGTAATGACATTTATACGCGCTCAAAGCATGCTGGGAGCAGACGCGCATGCGCACTGCGGCGATCGCGCGTAATTCTCACTCTCATTCACAAACGGACTTTCAATTATTTAAAAAATAACCATCGTACTTTCAATATATAACACTTTATCAGATTTTTATTCATGTCGCATTAACTAATTATTCAAATCGCTTTTTTAATTAAAAAATGTTCAAAAGAACTTACGAATCACTTTGGAAACTTGAAAGTTGAATTATAATAAAAAAAACTGCACTTAATTAAAGATAATTAATGTGATTGGCAACTTCAAATAATTATCAGTGTTCGTATATTATCCGGCAATCAGCTTAATAGAGTAAAACGTTATCTTTAATGCTCATCTTTTATCTATGTATTTTTATGTACAATTATAGAATAATCTGTGTATTTAAATTCAGTAATGTGTAATAAAAACAGCTTTTCAATTCATAACATTTTTTTAGGATTATTATTCAGGTAATTAATTATATCTTATATCAATTAACAAATTATAAAAAATAACTTGACATACACATGCTTTCTCCAAGAAAAATGCGAATTTTTGCGAATAATTAAAAGAAAATTACAGTTAATTAAAGATAATGAACGTAACTTGCTACTGCAAATAATTTTCAGTGTTAATAGATTTCTTAGAAATTGACATAAAACTGTAAAACGGCATATTTTATGTAAAATATGAGGATGATTTGTATATTTCTATTTTAGTAATTCGGAATAAAAGTGACTTTTAATTTGTAACAGCTTAACAGTATATTATTATCTTTTTAGGTAACGAATTAGAGATTCTTCAGTTAAATCAATATTTTAAAAAATATAAATTACACTTAAACGCTCCACAGCAAATGCGAATTTTCTAATTAACAAGTTGGAAATTGTACGTCAAACGTGACAAATGTGGTGCGTTCGTACTATAGCTAGTTATATAAATATTCAGATCTTGATGATTTTTAATTCTGTGAAATGAATTATATCGTCTGCAGATTAATTTCTGTCATAAAATAAGTATCTCGGTCGCTTGACGATTAAACTTCGGAAGCTCCTATAACAAGAAAGCACCGATTTTTTTTTTAAAAATCAAATTTCTTAATAAATATTTTTATTAATATCTCCTTAAAGTTTTGATTCGATTTTTATAAAATTTGAAATGTCTCGACAAGATTCTGCAAAGATAATATATATTAAATTTCAAACCATTCGGTTGGGTAGTTTTTGCGTTGTTATATGCGGACGGACGGACAGACAGACGGACGGATGGACTGACGAACGGACGGACAGACAGACGGACGGACCAAGCGACGACAATAGGTGCTACGTATTTATATAATTACGAACGCACCTAAAAATAAACTGTTGTTCGGTAAAGATAATTAATGTGATTTACAGCTTCATATAGTTTTTTGTGTTCATATACTTTCCGTAAATGTCGTAATAGAGTAAAATGCCATACTTTTTGTATAATATGAAAGAAATTTGTGATTGAAAATTAAAATTGCTCACATATAGTTATTCTAAAATGCGTTGTGAAAATTCCCTGGGCTGTCTATTTACAGTCGGACCCGGTTAAGATGCTCACGTTTAATACGCGATCCCGCTTAATATGCGGATTTTTCCCAGTTACTTGAATATCGCCCTTAAGACTAATGTAAAAATATCACGTTTAATACGCGAACAGTTATTACGCGATACCACTTAATATGCGATAAAGTTTCGGGACCTTCAAAAAAAAAAAACAAAAAAAAAAAAAAACCCGCTTAATATGCGAATTCATAGACTAAGATGAGAATTTCTTCTCCCTCTGAAAATTTTGTAAGATTGTTTTATTCAGATACCTACCACTATTTCCAAATCGTAATATTCGCATTACGTAATGACAGATTAAATAAAGCAAATTTTACTAATCAGAAATAGAGGAAGTTATATCAATACATTACTCATTCTCATGCCTGGTGACGTCAGATATTACGGCAACCCTTTTTTTAACACTTTCTAACCTAGTTGAAAAGTGTTTATGACTTCGGTTTGTCTGGCCGTATGGCCGTCTGCCGTCTGCCGTATGACCGTCTGGCCATCTACCGTCTGTCCGTGCTCTAACTCGCGTAAATATGCTCGGATTGCTCTGCAATTTTTATATGTTATTGTCGTTATCTATAGCATGTTCCCTATTTCAACGGAAGTGTGTAGCACTTATAGTTTTTTTACAGGGACACTCAAAATAATTCCGTTACATTATGGTCAATGGGGAAAAATCATTTGCAGTTTATTTTAATGATGTTACACAATTTCAAGCACATTGTAATTGATATATATCACTAAGGTGCATTACAAGAAGCTTAATATGGAATAGGGTGCGCATAGCTCTTATAGTAACTTTACAGGGAGAGTCAAAAGAAGTCCGTTACATTACGTCTATGGAGAAAAATCGTCTGCGGTTTATTTAAATAATGTTTCACTATTTTAAACGCATTGAAATTTATATATTTCACTAAGGTGAATTGCAAGAGGCTTACTACAGAATATTGTGTGTATAGCAGTCATCGTTCATTTACAGAGACACACAAAAGATTTCTCTACTGTCTGTTAACAATAATTCCTGGAAGTGCGTTTTAAGTTACTGAAAGCGATTTTAAATTTAACCCCCTTTTTGTCTATTACGTGGTGTGTATAAATTCTGTAGATCATATACAGGGAAGCACAAAAGTTCGCGAACACATTTCCGTTTATTGACAGAAATTTCTTGAAGGAGAATTTTAAACTGTGCTACGCGTTTCCTAACTGAACTAAAATTTAGCATCCTATGTAGTATATATACAAATCTATAGATCCTATACAGGGCTGAATAAAAGTATTCGGATATTTTTCCGAATATTGTATATGTTGGAAATTCCTGAAATTATGTTTTTAAGTATGTTATGCGTTTTTCAAATTGTTTACTTAGATGTTATCTTTCAGCTTATTAAACAGTATGATTTGTAAAATTATTTTGGAAGCGTTGGAAAGTGTTACATAATCTATGCTTGACGCATGATTTTTCGTTCTTGTTTTTTTCTACTGCTGAGCGAGAGAGACAGAGAAGGAGTGTTTGGAGGGAGGCCAAAGGGATAGAATGTGTGTGCGGTGAGCATTGAGCTATGAGAAATAAATATAGTTGCGTGAGTAGAAAGAGTAATATTGTTACCTGCTGCTGCTACTGTTAATCTTTATATATGTGTGCTTCAATGTCTTGATGTTTCGTCCCGTCAAATAAACTTCTTTTGTTTGTGACAATAGCTGCATTCTTGTGTGATAACAGAAGTATAAGAATAAAATGGGCTCGGAAAAAATATCAGCTTTAAAATAAAAAGTGCGAACGAAGAGAAAATCGAAAGAGGGGTAAAACTAGAAAGCGCCACCGGCGCCCTCGGGGGTGCCAAGCGAACACTCCTCCTCGTCGTGGCAAAGTTCTGAGGAACTTTTAACGCACGAGCGGCTTTGTCTCGCCGCGGCGCTACGACCGATTCAGAGGATCGCGATCCAGCGAAACCTCCCAATCATTTTACCGAGTAGATTGCTCGCAGGGACAACATAGGTCGTTGCGATTCAGCGGAAGTTCCAACTCTTAGAGGAGACTTCCCCACGTGACACTCGATGAACCGTAGCGACTGCCGAACGGCTTTGTCGCCGAAACCCCATAAGGGAGTCGGGAACTCCACCATATGTCCGACATCTCTACGGTCCTTGCTTTCCCACAGCGTCCGATCATAGACATGCATAGAAGGACAAGCTACTGGTCTCTTCTGCCGTAAGCGTCGAAAGAGGGGTAAAGGACATTACACTCATTGTCACAGGTACGACATACAGCTCTAATATATGGTTTATCTTACAAAATTTTATATTTTTAGTACATGTTAAATAAAAAAGCTATCAGTAAAATTACTTTTGTTGTTTATTTTTGGTTGTGACGTATTAATCGAGAATTAGTCATATTTGAATCTATATAATTTTTCAGTTATTATTTCAGTCAGTCCTATAAAACAAAGAATGATTTAAGTTTGAAAACGGTTAAATTTTTATCTAAATAAACATGAAAGACCCAATTTTCAACCGTAAACACATAATCGAAAGCTTTAAAGTTCATTGAGACGGATTAGATTTGTAAATAAGTTGAGTTCCTGCAACATTATATAAATCACGTTTAATACGCGATCCCTCTTAATACGCGACTTTTGTCCAGTCTCTTGAAAGGCGTCTTTACCTGATTCGACTGTTTTTAAAAGACAAATATTTCGAAAACCTTAAAAAAAGTTCGAAAAACTTTAAATATTGATCAAACAAACTAACGACAATTTTTAAACGTAATAGAATGGTTCTGGAGTTTCCATTTTAATTGCTTACTTTTAAATTCAACGAAATTTCTCCAATGTTTCTAAATGAATATCAGAGTTTTAACGCTTGGTAGTATTTATTACATAAAACTTAAAATTATAATTAATACATAAAATGAAAGAGCAACTCAAACAGTTTTACCTACAAGCTTACAAGTGTTCAATGTCAACAACTTAATGTAGCTTAATATAGAAACTTAATATAGAAACACTCCAATAGCTTTCGTCACACGGCACACATCAAGTCGATAGCTCAGTTCTTCCCAAACGTTAATTAGTGTTTGTCGGGTAATTGTTGCAACAGCTGGCTGGGGGATCACATCTGAACTTTATCCGGAACGCACGTTGCACGGTAACTACAGATTTGGTCTTTGCAAACTGCAGAACACAAAATGCTTTCTGTTCACTAGTCGCCATTTTCGGTACTAGCGCTTTCTAACGGATCACTGAAGAAACATTGCCTACGCATGAGCATGCACAGGTACCAACAAACTGTTTGAGTTGCTCTTTCATTTTATGTATTAAGTATAATTTTAAGTTTTATATAATAGGTACTACAAAGCGTTAAAACCCCGATATTCATTTAGAAATAACCTGTATTTTAACCAACTTATAAGAAAGGAGGTGATATAATTTGTATATTTTGTTGTCGGTGGTGGTTCGTTCTTGTGGTTGTCCCGTTTCAATTTCATTAATATTCAAAAATAGAATGCTTATCTTCCCGTCTGTTTTCTTATTTTTTGTTCCACCTTTATAGGGTATTTTATTCGTAAAAAACTGTCACGAATTTTAAACCTGTAACGTTTTTCCAACCACTCCCTGTATGTTAATTTTACCATGTATAACGATCCCTTTAGCGTTTTACCACATGCTTAATAATTTGTGTACGTAAAATTATCTACGATACACAAAATAAAATATTATAATTTTAAAATCCCTATTAAGATAGTTTAACGAAAATTTATAATTATATGAAAAATTAAATAATACCAGAATCGCCTACATGTTATACAATGGAACTGAAAATTTTATATTTTAACGCTTTGAAAAGTAAACGTTTTTATATAAAGTAAACAGGTTACGAATAAAAGACATACTTTTATTGCTATTCAGAATAATTCAAGGGCTTCGCAGTTTAGATAATGTGCTTGATTACAATTTTTAATTATTTATAAAAGGTTAATTGGGATTATTTTTCAGACTGCATTGGCAAGTTTAGATTTTATAAGATATTATTTTATTATTTATAATTAATTTTCTGCCGTGTTATCGTGGTTCTAAAATATGTGTAATACATAAAAATGTAATGTATGTAATGTATAAAATATGTGTTACGAAGTATATTCAAAAGCGTAATGAAATTTTGTTTAAGAATGTTAAAAAATATAAATATCGTATGCAAACATTGTGTATGTAAACTTCTACAGCTCAGCACACAGACAGAAGTAACGGCTGGAAATGGCGTCTAAACATGAACAAAGCAGACTGGGAGCAGACGCGCATGCGGACTGAGGCGATCGCGCGTCATTGTCACTCTCATTTACAAACGGACCTTACTTAAAAAATAACCCTCGTATATACTACTATTATTATGTTGAAGTTTTGATTAAATATTTTAAATTAAATATTTCGTGAGTAATTAAGTTTTCAGCTAAAGAAAAATGCTAATATACCACTATGCTGAAATTTCTAAATATAATAATTCAACAAAATGAAATTACAATTTCTGCTTTTAAACATAATTTTAATTTAAAATGTGAAAACACCATATAAACGTACCTTAGTATATCCGCTAAAAGCCTCTATGCGTTTGAATAATCCAATTCGTTGCTAATAGATCCGTCAAAAAAGCAGTCCCCAAAATGCGATGAAAATTTTACAACTCTAGTTTAAAATAACTCTAGTTTAAAATAACTCTAGTTTACAACAACTCTAATTTGTCGTCTTTCACTACCATTATATTACACAAACCTTCGATGCCGTGACGTCGATGGGTTCATTTGACTTTTTAAGACAAAAATGGTAATCTCAATTTCGGGATTACCCTCCGCATTTAGGGAATAGTGGGAAAGTTTGATAATTAATGATGTATACTGCAATGGGAAATTCTTCTAGAAGCAACGCTTAAAATGCAATACATTGTGAACTTTTTCCTCCTTAAATACGGATACTTATTTAAGTTATATTTATATACAAATCTCACCATAGGCTTTTACGTACAAGAGCTTTGTCACATTTATAGGTCATCATGAATTAGGCACATGGATCTTACATCCTAAAAGTTCTATGAATATTTTGAGATCACGGAATTTTGAGTCTACTGTACTTGAAATTACCACACATGACAGAACAGAACAATAACTGTTTTATGAGTTATAAGCAGTATTGAATTCAGGGATTGCAAGGTTCGAGGACCTCCCTCCCAGGAACGACGAAATGTTTCCCAGAAAATAAGGGATTTATGCTTATTAATGGTATCAAAGCGCAATCTTCTTTTGAAATATTTTGTAATTCGTGTGCACATGTGCCCAAATGCGTGCGTTACACTGCAATTTTTTTTTTCAGCATAATACTAGCATCCCAACTGCCAGTATTATATCGTAAAATTAACAGTAATAAACAGTAAAATAAGCAGTAATACGCAACCTCGCATGCGCGGCAGTGTATTACTGCTTATTTTACAGTTTATTACTGTCAATTTTACGGGATAATACTGGCAGCTGGGATGCTAGTATTATGCTGTAAAATCAACAATTTTTTTCAGTGTATGTGCTTAATTCTTCATGAATTAGGCACATTGTCCTTGCATTCTAAAAAGCTTATGCAGATTTTGGAATCGTAGAATTTGCGAGTCTAGAGTTCTTGAAATTACCACACATGTAAGTGCAGAAAAATTGTTTTATGAGTAAGAAGCAGTGTTGAATTCAGGGATGGACCAGTTCGGGGACATCCTCCCCCGGGAGCATCGACATCTTCCCACGGAAGATATGGGACTTTATGCTTATTAATGGTCTCGTAGAACAATCTTCAACTCCGGAACTCGGCAGTGCCCCCACCCCATACCCGGAACTGCTGAACCCCCCCCCCCCTGCAAAATGAATCTTCTTGTTTTTTTGCATACAATACAATTCATGTATATCATATTTTAGTTTTTCTTTATTACTGATCCTATGTTAAATATTTTGCGTCATCAATATCTTTCTACAGACATTTGAAACCTTTATATTATGATCTATTCTGTTCTGTGTTTTGTTAAACATGAATCACATTAAAAACACCTTATAGTACGATCAGAAAAATATGATAGCGACAAGACATATTTTAAACATCTCGGTTAAGTTTTTGTTTTTGAAAATGGAATACCACATTAAGCAACTTGTACTACTGGTCATTTTATAAAATAGTATAACTTGACCAGCATTCAGTAACGACCAATCATCTGAGATATCATATACATCTGAAACAATTTAAATTCTAATACCTGAAGAACGTTTAGGAAATCCAACATTCGAAGCTTTAGCAATCACCGACGTCTGTCAACATTCTAATCGCCAGTAATGTCGAGGATCAGCTTTGTATTCCAGGTGACAGTTGCAAAGTTTTAAGTTTTTATCAGAAATCACTAACCTTTTATGATATTTATGTATGGAATTTTCCCGGAACTCTCTTAAAGGGGCGCTGACAGTAATTGATTACCACCTAGATACACTTCCACCACTTTTTCCGAAAATAATTTTCTCACTTAATTACAAAACTGAACTTAATTGTAAAATTTACTTCTCAAAAATATATTGTGAGTTTGCTTAGACGGAAATCAGCCATTGGTGTGTGTGTGGGGGGGGGGGGAAGACTTTGAAAAAACGTAGAAATCTACTAAAAATTCAAAATTTTATTTTTTAATGAAAAAATAAAAATATTTTACTATACATTTGGCAGAAAGTGTGTTTAAATTGTTATCCTAAAGGTAAATAATTAAAATAACATCTCATAACTCCTTACAGATTCATTTTTCTCAAAACAAGATTTTATAAGTTTAGTCATCTTTAAAAATAATTGTTTTAATTTATATTAAAAAACTCAATATACAGTGTGTTCACTCTCGACGGTGGCCAATAGCTAATTCCTAAACCGTTAGTCATAGACATATAGTTCCAATTGTAAAATGTTTTAAATGAGATAAAGAAGTATTTTAAAAGCGATTTCGGTCAATAAAAACATTTCTTTAAAAGTTACGAAATTTAATTATTTTATACGGTCCCCTGGTCCTATAAGTGACATTAAAAAAAAATATTCCTATTACACTAACAAGTAAGACAAAAAAGTCCCATTCTTCTACGATTAAAACTGACCGAGTAATAGCTTTTTAAAGTTGGAGTAACTTTTTTGCCCCGAATTAGGGGTCATTCACAAATTTTGTAAGAGATATAAATAATCGTCAGATATAAGAAGAAAAATAATAGTTGAGGAGAGTAAAATGGACATTACAATATCAGTTTGACAATATAAATTACAACGTGTTTTCATTCTAATCCATTAAAGCAAAATGTACAACTTGTATGAAAAATATCAGTTAAAAAAATAACGTAATCTTTCAGATACTTTATTTTTTCGAAAACTCCAAAGAAAGGAATCTAAAGGGTTAAAATCTGGTGACCTGGGTGGCATTCAATAGGACCTCCATATCCTATAATATTTTTTCAAAAGCACTGGTTAAGACAGAGCGTGGCTTAAGTGGTTTATGTGCTGGCGATTCATCATGCTGAAACCACATATGTGACAAATCTTGTAATGAAACATACTCTTCTAAAAAATGGAATACTGGTCCACATAAAATATCAGCTTATTTTTCTGATGTTAAAAGTGTCATCGAAAATGAAATGCCCAATTAAGGATGTCTACCAGATACCACACCAAACATTTAAAGACCAACGTACAGTCGTGGAAAAAAAAAACTGAACACCCCCCACTAACTCTGCAACAAGTTATAGTAGAAGGAAGTGACTGGTACCAAACGTTTGGAAATAAAGTCTACTTTTAAATGATGTATATAAAATTTGCTTAGGGGGCCATCTACATATAAAAACACACCCAAACTTTGTTTTTTTCAATAGCAAGAATCAAATTTGACAACATATTTGAAATCTGCAGTTCAAACTATGCCTAGATACCAAATTTCATTAAATTCCTACGATTAGTTTCTGAGAAATTAATTACTTTATAATGAGCATATTTAAGGGGCTGTATCCAAATTGAAGTTCGGTTCTCGATTGTTGAAATGCTGCAGAATGTCACTTCTTTTAATGTATTATGTTTTACCGATATGACCATTTTACTCACTTAATAAGTTTCGGTTATTGTTATATGCGGTAAAATAATGTTTACAACTGTTGAATTATCCGATTTTAACCCCTTGGGGACAAGTGACACGTATACGTGACGCATAAGATGCTCAGAATCCTCGATTTTTCCCACCAGTTATTTTTTATTGTAAGCTTTGCCTTACTATATCTTAGCATTTCCACGATTCATTCAGACGAAAATTTCTGTTTTAAAAAACCGGTGGTAAATTATTAAAAATTCTGTAATAGACGCACTTCACGAAGGGGTTAAAAAACCATAAGATTATTTGTAATTAAAATAGTTTTAGAATATGTAAATGTTATTGGGATTTTACTCGCCCTTTTTTTTAGTTTATTGTCAGAAACGTGAATAATAGTGACAAATACAAAATGTAGAATTTAAAAAAATAGTATAAAGCAGCGTAAGGAATCAAAGTAAAAAAAAAAAAAAAAAAAAAAAAAAAAAAAAAAAAAAATTGTTTTTTAGTCTGAAAATAAATCTAGACATTGCTTTTTTTTTTAGTAGCGAGGGGAGGGGCGGGGGTGTCACAGGATTTATATTCCGATTTATTTGAAGACCTAAAACTAAATCTATGTTATAAAGACATCTGAATAACTTTACATTCGTTATTCTCCTTCGGAATAGGGTTAATAATTCTATGATTAAACCTATTCTGGTAGTTCATTTGAAATTTTACTATTAACTCATTAATGCCTATTGGCAAGAAAACTTACCGTTTGCCATTTATTATTATTATTATTATTATTATTAGATTTTTTTGCACACTGCTAGCGATTGGGAAATAATCTTGCCTATCAGAAAACCATAAAAATAACTTGTATTTTTTTTTCAATTAGCCTGTTTAATCGAATAGATCTAAATACGAAAGTTATAGAAGAAAAAGTTTAATTATTTTAAGTTCGTTATTAATGGAATAAAAACTGAACATCCATACATATTTGTAAAGATTACAATTTTTGATTGATATACAAAAGTTAATAAAAGTTTAAATTAGCATTTTTAAGTAACAAATACTTTCGCGTTAATACTTTATCTAACAACCATTTAGTGTAATATTGCAAACAATTTAACAAGATTTGAGAAAATCTTGTTTTAATCCCAGCCTATGAGTATAATATTTTCTCAAACAGAGATGAGCGCGCTCCGATGCGAATATCGATTCTTACCACTAAATTTTAATAGTATTCTCCAACGTTAAGAATTTCAGAAATTTTGTTCTTGAATAAGGTAACAAATACTATTAAAATTTAGTGGTGTCAATCGGGATTTCGAGTCGGAGCGCTCCCATCCCTGTTCAAACTATGCTTTAATGCACATCATAGACGGCCCCTTAAAGCAGCATCTTGCCGTTTTTTAAGCGTGATTTGAAAACTACTTGGTAGAAAAATTTAAATTTTTGAATACACATAAAGCAGGACATAATAAATATAAATCCATCAAAAAAATTGTAGGTTGCAATTCATAATTTTTTCGAATATTAATTTCATAATTCATAATTCATATTATAAAATTATAAAAAATACAAATTTGACATATTTATGTTTGGGCTTTTTAGTATTATAACCAAAAAAAAAATAACACATTAGAATTATAATCTCAGGAGATATTAATAAAAATATGAAAATGTAATTTAACATTAGAGGCTCTAAAATTTGAATGTTTATAACTCGAAAACTTATCATCCAAATGACTTAAAATTTTGTATCTAGGCATAGTTTGAACCGAAGATTTAAAATATCATGTCAAAAGTGGGTGTTGCCATTGAAAAAAATAAATTTTAGGCTTGTTTTAATATGTAGATGGCCCCTTAGGCAAATTTTAGATATATAATTTAAAAGTAGACTTTATTTCCAATCGTTTGGTACCAGTCACTTTCTTCTACTACAATTTGTTGCAGAGTTAGTAGGGGGTGTGCAGTTTTTTTTTCCACGACTGTACTTGATGTTTGTTTGAACGAATAATGTGTGGATTTTCCAGGGACCAATAGTGAATGTTTTGAGTATTTACGATCCCCAGTCTTGTAAACCGGTCTTTTTTTCAAAAGCACTGGTTAAGACAGAGCGTGGCGTAAGTAGTTTATGTGCTGGCGCGTCATCATGCTGAAACCACATATGTGACAAATATTGTAATGAAACATACTCTTCTAAAAAATGAAATATTGGTCCACATAAAATATCAGCTTATTTTTCTGATGTTAAAAGTGTCATAGAAAATGAAATGCCCAATTAAGGATGTCTTCCAGATACCACACCAAACATTTAAAAACCAACGTACTTGATGTTTGTTTGAACGAATAATGTGTGAATTTTCCAGAGACCAATAGTGAATGTTTTGAGTATTTACGATCCCCAGTCTTGTAAACCAGTCTTTTTTTCAAAAGCACTGGTTAAGCCAGAGCGTGGCGTAAGTAGTTTATGTGCTGGCGCGTCATCATGCTGAAACCGCATATGTGACAAATCTTGTAATGAAACATACTCTTCTAAAAAATGGAATATTGGTCCATATAAAATATCAGATTATTTTTCTGATGTTAAAAGTGTCATCGAAAATGAAATGCCCAATTAAGGATGTCTTCCAGATACCACACCAAACATTTAAAGACCAACGTACTTGATGTTTGTTTGAACGAATAATGTGTGGATTTTCCAGGGACCAATAGTGAATGTTTTGAGTATTTACGATCCCCAGTCTTGTAAACTAGTCTTTTTTTCAAAAGCACTGGTTAAGACAGAGCGTGGCGTAAGTAGTTTATGTGCTGGCGCGTCATCATGCTGAAACCGCATATGTGACAAATCTTGTAATGAAACATACTCTTCTAAAAAATGGAATATTGGTCCACATAAAATATCAGATTATTTTTCTGATGTTAAAAGTGTCATCGAAAATGAAATGCCCAATTAAGGATGTCTACCAGATACCACACCAAACATTTAAAGACCAACGTACTTGATGTTTGTTTGAACGAATAATGTGTGGATTTTCCAGGGACCAATAGTGAATGTTTTGAGTATTTACGATCCCCTGTCTTGTAAATTGTCATTCATCTGTCCACAGAATTTCATTCAGAAAAGATGCACCTTGATCATGTTTGTTTAAAATGAATTTATAAAAATCAAAACGACACTATTTCTCTCCTGATGCTAATTCTTGTTCTAGTATTGGTCGATATGAATACGCACCATATTTTTTTTCCATACTTGACTGTTTGAATATCTACACTCTCGGCTAATACATCATACACTACATTCAGGATGAGCAAGTGTATACCCTAGAACATCAATCCAGAGGTACAGTTGAACCAGTGAACCGACTTAATCAAGGATGACGCTTAAACTTACCGGTTTCTCTTAAACGCTACACAATTTTAGCTATAGTATTCGAGTGTGGTTTTGATCTGGAAATTTCATAGAATACAGCCTTGCAGCCTCTCCCCTATTCTGATTGCTCTGTCCATAAAGTAATACCATAACGTTTTCTAAATAATTTCACTTCCAAATTTGTCTCAATTTGCAAAAAAACACTCTCTAAAAGTCACACACTTAACGGCGGAATCGCCCTAATACAGACCATAGATGTTGTTCCTGAATGTTTTGAATTTTGTCTGAGTTGATCTTATGTATCATAACACGCCGACAAATTGTGAACACAGCCTATTATATTATTTGCGGAGTAGTGAAATCACAGTCCATGATCAATGGACCCTAGAACATCCATCCGGAGGTACTGTTGAACCAGTGAACCGCCTTAATCGAGGATGCCGCTTAAAGTTACCGGTTCCTCTTAAACGCTAAACAATTTTAGCTATAGTATACGTGTGTGGTTTTGATCTGGAAATTTCATAGCATACAGCCTTGCAGCCTCTCCCCTATTCCAATTGCTCTGTCCATAAAGTAATACCATACTTTTTTTTATTGATTCACTTTTGAGTAACAAAGTAAAAAACAAACAGAAAATATTTTGGAATTTAAAACGCATTAAACATTTTAAAATTATTAAAAAATAATAATTTACAGCTTTAAAAATTTTTATAATTTCGGTAAATTGATATATTTTTTCAAAAATTTATTGAATTTATTAAACAAAACAATTCTTTGAAGAATTCTTTGATTTAATAAGACCAATATTGAAAAGTATTTTTTGTAAGTCTATCGTCTCTTTAAGTTATTTTATATTAAAAATTTACGTCTTCTATACAAACTGTTAAAAAATAGAAGACATTTCTGTCGCTGATCACATTTGTCTAATGCTGCTGTTACGCGCGCATTCATCACTCTTTTATTTCCTAGCTCTGTTGTGTTTCTAAAGCTTAGATTTTTACAAGGAAACGTTTTATAAAAATTAAGTTTCAGTTTCTATAATTTTTTAATAGCTGGAAGAAAAATAAAAACTAAATAAAATGTTTTGATTAAACGTTTATTACGTTAAACGTTAGTGTTCATTACATTTACTTTCATTGGAGGAAGGAGTTAAATGGGATGTAATAGTAAAACTGTAAGTTACGAGTAGCACTTAATTTTTCGTTTTTTTAATAACTCTTACACAGTTATTACAATTACAAAAATACTTTGAATAACTTAATAAAGCAAACTATTACAATCACAAATGTAAACTGATAAATTTCTACTTTTGTAGTTTTCATATTAAAGAAAATATTGTTTCTAAATTATTTTACTAATACACAGAACTCTATTTAAAATATAGACCTTGTGCTAAGATTTATTCACAGCAGAGCATATGTAATTTTTTTTTATTAATTTGACGACACATGGGACAAGAATTGTGGTAACTTATATGTAACATAATGTTGCTATTTTTGAGCCATGTGCGGAAAGGGTTAATATTTATGGATTAATTTAAAACTTTACAGAAATCAATTATCATATCACAAATCAATATCCATATAAAAGAACGAATTAAGAAGGCGCTGCCTAAAATATCTGCAACTTGAAAAAAAATAAATGCTTAACAATGGCTAATGTTGGTTGGTTGGTTGATTTATGACGGCCGATTATCTACACGAGGGATATAGGCCCTAGAGAGGGGGGTGCTCTCCGTGGGGCTCTTTCTAAGGGATCCTAACCCGTACTTTCGACAAAGTTCGAAGAAAACTACGGAAAACTTCGACCGGTTAAGTTGACTGGCGCGACAGGGTTTTCAACCCAGCACCTCCCGTCTACAATCTTTGAGAGCAGAACCTCTCAGCCACTGGTGGGGCAATTGCTAAGGAACAGAGACATGTTTTGTCATAGCTAATGATAGACATTTTTTAAAGAGATAGGATTTAATACATATTTCTTAGAGGCTTTAATGTATCTTCATTCTGCAAAACGATACAGGTATTATCACATGGAAAATCGAAATACGAAAAAAAATATATGCTTCATACAGCATTTTTTAACAGTTACAAAAAATGCCTGTTCTGAAGAAAGAAAACGAGAATATATGAGGCTGTGAGTATGGAGTATGACTTCCTCCGACATTAATGCGCATTTTGCATCATTTGTGCATGCTGTTCACAAAAAAAGTCAGGATAATTTGCGAAAATCTCTCTGATTCGTTTCACAGGACGATTTTCATTTCCTGAACTGTTTGAGGAGAATTCTATCTTTGAGACATAGTCTATCGAGTGCATCCCAGGTGTGCTCTATAGAATGTTTGTCCGGAGAATAAGTAAAGCATATCATGCACTCAATATCGTCTCCTGCTAGTGTGAGGCACACTTCAGCGTTCTTAAATGGGCGGGTAATTTTATCCAGGAACAGAAATTCTGAACTACGGGATTGATGGATGAATGAATGATGAATGCCTGTGAAACTGTGTGCTCTGAAAAATGCCTGTGGAATATCGCTGCGATGTCAAATATGTACAGCAGAAATATACCATTATGCCTGATTCGCTGTTAAACAATCAGTCCTCGAATATAGTTATCAGTTTCTAGAACCATGATCGACTATTCATCGACAATGGTGATGGGACAGTTCCTCGCTCTTTCCACACTAGCTGGCGCCTAGAATCACTTATTATAGTGAAGTGGGATTCATTAGAAAAATAATTCTAGACCACTGTTTCTCATCCCAATGAATTCTTCCTTACACCAAACTAAATTTTCCCTACCATGATGTGCTCATACTGGAATGCATGTAACAAGCTTCTGTGCATCTATACGAACATTATTTAATCACAGAGAAATGGCAGTCACAGACAGTGAAGTGTCAGTAGCATTAGCATAGCCTGGGGTTATCTGACTTGGAGTATCATTTATGTCCCTCTTGGCCGCTAAGCTGACATACCGATGCTCTTGAGGTGTAATGTTCCGACCACGGCCACCAGAATGCCTTCTCGTAGCACTTTCACATCCAGTAGTATTTTTAAACCAGAATATTATACTCTTCGACACTTACCTTGCTTTAGTAACACTTTGCACTACCTTGAACCATCTAACTGCTCAAACATGATCGGAAGCAATCAAATGATATCTTAAAGGCATTTGGCAGTTAATATCTGTTGTCCAATAATGATATTTACGGCTCTAGTTTTAGAATCTGTCAGTATGGCTGCCCCCACAAATGTTAATACTTGTAATGTCAAAAACGAAAATCACGTGGATGCACTGACTTTAATGCAGACAAGAGTTCTTGTCATACAACGTCCTTTTGTGTTGTTTTTCTGTCATTGCGAGGCTTAATAAAACACAATTTTACAAACATTCATTGTTCCTTAACATTTGCCATGCCGTGTATTACCCTAATCTGTATATATGGGAGACACTTTCCTAATTCTAAGTAAACATACTTTTGAATATACTCTATCTTCCTATTAAGCCGATTACAGTCATTATAGAAGTTAAAAAGTCTATAGAAATAAATACTGTAACTATAAACGTCTTTATGTATCTTAAAATAAAACGTCTTTCATTAATTTCACATCACTTAAAGTTTCTGGATTTCTTCCAAAAGTTTCACTGGAAACTTATACATATTTCATACGTAATATCATAAATTTGTATTTTTCTGCATTTATTTTATTCCTTTATACATGTTTTTAAAATAAATTAAAATGTAATTTTTTTTTGTTTTTTAAAGATATTTGACAACTTTAAAAGAAGTGTGGTAAATTATTTTAGTTTAAAAAAGTATGACTGTTACAGGAATTAATAGTTTATATGAAAGTAAAATAAGTCTAAAACTAAAGTAATTAGTTTTAGCCTTTGTTTTAAGACATTGAACATAGTTGCAGATTCGAAACATTTTAAGTGGCGCTATTGTAATAGTTTTTGATTAATTCGTCTAGTTTCCTTTCAAACCTGTGCTAATAAATTACGGCTTTTGTAGCAACATTTGAAAAATAGAAGAATAAAATGAGAACTATTTTGTAAAACGGATAAAAAATAAGTGCTTTAATCACAGACGCAATGATATACGTGAATTAAAAAAAATATTCTTTAAGAAGTTATAAATAGAACATATTTAAAACTTAAAGTTTCTTGGAAGTTTGATATCTTTCTAAAATTTTGTTCTACATTAATGACTAGTAATGTCATTTATTCAAAACGTTTTCTTGAACTAGACAAGAATATCAGCAATTTTTTTAACGTCACAATAAGATAAATTATTTTGCGACATAATATATTATGTTAGGGACATAAAAAATAAAATGAACGTAATGCACTATAAATATATAACTGTTGTATATATATTTGATACTACTGTAAATGCCCGTCCGAGGGCGGTGGGTAAAAATCGTGGTTTTCGCTTAAAATTTGAAATAATTGATAAATATACTCATATACTATTCATCGACAATAAGGAAAACTGACATGCAACGATAAGTTTAAGGTCTGATTAATGCATGGGACTCTGAGATTTTAACAACAAATTTGTAATCTGATGCAAATAAGATGGCAAAACAAAGGAGAAATTGCAGATATTTCTTATTTAGTAAAATGAAACAGATATATATTGAATGCAATATCAGCACAAATAACTTTTATTTACTGAGTTCTACTCTATGAAATACAACCATGCTTGTATACTATTCATCGACAATAAGGAAAACTTACCTGAAACGTTAAGTTCAGATCCTCTGGATTTTTAATCTTATGTTAATAAAATGAAAGAATAGAGGAGAAATTACTGACCTTTCTTAATTAGTAAAATGTAACAGACATAGGTATAGTTCTAATGTATGTTTTATTATGAAGTTTTAATTTTGTTATGGTATATTAGCTGGAAACAAAGTCTGAACTATTTATATTGTTTTAAGTGCAAACTTATTAAGGTTCCTTAACCATTTCAAATTTTTATTTTACCATAACATTATTATTAATATTTTTTCCTCTGAAATTCTCTACTTTTCTGAATTTTTTATCAAAAATTAATTCATCTTACGTATGATTTAGTTTATTAAAACAGGAATTCGATCTGATATCTTTGCTTTAATCAATCGGTTCAATTGAGATGGTTCACGAAATTTGAAGGGCTCATCTAAAATGATAAGAATATGGGCATACGGTAAACATCTTTTAGAAATTCTGTAGTATGCACATAACCAAATGTTTTCCGTTAGTGATGTCTTTAATTAATGCATTCAGTTTGATGTGAAATATCCTTGCGACTAAGTCTAGTCTGGCGCTTGCAGCTTGACCAAGATTCCAATTTTTAGTTATTTACCGCCACTTTAGATTACATGTGAAAGAACAAAGTATGTCATGTTTTCAAATTTTACTTACAATTGCCATTGCATCGTTCTCTCATGTTTCGTGGCGAACCTTGAAATATAAATGGTAAAATAACTGCTCTTCAAGCTTGAACTTCAGCATTTGCATCACCTCGTTCAACAAAATCAAATAAACCAATATATACGTCAGCTCGAAGCGTTGCTTAATTGTAGCGAAGGTAATTTAGATTTTTTTCTTCAAACTTGTAAGTATGAATCTACTGCATCCTTATGAGTTATTTTTGTTGCGTGTAAAACCGGATTGAATTCAGCTTTGCGAACTACAAATAATGCACTCTTATATAGAAGAATACTAAATTTTGATGTAATCCCAACTGAAGCTCTCCGATATGGTTATATGATAATTGTGGTTACCATTCTTGTTCACCATGGGGGAAAATTAGAAATGTGATGGGATCAAGATTTGGACTTAGTATATTTAGATTCAAATATGGTCGTTGACTGTTTTGTGACTATACTTTTATATCGCGTTCAAAAGTTGGATCCCCATCATCATTTTGAAACACCATAGCTACTTCATTAGATGTCGGCAAATTGAATCGATGTTGGTCCGAGTGATGATCCCGACGTAAAAACATATTCACTCGGGGCATTGGAAAATTGTATCGTATAGACTGCTCTTGCTTTTCTCTTTAAGCATTTTATATGCTTGTGCAAAAAAATTGTATCTTATAATTTCATCTAATTCACGTAAAATCTGCGGTAAACAATTTTCATTGTGGTCGTTATTAAATCGTTCCTGTTCAGCTTATGTTGTACATTTTGATACTTTTCCGTTATACCAACACCATGCTATACTGTATGCTAATGCGCCATTTATTTCAACCCTGATCGAGCAAAGGTTTTCTACTGGAAACCGTGACAAACATTGTGATTTGTTATTGATCGATTGTAAATATTTTTTTTATTATTATGATTTAATCATAATCTCATAACACATCTTAATTTGCTATTTTTCGAATAGAAAATATATTTTATTAGGGTAACTTGGGATCAGATGCCGTGTCACGTGGTATTCCTATGCACAGGCGCTGTAGGGAAATGCCACTCCGTGTGGAAGAGGCTTTCCTACTCATACTTTAATTGCCTTTTGCGTTGTTTTATTTAAATTTTTAATTTATTTATTGATTTTCTATTGCAATTTCGTCTTAAAACCTTTGGTAAATGTTCAAAATATTTTACGCTCTTTCTTTATTTACCTATATAAGTCATAGTTTAAACATCAGAGAAGTAAATCTGATGTTTTTAGAGAGTATTGGTGTCTGCCCTTTCCGACAAACGTAAATGGCGGCCGCTTAACTCTTCTTCATTTTAGTAGGTAGACCGGCGTCTTCTCCAATACTTTGGGGTGAGTCGATGGAAATCTTTAGAGGGAAAATGCCGTTTTTTTCCATTACCTGGCTGTTTTTTCATTGTTTTAAATTACTTTTGAGTATTCACTAAGATGTAAACGATTTGAATCAGATGATTTAATACAGTGATTAAATCGTTATTTAAATCAAGTGATTTTTTTAAATCATTGATAAAAATCATAAATTCAATCATAACTTAATCATAAATTAATCAAACATAAATGGCGGCCGGTTAACTCTTCTTCACTTTACTAGGTAGACCGGAGTCTTCTCCAATACTTTGGGGTGAGTCGACGAAAATCTTTAGAGGGAAGATGCCGGTTTTTTTCCATTACCTGGTTGTTTTTTCATTGTTTTAAATAACTTTTGGATATTCACTCAGATGTCAACGATTTTAATCAGATGATTTAATACAGTGATTAAATCGTTATTTAAATCAAGTGATTTTTTTTAAATCATTGATTAAAATCATAAATCTTGTAAACGTTTAAAATTAATATAAAAAGTCCTTCCGGCCTGTACCGGGAGGAAAAGGTAGCTTTCCTATATCTCTGTTTTAAAATTTTAGCTAATGTTACACGAAAACAGCAAGTTAAAATGCAAAGAAAACGTTTACAAAAGATTCGTTAATACTGAATTTGAATAAGAAATTCGCCAAATTATTAAGCAATAGCCAAATTGGCTTCATTTATGAAGACTTATTTTGGTCGCCAAATTTGGCGATATTTCACCAAATGTCGCCATGTTTGGCGAGAATTTGGCGCTAACGGATGTGAATATTAGGGTGGAACGAAAAAACTTTTTTTTAAATTTCAAAATGCTATAGTTTTCAAAAGTTGCCTTTGATCAAAATAAAGACGGAAATTAAATATTAGCGTAATTGGATTATGTTTTCAGGTGCCGCAAGAAGGGCAAACTTTAGATTTTTATTAAAATTTTCACAATTTTCACAGTTATGTACAATAATAATAATAATTTCAATATGCTATAGTTTTCAAAAGTTGCTTTTGATCAAAATAAAGACGGAAATTAAATATCAGCGTAATTGGATTATGTTTAGAGTACCGCAAGAAGGGCAAAGTTTAGGTTTTTATTAAAATTTTCACAAATTTCGCAATTATGTTTAATTTTTTTTTTCTATAGGCCATAGTTTTCATAAGTTGTCTTTGATCAAAATAAAGATGGAAATTAAATATCAGCGTAACTGGACTATGTTTAGATATGCCGCAAGAAGGATTTTTGTTAAAATTTTGACAAATTACGCAATTATGTTGAAATTTACCACTGAGTACTGAATGCACCTGTAGTAAAAATAAAATTTAAAAATACACATTGGTTTTAATAAGAAAACATGGTATACTTACTGCGTAATACAGTTTAATTACAAAAATAATAAAACATAAATAGTATACAATGAGGTAAAAACAGAACAAAGTTCAGAAGAGAACACTATACTATCCCAATTGTTTTATTGTCTCTACGTCAAGTTTCTCGGAAACATCAAGTAATCAAAATCATCGTCAAATACGCATGAAATAGCCTCTTTTGGTTTCTACTTGCGATCGAACTTGAGTATCAGGCAAAATTGCTGCAACAATTGCAAGCACTGCTCTGCAGGATATTGGTCTGATTAGTGATGAAGAAAGAAGTATGACAGAAATGTATTGACAGAATGAAAATTAGATGAAGACAAATAAAGAACCGAAAAAGATATGTAGAAAAAACTGTAAAACTAGTTACAGAATGTAATTTTTTTTATGTAAGAAAAGACAAGACTATTGTGCAAGAGAAGAAAGGAACTAAGTATTACAAAATAACTGTTATCGAAGAGCATATATCACTTGTTCCAGAAATTGGATCAAAATTTTCAAGACACGTAAAACCGATTTCTGGTACTGGAAAAGATATAAAAGACAACATAATGACATTTTTAATGGCAACAACCAATACTTAACCATTACTGCAATTGGATATGATGGAACTGCCTCGAACACTGGATTGAATAATGGCGCGATTGCTTTGTTGGAAAAAATAATTATGAAAGCCACTCCTGTGCTTGATTTGTCTGTTTCATGCAAATGAACTGCCCATTCGTCATCTATTTTCTTTCCCAGATGTAAAAACTAAAAATCCAAATGAATCTGGAGAGAAAATAAAGAAACAACTGGAAAAGTGTTATGAACTTCCAGTGACTCAGTTTTCACCTATTGAAAATAACATTCCATTGCTAAAATTTAAGGATAATTTAAGTATGGACTAAATATATTTGTTAGAAATGTGTAACACAATCTTCGTTAGAAGTTGCTCTTTTGATTTGTCTTCGAAGAAACCAGAATTTTTTTTTTATTCACATTGGCTTACCATAGCAAACAGAATAATTCGCTTGTACGTGGGAACAGAATATCCATTACAAAATCTCCAAATACTGACTGGATTACATTTTGAAAGTGTATGCAATTGTTTGGTTTAAAATAAAGTTGAAGCCATCTTCTATCTATGGACAAAGCACTTGTGAAAACATATCAGCTATTTACGTTACCACATTTTCACTCCTAAAAATGTAATTGATACATTCAGCGAAAGAAATGCATACTTTGTTGCACATGAAAATGTCCTCCATTGTATGCTATCAGGTGATAGAAGTCCTTAAGGATTACGCCGATTATTACGCTTTTGCATTGCGCCGAATTTTAAAAGCAGGGGCTGGAAATGAAGTTGGGATCAGAATTTTTTTAATTCCTGTATGTATAAACTTTGATGTTGCGGATTATATTGATATGATTAAATGGCATGATGTTAATGTAACATAACATCCTATGACGATGTATATTGCTGACAACAAACTAAAGCAGTAAATAAAGCAAGAAGAAGAACCTGATCATGAGAGTCACCTTCAGTTTTCCCTATGTCACACACAAGCAGTTAAAAGGATTGTTAAATTAGTTACCGAGTCATCCTTGTCAGTTTTCAGCACTTCTGCAAGAGATGCATTGATAAAAACCAAAATAAATTTTCAAAAGATCATGCCAAAATTTGACACAAACAAACAAACAAAAAAAAACAAAAAAAAAGAATTTCAATGTGTCAGTGTGATTATTATGGACCATGTGTGATTACTATGGACACATTACAGAAAAATTAATGTTTCTTAAAAATAACCTTTTGCCTTTAAAAACAATATACAGTCAAACCTCTTTTAACGGATACCCTTATATACGGTCATCCCTCTCTTGCGGCCAAATTAAAATTTCTCAGCGAACATTAACTTCTCGTTATAACTAACAACCAATCTCCTGAAGTCACCTTACTTTTTCAGACATTTTTTTTTTTGGTCACATATGTGTCCGTTAATCAGAGGGTTCACTCTTGTAATATTTTTCTAAATAAGTATGATTTGTTTAACTAAGATACGATAATTAAAGATTGCATTTATTTCATTTCAATGTAGTACTATAAGAATATGTTACAGTAAAATTAATAAAAATTAATATGGTGAAAATCGCTAAATTCTACAAATTAATTATTTCTATAATGGCATATAAAAATTCGTAATACATAGAATGCGAAAGTTTTTTGCAAAAGTATCATATTTGCAATATTCTCTTTACAATATATATATATATATATATTATTTTAATGATCAATAAAAGAACTTTTTTTTAAAAAAGGAAATTTTTATCGTTTTTTCATAGAAAAGTCATTTTTAAGCTCTTTGCGGCACCTGAAAATATTTTAGTACAGCAACAAAATTCCATATTCTTCATTCTAATCCCAAAGGGCAACTTTTGCCGACTATAGCAAATTTCTAACTGAAAAAAAAAATTAACCATTATTTTCGTTCCACTCTAATGAATATATAGTATTATGCGTATGATTGGGAAAATTATTACAACAATGAAAATTTTTGTAATGTGCAGTCTTGTTTCAGAATGTCAGCCACCCTAGAATTTCAAACTGCTCTATCTCAGCCATTTTTTAAGATAGAGGTAAACCAAAAAATGCTCTGGAATCCTCGTATCAAGGCCTAACACTTAATTAAAAAATAAATTTGAAATTTTAACTTTTTTGTACATTTATTTTAGTTTAAAATTTTTAAGTGGCCGCCATAATGAAACATATTGGCGGACCAAGATGGCCAACGAACTCGGTCGAGACAATGATAAGCTTAATACACACAATTAGTTTCATCAAAATTGATTTATAAATACGAGCGTTATCGTATGACATAGGTCAGATATATATATATATATATATATATATATATATATATGGATATATATATATAAATCAACATTTGAACGGAGGGTGGTTTTGGGGTCTGGGGGTCATGATCGGTGAAAATATATCGAAATTTTCCGGAACTGCTTTCCTCCGAACGGCTGCAATAGGTAGCTTTATACTTTTTTGTATTGAAAGCTACCTAAAAGTATTAAGAAAGTGCTACCGCACAAAATGGGGTTGTGTCTTTTGAAGCAACGGGCATATTTCCATTTAACTCTTTAAATCCCAATCTCTTGGAAACGAAAAAAACCTTTGCTTCCTAGCAATATAGCTAAAAGCTCGTGCTGTTTTCTCCCTCTGTCATTGTCTCCCGAACGCTGAAAGGAACAATCTACTGCTTTGTCCCTTTTGTCAGTTTTGAACTAGGCGTTACACCCCCTCTATCAATATTCCTCAGTGCTTTACTTAGATGAAAAGGTTTTAAAACTTAAGGTGGTAAAGGGCTCTAAAACAGCTGAAATGAAACACCCATTTATAAACTTTCGTCGTTTTATACACTTTCGTCGAGGTTCCAAACAAACAATTTTATCATATTTGTAAAATCAACTCACGTATGCAGAGAATTTTGACTGTATTTTAATTTCAAATTCCATTCAGTTATAGAAAATACGCTTATTTGAGATTTTTATCTTATCAAAATATAAAAGTATACGCGAAAAACATCGTAATTTATAATTTTTATAATCACATATAACTTTGAAGTAAAACAAAAGGTAGAAGATTAATAATTTCCTTCTTTCTTTTTTTCCTTGTGTAAGCATGAAGAAATTCATTTTTGCCCAATTGTTCATTAAGTCGTACCTTTTCCAAGACTGCATCGCTTTTTGTGTACTATTTTCTAAATGTGTCGTGCTGTTTTTTTCTTTTTTTTTCGAAAGAATTAAACACTCCCATTCGCTATCTCACAGCTTTCAAATATATTATCTATATGGATTGGTGCAGGAAATGTATATATTATTTACATTTCTTATCCTAGAAACCGATTTAAGTTTTCATTAAGATATTTTAAATCATAACTGATTTTTTTTATTTTTCATTTTTACTATTTCGATTTTAAATGAATAATAAAGTTTAGAAAATATAACTGCTGTTTTTTCCGTGAACAAAATGCAATTTCTTTGTGCAATTTGTATATATTTTTAAAAATTGAGTTTGTTTTTTCTTTAGGTTTAATTGGTTTTGTTATTTTATTTTTTTAGTAATGTAATTGGCATTACAAGCTTTTATTTTAATTTAGTAATGGGCTTGATTTATGTAATAATTTTAAAGTTATTAATGTGATAATAAATAAATAAATAAATATTAAAACAATAAAATTACATTAAAATCAGACATTTATTAAAATTACAATAAATACAAGACAAAAGAACATTGTAAACATTCCGAGCATTACCAAAGAACTCGAAACAATGCTTTGTATTTTGTGTGATTTTATTTAAATGTCTGATTTTAATGTGTTTTTATTGGTTTATGATTCTGACTCAGACATATTATGTTTATCTATTTGAAAATATTGAGATAAAATATTGAAGACGGAAAATAGGCGAAAGTAAATCATCATTTTTTACCTATAAAATGAAATAATCATTAATAAAAATAAAGTATTCTTTAATCAATATAGGAAAAATATAGAAAAAATACTTCTTCATCAGTATATCAATACAAAAATATATCAACATAAAATCTTCCACATTCTGTTATTATTTCCCTTTTTCTAATTTATTTATTTAATTGATAATTTTTTTGAAAAAAATAGTTCTGGCTTATTTTGTATTCTCAGGAACTTTATGTAAAATGACTTAATTTGTATTTAGTTTTTCCTTACATCAAATAACAAATCAGAAAATGAAAGCATTCCAATTCGAAATATACAGAGGCAGACATGAGGGTTTTGAAATAATGCTGCAAATTTTTTCATCTTTTATTCTCCTGTCCAAAAATGTCAACCCCATCCATCACCGAGGGAATGGAAATACGCATACTCAGCTATTATGGAAGTCTGGGAGGTTTCGGCTATTGTGGGATCCAGAGAGTTAATCTAACAGCTATTCCAAGTCGAGCTTTCATTGGGTCCAACGAACAACATGAGTCACAGGCCCAGTTTGTCAAGGAGAAATCCACTTCAAAACGGTCGAGCAAACTCTCAAGACTATCCGCTAAGCAGTTGACTCAGAATTTCTCCCCACCATGCACATGACTAAAACCACTCAAACAGTCGACTGGCGTAACAAAAAACTTGCCATTAAGTGATAAAGAAGATCTAGTGCTAACTGCTGAAAAGATTACACAATCTTCTCTAACAAAATTTCTGCAATAAATATCACCTGTTCCAGTTTATGAAAAGAGAAAGCACAGTAAAAGGAGGCAAGAAGCTCAAGTACTTACATCATCAGAGGTTATTGTAGAAAATAAAATAAAATGACAAAAAAAAAGAAGCTTATGAAGGGGTAAAAAGTTCAGAATGGAAACAAAAACTAGACCTTTAAAAGCGAAACCGAAGCAGAGAGAAAATAGCAGCGGTGAATTGCCAGATGTCTGAAACCTTTCTAAAAAGGAAATGTTTAAGAATAAGTCAAAAGCTAGAAAGCGAGAATCTGCAACAAACGATGATATGGATGATGATGAAATTCCCCACCATGATTCAGAAAATTAGGATTTTTTTTTAAGTAAATGAGAATGAGTGTTCAGAATGTATAGAAAAGTACAATAAAACCTCGGAAAAATGTGATTGGATCAAGTGCGATCAGTGCAACTGTTGGTTACATGAAAATTGATCTAAGTTCCTTAGACAAATGTGCAGTTTGTGGCAGAGCTGAGATATTGCTTAAAAAAAAAGAAGAACGTTTGAAAAACATTAGCAAAAAAGCTGGACCCTAAAGCACTTTATCTAAGTGGCTTTTCCATGTTTCATCTTGTTAAAAAGTTTTAAAAATTAGCATATTTAAGTGCCATAATACTTTAAAATGTTAAGTATAACATCATCTTTATTTTCAAATAATAGTTTGTTTTCTATTAAATTTCCAATGTTTGTAACATTCATATTTTTGTACCTGTCGAATACTAAGTAAGTAATAACTTTAGTATGTCTAAAATATTAGTTAGTTGATTTTTTCGTTCAATTATGTGTTGCACTGCTTCTCAAAAATTATTGTTTACGTTGAAAGTCCAGAAGACAATTTACCTCTATGTATTTGGCCAGTATTGGGGTAAGATGCTGAAATGCAAGCATTTACAAAAGCAAAATGTTTTATGCTTTCTATGACATGTGTAAAATGAAATAAATTTTTAAATCCTACATAAATGTATTAACTTTATCAAGAAATTAATGAATAACAAATAAAAGCAACAGGTGATTTTATAAAAGAGTAAATCAAAAAATGTGACATCTTCAGTCAATCTACCCTAAGTTATAATTTGCATTTTTCCCTGACGATGAAATGAATTTTACCATTTGTCAGCCACGTGATGATGAGGAAACTGCAATAAAATTATTTTAGGACTTTGCACACATAAAAAAGTTTTTATTAAAAAACTGAACTGCAATGCTAAGAGACATTTACAATTTTATGCCTGCAGCTTATTTGAGTTTTAATATAACTGAGTCTGCCTTTTATGCCAGGATTTTGCATCAAATACTCCACTGTGCGCCTGTCCGTAGATTGCGCTGCCAGGACGTACTGTCCTTAGGAAGTGGACAATATTGCATGCTAGTGTCATCTCATGGTGTGGTATTAGGTAACTAGAGAAAAGCGTACGTATTATTGCTATCATTGCTAGGCAAGTAAGTTTGATGATGTCAGTCTTCAGGGCAAGCATTTCCGTGCCCTTAACTCTAGCATTGAAGTCTCCACTAAATGAGAACCTTTGAAGGGAGTGATTTTTAGGTGGGGGTGTGACTGTGAATCTCTAGAGCATTCTTTAATATTTATAAAAATAGAATTGCGACTACAAAAGCAGTTATTAATTGACTGGATTGTGGCTGAAAGCTGATCTCTAATTATAGCTGTGCATTTCAGATACTTTGTTGTCTCACTGTTGGAATTTATTCGTGTTATTACTAGAAATTTCTGTTGTAGTG
The DNA here is from genome assembly GCA_963931845.1 of Maratus michaelseni. Classification (NCBI taxonomy): domain Eukaryota; kingdom Metazoa; phylum Arthropoda; class Arachnida; order Araneae; family Salticidae; genus Maratus; species Maratus michaelseni. The sequence continues at coordinate 309,407,718 of OZ007588.1, forward strand.
GTCGTTTAGATTAGCTGATTTTTACATGTTTTTGAGTGTGTAGATATATCTGAGATATCTTAATATTGTTAATTTCCTGATTTTTCTGATATATTTAATATTTGTTAAAAAAAATGTGACTTCCCAATGACTGTTTTTTTTTCCAATTTTCAATCTACACGAACCCGAATTAGCTAACCATAGATACTTTTACATAGTTAAATCTTACGCATATTCATACATCTTATAATATACATACCATTTACAGTACTTTAAGATTCATACATACTAACATAAAACAATGGATAACATATTTTTTTACAGTACATACATTACATGCAATTTATACAATAATGTTTCTCGTGAAGGATAATGAATATGAATACAATAAAATTAAAGTAATGTGACGGCTGTTACTAAGATTGAGCCAGGCCGTTCAGACTTAAAGAGAGTACAAGAGGTAAAGTTTAAAAAGTGAAGTTTATTGAAACTTAATCGGTTGGGATTTGAGAAAGTACACTACTAAATTTTCCTTACTCCAAAAACAATTCAACGTTCCCGAAACTGTGCTCAGTAAAATAAAACTTCAATATATTAAATATATTGAAATAAAGATTCAAAACGAAGTCACAACTTTGAAGATAACCACAACTCAGGATGTCTTCAATAAGAATCCAACTCCACGCTGTAGACTAGGTGAACACTGATCTCAAAATGTCCGTCTAAACTAATGCGACTGATTATACGCTATTCAGCTACGGATTGAAGATTCAGTAGCAGGATCTAACGTACTCTCTAAGAAGCAGGACTCGACCCAAGTTCCGACTTCAAAACGTATTTCCAAAGCTTATATACCCAAACATCGATTGACCAGCTATAATAATTTGCATAAATATCAATGAAAAGCAGAAACCCACAAGTTCCGAGATTTTCGCAGTCATCCGTCGAAAGTTAAAGAAAGATAGCTTTGATTAACATTTACGCACATGGACAATTAGTGGACAAAAACTACGTCCCCATTCAAAACATCGCCTACTCACATGATCAGAGTAGGCGATCCATTATAGTAATAGCGACATTTCTATCGCTAATCAGAAATTTTACCATTGAGGAATATTCTAGAGCCACAATCAGTGTTGCCAATAGGCTGCTTTTGTTTTAATTACGAGTGTTTCATTCCCACCAGTTTTTAAAAAATAGCATAATTGGTATTATTCTCGCATCAATTAATCTGTCTTAAAATAAAACGAATATTTCTTCTTTTAAAAAATGGTGTCAATGAAGGAATCTGAATTTTAAAGAAAGTAGTGAATTGGCAACATTGACCACAATTCAACCAAAACTTAATAAACATGCAGTTAAATTCAGACATTTTCATAATCGGAGTATCTTATAAATTTTTGATAATTTGCTTATTCAACAAGCTGAAATAATTGCTACGCTGTATCTAAAAAAGCGAGATTTCTTTCTGTGATTTTGGTGATAAAATCTAAAGCTATTCTTCTGGAGACTGGAAATAATACCTACTTGCTAATATTAAAGCCTAAAACTTCTAAACAAAAATCAATAATGATATTCGGCAGACGGTGTTTAACATAAAATTTGAATCATGATAATAGTTCACATATGAATCGAATAAACGTTTGTAAATAGCAGTTCAGTTAGAAAGAATATCAGATTGGCCACATTTGTAATTTTAAGAAATATCACATATAAGTAAACGAAGTTGGAAACAAATGCACTATAGCCGCAAAACACTGCAATGGCTAAGCATTTGTTTATAAAATTTTCGGCCTTTTAAGGAAGGCGAGAAAAGGAGGAAATAACTTTTCCATAAAAATTTTTAGATTTTAATGTGACAACTAATGAGAAAATGCACATTAGAGTTTATTTTATATTTCTCGTACCTTTAATTAAAGATTATTTCATGCATTATAAATTACACAAATTTTGAACTTTTAACACTGTCTTATAAATTTAAGCAATAAGTTTTATCCTACTCGCAAGATATTTTATTTGTAGATATTGTTAAAACAATCTGTAAATGTTTATGTTTGCGGTAATTATGTATGCAACCTCTCATAATTAGTATGCATACTTCTTATATGTCGAATTTCAAGTCACAATTTTTTATCTTATGAGTTACTAATTTGTTTTATGTTTCAAAATTAACAACAAATATTTGAAACAAATCTTGAAAATTGAATCAAAATTTTTAGATTAATAATTATTTAATTAGAGCAACATCTGTTTATTTTTATAAGTGTTATAAAAATAATTTTAAAAATATAAAAATATATTTTAAAATATAAATATTTATAACTGTATATGTAACGTCTATAAATGGTTAAATAATATATAATTGTTGGTTTAGCCAATGCTATTTTTTTATTATTAAATCATACTTATTACTATGAATCTTGATTATAAGCTGCGACAAATAGAGAAAAATGATTTTTGTCACAATTTATGCATTATATTATGTTTTCTGGGTGTACAATAATTATATCGTTTCTTTTTATACCATTGCATATATGTAATAATCAGAGCTTGACAAATGCGGTCGACAGGACGCCACTGGCGACCATGTTTTTCTATCTCGGCGCCAAGTTATTTAATCTGAGCTTATTATTATTATTATTATAATTTTTTGTAAAAAATTGACCTAAGGAATGAGCACAAACGACGATTTTTCTCTTTTCGGTATTTTTAATTTGGTAAGAAGAAAGTTTACCAACTGGAAAATTTTAAAGTAATAAAAAAATATATTTGACTGACTTCGACACGAAAATAGGCAAAAATTGTTTTCCTGCTTCACTATATCATTGATGCCTCCCTCATCAAATATAGATTTTTTAGCACTCAATTATCCAGACATTTGAAGACTTCGGCTATTAGCATTTCCCGAACATGCCGGCTAATGTAGACTTTACATAATTTTTTTTCATAAATAAATAATTTTGTTAAATTTCCTTAGAAAAAATCGTTTATATTATCTTTCTAAATTATGTAACTATTCTAAACTATGTAACTAATAATCCTGCAATATGCTTATTATTTTTTCTCTATTAATTGATAAAAAAAAAACTTTTGTGCTTTTGAAAATTAGTGACATGGGAGAGCTGCGAGTAATATTTTCTACTGGCGACTAGAATTTGTTACTGGATACCAGATTTTTTTAAATTTGTAAAGCCCTGGTAATAATAAAGAAATACAATTAAGCTTTGAATAAACGTTCTTTGATTTGTAATCCTGAGTCCAGAAAATAATTTTTACCCTAATCCATAACACACCAAATAAGAATGTATCGACAAAAAAACATTAAGCGTCCTCTTAATAAACAGAACATGATTAAGAAAAACACTCAAGGGATAGAAATCTTAAAAGATTAATTCAGCGAAAGATTATTTCAGCAAAAAACAGAGATGAAATAAGTACGAAATTCCAATGAAAGAGACATTAACTGAAAGGTAATTGTGATTTCGCTACATTGAATCCTATGAGAATTAACCGTGATAAATGTGTTCTTGTTTTTATTTTGGATGAAATGGCAGAATCCTGTCATTGAACAAAGCGAATATTTCTATTTGGAAATAGTTCTACTAAAAATATGTGAAACGGGGTTGGTAAACATGTGGGGTATGTAGATTATTTTAACCTTGGTGAAAATAACCTCTTTTATTTATCTCGTTTTGTATATTCTGACTGTACATATTAATATATATATATATATATATATACTCTTTACAAATTGAAAAAATATATATATGGAGAAATAAAGTCACATATACACCAAATGAACCATAAATTCCTTAAAATTCGTTAAGATATTTAATTTTAAACTAACAAATTCTTTAAAAAACACTAATTCTTATTACATTTCAAAATTCATTACATTCAAATTATTACATTCAATTATTACATTCAAATTACATTTTGATTCTAATATTTAAACTTTTGTACTTATTTATTCATCGCTACTGACAGCCAAATACGTTTGTTAGAACGTTGTAACATATTTTAGAAAATGCAATATTTTGATATATATATTTTATACATACGAATAAAAAATTTAGAAGCATTTCCGTTTTATCTCCACTGTTCTCTAAAAAAGTATAGCTAGTTTAAAACTTTTCTATATTTTCAAAAATATATCTATTCTCTAATATGCAACATGTTTCTCGGTTGAATACCATTTCGTTTATTTATCGCTTATATAAAAGTAAAATTGTTACACTTAACTCATTTTTTGTCTTTATGAATGCTATTCCTAAATGTTTTGAAGCTTCTAATAAAAATTCGTGTTTCAATTTTCAAATTTTCTTTTATTGCTTCTGGATATAAAAAAATAAATACTGCAAAAAAGAAAAAGGGGACTTACCGCACGGGTTTTTTTAATATTTATGACTAAGAAGCAAAATTCAAATGTTTAGAAGAAAAAGACACCATTGCTCAATCGAAGCAGTGATATTTCACTTCTACCTTAAAATGTATGATTTGCTATATTAAATTAAATTGTTTTTTATATGTATGCAATTTATTTTTCTTTGGCCCATGTTTTTTCCGAAGCGAATGACGTCATTCATCCTCTAATGCAGTTATAATATGATTGTTATTTTTTTTCTCTCGCGTGTAGTTTTGGCTATCTTCGATCAGTATTTACTGCAACTTTGATGTAATAAATGAGATGCTTTTCTGGCTTGAGTAATGTTGTTTGCAGACTTTTTTATTCTTAATTTTTCTCTAGAAGTTTAAACATGAATGTAAAAAAATATTAGATATTGATATATTAAACTGCATTGTAAAATCTTCACACGGGGTTTGTGAATAAGCGGAAATATACCAAATCATGACGCAACGCGCGCTCTAGCCAATGCGAGAATACGGAATACGCGTACCATCTACGTCATGACCAATGAGAATGATAAAGTAAAGAGTTCTGACAATTTCTTAGCGGACGCATTTTACAGTAAAACAAACCCAAGGCGCGAAAAAAATTAGGATAGAATTATAAAACAAAAAAATGGCTTTTGAAAAAAATCGAACTCACAGAAATGATCAGAAATTATGATATAATTCAGGAATAACTAAAAGCTTTATATTTAAGTAAATTGGGCAAAATAATAATGAATTTAAGGGGAATTATTTAATAGAATTAACGATAGATATTATTAAGAAATTAGGAATTAGTGAAACTGGTGATAATTTAGCATAAAACAGAGAAACATCGCGAAGGAAGATTTAATAATGTAACATATATATATATATATAAGATACCATTAAACGGAATAATATATGACACCATAGACTATGGAATGAAATGTTATCCATGATACCACTTGAGAGCTAAAATGTCTAAAGATATATTTTAGGTTTTGTGTTCAGTCAAATTTTTATATTCAGTATCAGTTTTAACAATCTTTAATACATGCTACTACTTTTATATTTTATTCAAAGTATGGAATGATACACGACATAGGTGTTTGAGCTTAAATTGTTAATTAAACTAGACCGAAGACGTTAAAATAATTAAGAAACTAAAAAATACCTTAATAACGCTTTTAAGATTACAAAAAAAAAAAATATTATGGTTGTGATGATTTGTACACAGAAGATAGAAATTTGATATTTGTCCTTTTCAAAAAGAAACTTAAGTCAACTGTAAAAAAAAAAAAAAAAAATCACGCCATGTAAACTTATATTAATGAACAAATGTTTACATTATATTCACTATCTTAATATAATTATTTTTAAACTGCTTCATTGAAATTATAGAGTTATATACGATTTTGGTGTTTTGGGAGGTTTATTGTTAATTTAACTACGTCAAAGTCAATGTGATTTAGGCACCTAAAACTTCTTAACTAATACTTTTACAAATACGAAAAAGCATAGATAGGCTTTAATGATTTATATAATGGGAATACACTGAAAAGTACATCAGCACATTTTAAATTTAAGATATTGGAATAAAAATTTGAAAATATTCATTTCAAAATAAAATGTAAATCACATGTAACACACTTCTTTTAATTTATAAAAGGTGTAAAATAAAAGATTTATAAACAGTAAAAGAAATTTTATTAGGATGTTTACATGTTTCGACTCCATCGAAGCCATTATTAAAACAAACAAGAATATCCTAAAATTGCACGATCTATGATCCAATGATTTGAAGTGCCATTATTCAATTCTCCACGTACTTTTTAATTGGATGTTTATGTCCATATCCGTAAACACGGAGTAACTCAACCCATAATTTTGGTAAGTTAAATGAAGCTCCATCGTTACATATAGAATTTTTACGTGTTACAATCTGTATGGTTTCTCTTATAATACATGAGTAGTATCGATTGAAGGGAAAAATTACCTTACTTTCTTTGAAATTTATTTGGATGGTCTGTTCTTGATATAATCTTGCCAGCGCTGTAGTTGAGCATTAAAGTATAATATATATATATATATATATATATATATATATATTACGAGTTGTAAGTTTCCTACTGGACGAAAAATGTCCGGCCAGGATTTGAAACTGATATCTCTTGGCTGAAGCTGCCATTCTCTACCAACTGAGCTATCATGGTCGAATCTGAGGGGTATAATTCATCCAGTTAACATTATTGATCATACCATCTGGTCTGATAGTTTAATCATCTCAACAAAATAGATCGCAGGCAATGGAACTCCAGTAAACGCTGAATACGTGATTACACTAGATTAATTTTAACACAATTATTCAAATTGGTAAATAAATAATACGAGTTGTAATTTTCCAACTGGACAAAAAAATGTCCGGGTCAGGATTCGTACCTGGGATCTCTTGTCTGAAGCTGCCATGCTCTACCAACTGAGCTATCCCGGTCGAATCTGGAGGGCATAATTCATTCAGTTAACCTTATTGATAATAGCATCTGGTCTGATATTTTAATCAGCTCAACATAATAGATCGCAGGTAATGGAAATCCAGTAAACGCTGGATACGTGATCACACTAGATTAATTTTAACACAATTATTCATAAGCTAATTAAAATATCAGACCAGATGCTATGATCAATAAGGTTAACTGGATGAATTATGTCCTCCAGATTCGACCGGGATAGCTCAGTTGGTAGAGCATGGCAACTTCAGCCAAGAGATCCCAGGTTCGAATCCTGGCCCGGACATTTTTCGTCCAGCTGGAAAATTACAACTCGTATGATTTCTTTACCAATTTGAATAATTGTGTTAAAATTAATCTAGTATAATCGAATTTATACTTTAATCAGCTATATGCTCCTTCTTTCTGTAACTAAATTTCCTGCTAGTCATGCCAATAGATTATTTCTTTCTTCCGTCTGCTATAAAAGCTGGTAATTCACATATTCCTGAATAATTCTCAAAATAAATTGAATCAATTTTAGTGCAAATGATATTCTTTAATTTTGGAGGAAGTTATTCTAAATCAGCCATACTCAACCTTTTCTTCTCAAGGGCCGCAAACACATATTTGCGAAGTTAGGTGGCTCGCAACACTCTTAAAAAGGGTAATTAAAATAATAAGATAGCAAAAGTAATATAACAAAGCAATATAACAAAGCAATATAACAAAGTTAATATTATCAGTAGGGTTTTAAACGTCTGTCGCTGAAGAAATGTTTCCAAAATTTTTAACACCACTACTTCCAAACTTCGAGGTAGATTCCTATTGCAGATTTTAGAAATAGGCTGCGAAGTGTTATGTTTGGAAATAGTAGTGTGATTTTTTTGTGCCAATTTTTTCTGCGGCAAACGTTTAACCCTAAATAACAGTACTAGCTATATAATGAGTATAAAACGTTATAATATAACATTGCAGCATTTTCAAGTTCTAACAAAAAAACATCAGGAGATTTTCTCTGATAAATCAGTCTTTAGCTCAATGCCAAAACTTTGTTTTCTTTTAATTGTAGAAATATACAGTGCAAATTTAACTATTTTGGAATAATGTTTGCTTAATATTGAAGATTATGAACTGTATACAACACTGTAGTACAAATATGACAGCATGTAAAAAGAACTTTTGCTAAGAAAACGGCATTTAAGAAGTTTTAACATAGTTTTAAATTAATTATAAATAACAGAACAGATTTTATCTTCCCATGAAAATGTGTGAAATAACACTGAAGATCTTAAGAACTTTTTATGTACATCTCAATTAATTTTTAAATGTGGATTAATGATTGTGTCTCGGGCCGCGCGTAAAAGGTCGCCGAGCCACACTGTAAAAAAAATTGCAGTAAAATTATGGGCAGAGGCCGGCAGCAGAGATATTCCAGTCATACCCCGTAAAAAAAAAATCCATGCCCATCATTTTGTGCAGCCCGTAATTTTACGGGGCAAAGTAATATAGCATTATAATGCATTTTAAAACACAATAACACTTTGCTTACTGTTCCGTAGCACGTAGCACGCTAGATATTCATCACAAAATCGCTGTTTTGGCGGGTTAAAATTTTCGAAACACGAGTAAAATGAAGGGTTACACCCTAGCGGAGGACAATGTATGGGGTCGTACCGTATTTTTGCTAACATATGGGCTAGAACTGTAAGAATATGTGGATTGCTCTTAATTTTCTAAGTATCTAAGGGATAAGGCCGCTTATTTAGTGGATCAGACCGTTTTTCATCAAATAAGGCTGTTGCCCGTGAAAATTGAAGGGCAAACGCTCATAAATTTACAGTTTTTTCTGAGAGTGCACATGCGGCCCGCGGGCCGCAGGTTGATTTTGGCTGGTCTAGATCATACGATAAATCAGTTGATAAAAAAAAGTAATATAATCTTTAACTTAACCATAAACATCTTTAAATGGACACAGTATTTCAAACAAACAAAACTCAGAAATTCTTTAAATCTATCTTTGTTTATCTTCGAAGATTCAAATATTTGTACACATACATCGCTTTCCGCTTAAAAATACTTTGCTAGAAAGTTGAAATGGACCGAAAAATGCATTATTTTGGATATATATATTTGGTCCACATTTTTTATCTATACATTAAGAATTGAAAGCTGTTTCCTTTCTACGTCTTTTCGTTTGTTGAAAAAACTTTAAATAGTTTAGGATGTTTATGTACATTTTGAAAGTGCAGCAAATTTTTCGATTCAACGCCATTCCATTTTTTTTATTGAAAGTAAGCGCATTTATAGAAGTAATATTACTATTATTTCACGAATTTTGCTTCAATGTTAGATTCCTACATGTTTCAAAATTTCTAGTAAAAAACTAGAGTTTCAATTTTCAAATTTATTCAAGTTTCTATTTCTATTGAAGAGTGTTTATATTTTTTCTGGAAAAAATATGTATTTTTTTTCAGATATATTTTTGATAGAGTAAAGTTATGGTACCTGGGTGACCGAGCTTATCTCAGTAATTGTTTTAGAGTTATAGCAGCATTTTCTGTGAAGAGTTTTTTTTAAACTATCACAACAAATTTTCCTAAATTAGGGACCTAGCTAGATCGTTTTCTTGCGCTTGCATTAATAAAGGGAGCGAGTCTTCTGAAATAAGTTAGTGCCATGTTCGAAATCTTTCAGAATCGTGTTATTGATCAATGACCATTAGTAATAATGGCAAGAACTCCGATTACAAAATATCAACAACAAAAAATTGTTTAAATTTGTCAAAACGAAATTTTCTAAAGTTACATAATTTTCTTGTATTTGATATAGCACATAATATTAATTTCATGAAAATTGTCGGAACCTTTTTTCTTTTAGCAGTAGTTGGAATGCAGAGTTCATTTTATCCTGTCAAAACGATTTTTCTCGAAATCAGAACTAGCTAGATCATTTTCTTTTTTCTGGAATTAGTATAGGAATCACGTTTTGTTATAATCGTTAGAGCCATTATCTGTATATAGAAGCATTTTCCGTGGTGAGTTTGTTTTAACCCTTTCGGCACTGACTTTTTTCTCGAAGTCCAAAAAAAATTGAAACTTTTGTCCACTTTCCTTGTTTTATTACTATTTCTAAGCTAGATGGCGCTACTTGTCCACTAAAAAGTCAAAATATAGAATGCACATATGTGATTATGATGTTTTTACGTATCTGCAAGGTGTTATTTATAGTTTAAAGCATTTTAAAAGTAAGGAACACATATGTGACCGCCAGGGCCGAAAGGGTTAACCTTTCGAAACGAACTTTCCCTAAATCTAAAGTAGAATTATCAATCCCAATTTAATGTACATTCCAGAAAACATATAAATTTTATCCTTGCATGAGCTATGATATGCTAAAAAGGTGCAAGATTTAGGATAACGTAAATTAAAAAAAACACAAAAGAAAAAAAAATGGATGACAAAATGGGAACATACAAAATAAGAAATTTTAAAACATACTTGCGAATAAGATTCAGAAGCGAGACAAGAATGCCTGAGTTGAATGACTACAAAATGCTGTCAAACTGATACTACAATTTAAAGATGATATTAAAACTAAAAGAATGGCTCATGATGATTTATTGGTTAATTTTTCTTTTTAGGCAGTGAATCACACAAAAAAAGTAAAAGGTAAAAAGGTAAGGCCAGAAATCTTTGAATAAGATAAAATATTGTGCTGCTATCTAGTAACATAAATTTTAATAATATTATAAATGCGATTGTGTGTGTGAATCTTTGGCTTAAGTCAGAGTGAAAACGGATGATTTAATGGCTCTCTACCTTTGCATACAGATGGATTATATCCTAGAAATGAACAAAGGCTATATTTTGTTAATTTTATTCAAATATGTTTCTTAATATTTAAAAATTTTACCATTTTCTTAGAGAATAAATGGACTTTTTTCGGACAAAATATTAAAATGGTTAAATTTACTTTATCGTTTTATTTTATTTTGTATACATTAGATACATATGGGAGTTATTAAAAAGCTTTCCATATAAAAATTTGTCAAATGTGTTTTTGGATATAAATGTATATGAAGAAATTATAACAATAGTTCATATATTTACAATGTGCTTCTTTTTATAATATTCCTTTGAGTATACGAAATAAAGCATAATATATATTTCTGGAAATTTCACTTTTTTCGGAGAGAGAGATACAATTCAGCATATTTTCTCTTCATGCTTTCTCAAATAATAGACAAACGTAAACATGATTTATGGAAATTTTGTTCAGATGTATTGACTTTTTATTCAGAAATAGGGCAAAGTTAAAGCCTTAAAAATAAAAATATTTTTGTTACATGCGGATATTTAACTGCCTAAAGCTTACATAATGGTTCTTTTTGAGCTTTTCAGGAAGTTTACGTTTAGTTATAAATATACTTTATCTACGTATGGAAATACTCTATTTCTAGGCTGAAAAGAAATAGGAATGTACTAAAAACTGTTTATCATTCTTAATTTCAGCTTTTTTTAAAGATATCATTGATCACATATTGTGTGTTTGCCTGTGCTTTAAAAATCACTTCAAGGGAGTCATTGAATTATGCAAAATACTGATTATGGAGTATTCTATTAATGAATAATGTTATTATAATAAATGTGCTTAAACATAAATTAATATAATTTATCTTAATTTACCTTTAAATTGCGAAAAAAAAATATTGACTTTTTCTTAATTCGGCAAGAGAATAAAAAAGTCCATCCGGCCTGTACTGGGTTGCAAAGATAGCTTTCATAGTCCATGTTTTTAAAAATTCAACTCATCTTTCTAAAACACCCGAAGGTAAAATGCTTGGAACCCGAGTATAGAAGATTCAATCCCGGTTTTCGTTAATACTGAATTTGACTGCAAATTGCAGCAAAATACTTTTAGCATGACAAAAATCAGATTGTTTCAAAATGTCAGCCACCCTAGAATTCCAAACTGCCATATCTCAGCCATTTTTTAAGATAAAGCCAAAACAAAACGTGTTCCGGAATCCTTGTATCACGGTCTAACACTTAACAGAAACATTTTTTCCAATTTATAATTTTTTGTACATCTTTTTGAATTTTTAAAAATTAAAAAAAAAATTAACTGTCCGAAATTTTAGAACAAGATGACGGATGAAGCAGGCCAACGAACTCGGTCGAGATCTTGGTATGGTCTGTACACATGATCCATCACGTTCATATCGGTTCATAAATACGAGAGTTACAGCATAACAAATATCAGATTGTTTCAAAATCTCAGCCACCCTAGAATTTCAAACTGCCATATCTCAGCCATTTTTTAAGATATAGCAAAAACAAAAAATGATCCAGAATCCTAGTATCACGTTCTTTTTTTGCATATATTTGTGAATTTTTAAAAAAATTTAAATTTTTAATTGGCCACCATTTTGAAACAAGATATCAGATGAAGCTGGGCCAACGAACTCGGTCGAGACCTTGGTATGTCCTACACACATAGTCAGTCACATCAAAAATTGGTTCATAAATAAGAGAGTTACGGCATGACATATGTCAGATATATATATATATATATAAATGAACATTTGAGCGAAGAGTGGTTTGGGGTTCTGGGGGTCATGATCGGTGAAAATATACCAAAATTCTTTGGAATTGCTTTCCTCCGAACGGCTGCAATAGGTAGCTTTTTGTAATGAAAGCTACCTAAAAGAATTAAAGATTGTTTGTTTCTTATTTCTTGTAACTTTATATAACAATAAAAATTTAGTTTTGAATACCTTTCCTCCATATTTAAACATTATTATTGCTATCTACAATGGCTTCGCCCGTTTAGACGTTTTTTTTTTCAGAACCCCTTATGAAAATAATAAACACACTTAATTTCGTTTTCGTTAGTCTCCAAATGCCAGCCACAATACAAACTCGGCATTTCATCGTATCACTATGAAAAATTAAAGGCGTAATCTTATTACATTATGTGATGGGAAAGTAAGTTAAGTTAAAGCAGCCGAAACAATACATTTTCGTTACACGCAAGCTAACAAATTTTAATTCATTCATTAAAAGGTATATTCACGAAATGCTTAAACGAAAAAAAATCATTTTTTGTTTTATATACAGATTTCGCAAGAATAGAAAAGTGATTTACTTAAGAGAGTCTATCCAGTGATTTATAATCGTGTCGCCAAAAAAATTTCGTTTAACGTTGAGTGGATTCATTAATGCTTTTTCCTTTTAGGTAGCTTTCAATACAAAAAAGTATACAGCTACCTATTATAATTGCTTACCTCCGAACGGATTCCCTTTTTGGTGTCCGTTTGTTCCAGAATTTACACTGGTTTTCTTTTAACTGTCTAACTGGTTTTAAATTTAACAGTAAAACTATTTCACTAAAAATAAAATAAAAGTATAAAAAATGTTCCATTATTCCAGAGTACTTTATATTTGATAAATATAACCTTTGTTATGGTAAGAATCATATATATAATAGCCTCACCATGTGACTCTCCTAAACAGATACGAGGCTAATCACGTGTTTCATATGCCACTCGGCCATATTTTCTCTAAATTACTTTTCGAATAAAACGAATAGTAATATTGTTCAAACATTTAATTTTGTGGGGGAGATGCGCTACTTTCTAATATGTTTAAATCTGGAGTTATCGGCATTCAAAAATTCATTCCTAACGCAAACAATCATCTTGTAAACTAAAAAAATTGCCTGTGATTTTTAAGATTCCTGAAAATCATGGCGAACAATACGCACTTCGTCCCTCTGCTTAGAACAAAAATTGAAAAGACCTTCGAAATCATTTGCTTATGAAACAATCAAATCTTGTTTTAAATTTTAGAAGTGAAGCTTTAGAGAATACAACTCGTTTCCTTGCATATTGATTTCAGAACTGATAAAACAGATGCAAAATAGCTGTTACTGGCTTGCCGAAAATTATCCCAGATGTAAAATGATTTTGAAAGTTTCTACTCGGTTCATAACCTTGCTAGCTAAGGCAATTGGTACTTTTATGTTAGCCTGTTTCAAATCTCACCAACGGTATATTCTTTTTCAATTCCTACTATTAGCTCACACTTTCTATATATTTATATATCTTGTTCAAATTTTCAATCGTTAATAAAATATTTTCTATTCATCCACTCAAGTTCAAATAATTTTTTTTAAACTTGTACTGGATGACAATTGATGTTAATACAGTTTTTTCAAATATTAATTAATTCATTAAATTTAATTAATTAATTTTAATTTTATATTTCATTTCTGTTTAAAAGTATAGACTCACTCCCTATTTATAGTCTCACCTTCACACGTAAAAAGATAATGGGGCTGTTCACGTACGAAGATCAGGCGGCTCGCGGGCGAAGGAGACTATAAATGTGGAGTGAATCTATACTTTTGAACAGAAATGAAGTATAAAACTAAAATTAAATAATGAAATTTAATTAATTAATTAATATTTGAAAAAAAAACTGTATTATCGTTAACTGTAACATCGCTATAGTACTTTATTGTGAAGTTTGGTAATTTTTGAAATTCAATATTTGAAAAACGGCATAATCATTAGATTTTAAATTTATATCAAGAAAAATACAATTTTTTTAACTGTCTAACGCAGTTTGTCTAACAATTTTGTGAGAAATACTTTTCGAGCTATTAATTTTTGGTATTTTAGCTATTTATTTTTTATTTAATTTTTAATACATTTCAAAAATTTCTCTTATGTAAGATATTTAGCAGGATATAAATTTAGGAATAAATACCGTCAGTGGCGAAGCGTGTAGATCGCTGGAAAAAAATTTCTATTTGACCTAAGTAGGAATTGACTTAAAAAAAAAGTTTTTATATTACTTGTTTCTTTTATTTTCAATAAAAGCTTTTAATTTTTGTGTGGATAAATTACAAATAATGCTTTGATTTCGAAATAAAATGATTTGGTTTATGCAATTGTCTCTTAGTTATTTATTCATTTATTTTGTATTCTAAATGAAACCACTGAAATAGATTAAATTTTAAATGTATGTAATATATTTATTTTAAATTAAAGTTATGTAAAACGAAATGAGTGAAATGTTTATATAGGTTTATATTTTTTAATGAAAAGAATGAATACGAATGATGGCGATGGGAATAATATTTGTCGATTTATCACCTGCGTCCAGCTAACATAAAATTACATGGCAGTTAATTTTGTTACACACGCGTTCTTATTGAAAATGAGTCGCTTCAAGCTGATCTAGATGTCTACGGATAAAGAAAGGCGTGATGTCAACAAAAACGGTTTTTACAATGAAAACAAGACCATGTCTAAAGTCCACACTACAACATAAAAGTAAATTTTTCGTTACTAATATTTAACTACTGAAACAAAATTTTCTCTCATTTTACGCGAAATGTGGTCATATTATAATAAATGCTAGAAAAAACCAACATCCGGATTTAAACAGCACTGAACTTGAAGTTCTAGGGAAAACTGGGTGTGATGGGACATTGTGGCTAATAATAGCATGAACATAGAAATAGATAAGGACTTCTAACCGAATAATGTTAATATTGTGTAGCGACATTCGAACTTAATAGTAGCTGCGCAGCTACACGCACGGTTCTGCACAGCCAGGGAACAACCCTGCTAACGTAGCGCCACCTTCAAACAATAAACCGAAACTATCACTAACAATGTTTCGTGTTGCAATGTAAATGAAGAAGCAGACAAACGGGTGACATATAGAGCGACTGTACTATACAGGAGCCACCTATTTGAAAAATATCGAGGAAAGGTTTTCTTCTTCAAAAGGCTATTTCGTTAGAAGTCCTTATCAATTTCTATGTTAATGCTAATAGTACAAGATGATTTTCTCTTTAAATAGATCAATTAAATATTCAGGATTTTATCAATCGATTAAAGTACACGAATTACGCAAGTACATTCATTGAAAAAAAAAATGTTTCATTTGCCGGTTGCAAAGTAAAAGGCAAAAAGTTTCTAAACTTTTTGACAAAGTATTAACACTGTTTTTGAAAACATTAGATTTGTTTATCAATCTTTTAACCTATGATATCCATTTACAATCGTCATTTTGTGTTAGTGATAAATAATTAATTTACAGTAAGCATATGCAGTTCAAAATGGTACGGGGTACAAACGAACTTGTCAGTTTGGGAGAACGCCAAAAGTCGTTATGCATAAAAGTTGTCATGTTAGTGCCTCTAATATTTATGTTAAATGGTACATTTGGCGTACAAAACTTTTAATGTGCTTTATTCTTTTATATATGTTCAAATTATTACCATTTTACACAATTAACTTTCATTAACAGCATCACAAGGTAATAAAGACCTTAATCAATTTTCCTTTGAAACATTTTACAAAATTAGAAAGAAAAATAATTTTTTAAGTAAAATTCTTTCCTTTGAATTATTTATAATAGTGTTGATATAACGTGTGATTTTGCCAAACACAGGCAATATTTTTAATAATTTTCTTTCCGGCCTCTGCGTTATTATACGATATTTCATATAAACAAAAATGCCTTAACACTTTAACATATTTATTTGACAGAAAATAAATAGTAGTCTTTCATTCAGAAACAACTGCATGCCAACAACAAGCAAGTTAAAAATATACTTTGTAAAACTTCTAAAAGGTTAAAGATAAACTTTTCTTTATATTTATGATGTGTTAAAAACTGTTGCATTGAAACAAATGTTTTTAGTTGCACTGTTTTTTTTAAGGTTCACTGCAATTTTGTGTGATTTTATAGTTTATGACTTTTCACAGCATTGTTTACAGATCATAAAGTTTTAAAAGTCTTGTGTATAGTATGAAAGAAAATGTGTAACTGTTAGCTGATAGGACACACACAAAACTAAGCTACTGGAATAAACATTTGCACAAATGCCTTTTGATTATCTGTTTGCTTTTATGAGATTCATTCGCAATAGCTTTTTTTTTCATTTTTAAAGTTTCAGTGTCCATAAGCCGTGTTTTTGGCCCATGAAATAAGACTAAAACTCGATTTTGTTATACTGACTTATTTATTTCACCTTTTTAATATTAGAAGGTTTATCCTGTACGATTTCAACAATAGTTTTTGCATTTTGTTCGGATTTATATGACTTACACAAGCTCAAAGTTCGTATTATTCGTAGTTTTTGATGAAAACTACGCATTTTCTCCTAATTTTACCTCATTTATTTATATGAGCGCAATCGTGCAACACTTTCTTCTTTACATATATTACAAAATACATCAAAGTGTACAATATATGTAAAAATAAAAGTGCTGCAAATCTGCGCTCGTAGTAAAGTATTAAAAAATATATTAAAAATTGAGGTAAAATTAGGAGAAATTGCGTATTTTTCATCAAAAACTACGAACAATACGAACTTTGAGCTTGTGTAAGTCATGTAAATTCGAACAGAATGCAAAAAGTATTGTTTAAATCGTACAGGATAAACCTTGTAATATTAAAAAGAGAAACAATTAAGTCAGTATAACAAAATTGAGTTTTAGTCTTATTTCATGGGCCAAATATACACGGCTTATGGACCCTGATAATTTTTGGACCAGGCCAATTTTTAAGAATTTTTTTTTAAAAACATCCTGGTATGTTATGAGGCTTTATTTTCTTTTTCTGACATTAGTTGTACTCATCTTTTTATTTTCAACTAAATATTTAAATTATAGGAGGACATCATTCTTAACCCTTCAGTTCCCAAAAAGGATTTAGAGATGTAATTTGTCATCTTCTCATATCGTTTCGTTATTTAGCCTCTAAATATGACAAATATGTGAATTTGTAATATTTGTAACACTTTCCAACAAGTTAACAAGAACGAAAAATCACGCGCCAAGCATAGATTATGAAACACTTTCCAACACTTCCAGAAAACTGTAACGAAACTTCAACGTTAAATAAAGTGAAAGATGATATATAAGTAAATAGTTTAGAAAACATATAACGCATTGGAAAATAGAGTTTTCGAAATTACTTTCTATTGTAAAAAAAATAGTCGAATAATTTTGTGCAGCCCTGTATACGATCTATAGATTTGCGTATATAATAAATAAGCTATATTAGCTTTAGGAATTTTTACCAATAGATGGAAATGCACTCGAAATCTTTTGTACAGCCCTGTATATTATCTAAAGGCTTTTCTACACACCACATATTATGCTAAAAGGTAGAAAAATCTGCAACTTAAAACTCACTTCCAGCAATTATCAAGCTTAAACGACAATGTATTTTGTTATTTGCGTTTCTCACCATCAATTTGCCACCATCACTTTTGATATCTGTTCGGTAGTTCCAGAGATTACCTCCTACAAATACACAAAAAAGAAACAAACGTTACTTCTTTATAATACAGTAAAACCCCGGTTATCGGAAAAGCATGGGACAAAAAGGATTTCCGGTTAACCGGGATTCCATAGGAATTTTCGGATAACCGGGAGGATTCCTACATTCATTCTACCAGATGACGCTACCCACACTTCTCAATCCCGCGCAGTCAGGTAACGCGTTCGTGCTAGTAGATGCAGCTAGAGCTCTTATCTATTATTATAAAAATAGTCGCCAGTCCAAGCCCGTAATCAAAAGGTTAAAGCGAAAAACGAGTTTGTATTAGCATGAAGATCTCAACACGTTGAAAAGAGTTGATAATGGCACTTCAATATATTGAAGTGCAGGAAGATGCAACAAGACCATTAGATGTGTTGTTGTTTAAAAGGTAGCTCGATAAGAAGCAATGCAAAGTTGAAAAACAAAACACAACTTATTTTGTAAAGAAACGAAGTGTTGTATGTGTCTATGCAATAAAATGCCTGCATTTACGCAATGCTCATATAAGTAAGTTGACACTTTAATTATTTCATAAACAATATGCTTGTATAAAAATACAATTTTTCTTTAAAAAAAAAAGAGTTTTAAGGTGCTTCGGTTAAGCCGATTTTCGGATAATCGGGGTTCTACTGTATTAGTATAGATATAATACAGTTCTAGTGATGTATTAGTAATAGAAAAATACCGGATGACTCAAAGTTAACAGAAGAGATAAAAATTCAATGATTCGAAAATTGTAGATAGAAGCACTATGCGGTTTTTACAGAAATGTACAGAACCACGTGAGATTTTTTTAATGATGATAGTTGTACTGCCAGAATAATGACACTTGTTAAGAGCAAATGTTTTTTTTTTTAAATTTTTGGCCGCTGCTTTTTCAGTGGCTCAGCGCAGTTCATAACGTAACTAAGCTTATATTCTAGTCTGCGATTGTAATGAGTGAAAATAGTTGTCATTCTTGGGACGATATTTTGCTCAGCATCGAAAAGGTTTTCTGTTGCAATTCCTGTCACGTGATAGCTTAAACAGCGAAACTTTGCAGCTTTGGGACCGCTGCAGTTCTATCTCTCGATGGCAAAAGAATCTTTTCTGGCAATATGCATTTGTTTATTTACTACTGACCGACACGCGTTGCCCGGGCCCGTGATAATAACCTTAAATAAACCTCAAATTTGAATGACTTTATATCTTTAATCAGATTTTGTAAGAATTTTTAATGTTACGCACGAAATTTTTTCCAACCGAACCTCATATTAAGGGCACAGATATTTTATAACCAAATGCGTCATTTTAAAGTTAAAGATACGGCCTGTTTGTGGGTGTTATATGCTTCTCCGCATTTCGAAAAAAATAAAGTTCAGAATTTTGAATTGTGCGTAATTGTTTTTTCGCTTCGGGTCGTTTAATATTCAAAACAAAATAGTTATAACAGTTCAAACTTTTTAAAATCATTATTAGCTATAAATATAGTAATTTTGAAGCCAGTGTAAAGAATTCCTGAACAAATATTGATATTTTATCTGTAAAAGGGCTGTGTTTTCTTCTTAAATTGTTTTCTTGCGTCAATTTGTTTAATATTAAAAACAAAATAGTTCTTATCGTCCGCTTTTATCAGTTATAAGTATAATATTTTGGAAACTTCCGTATAAGTTTCATTTGAAAATAAATTATATTTAGTTGTAGAAACATGAATAAAAGCCACCCACGTATTCACTTTCTGATAGAAAATTTCTCAGATTTTATTTTTCTTTGAATTTTTCTAATCGTCCGAATGTTTCGAGATTTTTATACGGGATGTAAGTCAGCGTTTCTTAAACTTTGTGATCTCGCGGACCCCCTTTGATGTGATATGCATTTCGGGGACCCCAACAAAATTTTCTTAAAATGATAAAGAATTATTTGAACGTATACACCTTATTTATGTTTAATTACACATATTCTATATTTAGTTAACGGTGTTAGAAAAATAAGCTGCATTATTAAGAAAAACAATTATATCATACATTTTAAGACAGTTAAAATATACATATACTACTATTTGTCATGAGAAAGATGATGCTTATCTTTTGCTACAGGATGTGCAGCATCTTTGACATTTCGTCAAGTTCTACAGTTGTTCTTCGTGTGCACAAGGCTGGATAATGTCTATTCACACATATATTGTAGTGCAGACATGAAGTAATTCTTTACTAGCTTGAAAGCAATTTTCATGGAACCACCGCACGATAATTTCTAGTTCCTGCTTCATATCAAGTATTTGACTTCACTAATTTCTTGGAAATGACATGGATCCTCTCATTTTCTGATCGAGGGAGTAAAATAAAGTCTAAAAGATTATTTTCACGTGCTCCAGGTGTATTACAAAATTTTCGATAATATTAGGAGGAATTGTATCACCAGATGCTTGTAAAAAAACGAATAATGTTGGGAATGATTCAAATATTATTTTCAAGTTGATTTGCCCACAAATAATTTTTTTGTTGTTGTTGATTCTACTTAGTTCTGGACTTTAAAAATATGTACATGTATACAAAAATATCTACAACAAGTTACATGTAAGCTTAAATTCAGTTCATTAAGACAATTAAAAATAACTGTCAACTACGTCGTCTTGACAAGCCAGGAGAAATCATTCAACCGACCTTTCAAATGGAATTTAGAGCCCATTAAAAGCAGTCTTATTTCGTCATGCAGTGCAAAAATGCAATTTAACCCACATTAGAGCCACCTAATTTATCTATGCAAAATTACCTGTTTCTGTGGACTCAAATTTCTTCGCACATTATTTTAAAAAGGCCTGAATTCAATGAACAAACCTTGATATAATTTTCTACTGAAGTAATTTCGTTGAATGTAGTCTTCAAATCTCCAGGCATTTTTTGGCAACTAGCGACTCACGGTGAATACAATAGTGTGTCCAAACTACATGTGGTGCTTTAGCTTTAACCAAGGTGATCAAACCATTCACAGATTTACAGTTTCACTCGTACCTCGAGCTTTATCTGTACTTATTCCAACACATCTTGAATAGCTTAATTCTTTTTTTTTGTATGTAACTGTTTAAATATGTGAATAGCGCTGCACTTTTTGTGTGAGTTGGAAGAGATTTGCAGAGCAAAAAATATTCACACATCTTACCACCAAATTCATAATGAACGGAAACTATCAAACTTACAGTTTTAGAAATGTATAAACGCTCCTCTAGTTGCAATCAGAAAAACGGACGAATTATTTACATGTTTAAACAATCGGTTCTTAATATTTTCACATATATTCCACCTCCAGAGCTTTGAAATATCTCCATCGGTAATTTTTGGGTTTATGCTTATTACTGATCTACTAGACTAGAAGTTCTAGTCTTGCAAATCCCTACTCCTCCGGAGCTACAGAAATTCCTCCCGAAGAAAAAAAATCTGAATTCAACATTGGGCTTGAGGACCCCCGGCTGTAAGCTCGCGGACCCCCAGGGGTCCGCAGACCACAGTTTAAGAAACGCTGATGTAAGTCAATTTTGCAAAGAACATGTAAAAATATTGCGTTCAAATACCCACATTTAGTTACTTTTAGAGTACAAAAATGAGTATATCCGTAAGCCGCGAAGTGACTTTCAATCGCAAATTTGTTTGAAAGGGTTAATATTTATATATTTTTAAACGAATTGCACGGATATCCGAATTAAGTGGGTATTTTTCGTTTTTCCCTATCTCTAAAATTGATCAAAATTCGAACTTCGAAAAGAAGGAAGGGGGGAGGGAACTTGCAAAATCAAACTTTTTAAAAAATTTTTGAAAGAATTGAAATTTGTATATTTTATGCGATTTATGGCGTTCGAAAGTAAAAAGTCCGAAATTTAAGAATATGTTGTTAGTTTATCCGTATTTGAAACTGTTCTGATGATGCGCATTTAAAAAGATGGGAGAGAAAAAACTGCTTCATTGTGCCGGATTTTTTTTTTTTTTTTTTTTTTTTTTTTTTTTTTGCTCCGGTTTTTCCAGAGCGGCGTTCCGATCGCTGCGCTGACAGTATTCGTATCATTTTGCGATATTCATTTTAGTTTTTAATTAATATTTCGGTCACTTTTTCACTAATTTTGTTAATTTTTAAAAACAAAATTAAAAATCAGAGCCTCGGGTGCATCATTACATACCTTGGACTATCCTCCTTTAATTTTTCAGAACTCTACTTGCGGTAGATTTACCTAGCCATCGCAGGAAGACAAGCACACAAACATCTTTCTTTCTTTTATTAATATAGATTTGTTTTTACTACCAATATATTCTATGTATTTACCCTTTGATTACGGACCAGGACTATTTACCTATTCAATCATACCGCAACATACAAAATATTTTATTTGTGGTAATTGTCTCTTTTAAATATCCTAGTATAACTGTATGACATTGGTTATTTTTCAAAAAATGTTACGAATAGAATGAATAATAGTCCATTGGGACGTATATGTCTGGATCGCGCTATTTTATGCACTTTTCGAATTAATCACTGTTTATTTCTTTTGTGTGTTTTAGTTCATCCCGTAGATATAAATCTAATAATCTAATTAGTGCTTTAATAAATATTTTTTTTCATAATTTATTTTTTATTCATTGCTACATGATGTATTAATATGGTAAAATTGTTACTAATACAGTGGGATTTAAACAAATTTGTAAATTCAATAGAAATGAAACTTTTGGAATTTTTTCTACATTCTGTACATTTCTATGGATAATTGAGAAGTGATCCTATTTCTTTGTTATTAATTATTTTCAAAGAAACATTGCTTAACAAAAACAAAAGGTTTATATAGGTTTCCTGGTGTTTAAGTTAAAGTTTTTAATTCATCAATAATAATAATAATAAAA
Organism: Maratus michaelseni; assembly: GCA_963931845.1. Classification (NCBI taxonomy): domain Eukaryota; kingdom Metazoa; phylum Arthropoda; class Arachnida; order Araneae; family Salticidae; genus Maratus; species Maratus michaelseni. The sequence continues at coordinate 309,430,773 of OZ007588.1, forward strand.
TCTGTATAAACTTCCTATAAATAATAATTTGTTCTTATGTTTAAAATTAAATTTTAGAAAATATTTGACTTAATACAGGGTGTTGCAAAATTCATGGTGCAAATTTTAAGTGTGATAGATCACACCTAAAGAAGCATATATCACCTTACAATACGTGATTGTAACTCAAGTGGTCAAACGCAAGAGAACGCTTTCTCATTCTGACAAAGGAAGAATTTACTCGATAAAAGTCACTAATCATTTCCGAAATTTTGCTTTATGTAATACTGCTAGTAAAGTAAAATTTATAATGAATAAAAAACACAATAAAATGATCATTATAACTTAAACTAGTCGGATGTGCCAATCAGGGCTTGAGTAATACAGGGGCATGCGGGGCAACTATCCTGGGCTCCTCATTTGAGGGACCCTCCCCCCTCTCTGTGCTCAATCAGGATTTTTTTTAATAGAATGTCAAATGGTTAAAATTGGCCGAAAGTGACGAAATTCTTGTATTTTCAAAGGTTTCTGAATAGCATGTAGTCCTCCCCTTCTCATTCCCCCCACAAAAAAAATAATAACTTTTTTTTTTACAAAAGTACTTTAATGCATGAGGAATGAAGTAACAACATAACAAGAGTTGAAATGTATTGCTATTAGTATAAATGCATGCCGCACTTGTCTTTTCATGCTATGGAATCCCCCAAACGAATGTCGATGCAATACAAAGAATAAATTTTATAATATGGTAGAATATTTTATGATTTTCTAACGAATAGCCCAGATGGACTGAAAGACCTGTATTTACACTTCAAAGGCTCACATGAGACCCAATATTCCTGTACAAATAAGTAGTGTATTCTATCATCTCTTAAATTTGTGGCCATTTTTCTTGTGATACCCTAGTAGTTGTGAATAGTACCTCGTTCGAAATTTAAGTATATATACAATAGATATGAAGTTTAGTACTAATCATTTCAGCATAATTCACAAAAAATGTCTATGGATAGATAGAAGAGGGCCCCCAAAAAATGATGCTGGCTCCGGGTCCTTAGACTGTCTAAGTCTGGCCCTGGTGCCAATCCCAAAACTCTCTTCTATCTCATATGTTAATACTTCAAAATAACCTATCATAGTGCCAATAAAATCAAGATTTTTTGTTATTCTGTTGTACGTCAGCTGCTCGCGAAGCGCCGCCTTACCATTGCTGCACGAGCAGCTGATTTACAACAGAACTACGAAAAATCAAGAAAATCATACAAAACTAGCTATAGCAGCGCCCCTTTTGTCGGAATAGCCTCAAATTCAATTTGGGCCTACAGGCAATAATCAGAAACATACACATAAAATTCATTTCAGTTCTATGCATAACTTTATACACTTTTCGATGATACTACAATGAAAATGACACAGAAATCGCTACTACAGCGACCTCTTCCGTCGGAAAACCTCCAAATTCAAGAAGGTCCTCTGCTGGCCATAGTTACAAACCTATAAGAAAATTTGGTTCAGTTCTATGCATAACTTCATACATTTTTCGATGATACAATGAGGACAGACGGATATAGACACACAGACGGACAGACAGACATTTTGTATAAACATGTTTTTCGGGATCCCTGACCCCTAAAACGTGTAAATCCGTCGAAAATCGGAAGTCCAAAAAATTTCAGTTACAATACATTCTCCTTTAGATAGAAGAAAATAAAAACTTTATTTTAGATATCGTTTTAAAATTCATCACACATATGTAGACAAATTTCCTGCAGCCAAAAATCCAATTTTTGTTAAAATTAGCCAGTAATTTATGTTAATATTTGCAAAAAAACTAGCGATGCACATATTTCTGATTTCAAAATCCCTTTTTCTATGTAATATTTACAAAACACACAACAAAGAATAAGATATCATTCGAAAGGCTTTTCAACCGACTTCTGACATTGTACACTCGCATTTCTTTAAAACATGTTTTTTGGTTAAAAATTGCTGTTAATAAAAAATTAAATCAGCATTGTATTCTTAAATGAAATGAAAAGTTTTTCTCATATCAATATTCCCACACAAATAAAATACCGCATTATATCGTGATCACCAATGATTATAAAAGAAAAAAAATTAATTAAAAAAAGATAAAGTGGAATGTTTTTGTTGCATGGGTTAATTTTATATTTATGATTAAAAAGCAAAATTCAAATTCAAATGCGGATGACGTCATCCTCTAATGCAGTGAAAATACGATTGTTAATTTCTTTCTTGTGCATGGTTTTGATATCTTTTATCAGTTTTTACTGTAACGTTGGTGGAGTAAATAAGATAATATTCTGGCTAGATTAATGTTGTTTGCAGATATTTTACTCCTTAATTTTGTTTTAAAAGTTTAATCCTGCATGTAATAGTAGATACTGCGAAGAAATATTATACTGCAGTGCAAAATTCTCGCACGGCCCGCTTGTATAGATTGATTTTTAGAAGTTTTTCTTCTTACGTATGTAATGACCACGTTTTTTTATTTATTTATTTGGTTTAAATTTTAAATTTAACAAAAAAAAAAGAAAGAAAAAAGAAAAATGAAAGAATCAGAAATCGAGAAAAGTATAATGTTATGTAAACATTCATTATATGTATGTATCTATGTGTTAATGTGTACGCATGTTCGTATTCTCACGTATGGATATTTGTATTGAGAAATTTCCGTAATCGGGTTCGCAGACAACTGGGGTATTTTAGTGAGCGCTGTTTGACGTAAGAGTGTTTTAAAGAAGTGGGAAGAGATGAACTTGGTAAGCGACTAAAGACCATTCTACTACTGAAATGGTACGCGACAGAAGCCAGTGGCTTGAAGGTTATATATTTGACCTTTCCGAAGAGAATTATTCACATTCCGATATATGAAAATCATTTAGCAGATGATAAGTGGAAAATATTTGTCACAATTGATGAAGCGTAGATTAATCTAAATGACTGTAATAAAAAAAGATAGATTTATTACCGGAAAAGAGTCCAAAAAGACTTAAAAATCTTTGGTTCAAACACTGCAAAGAAAGTTTTTTTAAAGGATTTAAGGTGATGGATTGAATTAAAGATCAGAAAAGTTGAGAAAAATGTCAAAATTATCTCTACTTATTATCAGAACAATGTTCTAATTCCTTTTTATGAAGAAGAAATTCCAAAACTGTATCCTACGGAAGTTAAAAGTGTTCAGTTCCACCTGAATAAAGCGAACAGCCATACATCCAAAAGTACAGTCGCATTTCTCGAAAAATTGTCAAGAGAAACTAGAATCAAGTGTATACCGCTTTATCATATTCCAACCAAGTCCCCAGATGTTTCAACTAACAAGCTCTTGCGAAACGCCGACTAACTACGCTGAGTGGACTCTGGAAATGTGTGGCGGAGAAATGGATCAAAACTCCACTTCCAGCTTTACAAAACGCCCTACTATCTTGGAAATTCCGTTGCTATATGATAGTACACAACAAGGGCTAACAGGTAGAAAATATTAAAAAATAATTGTTTTGATTTATGCATTATATTTTTGTTGTCAAAATCGTCCCTAATATGTGTAAACACCATCTGTATTATGCTCATCATATTCTACCATAACAAACAAGTATCTTATGGTGCAGCACAGTGATGTATATTAACTTCAATATGTTTGAATTTTAACAAAAATTGGATTTTTAACTGCAGAACATTTTTCTGCATGTGTGTGATAAGTTTTAAAACGATACCTAAAATAAAGTTTTTTACTACCTCCTATCTAAAAAAGAATGTTTTGTAACTGAAATTTTTTGGACTTCCGATTTTCGGCGGATTTACACGTTTTAAAGGTCAGGGATCCCGAAAAACATGTTTATACACATCATTACAATAAATTGGAAACGTTTTTCTCCGTAGACAATAATATAACGGAATGTTTTTTAATGCCCCTGAAAATGAACTATTATTGCTTCACATTCCATTTGGAAAGCCGAGCATGCCACATTAACACTCAAAAAGATGTATAAATTGCAAGGCAATCCGAGTTCATTTACGCAAGCTATACAACGGACAGACAGACAGGCGGCCTAACAAATAGAATTCATAAACACGTTTAAACTATATTTGAAAAAGTTACAGAATGAAATTTCTTCATAATATTGTGTTAGTGTTGGAAAGTATTTCATTAATCTGTGCATGATTTTTCGTTCTTGTTTTAAATTTACATTTAGAATTATAATTTCATGTGTGTACCTTTGTAGAATTTGTTTGAAAAGAGCATTCATTTTTAATAATTTTTAACGTCTAGAATAACTCAACTTTTTTTTATTATTTTATTAAATAATAATATTTTAAAAGTAAGTAAATTAAATCACTTACGTTCTTTCTCGTCTCATAAAAATTTATTTCTTTTGAAAATAATATATATCAACCTACCAACAAAGGACGTTTGACAATTCGGCTTTTAACATTTTTCAATATAATTGAAAACTGTCTTTGCTTTATTTGGCCCTGCTCTAACTGGCGTGCAAATACTCGGATTGACATTAAATTGATATATGTTATTGAAGTTTACTGCGGCATGTTCGGTATTGAAGAATAAGTGTGTAGCGTTTAGAGTTCGTTTACAGGGACACCCAAAAATAATTCAGCTATATTAAAGTCTATAAAGAAAACTCGTTTGCAATGTATATTTACGATGTATATTAACGATTTATATACATCACTAAGGTGTACTACAAGGAGCTTATTGTATAATATGGTGTGGATAGCATTTTATCGTTAAGTTTTGGGGACACAGAAAATAATTCGGTTGCAGTACTGTCTATGAACGATAATTGCTGGAAGTGATTTTTCAGTTGTGGTATGCGTTTCTTAATTTGACTAAATTTTGCATGTTATTTGGGTTGTATAAATTTTAAAGATCATATACAGGGCTGCACAAAAGAGTTAGAGTACATTTCCGTTTATTGACGGAAATTGCGGAAGGTGAATTTTCAAATGTGTTATACGTTTTCCAACCCCCTTGTGGAGAAACAATAATGGCTTAATGGCTGGATCTCCACGAGAGGGTGATTTCGTTTGATTTCATTCGTTTACTAACATCGTCTTTTCCCTTCTAAAACGGTGAATTTTTGTTACACTATTCTGAATGTTTCGGAAAGTGTTTCGTAATCGATGCTTGAAATCATAATTTGTTTTTCTTGTTTTCGTTTTTATTTAGTATGTCCACAAATAACTTTTGAATGTATGTTCAAATTTTATTACTTTTGTTTTGTTGGATAGGGATAATTCTTTTTGTGGAACAGTACTATTTTTATTTGAACCCAAAAATATTATTTTTTTCTGTATGTCTGCTGTCTGCTTATTCTTTCAATCTATATACTCTAACTCATAAAAATTGGCTAATCGTCACGAATTTTGAATATGGCGTTAAGGTACACAGTGTTACTTTATGTTTTTAAGATGGCCATCTACAGTATACATTTTTTTTACAGGGACACGTCAACCATTTTAATGAATCACCGTCTACTGTACGTCAAATAGAGCGATATTGGTGCCAATGGGTATAGTGGATATACTTAGTAACCATATGGACCCGTGTTAAGCTTTCGCACTGCAGTCTTTGAGATTATTTCCTGGTACGTTTCAGCACTAATTTTAAATTAACTGATTAAAAAAAAACATCAAACAACGCGTTTTAACGAAATGCGGGTGTACTACCTTAGAAACTTGTTCAAACACTTTTCGAATAATACCTCATTAATCGTTGTATGTTTGGTATGTGTATAAAATAAAGGATGTTGACAACAGAAATAATATATATGATGATTGCTTGTGTATAAGAAAATGGGAAAAGTTGCAAGAAATTTTTGTGCCAAATTTTCTTCTCTCGCCAAGATTATTTCTCTAGGTTGCCAAGACCCCTATAAAGAAAAAAAAACGAATTATAAAAAAAATTGAAACACCGAATCAGACGTTTAGGGAATTCATATGAAAGCATTTCCTCAGACTTTGATAATCTCTTCCAGAAATGTATTAAATACATAAATCAATATTTGGTATACCACTTTTTTGCCAGCGTATGGGAACTTAAACATGGGATGTTCAAACTTTGTGGTCCAGAAGCCATTTAAGTGACTTCGCTGGCGTATTAACAGCTTAATGAAATATTAAAAAGTAAATACTTACAATTTTTGTGAATCCTAATGAACTGTATATCTAAATGGAAGATAATCCTTAAATTACGTAATCTACTGGTGCTCCGATACAGTACGCATATACACAGACATGATTAAACAAAGTAAACAAATAAACAATAGGTGACGCACGCGCAAAATTAAATAAAAACACGATTAAAAGCTCGATATTTTTTCAAAAAGTATACGCAAGAAATAAATTAACAATCGTATTTTAATTGCATTATAGGATGACGTCATCTGATAATGCAGTATTTTATTTTTGTGGCAACACTGATTTGAGGAAAACCTTTCATTTCATTTATGAAAACAATGCCGATTTAATTTTTAATTAACAGTAATTTTTAATCAAAAACATGTTTTAACGAAATGTTAAGTGTGCTATGTTAAAAGCCTGTTCAAAATCCTTTCGTATGCTATCTCATTCGTCGTTCTGCGTTTCGTATTTTCTTAGATATAGGGATGTTGACAGGAGAAATAATATATATGATAAAAGGTTGCCACAAAATAAACCTCTCTTGTTCTTTTCTCTAAAATACAAGAACTGATTTACAATATATAAATATCAGTGAACTAATGTAGAAAATAATTCCATAATGTCGCTTTATTTTTTACCTTAAAAATTACTTGCTTAAATATTATTTATAAAACTGCTGCCTCAGAATTTCCGATTAACATATTAAAAATTCAATCTTCTCACATAAGAAAAGCACTTTTGAAATAGTTTTCTTTTTATTTCCTTTAGATTGTAAAATACTTATGTGTAACAAAATCAGTGACCAATGACGAATTTCTTCACATAATTGATTGCTTTAAAATCAATTATTGTAAGATAGTTTGAAAGAATTTTTCAAAAACCCGTGATCCAATTTGGCTAAACCGCAAAACCAGACAATTATATTTAATGGTATTTTTATGAGCTTTTATTGGGATTTTTATCCTGTAATAAAACTTACATTTTAAAATTTCATGAATTCCATCCATGTGCACCTTTTATCAGTGCCAAATATGATATTGTTATCATAAAAAATCTTCTAATAAAGAATGATGAAAAAATGAAACATTTTTTACAGATAAAATATTTTGATTACATGATTAAAGATTTACACGACATAAAAACTTCTTTATTCTAAGAAAATGAAAGAGGTGAGATTGTGTTCCGCCTTTAAAATATTTTAAGACATGCTTTTATTAATTTTGTTGCATCAAATGCAAAAGTCATTCGTCAAACTTGCGTTTTATTAAAGTATTAAATAAATCCAACTCGGTGTGCCTTAAAATTAGCGGTACTATTGTTGCATTTTTAATGATATCATATGATCTAGGTAGGGATAGCAGATTCTACAGAAAGAACAATTCCGATATTTTCGAAAATAAATCTAAAGAGTTGATTATTTTATGGATACCTAATCCACCAATAAATTTTATGCAGTCGATGCTAACGAAATTTTTATTGAATAACGAAAACATTATTACTAATATGATTGATATGCTATATCTTTTTACCCAACAAAGTGTAGTTGAACAGTAAGTTTTTCTGTATATTACACAAAAATTTATTTTTCCAAAACTATAATATTATGAATTTTATGAGGTGATTGAATAATTATTTGAGATTTTAAAAAGATTAGTATATATTATAAAATCTATATATATATATTTAAAAATGCATTGTATATATACAGTGTATGGATATTTCTTTTCGTTTCCAACGCCCCCTTGCTCAGCACTAAATTTAAAAAAAATGTGCGTTAATAGACTTTTATTTGCATCGTCTGCCGAATCGCCGATACCTTTTATAAAACTTAAAAAATAATAATACTTCAAAATGGTGTTTTCTGTAGTAGAGGGGATTGTGGAAAATTATTAACTAAGTTATCAAATTACCTTGTGACCCAATAATGGGTCATAAACTTCCTTTTTAGCTCACAGGTTATCAAAACCTGAGAGCTAATATGCCCGCCCGTTCTGTATATATGTATGTATGTATGTATGTAATTAGCTCACAGGCTATCAAAGCCTGAGAGCTAATGTGCCCGCCAGTTCTGTATGTATGTATGTATGTATATATGTACGTAACGCGATAACTTTTGATAGAAATAACCGTTTGGCTTCAAATTTTGTTTATACCATCATTGTGATAAGGCGCTTCCCTGATTAGTTTTGGGGGTTCATTGGTTAAGTATAAAGGGGGGATTGGGGGATAACCCCTCTTAATTTTGATAAATGGGTTTTTCATGCAGAATTATCAGTTTTTCTTCAAATTTTGTTTATAGGTGCATTGTGATAACGCACGTCCCTGATTAGTTTTGGGGGGTCATTGGTTGAGTATAAAGAAGGAAAAGGGGGCTAATCCCCCTTTAATTTAGATAAATGGGTTTTTCATATAGAATTATATAATTTTCTTCAAATTTTGCATATAGGCTCATTGTGGTAAGGCGCTTCCTCGATTGGTTTTGAGAGTTCATTGGTGGAAGAAAGAAGCGGGTGGGGCTACCCCCCATTAATTTAGATAAATGTGGTTTTCATGCAGAATTATCCGATTTTCTTCAAATTTTGTATATAGCTTTATTGTGATAAGGGGCTTCCTTGATTAATTTTGGGTGTTCATTGGTTAACTATAAGAGGGAGGGGTTAATCCCCCCTTAAATTAGTTAAATGGGTTTATTATGCAAAGTTATCTGATTTTCTTCAAATTTTGTATATAGGCTCATTGTGGTAAGGCGCTTTCCTTATTAGTTTTGGGGGTTCTTTAGTTAAGTATAAGGGGTAAAGGGGGGCTAATTCTCCCGCTTAATTTAGATAAATTTGTTTTTCATGCAAAATTATCCTATTATCTTCAAATTTTGCATATAGGCTCATTGTGGTAAGGCGCTTTCCTTATTAGTTTTGGGGGTTCTTTGGTTAAGTATAAGGGGTAAAGGGGGGCTAATTCTCCCGCTTAATTTAGATAAATTTGTTTTTCATGCAAAATTATCCAATTATCTTCAAATTTTGCATATAGGCTCATTGTGGTAAGGCGCTTTCTCGTTTGGTTTTGAGGGTTCATTGGTGGAAAGGAGAAGCGGGTGGAGCTACCCCCCTCCCCATTAATTTAGATAAATGTGGTTTTCATGCAGAATTATCCGATTTTCTTCAAATTTTGTATATAGCTTTATTGTGATAAGGGGCTTCCCTGATTAATTTTGGGTGTTCATTTGTTAACTATAAGAGGGAAGGGTCTAATCCCCTCCTTAATTTAGTTAAATGGATTTATCATGCAGGATTATCTGATCTTCTTCAAATTTTGTATATAGGTTCATTGTGATAAGGCGCTTTCCTTATTAATTTTGGAGGTTCTTTTGTTAAGTATAAGGGGTAAAGGGGGCTAATTCTTCCCCTTAATTTAGATAAATTTGTTTTTCATGTGAAATTATCCGATTTTCTTCAAATTTTGTATATAGGCTCATTGTGGTAAGGCGCTTCCCTGATTAGTTTTGGGGGTTCATTGGTTTAGTATAAAGGAGAATAAGGGGGTTAATCCCCCCTTAATTTAGATAAATGGGTTTTTCCTGCGGAATTATCCGATTTCCTTCAAATTTTGTATATATGTTCATTGTAATAAGGGGCTTCCCTGATTAGTTTTGGGGTTCATTGGTTAACTATAAGGTGGGGAAGGGACGGCGGGATGATCCTCCTTAATATATTGCCGATTTCTTTATTTTTAGAGGGCATTATTCTTTGAAATAAGAGTATAATATACATTTAGTGTGAATAGCCTGTAAGCTCAATGCCCTCAGTTTAACTGGGCAGTTTTCTTTTTTATTATTTTAAACGTGGCTAAGAAAGATTATTTAGGTGTAGTAAATTGTTGATAGAGTGTTTTATAAAATAACCTTACCAATGATTGCTACATCAAGATAGCACGTTTACATATTACAAGTTCTTGTTACAGAGGATGATTTTTCATTTAGGTGAATCTTCTCACAGTAAATTGGTAAACATATTAATTTTTCATCGAATTGTATCTATTTTTCATTCATCTGTTATTTTTATTTTATTTTTTTTAGAAAATAATGAAAATTTTTTAACTAACTTGTACTTTTCTAAATTTTTTTTGTTAACTTGTTAATTTTTTTAACTTTTTTATTAACTTGTAATTCTTTTAAACTTTTTTGCAAACTTTTCGTTAATTTGTAAATATTTTTGGAAATTTTAGAAATGTTTTACTAACTTCTATATTTTTGTCCTTCATCTGTTAATTATTTTAACTTTTTATAGAAAACAATGAAGATTTTTTCACTAATTTGTAGTTTTTTTTAACTTGTAAATTCTTTAATAGTTTTTGTAAATATTTTCGTTAATTTGTTAATATTTTTAGAAAAGTCTTGTATTTTTTATCTAACTTTTATATTTTTTCATTATTCTATTATTTTTTTTAACTTGTTAGAAAATATTGAAAAAAATTTCATTAACTTAATTTTTATGTTAACTTTTGATTTTTTTTAAATTTTTGTATGTATTTTTTTAATATATAAATATTTTTTAACTTTTGTATTTTTTTAAAAACTTTTTGTAATTTTTTAAAAACTTTTATATATTTAAAAAAAAGTTTTTCAAACTTTTGTAAAAAAACATTAAATGTTTCTTAACAAGTTTGAAAATCTGTTGCTTGGTATTATTAAAAGCTAATTTCCTTGTGCTAGTATTTCGGTTATTCATTGGTGAAAATGTTGTTTCGTTAAAAGATAAGAGATATATTCCAAGTCTCCCGTAAACTAAGATCAACTATTAGCTAGCATGTGGAAATATACATATAAATTCTTAAAATATTTTTCAATAATGAAATAGGCTTTGTAAAAATAAGCACATATATATGTATAGATCAAGACATATTTATTATAGTCGTTTAAGCACCACATTGTGAATAATGTTTATATTAATATCATTTGGAAAATCATGAATTGCAAAATCTATGTTATCTAAGATATTCTTGACAACTGTATGTATGTTTGTTATTTACATGCATTTACATTCTGTATATATATTTCACAATTACAATTTAATACTATAATATTATTATTCGCTACAAACATAGACCTTGGATAAATGGTATTAAAATTAATCCTTTTCTCGTAGAAACTATACTATGTTAAAATATCCATTGTTATTTCTTGACTTGATGGGTATATGTTGATTTTATTGGAATCACGATAATGTCGTATATGATGAATCATTAATTCGATATTATGCAGGTATAGGGATAAAAACAATACGTTCATAAGTTCCTTCTTCAAAACAGTAAAACTGAGTGAAAATTTACTGTTATTCGTATCAATGAAAGTCGACGCATCTTGTTTAGTGTCGTTTATTTGTATCATCTTTCTGAAAAGGTTAAGTGTTGCTGCAGTAGAAGCCGAATCTATGCTGTGGGTAGATGTAAAATTCTTCTTGTTTGTGTCTTTAGTGTGGATTGAATCGTAATCTGTTTTGTAATAAGCCGACGTAAAAATATCGTTATTAGCTGATGCCTTGGTTGAGGAAATCATAATTTGATTTAAAAAAATATGTAACAGATACGCAAGTCTGAATGATACATAAAAAAGTTACTTGATACGGAAGATGTTATTTGAAAATTCAGTGATCCTTGCAAAATTCAAAATGTGTGTGTGTGGATTCTTATATTTTGTGTTATATTAATAATACAACTCATTCTGTTTGTAGTTAAATATTTTTTAGAAAATATTATTTTTTTCACTAACTTGTATATTTTTAAAAAAATATTTTTTAACATTTTGTGATATATATATTTTTTTTACATTTTTGAGTTTTTTGAAATTTTTTTATATTTTTAATTTTTTTAATCTTTTTTAACATTTTTGTGATTTTTTGAAAACTTTTTTTATTTTTTGTAAAAACCGTTTTAGAAAACGTTAAAAATTTTATAATTTTCCGTTCAATAGTTGAAAGTTTTATTTAATAGATGTTAATTTTATGTGACAGTTTATTATTTTAATTGGTTATTAGTATTTCAATAAATGTTACGTTTTAGACGTAAGTTTACAGTTTTTTTAATATTTTATAATATTTTAAAGAAAAACTTTGCAATTTTTTCAAAATTTTTGTAATTTTTAAAAAACTTTTTTGTAATTTTTTAAAAACTTTTTGTAATTTGTTTTTAATTTTATAAAAAAAAAACAAAAATTTTGTGATTTTTATTAACTTTTCATGGGAATACGTATTATAGCAGAGATCAATTCGCTGTTACTTTTCAAGAAATTATGTGGGAATAGAATTGACAGGGGTTTCCTTATAAGGAGTTCATATAATGTCTATTAAACGTTCACGTAAAAGTAACCTAAAAGCGAATATTTACTATTTCTAATAGCGATAAATAATATACAATACATATGCTCTTCTTCTTTTTCGAGCCAAAAGCAGTAACGTCATCTTCTATTCATGTCCTCCCCTCTTTTTGGATGGGTGTCTACTTCACCGCCTTCAATGCTTATGTATGTGTTAGAATGAGGCCTACTAATCGCGTTATGTGTAAACAGATTCTTCTATAAGATCACATGATTTCAAGTAAAAGTTCTAGTAAAAGAAATCTAAAAGTGAATATGGTTTCTAAGAATATGTGCTTAGATGAAATTTTATATGGTGGTATTATATGTAATAGTAAAAATTTAGTCATATCGTGGAAAATATAAAAAGTTAATTAATATAAAATCGCTAATTAATATATAAAACTTAAAAGAGTACAGCAAAATATGAAAAATAATTATTCGTTGCATAGTAATGATAGCCAATTAAGCTATCAAAATAAGTCTAAATCAATGTAGAAAATTCAATAAAATCCCTGTAAAAAATTGGAATGCTGCAAAAATTACTAAATGTAAGCTAAAATTAGTTATTTATCCAGTAAATCCTTATTTTATGTGTAAATTAGTGAAATATATAAAAATAAAGTATAATGTACAAAAAAGTATGAATTTTAACTTGAGATTCGAATCGTTGTATAGAAAACAATGTTCAAATATTTATTTATCCTATGTCTTATGTGAAGAATATATGAAAAACGTGAATATTTCTTACCTATATTTTAAAATGGGTATATTCTTCGCAGAAAAAACAGATTTAATTTTTTAATATCCTGCTATATAATACTAAAAAGTCAACTAAATTTAAACCAGATAAATTAAAACATGTGAAGACAAATAAAAATAAATTTGCTAAATAAATTTGCTAAATTTGCTGTAAAATTATCTTAATTAAGTTAAATCGGATTATTTAATACATGTGAAAACAGAAAAATCAAGAAATTCGGTAAAATTCTACTATAAAATAATCTAAATTTGAGTATTTTCTCTATATTTCAGTGGTCTAAAGGTTAAAATCATATGAACTATCAACTTACAAGATAATCAAACATTTAAACTTGTGAAAAAATCAGTTAAATTTAACCTTCTTCTGTCATTGGGTGCTGAAATCGGTGTTAGTAAAAATGTTTTTAAATAATTTTGTCTTTCCAGTAAATATATATATATATATATATATATATATATTTACTTAAATCTGTCATTTCTAGCTATTAATTAGGCTAAAAATTAATGTGTTTAGATTAATTATTAATATTTCTTGAAGTGTGGCCGTCTAAGAGTTAAAAACATGCAAACTTGTGTTTTGCAGTACAATCAAACCTGAAAACATGTGTAAAATTACTTCAAAATCATCTTTTATTCATTACAAAATTGCTATTTTCTCTTTGTTTTGACTAATTATTAATAAACTAATTAATGTAATGGTTGTTCAAAAAATAAAATAAACGGTTAACCTTCAACTTATCGCTTGATAATATCATCTTATAGTTGAAAAATTGTTAAGAAATCATCTTTTTTCCTAAAAAATCAATATTTTCCTTTGTTTTGCCTGTTTAATAATACTAATTAAGGAGTTGGTTGTTCAAAGACTAAAATATAAGTTTAACTTTCATCTTATAGCTTGATCACTCTGTATTATAGTTGAAAAATTCTTATAAAATCAGCTTTTTCCTTAAAAATCGGCATTTTTCCTTTGTTTGGCATAATTATTAATGCTAATTACGATGTTGGACATTCAAAAGGCAAATATAAGTTTAACATTCATCTTATAGCTTGATACCTCCTCTTATAGGTGAAAAGCCTTCTTTTATATATTTACTTAAAAACGTCATTTTTCCCTCCAGGGTGTCTGAATTGGTGCAGGGAAGAGGAGAAGGGACGAGAAGTGGTGCAGCACCCCCTGGTAAGCTTCAACTGTTGTTTTCCTACTACTTACATATGATCTACTGATTAAAAAAAATTGTCTTTTACTTTAATAAGAGTAAACACGTATGATTGTCTCCACAAATACTTGGAAAATATTGTATTAATAATGATTTTAAACGTAAAATCATTTATACATGAAATATGCAGATAAACCGATTTACAGAAATTGTGTACGTCATCTGCACACCTATATATCCATACATGTAATTTGAAGCATAGAAAATAATATCATTATTATATTTCTGCTTACGCTAGATACATTTGGGAGTTATTAAAATAGTTTAAATATAAAAGGTCAAATATGTTTTTTTGGATATAAATGTACATATGACGAAATCATAACAATATTTCATATTTTTACAATGGGCTTCTGTTTATAATACTCATCGCTTTGAGTGTAAGCAATGAAGCATAATATATCTTTTTGGAAATTTTACTTTTTTCGGAGAAAGAGGGAACATTTAGCATACTTTCTCGTCATACTTTCTCAAACTAGACAAAGGTTAACATGATTTATGGAACTTTTATTCAGATGTATTGACTTTTTCTTCAGAAATAGAGCATTGTTAAAATCTTAAAAATACAAATATTTTTGTTACATGTGGATACTAAGCTACCAAAAATTTATATAATGGTTCTTTTGGAGCATTCCAGAAAGTTTACGTTTAGATATAAATATAGTTTATCTACGAATTCATATTCTCTATTGCTAGGCTGAAAAGAAACAGGAATGTAATAAAACTTAGGTTAAATTTTGTATAATTCTTTATTTCAGCTTTTTTAAAGTTATTATTGATCACATATTGTGTAGTGTTTGTCTGTGCTTTAAAAATAAATTCAAGAGAGTTATTGAATTATGCAAAGCACTGATTATGGAGTATTCTATAAATGAATAATGTTATTATAATAAATGTGCTTAAGCATAAATTAATTTTGTTTACACGATAACTTCTCTCTAACTTAATAAATTACACTCAGTAAACACACAATATAAAAATATGAATTGTAAGACGTTAAAATACTCTTTGTTACACATTCGACAGCGACCGCCGCCAATCACACACGAGCTTACTGCTCTCAACTGAAAACGTACAAAGACAAAACAGTCACTTTGACAGTTAACAATAGAAAAGAAGAAACGGAACATTCAAACTACCAAATGTCTTTGGATGCAGATAACGCAAGATCACGTACGAAGTTTCTTCAGATGCAGGAGCAACTGCGAAGCACAAGGTACCGAGGTGTCTGATCGATACTGACTCAATCAAAAATGTGTTAAGTAAATGTTTTCGAACATAAACCCCCGGCCTTCAAGGGACCTTCAAGGGTTACAATTAAATATTCTCAGTCAAATGGTAGAGGACAAAGTTTATGAACAGGACGTTTGAGCTTAATCAACGCAGTTGTTACTATAACCTCTCTAACATGACCATCACTATCTGAAAAGGTTTGAATGATTCTTCCCAGTTTCCATTGAAGCACTGGCACAAGTTCATTTTTAATGAGCACAAAGTCACCAATCTTTAAATTTGCTGTTGGACGTACCCACTTGGAGCGTTGTTGCAATTGAGACAAATACTCTATACTCTATCACTTCCAAATTGCTGGAATACTCTCTGCGTCAGTTGCCAACGTCACAGTCGTGAAGGCGGGAGCCCAGAAACATCAAGCTCTGGAATAGCTGTCAAAGAAGCACCCGTCAAAAATGACCCGGTGTCAAAACTTGTAGATCATTTGGACCATTTGACAACGGACACAAAGGTCTCGAGTTCCAACAAGCTTCAATTTGTGACAATAATGTTGAGAACTAATGTTGAACTAATGTTGACTAATGTTGAGAACATTGTCCTACGCAAATGATATTTCACAGACTTTATGTTAGCCTCCCACAGCCCACCAAAATATGGAGCCGATGGACGATTAAATATCCAAACGATGCCTTCATTATCTATATAGTAAGGATTGATTTTTAATGGTGGAGGATATAAATTCATATAACTTTCTCAATTCCTCACTTGCACCCTTAAAATTTTTAGCACAATCACTTTCTAACTACTTTCTTCTACGGGCAACAAATCTTTTCAGAGCGGCCAAAAACGTTGGAGTTGACAAATATGACACCAATTCAAGATGAGTAGCACGAGTAGAAAAACAAATAAAAATAGCTATGTAAATCTTAAACGCCTCGACACCTCTAGAATTTCTCTCTTTACACATAAAAGGACCGGCATAATCAACTCCAGTCTTCGAAAATGGACGACGGGGCAAGACACGCATGGCAGGCAAGTTAAACATTAATTGGGTGCTAATAGCTGAGGAAGCATGAAAAATACATTGCATGTCTTCACAATTCTTTTACTGCATCTTGACCACATAAAATCCAAACTTTTGTTCGAACGACAGATAAAAGAAGCTGCGGACCAGCATGCAAATAAGTTATATGATGATGCATAATGATCAATGCAGTAATATTATGAGACTTAGGCAACACTATTGGGTGTTTCTGATCTTTAGAAACATTAACTTGTCTCAACCTACCACCGACCCGCAAAATATAGTTAGAATCCAGAAATAGAATTAATGTTAAAAGTTTGCTCCAACGTTTTAACTATTTATAGTGATTTAAAGATAGTTTATAGATAGTATATGCAGTGTTGCGACTTCAGCCAGTTCACCCGCTGGCTTCATCTAGTGGCTCATTTAGAAACTCCAGCCATTGATTTTCATTGTAAGGGATGACACCTAAAAGTTTTCATGTCTATAATAATGGAAGATTTTTGCAGCATAATGTTAGATACTTTTTTTTGCCAAGAAATTAACGATCACAAACATCCAACCTTCAATTGTATGAAGTTCTTACCATCTTAGGCTAACATAATGTCTTCAGTCATTGATGATTGTTCATCATCTTGAGGAACAATGCCCTGCACTAACTCTTCATTAGATTCATCAGGTTGCTTGTGTTCTGCATCTTGTTCGATTCCTACGTCTTCGTCTGGTTCTACACCTTGCTCGGATTCTAATTCAGATGTGTCATGCACGGAAAACGCGCAATCTGATTTATCAAAAAATATGGAAGAATCTAGGGAAATCACAAAATTCTAGATTGGCAAAGTTGTCCTACTCTCCCCAAGATTCCTGGCGCAACTTTGAAACTAATATTATCAACCATAAAAATAATATTAGATCAAGTTCTAAAAGAGATTTCGAAAACTTATTAGACAGAACTTTCTTTATCAGACAAAATAGGCAGTTTTTACTTACGACTAACATTAAAAAGGTGAAACGGAACACGCTTTTAGACATCCAAAATCACAAGTTTTCTCAGTTACAAAATGTTTTCACTGATACTGGCCATAAAACAACTAATAACACAGAAAACGCACAGGAATAGTGTCACACAATGTCTTCACTAACTTCTATTTTAATTAGATATGGAACTTCTCAGAGCGCCAAAAAAACATATTTTTCAAAAAGTGGCAAAGTTGTCCAGTTTACGGTGTATTTAACTTTGATAATTTTAAACTTCAATAGCATAACCCTCAGTCAGGCATAGCCAACCTGAGAGGCCAGCTACCATGTCTTACAAGGCTACCATGTCTGTCAAGCTTGGTAATCACAGATTTTGATCATTTTTATGTATGTTGTAGGATAGAAGCCCCTTAGTCTCAGGTTCAATAGATTTTATACAACGCTCCTTAGTTCTCGAGAAATAGGGGGTTTAATATTATAACACAACTTAAATACTTACTTTTTGTAACGAAACAAGTGCGTTGGTCGTAGCTCAGTTGGTATGGTGTCTGTTCGTTGATCGGCGGGCTCGGGTTCAATGCCGGAACGCGCTACGTTTGTTTTTCTCATTTTTTTTATAAATATACTTTTAATTATAATTTAATAATCTCAAAAAAAAATTTTGTTAACATAATTAAATTTTAATTTAGCATTTTTTTATTTTTAAATCATTATTAAACATTTCTCATTATTTAAAAAGATTAAAAAATGGAGCTATTATTGACTAATAAACATTAAAAAATCGTTACAAAATCATACCTTCTTTTATTAGTAACGTCATATAAATTACAAATAGACGGACATAGTGTAAAGCCACAATCACTATCAGCATCAACTTCACTCGAAGAACTATGAGGATGATATTGATCATAAAATCAAACAAAACATAAATATGTAGCGCACCAAGAACATCTTATAAAAGATTGTTCTTTACATGGCGTTTTTAAGAGGGTGACGGGAAGGCATAAATCATTAACATTCATAAATATATATTTTCACTAATGAATTTTGTGGTAAACCAAGCATATTTAATCATCGGTGAGAATTTAGGAGAAGTTAACTGTTGCAAATTAATGAATGAATTTGAATTATATCTTCTCTTGAAGCGATTTCCCTGTTTGATTTTACAAGCCCCACTACATTAGTGCGACAAGTTTCTCAAACAACAAATCAACAAGTTGCACAAAATTCAAAAGCAGTGATAACAGCCATTGGGATATTCAATGGACTGATCGCAAAAAGCGTATTCACGAAGGAAAAAAAATCAAAATCCCCAATGCTTGGGTCAGATAAAGTGACAAAGACAACAAAAATGAGTGTGCAACATCCAGAAATGTGACAACCACCAGTAACAGAAGTTACAATGTGACAACCACCAGTAACAAAAGTTACAATGTGACAACCACCAGTAACAAAAGTTACAATGTGACAACCACCAGTAACAAAAGTTACAACGTGACAAAACCCACGATAGTGACATAATAACCAGTGAAACTCTCGACAGAAGACCAAGATTCAAAATGTGAAAACCAGCTCTAGCACAAGCTAGAGGTAAAAATATATCAAGAAAGAGACAAAAAACCAATGAATGATAGACAAAAAACAACCCACAACAGGGGCGAGCCTGTATAAAAACGCCAAAAAGCATTGACAGAGACAAATACAACAAGAAGGGAAATCAGCCCATAAAAGAGGCGATAAACACTACAGCGACAACCCACCATGAACGTGACAAGCCAACATACATGGTAAATATGTAAATCTATGTACGCTAATGGCACTTGGTGCATGTAAAATCCGTCGTGGGTGCAAAGCCCTCCAAGTTACCTGTGAATAATACCTCTGGGGGTGCCTAGTCAGGTGAGGGTCTCGTCACCTGATCAAGGTTCTAAATTACGAGACATATTAAATCTGTCAATTCAACAAAGTTAAACAGAAACCTTGAACCGGCAAACAAAGATAACGGTAGCAAATCACAAGAGAGCAAGCACAGCAGCGATGTGAACAAATAAATAGTCAGGTGGATCACAGCCATGCTGTGATCAGGCGATTTTGCCCCGCACCCAGGTACTAACCCGTTAAGCTAGGCATTCATGCCGGGCAGTTAGGGGCCTGGTTAACGGTATAAAAAAAGGGCAGGATTGTTTTGAATTTTTTTGTTGAACATTTGAACTTGGCGGTAAAAATAAGCATCGCAACGCTGACAAAGAGGTGTTCATTTTGGTGGAATTATTTTTAAGGTGCAAGAGGATGATGTTTCATCAATTTCAAAAATATCATCATATAAGGTAAAGCCAGGAGAGATGGCGCGGTCGGAGAGATTGCGCACACAGAGGTTCAAGGGGAAGGACTAGTGTGACCGCGCAGCGACTCCAGGTAGTTGTACAACAACAGTAGTGGTGATTCTCAGAGAGCCAAAAAACATATTTTTCAAAAAGTGGCAAAGTTGTCCAGTTTACGGTGTATGCAACTTTCATAATTTTAAACTTCGACAGCATAACCCTCCGTCAGGCACAGCCGACCTGAGAGGCCAGCTACCATGTCTTACAAGGCTACCATGTCTTCCAAGTTTGGTAATCACAGATTTTGATCATTTTTATGTATGTTGTAGGGTAGAAGCCCCTTAATCTCAGGTTCAATAGATTTTATACAACGCTCCTTAGTTCTCGAGAAATAGGGGGTTTAATATTATAACACAACTTAAATACTTACTTTTTGTAACGAAATAAGTGCGTTGGTTGTAGCTCAGTTGGTATGGCGTCTGTTCGTTGATCGGCGGGCTCGGGTTCAATGCCAGAACGCGCTACGTTTGTTTTTCTCATTTTTTTTATAAATATACTTTTAATTATAATTTAATAATCTCAAAAAAAATTTGTTAACATAATTAAATTTTAATTTAGCATTTTTTTATTTTTAAATCATTATTAAACATTTCTCATTATTTAAAAAGATTAAAAAATGGAACTATTATTGATTAATAAACATTCAAAAATCGTTACAAAATCATACCTTCTTTTATTAGTAACGGTATATAAATTACAAACTGACGTACATAGTGTAAAGCCTCAATCACTATCAGCATCAACATCACTCGAACAACTATGAGGATGATATTCATCATAAAAACAAACAAAACATAAACTAGTCGTTGGGGGCCACCGTAATACTTACCCATCATGTATATGTATAATGTAAAATATTAAAATAAAAATGTGTAAACTACTTATAAAATGCATTGATATTCAAATAAAATCGTGGCTTGATGACGTCATAAACTTTAAAGGCTCGATTACTGAATTGCTTGAAAGAGGTTTTTCCTTATAACTCCAAAAATAATACTCCTATTAACTAGCGGTTTATTGCATCTGATTAAGCGTCAAACTTCTAATTAAAATATATATTTGAAGTGAAATTTGGATGAAATACAGGGTCATGAAAAATC
Source organism: Maratus michaelseni (assembly GCA_963931845.1). NCBI lineage: Eukaryota > Metazoa > Arthropoda > Arachnida > Araneae > Salticidae > Maratus > Maratus michaelseni. The sequence continues at coordinate 309,451,949 of OZ007588.1, forward strand.
GAAGAGTGTGGAAAATAGGATTACAAATATCTCGGCAACTCATTATCCGATCGACTTCATGTTTTATGCAAAATTTATGTTTTTGTATTGTCTTTTATATTTACTCCTTAAAATAAACAATTTAGAAAATTTTTATATACCTTTCATCAGAACGAATATTTCGAGAGTCCGAAAAAAAATGTTCCGGTTAATCGAGGTTATTGAAATGAAATAGGCTTCTTCCCATTATTACATACTAAGTAGATACTAAATTGCAAGTCTCTATCTCAATTTGTTCGGGAGATACAGCGTTTACAGACACACACACAGACACACAGACGGACGGCAAAATTTTTTTTCTAAAAATATATTTTTCGGAGTCTCCAGTGTCTGAAACGTGTAAATCCGTCAAAAAAAAAAATTCGATTTTCAAAACGATTACAAGACTTACCCTATACTACGTATGATGGGTAAGTAATAAATATGTAGCGCACCAAGAACATCTTATAAAAGATTGTTCTTTACATGGCGTTTTTAAGAGGGTGACGGGAAAGCATAAATCATTAACACTCATAAGTATATATTTTTCACTAATCAATTTTGTGGCAAACCAAGCATATTTAATCATTGGTAAGAATTTAGTAGAAGTTAATTGATGCAAAATAATGTATGAATTTTAATTATATCTTCTCTTGAAGCAATTTCCCTGTTTGATTTTAAAAGGGCAGGATTGTTTTGAATTTTTTTGTTGAACATTTTAACTTGGCGGTAAAAATAAGCATCGCAAGGCTGACAAAGAGGTGTGCATTTTGGTTGAATTATTTTTAAGGTGCAAGAGGATGATGTTTCATCAATTTAAAAAATATCATCATATACAGTTGGATCAGTTTGGCCAACCCATGAATCAATAATTAATAAAAATTTGTTTTTCATAACGTAAGGACGCACAATTGACGTTAGATATTTTTCAACTTCCTCTTTTGTTAATTTTCCTGATTTTGTGCATGTAATGGTAAAATTTTTGTATTTTTCAGTAATTAAATTTTTGTGACACTTTTGACACTTTTTTGAATTAAAGGGCCAAATTTTCCTGACGGTTCTCGTAAACATAAGAAAACTAATGGAAGAATCTTTCCTGACGCTGTTAATGAATATTGGGCCGTATATGTATGAGTTATCTGATTTAAATTATGTTTTTGTACTAATACTTTTTTGTGCCTGTCTTTGCTAGTGTTCTGTCGTATGTTGCCTGATACTGACATCCGGTTTGGTCTGTATTAATGACATAATCCAGTCTGAAATTATTCATAAGAACTCTAGCCTGATATAGGAATTTTTCTGCTGCTTGATTTATTTCCTCCATGGTTACGACTTCTTTGTAGCTGACAAACTTCGTCACTTTTCTTTGCCGTATTCCGTGTTTGTTTCTGAAACGGTTCATCCATGTCAAACTGGCAATGAAATTAAAATTTTCAGATAAAAATGTCATAGCGGCATTCATTGCCCATTGCTGCAATGTTCTTGGTGTTACATGTGTATAAATATATTTTTAAATATTTAATTTTCGCCTTTAAAATTTTTATTGATTAATTTCAAATTTTTTAATTATTTATGAGTTCCAAAATTAAAGTTTACCTGCTCTAAATTCTTACGAGCTTCTACGAATCTTTCATGTGTCTCTTGTTCAATAACTTTCCATTTATCGAAAAGAGTGCCACCTCATTTAACGTCTTCTTTTTATCGATAAAGATAATGTTTATATTTTAAGAGGGAAGCTCCGTGATACTGTATACTCTTCAGGCTCCAATTAGGAGGTGCTTCAGCAAGAGCTACATTATCTTTCTTCATGCCATAAAGGAATATAATGCTGTGGCTCTGATAAAAATTCCTCTGCCACGAAGCCTTCATAATCTTCCGGTGTAGCGGTGCACTTTAATAAAAAAATTAACATGCTATTATTATTTAAATTCCTTTAAAAATGTAATAAAAAGTTCCTATAATTATAGAACTCACCTTTATATATTCATTCAAATCGTCGATTTCATGAACGTCTAACAAATCATCATCTTCTACAAATTTTCTTTCATCCAGCATATTTACTATCGAATTGTAGAATTATTTTCCCATCGCAATCGAGAACGAAGATATTTCAGGTGCTGGATTATTTGTTAAAAATCCATTGTTTTGCAATAACATTTTACAGTACTTAAACGCATTTGTGACATCACTTTTCTGATTTTTATCGAATCCCGACACTTCAGATTGATCTTTTTGTGAACTACAGCTTGCTTCTTCCATTTTTATACGATTATAAGCTGTTATAGAATGATACGCACTTGAGCGAGAACGATTGAAAACAAGAACCACTTAACTGCCTCAAACTAAAAAAAATAATCAAAGTCTGTTGTGGCGCCTTCTAGTTACAATAAAATAAAACCTAAATATATTGTAATTTAATTCTTATGCTAATTTTCAATATAATTATGCTTCTTACTTTAAAAAGAGAGTAGTATTATCATCGCATTGACTTCCCTTGTTAGTGCAATATATAAATGATGTTTCTTTACAATCACAAATTGACACATTTGTTCAATATCGTTGCATCGATAAAGCATATATGAAATACATTTTAAAAGTGATTTTTTATAATATTAACTGTTTAATGATGTTTTATACAACGATTTACTTACAGATAAAAAATAAATAGGTTAACATTATAATTAATGCACAATATTATAATTTTTAATTGAGATTATTAAATTATAATTACAAGTATATTTATTAAAAAATGAGAAAAAAAACGTAGCGCGTTCGGCATCGAACCCGGGCCCACCAGTCAACGAGCAGACGCCAAACCAACTGAGCTACGACCAACGAAGTTTTTTCGTTACAAAGTAAGTATTTAAGCTGTGTTATAATATTAGACCCCCCCCCCCCTCCATTTCTCAAAAACTAAGTAGCGTTGTATAAAATCCTTTTTTTTTTTTTTTTTTTTTTTTGCTTTGAGATTAATAAAAGAGATTTTTTGAATCATCCAAACAGTCTCCCTTTGTAATTCCTAATGAAGGTCACTAATCCTTTTAAGAACATTGGAATTGTGTTAATTAGGTGCTGATAGATAAAACTGGTATCTGTCAAGCGCACTGAACCCGAAACCGGGATTTTAGTATGCACCGGACGGATTGTTACAAAAACAGGAAGGTTGCTGATATTAAATTCTTTATGCATAATTTCCAACAGAATCAGAGGATATGGGTTTTAGTTATTTTACGTTAACATTAGTCCATTTACGCATTAGACAATGCAATTTACTAATACAAGAAGTTGTTTAAGGTATATTTAAATTTTAAATGCATTGTCAACGCTTTCCAACATAGTTGAAAAGCGTTTATGAATTCGGTTTGCCTGTCTGTCCGTCGTCTGCCGTCTCTCCATGTTCTGACTCTCCTAAATACACTCGAATTTCCATGAAAATTTTATATATTTTTGATGTTTACTATATAGAATGTGCGGTATTGAAAATGAAGTGTCTAGAATTTATTGTTCGTTTACAGGGATGCATACCAGAATTCCGTTACATTATGGTCTATGAGGGAAAAATCATTCCCGATGCATTTCTAGTATATTACAGTACTTCAAATATAATGAAATAGAGATGCATTACTGGAGTGGAATAAAACATGCTTTCTCAGAGTTGAATAATAAGTAGCGTTTATTGTTCGTTTACGCACAAAATTATTCCGTTACTTTATAAACTGTAGGGAAAAATCGTTTGCGATGCATTTTAATTATGGTATGAAACACCAATCATAATGAAATTAAAAATGATGACTGAGGTTCACTACAACATGTTTTCTATAGATTAAGGAGTGCGCAGCATTTATCTTCATTTATAGAGACGCACAAAAGTATTCGATTACAGGACAGACCATGCTATATTTAATTATATGACTAAATGAAGTTTCTTAATAATATTCTGTTAGTGTTGGAAAGTAGTTCGTAATCTATGCGTGATGCATGTTTTTCCATTCTTGCTGCATTCTTCTTAAGACTTTTTTAAACATTTTTCCTACAACACAGCCGAGATTGGTTTGTTATTAATTATCATTTTTCGTAAAGTAAGTTTATTCGGTGCTGTGTATCATTGTTATGTAGAACTTAAGATAAAACTGTATACGTCGCAATCATTAAGAACAATCCATTTATAGTGATTTCATAGGCAGATGATGCCAGTAGGTTGAACTTAGTCTCCATTTATCACAAGAACAAAGGATTCTACAGTTGAATGCTGTACGGAAAAGACATTAATCTTGTTACAAAAAAGCATCTTCATTTCCAGGTGCTTCATATATTTTTTTTTCATTTAATAGTAATTGAATGTAAGATAGTTTACCTAATGGTGTCTAAAAGTATCATAAGATTATTAAAACCAATTATGTACTTAATGTGTACTAAATATGTACTTAATGATCTCTGAAATGAATGTTTTTATGTTTACTTTTATGAAGTGTACAATATAGCTCTTTTGATGTAACACAAAAATATCGGGTAATTCAAAATTCACAGAAGAAAGAAAATTTCAATGATTCGAAAATTGTAGACAGAAGCACTATGCGGTTTTCATAGAAATGTACAGAACTAGCCACATGGGATTTCTTTAATGATGATATAATGATATAATGATGCCAGAATAATGGCATTTGTTCAGAGCAAATGAGCAAATGGTGTTTTACTTTTGGCAGTAGATTATTCAGCGGCTCAGTGCAGTTCACAACGCAACTAAGCTTAGATTCTAGTCGCCAATTATTGTCAGTGAAAATAGCTGTCAGACATAGGAAGATATTTTGCTCAGCATCGAAATTTTTTCTATCACGTGATGGCTTAAATATTGATAGTTTGCAGCTTTCGGACCGCTACATTTCTTCTTTTCTTTTTTTTTTCTCATTCAGTCACTTAATATTAAAACGAAAAAAAAAATTCTTATTGCCCAAACTCTATTGCAATTTTTTATCAGTTAAAAATATTATAAATTTGAATGTGCCTGTGTGACGAATTAGTGAAAAAATATTGATATTTGCCGAAACGTCAGTGAAGGCTCACTGTGGAGACACGAAAAGTTTTTAGTTTCCGTCTGTTTGACTGTCTGTCTGTCTGTCTCGCGATAACTGCCGTAAAAATCGTCCTATCAAGTTGATTTTTGGTGGGTATGTTGGTGAGGTACCCGGAATCAGCTGTATAGTTTTTGGTTACATTTGGTTCATTAGCTCGGAAAATATAGAACATTTATTTTTAGGTCATAATGCTTTCCTATGGGAATGCAGACGATTTTCAAATTTCATTTTTAACTGAAATGAAAATCGCATATTTGAATAATGGATTTAAACGTAAAATTACGGATACTAAATTTTTTATATGGATGTCTTAAATATATGCAATAGCTTTGAAAATTTGCCGATACATCTATTAGAATTTAGAAATTGATTGTTTAAATTATTGGAATATATTTTTGCAACTGTTCGAGAAATATACAATATTTTATTTTTCTATTTTTTACAAATTTTAAAATGCATTTCTTTTTCTTTCCTCTTTATTTTATTAGTTGCTTAGCAACTCTATTTCAAAGAATATCAAAATAAGAAATGCATATTTTTATCTAAAAAATTACAAGAAAAAAGAAGTTCATAAGAATTTCAGAATATCATAGCATAAATTGTGTTTAATTGAACGCTTCGAATGTCTGAAACCTCCGAAGTATTTTATATGCCTATAAATATGTATGCAATCTAAAAAAAAATTAAATTGCGGAATGTAAGATGCTAAATAATATGAAAAGTGAGATTAAAAAACAATGACTTTCAGAGCTGACGTTGAGGCTCCTGATCTGTAGATTTACTAGTTATTTGTAAAATGGCTGTGTTTTCTTCTCATTTTTTTCGCGTCGTGTCGTTTAAAATTCAAAACAAAATACTTCTTATCGTCCGAGCTTTTTGAAATTTTTATGAGTTATAAATATAATAATTCGAAAGCTTGCGTGTAACGTTCATTCAAAAATATTGATTATTTAGCCGTAAAAACATGAGCAAAAGCAACCCGCGTAGTCATTTTTATTATTTCGTAAAGTTGGAAATAGCAAGAGGGTCATACAAAAACGTGATTCCATTGGAAGTTAAAATATTCCTAAATGCACATTATTCTTTCAGAAAACTTTCGATTTATAAATAACTATACAAATTTTCTGATTGAAATTTTTGCAGATTTTTTTTTTTTTAAATATTTCTATCTGTCCGAATGTTTTGAAATTTCTATGCGTGATGTAAATCGAGCGTACAAAGAACATGTAAACGAAATGTGTTGAAATACCGATATTTAGTTACTTTTAGCGTAGAAAAAAGAGTAATCCGAGCCGCAATGTGACTTCCGATCGCGAATTTGTTTAAAGGCTTAATAATCGTATTTTTTGAAACTATTTGCACCGCACCGTCGGTCGTCGTAGAGAATAAAATATCCGAATTAAATGGGTATTTTTCGGTTTTCCGTATATCTAAAATTTATCCCGATTAGAACTTCAAAAAGAAGAGAAGGGGGGGGGGGGCAGTGCAAAATCGTTTCAATTTTGTTTTTGAAAGAGTTAAAATTTATTATTTTTTATGCAATTTATGGCGTTTGAAAGTAAAAAGTACGAAATATAAAAATATTTTTTTAGTTTGTCCGTATTTCAAACGGTTCGGATCATGCGCGTTTAGAAAGACGGTAGAATAAAAGCTGTTTTCGAGTTTTCGTATTTTCTTTGCTCTGGATTCTCCACAGCGGCGTTCTAGTCGCCGCGCTGGGAGTTTCCGCGCCATTTTGCGATATTCATTATGGTTTTTGCGTAAAATCTAGGTTAATTGTTAGTCGATTGTATTAATTATAACGAAAAGATGAAAAATCTGAGCCTCAGGTGCATCAGGACATACCGTGGACTATCCTCATCCAAATTTTCAGAACCCTACGTGGTAGATTTTCCTAGCATCACAGATATACAGAAAGGCATACAAACATTTCTTTTTTTATTAATATAGATATGTTTTTGATATCAATATATTCTAAGTACTCGTATTAACCCTTTGATTACGGGCCAGGACTGGAGATTATTTACATGTTCAATCGTATTACAATTTACAAAATATTTCCTTTGTAGTAAATATTTCTTGTAAATAGCCTAGTAGTACAACTGTATGGCAGAGATTATTTTTTTTCAAAAAAAATGTTACGAATAGAATAAAAGAATATCTCACCGAGACGTATATATCCGTATCCAGAATCAAAGGGGTAATGTGAAAATCACATAGCGCTATTTTCTGCAATTAATCACTGTTTATTTCTTTGGTGTCTTTTAGATCATGCCGTAGATAGAAATCTAATTAGTGCTTTAATAAATGTTTTTTTCAAATTTGTTTTTTATTCATTACTAAATGAAGTATGCATATCGTGCAATTGTTACTAGCACCGTGTGATTCAAAGAAATTTGTAAATTGATTAGAAATGAAACTTTCCGAATTTTTCTAAATTCTGTATATTTTAATGGATAATTGAGACATGGTCCTATTCCTTGGTTATTAATTATTTGTTCAAAGAGACTTGATTTTACAAATATATATATATACTAGGGGGCCTACCCCCTGCGAGCTACGCTCGCCAACCCCCGCTCAGACTTCGAGGCCTCTAAAAGCATGACAGCGTGCTTTGTTTTAGCGTTTTAATGGGGCATTTTTTGATTATCATGGCCTCATACACAGCTGCTGCGACAACTGACGACTGATTTTGGGATTGATAAGTAAAATCAATTACAACTTGAAAACCAGCTTGTATAAAATGGTTAGGTTTAAATTGTGGCTACCTCTCGGACTTTTATAACAACTATCTCTATTCTATTCTTTCTTTTGCGTTTAAGGATGAGAAAAATTCCATCTTCTTGTGAATAACATTAAGAACCACGGTATTGAAAAGTACTATGTTATACGCATTTTCAGTAACAGGTTTTAATTTTCTTTCTATTTTAGTGCACCACCATGCATATTTTCATGTTATTTTAAATATGTAAATTATTTATTTTAATTAATATGTATATACGAATTTTCTAATAATTATTTATCATACAAAATTAATTAAATATTTTGTACATGCATGTCTGCATTTATTTGGCATCAATTGATGAGATATTTAAACAAATTTGCTATCCGCGATAATTTTACACCATGTTATGTCACTTGAATATTGTCCATAAGAAAATCGGGTACTTTTCCAGTATAGGATCCTTTGCATTTAGGTTTGGCGTAATTCGAGTTTCGAAAAGGGATAGATTCGTTAATATACATAGATTTGTTGCCAAAAGTTATGAAAACAAACCCAATGAACTTTTGGTGCTTTTCTATTATAGGGGTCTTGACGCCTTTTTAAAAAGCTTGGCGCAATTCGGGCATCAGAAAGTGAGATTTGGTGCCAAATGACATAAACAGCCATGGAAACAAATTCGACGATTATTTTGTTTAGATGCGTATTTTAATTATGCGTACATTATTATTGTTTTTTCTATACAAATTACTTCTGATTATATATAAAATAGGGTAAATGACATTTTACGCTAAACAAATTGTATAAATATATTTTTGCTCATTTCTTTTGCGTTTATATAAATGAATAAATGACGTCATTTGGACGAATTTATTCAAAATATTTTCAGTTTATGAATTAAATTAAATGCTGACAGACGATTGAATCCTGTCGATAGAAATGTGATTTTTTTTTTTCAAATTTTCCTGAAAAACATAATTTAATCCCAATCTTGTCTTCATTATCGATTGAAATAAAGGATAAATTCAATTTCAATTTGAAAATGACGAATAAAAAGAAATCAATACTCCCTATCGGGATCCTTTTCAAATTTTTCCCCTTTTTTGTCACAAAAAACCTGAGTAATTAGTTGCCATCATTACAGAAATGTCATTAAAATTAGAAAAAAATTAATATCTCGAAAAGTAATTCCAATTTCAAAATTCTATCACCAGTTTTGACATCCGCGGATTTTTATGGACAATTGGTATTCATTTCACCATCACGCGTTTAATATTTTATTAAAAATAGCCCTGAAACATAATCAGTCGTTTAATCAGTCGTTTCATAAAATCGTTTCATAAATTCGTTTCATAAAATCGTTTCACAAATTCGTTTCATTAGGATTTTATATATATAGGGTAGATATATCTTTATCTAAGTTTTCTGGTGTTTAGTTATATTTTTTTAAATCCTCAATGATAAAACCTTTTTCTATATAAACTTCATCTCCATAATAATTTGTTCTTATGTTTAAAATTTTATTTTAGAAAAAAATTGTCTTAATACAGGGTGTTTCATAACCCATGGTGCAAATTGTAAGAGGCAATAGATCACACCTAAACAAGAAAATATCACCTTACAATGTGTGGTTGTAACTCAAGCGGTCAAGCGCTAAAGGCCGCTTTCTGATTCTCACAAAGGACGAATTTACTTTATAAGTATTACTAATAATTGTCGAAATTTACTTTATGTAGTACTGTTAGTAAAGTAAAATTTAAAATGAAAATAAAAACACAACAAAATGCAAATGATTAAAGAAAAAACTTTATTTAATATTAATATAAAGACTCATTCTGAGGATTGCGAATTATTCTGCCATTTTTTTGAAAAATCGCAAGCATAATTTAAAATTCGCATCATTTTCTATTCAGAAAGTAGTTTTTGAAGGTTTGACATACAGGATGGCCATAATTAAAGAGCACGTGTTTGAATGGATCTACAAGCTAAACTATTTGGAATATTTTTAAAACCATTAGTATGTATAATATTTGGAGCATGCGGAAACGAGTTATGCAATAAAAATGATTAGTTAAAAATTTTACCAATAGAGGGCGCTTACATGTTTAGTAGGTTTTATTAGCAAATATTAACAAAAATAACTCATTTTAAATCCATATCTTTTGAGAGACGATGATATTCTTTCATCAGCGCTATAATAATTACTATCATAAAAAAAAAAAAAACTTTTCTAACAAAGCGAGGTTTTTTTTTGGCTAAAATTTTAGTGTTCATATGGCTCTTCATGGCTAAAACTTTAAGCTAGAATCATGTGAAATTTGGCATAAAAAGTTTTAAATGTTAGCTGGTAGGAAATTCGGTATTTTTTAAATATTTTTTTTTTTATGTAGGAAAAATTTTAAATTATTTTTTATCATTTCAGACCTTCTTTCCGCATGCTTTAAGCAGTATAAATACCAAACCTTTTTTAAATATTCCAAATAGGTTAGCTTGTAGAGCCCTTCAAACACTTACAGTTTAATTAATGCCACCCGCTACATTCAAGAGAATGTACTATTATGCTTGATGTACCATGTATAAATATGATATTGTGGTAAACATAGTGTTGATGGCATCTTTAACGTTCTTACGAGGCTGTTGCCTGACCGATTATTAATTCACGTCATTTATTCTTCCTTCAAGCACATGCACTTTATTTATGACCACCGTGTACTTTAGGGCAATTTCCTTTATTCCAATCAGGCCCAATTTAATATCTTTAGCTTCTGTCTTTAGCGCAGTTGTGACTTGAAAAGTGATTTGATATTGCAATTTTTTTTATTTTTTCTTTTAATTGTTATTTAAATTAAACTTCTAATTCGCAAAATTGTTATGCATAAACAAAATCAGCAATCATTTAATAGATATTTCGTTCTAAACAGATTTATTTCCTCAATCAGAAAGCGCCATCCAGCATATCACCACTTGAGTTACTACCATACATTGTATGGTGTTTTGTGCTTGTATAAATGTGTTCTATCTTCCATTAAAATTTGTAACACGCATTTTGAAACACCCGGTACAAATTTTAATAATGTACCGTAAAACAAGAGTTAAGAATTTGAATTTAAATCAGATCACTGTTGGAGAACGTTTTTACTAAATATTTCTCTTAGTTCTATTTATAAAACAGCATATAAAAAAATTATGTCTCTTGACTTTTTATTTTCTGTGTAATACTTTACGTTATAAAATAAGTATTAGGAAAGCCTCTGCAGTATGCGATTTATAATATTCTAATTTTACACGGTGCGTTCCAAATGTTCAGTTTCCTATTTTAAATATTTAAATGTCCCATATTTTAAAAAACGCGCTGGTTAGTCTGTTAATCCCGAGCATACACATGTCAACTAGTGCCTCCTATTATCCAAATCACTGAAGTTAATAGAGTTGCTCTCGGCGACCAATCTAATGTAGTGAGTGTGAGAACTCGTATCATTACAAAATGAAGCAACGCGTGAACAAAACGTTTGGCTTCAAATTAGGAAAAACGGCAACGGAGACTCATGGAATGTTAATGAAAGTGTACGGTGTTCAAACAGTCAGTCTTTTCACGACAACGCTCGTTCGCACACTGCGATCCGCGTGAGCAACTTTCTCGCTAAATGCAAAGTGACAGCTCTTGAACAATCTCCATATTCTCCAAATCTGGCGATTAAAGACTTCACATTGTTCCCTGACATCAATTAAGTTCTGAAAGGCCTACGCTTTCAGACATTGCGGAGATCCAAAAACGTGTGACAACTGTGCTTCGAGCTATTCGAAAAGAAGCGTTTGCTGATAGTTTCCAGCAGCTGTATATCCGATGTCAAATGTGTGTTGTAGCCAATTGTGATTACTTTGAATTTCAGTAAAGGTATTTGTTTCTAACGCTCGTTTCATTATTTTATGAGACCATTCACCGAACATTTCAAACGCACCTTGTATATACACATAATTAGTTATGCTATAGAATACGGAACATGTTTCCTCCATCAAAATTTATTTAAAAGTCATAATATGCATGACACATAATGTGGGATTTCAATGATCTCTGCATACATGATCAGTGGCCAATAAATGCGGCAATTTGATATTTAAATTTTCGAAATCATGCAGCAATACATTGTGAATACTTTGCAATTTTAGTACTATTAACTGTTACGTTTTAATACGATAAAATTTGTTTAAAATGTTTTTCAGACTTATTTTTATTCATTTCTTTTTCCCAAAAGAAGTTTTAAAAATCAGGGTGTGTATGTTACGAGGCATACGCGAAAGAATACCATAATACTAAATTATTAATGAAAAGCAAGAGTAATTCATTATAAATCAGTGAGAAGAAGCGAAAATCTTTCAACTTCCATGAATAAACTAAGCGTAATATACAGCCATATTGATAAACTAAATGCACATATTTAAATATTAAAAAAACATTTTTCGTTCTTAACCTGAATACACGCAGCAAACTAGGGGATAATATATCAAGAATGTGTTCCACACTTTCAGGCAGTGATATATTCTACTAAGTTTCCTAGACTTAATCTTTTATAAATGACTCAGGGCGACTTCTTAAAAGTTGCTAAGATGCTTTTCTCACAAACGTGAAATAAAATTCTTTAAAAGATTCTTCAAACTTGATAGCTTAAGTATTTTTCCAATCTAAGATTTGAAATTCTTATATCAAATATATATTCGTATGATAATATATTCGATGCATAAAATTGTTAAATGCATTTAAAGGAGAGGAGGGGATGCCCATTAAAGTGAGTAATGCCTATTAAATTGAGATCAGTTTTATAGGTTTTAGAAAACCAAATTGAAAATTTATTTTCTAACAAAACTCCTCATTATATTAGGAAAACTTAAACAATAAATTTAATTAAAATAAATTCAATCTCAAAATTAGAAAGTTAAGTTCAGAAATAAGGAAAGATTTGTTTTTTTCTTCTGATTGGTCGGCACTGCTGCTTGGTATAATGATGGTTCTGAGAAAGCAAACAATGGTTTAAAAAATTTAATCTATATAGAAATCAAGCAAAACATTCATTTTGATACAAAAAAAAACATTATTTTTATTTAATTTAAATTTTAAATTTTCGGAAACAAAAGAGAAATTTCCTGAGAAGTTTGTTTTTCATAAAAAAAGGGACATTGTACAGACAAATTTAATGTTTCCTACAGCTGCACTCCACATAGGAAATCGATAGGCTTAATAACTTTCTCACAATGCCCACCAGTGAAAAAAGCATTTTAAAGAAAACGAATTCGCTTCGTTAAATGACACAAACAAAACTTTCCAGGAACGTGTCTTTTTTAAATTGAATAGTGATAAAGGCGTTGTTGGAAATGGAAATAGACGTAGAAATATTTTAGGCTAATTCTTTAAAGGTATTAAGCCGGAATCCCCCTTCCATAAAATAAGTAAACAGATGTACAAATCTGCATTTTTTTAGAGTACATGTTACTAATGACTTCGTTCACATAAGATATAAATACTAAGAAATGCAATAATGAAAGAAAACTGTTCATTCCCCATTATTTAAAACAATTATTTATCACATTTTATAATTGAAAATACTTTGATTATCCGAATTTGCGTATATGTGGCTTTGTGTATAAGTTTATTTAAATTTCATTCAAGTGCTTAAAGTTTCATACGCTTTCACTAAGATTAAGTGTCGAGAAAGCTTACTTCTTTGTTATTCCATTTTATTATTACTATTTATTTTATTTCGATTTATTTCGATCATGGATATTGATTTAATTTATATTTTCATGTCAAAAATATTGTTTAAAGTGATTATGTTTGTAACTATTTTTGAGGAAATGATTTAATTAATAAGTCTCTCATATATTTATTACATTTTTATTTCAAGGTGTCACATTTATTAAAGCTGGGTATCTCCGAACAATGTCAAAATATTTATCATGCCCAAAAGACTCTCAAAGATTAAATATTTAAACAAATAGCGGGGAGGGAGAATGTCTTGCTTCATTAGTGGCATCGACTCCTTTGAATTTAACGTGGACGATGTCACAGAGAAAACCCCCCAATAAAAATTAATGCTAACATCTTTAATATATTCATTAAATTTTAGCGAAATCAGAATTCTGGATAATTATACGCTAAAAGAAAAAAAAAATCATGATCTATAATATGACGATACTTTCACCATGTATTAGCTTTTTTAACGGCCTAATTTTGTAATTTGACTACATAAAATTTTTTCTTTCAATTCATGAATCATGTACAAATATCCATTCTATTTATTTGAAATATAAGAGCGTTTAAAAATTTATATTTTAAGTCGTATTTTAAAAAAAAAAAAGTGTTTCTTACATAAATATATCCTTCATTTAAAAAAAATAAATGAAGAGAACTGATGTTATAATAATGAAGATGCATTCATGGTGGAACTTTCTCATGTAAAAATCATAAAGTAAAAAATTAAAATTTAATGAATGGTTATCGAATTTTCAATTTGATCTAAAAATGTGGCAACAGGAATGAAAAAGAAGAATATAACAAATAATGTTAAAAATAACATTACATATTTCAAATAATTGTAAAAAAACTTATCAAATATGATCAAATTTAACATTATCTGCTTATAATAATGTCACTTTGGACAGTAAAAACTTTTCTGTACTTATTGATAATTATGCTTTTTGTATTATTGTAAAAGGTTTGAAAATAGCGGTTATATTTATTTTTTTTGCCAGCGAAATCACTTTTTAAAAACATAATGTTTGCTCAATTTTTTTATGTTAATTATGACGTCATATTTGACAGAAAACTCTCTTCTGTATGTAATTATTGTTCATTCTCAATAATCAATATCGGTAAAAAATATTTAAATTTTTCGTTTTAAATATGGCGTCATATTCATCTCCTTTTTTAATTCTTGAAAATTTTATTTCATTTTCATTTTGCTCGTGGAAATCCTTCAATTGAAACTTAATTTCTGTGGATTTTTTTTTTTTTTTATTTTTTTTTTATCCTGGGTTTTTAATTTTTGGCAACTATACAGAAAAATGGATAAGTTTAAAATATTAAAAAATACATTTAAATAAAGTACATGAAAATAGCCTAAAATATTTCCAGGGTTGTAATTCCCGTATGTGCAAAGATACAAAGTCATTACATCATTAGTTTGGACATTTACTTCAGCAAAACATTCACATTGAATTTGAAAATTATCTTATTATTAAGATTAATTCAGCATCTGAAATTTTGAGTCTTTATACATTGAAAAATAGGGTTAAAAACTACGTATCCTACCACATTCTTATGTTTATACCAGACTCATATACTGCATGTATTTATTATTCTCAGAAACAATACTGTGAGTTAAGTGGACATGTTTATATTGCTGCTTACTTAGATGGACATAATTAACTTTACAAAATAATACAAAAGCTAGAAAAGCTTGTTAGTGCTTTTTGTGGATTTGTTAGGTTAATGCGAATCCTGTGCGATGATTGGATATTTATATGGTACATTTTTATATATGACGTATTCATTCATTCCAGCTGACTTTTGTTTCTTTCGTATGTTACTTCTTAGATTTTTCGAAATTAAAAGATATTTTATTAGAGAGTTATATTTAATTTCCGTTTCCACAAAAAGCTATACAGGGTGTAAATAAAACTCTCGATACTCCTAAAACTGTTTGAATATATATAAAACTAGAGTTGTGTAACAACGTGTTGTCTTACGAGAGTGACTACAGCAACTCTACTTACTAGCAAAATTCACAGATCACCGATTCCATCGCGAAAACATTGAAATATTGCAAAATAAAGTAATTACAAAAATATAGAACGCTCTGAATTTAGTATGAAAT
This sequence comes from Maratus michaelseni, assembly GCA_963931845.1. Taxonomy (NCBI): domain Eukaryota; kingdom Metazoa; phylum Arthropoda; class Arachnida; order Araneae; family Salticidae; genus Maratus; species Maratus michaelseni. The sequence goes on from OZ007588.1 coordinate 309,467,629, forward strand.
GGTGTATTGCATTTAATAATAATTTTATTTTAAGCCTTGAAATGCAATTCTTCTCCTTTCAATACTTTACTAATCGCGTTGCTAAAGTTTGTCAATATATAATGCACGACTGTATCTGTAAAAAAAAAAAAAATAAATAAAAAATAAAAAATAACACGCTTTTATTAAAATTCACAAAAAGTCAACTTATATTATAAAACACAAATGTGTGCATCGCTAAATGCTGACGTCATAAGGATGCGGGTAACGATGTGATTAAAATTGATCAATGTTACAACAATGCAGCTATTACTTTTCATTTAATATTAAATAATCACAACGTTATTTCTGTGAGGAAAATGCAAATTTTGTGTTGACGTTGCCCACCTTTAGTGATCGAAATTTTAAAAAAATCAATGTCCAATTTATGTATTTGCCCCAGTGAATACATACATATTCCAAATTGCAAAGCTATATGTCAACAGGAAGTGGTGAAAAATGAGTAACAAGATTTGACTACCACATACATACAAGCAGAATTGTAAGTTCTTTAAAAAGCATGCAATAATAGAAAATTAAATTAAAAAAAAATTAAACACACTTTCATTAAAATTCACAAAAAAGTCAACGTATTATAAAGCACAAATGTGTGACTTACTGCTGAAGGTAATAAAGATACGGGCAACAATGTAGTTAAAATGGATGAATGTTGCAACAATGGAGCTATTTTTCTTCAATTAATATTAAACAATTGCAACGTTATTTCTTTGAGGGAAAATGCAAGTTTTTGGCAAACGACGTTGCACCGTTACGGATCGAATTTTAAAAAGTCAATATCCAATTCATGTATTGACCTCAGGAGTACATATATCTTCCAAATATGAAAGCTCTATGTAAACAGGAAGGTGGAAAAAATGAGTAACAAGATTTGACAACCTCATACATACAAAAAAATTGTAATTTAAAAGAAAGAATGTAAAATTAAAAACATTTAAAAATTGATTATTTAAGTGATCTAATGTGGATAAATTTCCAACCAAAGCCAAATAATTTTATTTACCTTGTAAACAAACTTCTTTTTTCAAATATGAGCAAATTGAGGTATTCATTTTGATGATTCTGATAATTTCAATAGCTTAAGCACGTAGCTCGATTGCATGTCTGTTAAATTTGCGTTTTATTTATATTGTTTTATTTATTTACTAGCAGATCCGCTCGGCATTGTCCGGTCCCGTCAAAAAATAATACGAAACGCGAAATCACTCTAAAAATCGTTGCAAGAAACCCAAACTCTGGTAACTCTTTGTCTTTCGGAAATTAAAGAGACATTTACCCGAAGCGGAAGTAAATTTAATACTACCTTCTCACGTGTCTGAATCATTTGATTCAAAACGGGTCAGTTTTAGCTCAAATTTTTTAAAAAAGTTACCGTCGGATTTTCACAAAATTTGCATTTTCGGAATCAGAAACATAAACTGCAAGTTTCGATTCAAATAATCCAATACTTTTCTTAATACTCGATGATGAGTGAAAATGAAACTTTTTTTTCGTTTTCTGGGATTATCAAATCGGTAACTTTCTTTTGCGGTTTTATAAAAAAGTCATTTTTGGCGCACGCGAAAGAAAATCTTTTAGTTCCACCGCCAGGGGATGCATTTTGTTCTAAACAAATTATCCCACACGTGTCCCTGCTGCCTACGATACCGTGTATAGCAGACGTGCTAGGCACGCTTTGCAAAATCCTTTACTTGCAGTTTCTACCACCAGGTGAAGCATTCTGTCGTAATTAAACCTATTTCCGAAAGAAACTCCGGCACTCGTTCCTGCTGCTTACGACACCGTGGAGAAGGCGTGCCGCGAACGCGCAAAAAACTTATGTTTAAAATGATATTTTAGAAAAAATTTGTCTTAATACAATGTGTCTCATAACCCATGGAGCAAATTGTAAGAGGCAATAAATCTCACCTAAACAAGAAAATATCACCTTACAATGTGTGGTTGTAACTCAAGCGGTCAAGCAATACAGTCCGCTTTATGATTTTGACAAAGTTACAAATTTACTTTATAAATATCACTAATAATTGCTGAAATTTGTTTTATATAATATTGCTAGTAAAGTAAAATTTAAAATGAAAAAAATAATAATAAAATGCAAATGATAAAAGAAAAACTTTATTTAATATTAATATAAAGACTCATTCAGAGGATTGCGAATTATTCTGTCATTTTTTTGAAAAATCGCATGCATAATTTAAAATTCGCATCATTTTCTATTTTGAAAGTGGTTTTTGAAGTTTTGACATACAGGCTGGCCATAATTAAATTGGATGTGTTTGAATGGCTCTACAAGCTAAACTATTTGGAATATTTTTAAAAGCTTTGGTATGTATACTATTTGGAGCATGCGGAAACGAGTTATGCAATAAAAATGATCAGTTAGAAATTTTACCAATAGATGGCGTTTACATGTTAAGTAGGTTTTATTAGCAAATATTAACAAAAATAACTCCTTTTAAATCCATATCTTTTGAGACAATGATATTCTTTCATCAGCGCTATAATAATTACTACCATTAAAAAAAAAATTGTAAATGCAAAATTGTTTAGTTTCACTTCCCACCGCTAGGGGTGCACTCATTTCTAAATCTTCACTTTCCCATCGAAACTCCGTCACGTGTCCCTGCTGCCTATAACTCTGTATAGCAGGCGTGTTGCGCAGGCGCTTCAAAATCTTTTAGTTCCATTTTCTAGCGCCAGATGGCGCTAAATCTGTATCTTAATTAGTTATCTATACCTGAATTAGTTTGTGTTAAGTTGAATTAACTAATTCCCATTGATATTGGGCCCATAGAACCAGAAAAAATACCCCTCCCTGGTCATTAATTTTCAGAAATAGTGGTAACTAAGGGCTGAAAAAATCATACCGAAGTTTATCTAGTATCTGGGGACCCGAGAAAAGGTTTCGTTTGAATCGGACTACAAATTAAACAGTTCCGATTTTGGAGACAGGGGGGAAAGAGGGAGTTTCGATCAGCGCATTAACTCGATATTTAAACTACAACCGAACACTCACCTCCCCCCGCACAGAATTTAACCAACGACGTTAAAAAATTAGGAATTATCATTAACTTTCTAAACAGAAACAAAATGACTTTTTTTTTTTTTTTACATACAAAAACAGTAAGTTATCATTGTTAATTTCTAAAATCAAATACATAAATGACGTATACATGAAAAAACTCTAAAAATCGCATAAAATAAATCGCTCAAATTCGTAACTCGCTGTTCGAATTGCAATCAGCTGACGACCTTTTCATCTGCCAATCACAACTGTCCGGTTGACTTCCAGCTGCGCCTACAATTCTATTTGCTACCAATCACAACTGCCTTCCAATATATTCGACTTGTAGTGGGCGATTTGTGACGTCATTTGAAATAAAAAACGCTGCAAAACATAAAAAAAATGTTAGAAAACGCGTAAAAAGTAAATTAAAAGAAAAAATCTAATAAAAAAATCGGGATAGTAAATAATCCACCTTTCCCTTTTAAAATTAAATTTTTTTATCTGTAAAGAATTATCAACTTTCTCCAAGCTAAAAAGAGTAAAAAAAAATTGACTATTCTGAGCGTATCTGAGGCTGAAATGAAAGCAACCACCGAACCAACCATGCATTCTGGTCAAAATTACTTGGTGTCGAAGGAAAAAATTCGCCAAAAAAAAAAAAAATCGCTTTGCGAATTTCGCATAAACTTTATTGAAAAGAGGATAAAATTTACTATATTGGACTAAAAGATTGGAACCCGATTCCGGTTTCTAATGAGGGTAAAGCGTAGCGAAACGTCAAAAAACACTAAAAATCGCATTTTTAAGATCATGATTTTTTATCTGTAAAGAATTATCAACTTTCTCAAAGCTAAAAAGAGAAAAAAATGGCGATTCTGAGTTTATCTGAGGCTGAAATGGAAGCGCAACCACCGAACTAATCAAGCATTCTGATAAAATTTCTTAGTGTCGAAGGAAAAAATTCCCCAAAAATTCAAAAATCGCTGTACAAGTTTTGCATAAGCTTTATTGAAAAGAGGATAAAATTTACTATATTGGGCTAAAAGATTGAAACCGGATTCCCGTTACTAATGGGGAAAAATCGCAGCTAAACGTGAAAAACACTAAAATCGCAATAAAATTTAAATTTAAAAAATCTATTCAAAAATTCTAAAATCTGGCTTCGAGGTGCACAACTACATGCATAAAGAAGTACCTTTCCACCAAATTTTGCAGATCTGCGTGCAGCGGTCTCTTCAGAATACAACGGAGAAACAGACAGATACACACACAAACTTCCTTCTTTATTATAGTTGGAGATTTAGAAAGTTATTTAGGAATCTGTTTAACTGTTGCTTTTTTAGTGAAATGTTAATTTCGTTATGCAATATTTGCTGGAAACAAATGCTGCACTAATTATCTTTCTTTAAGTGCAACGAAATTATTTCATAATTGGACTTCGGTTGCACGCGACAGAGAAAGATTTTAAAAAATAGTGCTAAAAAATTATTTAAAACACATAAAAAATCATTAAATTGAGATACAGTTTTCAAATAACTTGCATTTGAAATAACCCTTTTTTTATTTAACGGTGTAAAAATTGAAATTGTGTGATGTTTAGAAGTTTAAAAAAATGCATTAAAGGTGAAATTTATAGATCAGGTGTTGCTACCGTTAATATGACGTTAGCGTTATTCCCGAAAATGTTTCTGCTTTATAATATAGATTCTATCTAACCCCTTAATAATTATTTTAAATTTATATTTGAATTTTTTAAAATATCTTAAATTTAAACATAAAACACAATAATGTTATATTTAGAGAATTCTTCTATAGTAATTTGGTCAAGAGTAGTCATAGAAATAGAGTATGGTGATGGGTGGAATATCCACGAATCGCACATTTAGAACATTAAAACATGATATTAAACGACATTAAAATATTATGACATTAAAAGACTTTTCGTATAAAATTTTAGAGCCCCAAAACTTTTGCATCCGGCCCATAGCCCCTATGTTTGTAGGGGTCAGTTGTGAGTCTTGACAACAGTAATACAAAAATACATTTTTTGTCATTTTTAAAAGTAAGGTAATATAAATTCCCCAATATATATATATTTCTTTTCTTTTTAAAGAAAAAATTGGCAATTAATTTTATTTAGTTTTAATTTTGGAAAAAGGCAAATAGAAATTAAATGATTTTCAACGCGATTTTCAAAATAATAGAGTATATTTGTATAAATGGTAGTTGATAAGCTACATTCTGGTATAAAAAGTATAATGAAATGTAACTATTTGCCTATAAGTTTGAAGCGCAGCTAACTTATGACTTTCATATTTATTTTTAACCCCCATGAATTATTTTTAAATAGACGAAAAATATAATTTACACAAAATAGATTTAAAATGTAGTATAAACAACAAATAATGTTGAGATTTACAAAAATCATACGTTTATTACAAAGTTGCATAACGAATCTAATAGAGGCTTTCAAGCGTTAAATAATTATAAATAATAGTTCCTAAATAGTTTTGGGTGATAATTTAAGATTTGTACACTTTAAGAAAAATCAGAATTTTAAAGAAAAAATTTGGTTATATTCCTGTTTAGATACAAAAACAGGAATTATTTAGAAATGTTTTCGCTAATTCGTCAAAGTCGAATTTACAAATCGTTCTCAAGCATTAAAATTTATAAATAATAGTTACTAACGAGGGAGGTCTCCCTAAACGCATACTCAACAAAATTCTAAAAGATGCGGAATATTCTTCTCATGAAGATAGATATGTTTATATAAAAAAATTGCCTGAGGAATCTCTGTACATCGACCGTAAAAAAAATAATGAAAATTTCATTTTTATGGCGATTTATCGCCGGTTGGCGACAGAATGAAATCTTAAAACATAAAAGAAAACTTTGTCTTCAAAAGAAAACTTTGTCTATTATTCATACTAAACTAATTTAATCCTGCTGTTCTGTTCGTATTTACTAGACATATGTAGTGTTCGGTCAATATGACCAATTCAGAATATTATCGTTTCTAGCAGTAAATTAAAGGTTCCATTTTGAGAATGGTTTACACAATAGTAAAGTAGTTTAAATACAGATCACCTAATATAAAGCATCTAAAAAAATAACATAAAATATATTTGAAATTGAAACTTACCTTTATTTGGAATTTGGATAGGAATATTTTACATGAGATTTGCAAATACAAGGTGGCCATAATTACACTGACGGTACTCAGAGTGTTCTGTAGCGCGATCTAATTGCGAGAATGGCGCCAAATTTTGTAGGAAGATTAAACAAGACGGGGGACGAAGGATTCCGCGAAAAAAAATTAGTACCAAAAGTCACCACCAGGGAAATATGTGGCGCTGTGCATTCGAAAAAGAGAGTTTCAAAAAAGGAAGAATCAATACTGAAAAAAAATTACCGTTTATTTAACGAATTTCGCAATTTAATCCAAGCTCAAAATGGTAACAGCTTATAAAAAGCTAAAAATTTACATAAACACTGCTAAAGATTCTTTATCTGCAATTTCACTTACAGAGCCCCAAAGAAAGCAACAGCAGAAGAAGACGTTCTTTATTCAAATTTCACGTTACATCTTTTGGCCCAGTGCCAGCTTGTTTGGCTTTAAAAGGTAATGTGCTACTGTTAGAAGCAATTTCATTGAAAGCTATCTTTCATAATGTCTCCTTCTTTAGTCGAGCGAGCTCTACTAGTCAAATTCTTTTACCAGTACAATGCGCCAGCCGCTCTTCGTTCTTTTAGAAACCAGAAAAAACTGCCTAAAGGTGACGGTCCTTTGTCAGTTAATGGTTTAAAAGCAATGGTTGAGAAGTTTGAGAAAACAGATTCTCTAAATGTTCAGTCAGGCAGAGGACGAAAACCCATATCACAGGATACAATCGAAGAAGAGGCAACGGCGATTGTCGACAGAGCACCAGAAAGATTATCCACTTCTATCCGTACAAGATCAGCCGTGTACAAGAGTTACGCCACACCGACCATGACAACCGATTGACTTTTGCTCTCACTTTTCTTGCCAGAATGGAGTTGGATGATGCTTAGCCCTGGAAAATGGGGAGACGAGGCCCAATTTTACCTGAATGGAACTGTAAATACCCAGATCTGCCGAATTTGGGATAAAAAGTCACCAAGAGCATTCAAGGAAATTCCTTTGCATTCACCAAAGATAAATGTTTGGTGTGGTTTCACAGCAGATATGATCATAGGTCCATTCTTCTATTAGAACATTACTCCGACAGGACCTGTAACTTGTTCAGTTACCGGAGACAAATATCGCCAAATGCTAAACAACTTTGTTATTACGGCACTTCAACAAAGACAGTGCCTGGAGAAAATCATTTTCATGCAAGATGGAGCCCCTCCACATATTGCTTTGCGGGTACAGCAGCTGCTACGACAAAAATTCACAACAGAAAGAGTCATTAGCCGCTGTTTTCCAACTACATGGCCATCTCGGTCCCCTGATCTTACACGCTGCGACTTTTGGCTATGGGGTTACCTAAAGTCCAAGGTCTATCACGGAGGTGTCCAGCACCTGGCTACGTTGAAGGATAACTTACCGCGAACTGTACGGGAGATTCCTGCAGACATGTTATTCTCTGCTGTTCTGAATGCTGTGCACAGAATGCAATATGTGGTTCACAAAAACGGTGGCCGCATCGAACCTGAGTTGGATGTGCTAAATAAACGGTAATTTTATTTCAGTATTGATTCTTCATTTTTGAAACTCTCTTTTTCGAATACACAGCACCACATATTCCCCTGGCGGTAACTTTTTGAACTATTTTTTTTTCGCGTAATCCTTCGTCCCCCGTCTTGTTTAATCTTCCTACAAAATTTGGCGCCATTCTCGCAATTAGATTGCGCTACAGAACACTCTGAGTATCGTCAGTTTAATTATGGCCATCTTGTATGTGTCTTGCAATTGTAGCAAAATATATCAGTTTGTTGTTATTGCTTGATGAACAGGACTTATTCCTTGCACGTTTCATACACAACAAAGTGTTCACAGCAGATCCTGAGGGTACATTTTGAGTTTTATTCTGAATTCTTTTCACTACTTTGACTGAGTCATCACTTCTTGGTAGATGTTACCTTTCTTCAATGTCTGGAAAATTCGTGATTTCCCCAACTCTTCCAGAATCCCAAATCTTCGTTTAGTCAGTTTTTTTTCATTTCTTTGCTGTGTATTGAAGACCATAGAATAAATGCATTGTAAGCAGAAGTATCATGTTATAGAATACTGTCCTGGGCCAGCGATTTGTTTTTCTTTTACAAGTGTACGTGTTCCAAAGTTGATCAGGAGCATCCACAGCCCATTTAGTTGCATTATAATCTAATATAATTTGTGGGTTTTTTTCCTCAGGTCTGTTGCTAACTTTTTTGTCATGATGCAATTTGCGAATAAAAATGACATTTTTGGGATATCGTTTACAACTGTTGTGTCCTCTGTAAAATAAAAGGTTTGGCATTTCTTCAGGAATTTATGATTTATTTTTTCTGATGGTGCCAAGCACAGTCATTTTCCGTTTTAGAAGAAGTTGTTCCAAGTTCTAGGATGTGAAAAAATTATCACATATAATATTGTGTTCCGAATACTCATAAGTAAGATCATTCACGTCTCTCATACCCTGATTTTTCTCTGTCCTTGATCCTCATTCTTTCCAGTATAAAATTGGGTTTTCAGTGCGTAAGAAGTTTTACTGTCCACAAAGTCTATATTTTCAACCCATGCACAGATGGTATACTTGGCATATACTGTTTGAATAGACCTCGGTCATGAAACCCTACTAATAGTTCATCTACAGTAACATTTTCATTCAGATAATACAATTTTAGTAGAATTTCTACCCACTTTTCCCAAATATCTCGCACAGCAGCTATTTTATCCACAGACTTACTTTCTCGACGAGTGGATTTATTATCAAAACGAATAACTCTCGATATGGTGCAAAATGTTTCGAGGGACACTGACGCACGAAATACACTGGCTTCCAAAAGTTAAGGTACAACCAGTTTTTTGACGCTCACTATTAAAAGAATGAAAATAAAGGTAAAAAATATGGTTTATATGAATGATCATAAGTACCTTCAATAAAATCGTATGAAACAATTATACCCATCTCAATTATTTTAATATATTGGATACTTATATGTTTGTCAGGAGTGTATTGCTGTATACTTGTTTCAAGCAAACAACCGATTTCTGAGAAGGTTTTCTATTCTGTGAAGGAGTTATCTGCAGGAAAAGCGTAGCAACAGCCAAGAAATGCATAGCAACGGTTTGTTAGGAACTCCCAATGACGTCATGAACTTCAGAGTCTATATGTAAAACTAAAATATTTTAGTATACGATTTTGTCTCTATTGCATCATATTCTGTGCCCTTTAGTTTTAATTCAGAAAATCCAAATTTAGTGCAGGTGCTCTTTTTAAATACAGCACGAACCTTCGGCTGATGTATGAATAGCAATGCTCATTGGTTCAATTTATGGTCACATGATGCATTCAGCAAAACAGCTTTTTGATCAAGAGTCTCTTTTAAACGCAGCAGAAAACGTGTTTACATTTTCTGACTTGCCATGCGTCTGAGTGATATTCTATTCTTTACGTCGAAAGAACTTTAGATGACGATTGTTGATTTATACATGTAGTGTTTTTCTAACAGTTTTTCAAAATGCATTTAAACTATGCTGTACAATATGATAAGTTCAATGAACGAAGTTTTAAATTAATTGCGTTTCCAAGGTAATTTTTTTCAGTTAATTATTTTAAATTTCAAAAATTTGTAAATTTTTTATGTTAAAATTATTTATGCCCATGGTAGTACCAACTAAATGCATTTTTAATTGTGTTTCCAACGAAGGTTTCAATGGCATTTTTTTAAATTAAAATAATTTGTAAATACCATACATTAAAAGGATTTATGATGATATTCATTCTGGCTAGAGTTCTTGCAAAAAATGGCGAGCAAGCGAAGCGATCTGGGACCGCTTAGCGTTCCCAATGCGAATGCCGTCGCAAATCACGGGGGTTGGCGAGCGTTAGCGAGTAGGGGGTGAAACCCCTAGTTTAGGTAAATAAATTGTACAACTCATAACACATTTGAAAACCCAATTTCCGCAATTACTATCTCTAGTCAAAAAATTATCCGACTTCTTTTCTGCATCCCTGTATATGATCGATAGTTTTGTATATATACTATATGCTAAACTTTAGATCAGTTAGAAAACACTTACCACAACTCAAAATTACACTTCAGTAATTTCCGGCTGTAAATGGAAATGTACTCGAATTATTTGTGCAAACCTGTGTATGATCTATAGAATTTATAAAGACCAAGTAACACGAAAAATATTAGTTAAATTTAAAAATGCATACCACAATTAAAAGCGCACTTCCAACAAATTTTGCACATAGGCGATACTGTTACCTAATAATTTTTGTGTCCCTGTACATGAACAATAAATATTATGCACATCATATTCTACCATAACGAACAGTGTGTCATGACGCAGGAGCGTTAAGGACTGTTCACCTACAAGTTCTTCATCACTGCACCTGCCGCTGTCTGTCGCGAGGGAGTGCAGGCTCCAGCGGTTCAGGCTTTTTTCAGTTTCTTTTTGTTTTTTTTTGTTTTTAGCTTTATTGCCTGCCCCTTGTCGCGCTTAGGCTTGTCCTGGCAGTGCCGGCCTTTGGCCTAGTTTGTATTTTCTTTCTTTTCTTTTTTGTTGTTGTTTGGGCCGTTTGCGCGTGCGCTGGCGGTCTCGGCGTCGTGCCTTCCCTTCCGCCGGTGGCTGGAATCACCCAAAACGAATCCCCGCGTGCCGGGGAACATCCCGGGGGAGGTGCTAACGCTCTACGGCCTGGCTTTGCTGGGCCGAGTGGCCCCCCTTAGGCATTCGATATCTTCTAGTGCACAGCTGTGATGTATGTTAACTTCAATATGTTTGGTATAGTGAAACATCATTAAAATAATCGGAAACGTTTTTCTTTCTAGACCACAATGTAGCGGATTTATTTACTTATTTATTTATTTTTGAGTTCCCTTGCAAACGAATGATTATTGCTTCACATTTCTTTTGCAATGCCGAGCATGCCACAGTAACACTCAAAAAGAATAGAAGTCGCAAGTCAATCTGTGTACATTTACAAAAGCTATAGTACATTTACAAACGGACAGACAGACAGACAGGCGGCCAGACAAACAGAATTCATAAACACTTTTTAGGTATATTTGAAAAAGCTAAAGAATGAAATTTCTTAATAATATTCTGTTAGTGTCGGAAAGTATTTCATAATCTATGTCTGATGCCTGATTTTTCGTTCTGATTTTAGATTTACCTTGGAATTATAATTTCATGAGTGTACTTTTGTAAAATTTTCTTCAAAAATGCATTTATTTTTAATAATTTTTAACGTCTAGAATAATTGAACTTTCTTATACTTTTATTGAAATAATAATATTTAAAAGTAAGTAAATTAAATCAATTACGTTCCTTCTCGTCTCATAAAAAATTATTTCTTTTGAATTTATATCAACCTACCTACAAAGAGCGTTTGACAATTCGGTTATAACACTTTCAAATATAACTAGATGGAACCCGTCAAAATTTGACGAAAAAAAAAATACTATAACAAAATCAGTAAAATAAGCTTCTTTATTAATTAAGAGAGGGAGAGTATGAAACAGTGTTTCAAAAATTTTATTTTAAAACTTTCTTCCTCGGTGAAATACAGTACTATTTTCAAAGCAAACTCCAAACAAACAATCCGTAAACAACTATATAATGCAAATCAGTTCGACATTACCGCCATATTCGCCACTGAAAGAAAGAAAATTTCATATACCTATGCAGTATCGTACAAATAGTATAATCCGACGTCCATATCATATTCACTAAATAAAACAACATTGTAAATAAAGCACACATCTCTCTCCCTGTGATAATGCAACCGAATGAGCTCCTATACGCATGTGCACTGCACCTGCATAAAGGCACCGTCGAAATTCCACGTTAAAAAAAAAGTTTTAAAATGTTTGAATTAAAAGTTTTAAAATGTCCTCTTTACTCACTGTTCGTTTCATATCCATATGTTCTAAAACGCATCCATTGTTTTAAGCTAATCAATTTTTATGTAAAGATGGAGAAACTTTTTTACAATAATAATATTTAATCTGCAGAGGAGGCAGATTTTTAATGTTTTCAAGTGTAATTTATTTGTATGGTTTCTTTGGTTCCTTTCAATAATCAGAATGATAATCCCTTTTCTACAATCGGGGATCTTTTCCCTCTCATGCAGTGAAATATCCAACGGATCTTTAAAAAAATCTTAAAATACAATTCCTAGCATATTCTGATGCAACCCATACTTCAACGAACTCAACATATCAACTTTATGTATATCATAAACTGAAAATCTGTTTTTTTTTTTTTTTTGTTGGTGACAGATTTAGTTTAGCGCCAAAATGTTATTGAAGTTTACTGTCACATGTTCGGTATTGAAAACGATGTGTGTAGCTTTTATAGTTCGTTTACAGGTACACTCAAAAAGAATCTCGTTATATTATGGTCTATAGAAAAAAATCGTTTGCAATGTATTTTAACAATGTTACTGTATTTCAAACGTATTGAAGTTGATATACATCACTAAGGTGTACTACAAGAAGCTTATTGTACAATATGGTGTGGCTAGCATTTTGTCATTCATTTATAGGGACACAGAAAATAATTCGGTTACAGTACTATCTATGAGCGATAATTGCTGGATTCGCCTTTTCAGTTGGGATATACGTTTTTAAATTTGATTAATTTTTTGCATATTACTTGATGTGTATAAATTTTAAAGATCATATACAAGGCTGCACAGCAGAATTAGGGTACTATTACTTTTATTGACGAAAATAGCGAAAGGTAAACTTTCAAATGTGTTATGCGTTTTCCAAATTCTTTACTTAAACAGTATTTTCTAAATATGTATTTCTGGAATTTCGTATTTTCAGATTGTGTGTTTCAACATTACATAGTATAATTATTGCTCAATATCACAAAGTATAATTTAGTAATGCTCAGTACAATTAGGTAAACAAACCTGCTGGTCGGGGCTAGTTGAGCTTAAGCCGAAAGGTAGGCCTACCCACCCGGTTTGACCTTGACCTTGTTTACTTAGGCATCATCTTTCCCTTTCTTAAACGGTGAATTTTTGTGTTCAATGGTTGGAGTATCATAGTTGAGATTTTTTTCCAACTAAGCGAAAATATGCCGGCACCAGGACTCGAACCCGGGTACTATGGTTTGCCGTACCAACGCTCTCCCTACTAAACTATTCCGACGGTATACAGCGACAGCTCAATAGGGAGAGTGTTGGTACGGCAAACCGAAGTACCCAGGTTTGAGTCTTGGTCCCGGCATATTTTCGCTCAGTTAATTTTTTTTTTTTTTTTTTTTTTTTTAAATCTCAACTATGATATTCCAACCATTGAATATAATTTACCTAGTTGAATATACTTTCCTCTGTTCATTATGACCTAATTACATGGTATACAGGAGTTTCCGTGCTATTTCAAGATTCATCATGTAAATGCTATAGTTATAGCTCGGATGAATGAAATTAGCGCTGCAGTTCGCAGCCTTGTCCAAAAAATAAGAGTAAAATATACCAGCCTAGGATATCGTCGAGATAGCTCAGTAGGGAGAGCGTTGATACGGCAAACCAAAGTACCCAGGTTCGAGTCCTGGTCCCGGCATATTTTCGCTCAGTTGGAAAAAATATCAACTATGATACTCCAATCATTGAATATGATTTACCTAGTTTAATATACTTTCCTCTGTTCATTATGACCTAATTACATAGTATACAGGAGTTTCCGTGATATTTCAAGATTCATCCTGTAAATGCTATACTAATAGCTCGGATGAATGAAATTAGCGCTGCAGTACGCAGCCTTGTCCAACAAATAAGAGTGAAATATCCCAGCCCAGGATATCGTCGAAATAGCTCAGTAGGGAGAGCGTTGGTACGGCAAACCAAAGTACCCAGGTTCGAGTCCTGGTCCAGGCATATTTTCGGTCAGTTGGAAAAAATCTCAACTATGATACTCCAACCATTGAATATGATTTACCTAGTTGAATATACTTTCCTCTGTTCATTATGAGGTTAATTTTTGTTACACTATTCTCAATGTTCTGGAAAGTGTTTCATAAACTATGCTTGAAATCAAAATTTTTCTTTCTTGTTTTCGTTTTTATTTAGTATGTCCACAAATAACTTTTGAATGGATGCTATAATTTTCAAATTTTTGTTTTGTTGGAAAGGGCTAATTCTTGTTGTGGTACCGTACTAATTTTATTTGAAATCAAAAATATTATACTATTTTTTTCTGTCTGTTGTGTGTGTGCGTTTTTTTTTCACTTTATATGCTAAACTATCTAACTGGTAAACATTGGCCAATCATCACGAATTTTGAATATGGTGTTGAGGTACACGTTGTTACTCAATGCTTTTAAGATGTTTATCTACCGTATACAGTTTATTTACAGCGACACTTCAAAAACTTTAATGTATCACCGTCCATTGTGCGTCACATATAGCAATATTGGTGCCAATGGGTTTAATGTGGATTAAGATGGGTTAAATATGTTATATGTTTTCCAAATTGCTTACTTACTTTATGGATAGTAATAAAATGTTGCCACAAAATAAATCTCCTTTTTTGTCTCTCTAAAATACACGGACTGACGTACAATAGATAAATATCAGTATACAAATGAAAAAAAACCCATGATGTCGGTTTATTTTTTTCCCTAAAGAATTCTCGCATATAATCCTCTCACAAAAGAAAAACACTTTAATTTTTTTTTTTATCTTATTCTTTGGATTGTAAAATACTTAGGTCTAAAAAAAATCAGTGACCAAAGACGAATTTCTTCATAAAATTGATTGCTTTAAAATCACTTATTGTAAGATAGT
Source organism: Maratus michaelseni (assembly GCA_963931845.1). Taxonomy (NCBI): domain Eukaryota; kingdom Metazoa; phylum Arthropoda; class Arachnida; order Araneae; family Salticidae; genus Maratus; species Maratus michaelseni. The sequence continues at coordinate 309,482,656 of OZ007588.1, forward strand.
TTGAAAGAACTTTTGAGAAACCCGCCATTCCAATTTTACTAAACCACAAAAACAGACAATTTCATTTAATGGTATTTTTATGAGGCTTTAATGGGTTTTTTTCCTGCAATAAAAATCACATTTATAAATTTTATGAATTCCATCACGTACAATTTTTATCAGTGCCAAATATGATATTACTACAATGGAAAATCTTCTTTTAAAGAATGATGAAATAATGAAACATTTTACACGGATAAGATATTTTGATTACAGGATTAAAGATTTACATGACCTAAAAACTTCTTTATTATAAAAATATGAAAGAGGTGTGATTGTGTTCCGCCTTTGTAATATTTTAAGGCATGTTTTTATTAGTTTTGGTACATGAAATGCAATATTCATTCGCCAAACTTTCGTTTTATTAAAGTATTAAATAAATCGAACTCTGTGTGTCTCTGTTAGAGGTACTATTGTTTCATTTTAAATTATATCATATGATGTAGATAGAGATTGCTGATTCTAAAGAAATTCCGATATTTTCAAAAATAAATCTAAAGGGTTATTACGATGCTTATATCGATACCTAATCCGGCAATTTTATACGGCCGATACTAATGAATTTTTTATTGAATAAAGCAATATTACTAATATGATTGATTTTCTATATCTTTATATCCACCATTGACATAGTTGAACATATACGTAAAATAAACTAGTTCAGAATAGTCAGTTTAGATTGTGAATCTTGTGGAAGGCTGGGTGCGCAGCCGAAAGTACTAGATTATTTTAGTGTAATTTTTAAGCATCTATTAAAGTATTTTAGTCATCGTTTAAGTAATTGATTACATAGTTTGTGTATTTTTATATCGCTACATGTTTATACCCAACAAAGCGTAACTGAACAGTTAATTCTTCCGGTATATAACACAAAAAGTTCTTAATATTTTCCCAAAAAATAACATTATTGATTTTATGAAATGATTGAATAATTATATCAGCTTTTAAAAATATTAGCACTTATTATAAATTTCATATCTGTATATTTAAAGTTGCATTATAGGTATATACTTATACAGTGTATATTATAACCTATTTCTAATGATAAAACCACACATGTATCTAAATGCCTAAAAAAAATTATTCATTAGTATTTCATTTTATTCATTAGTATAAAATGTATTGTTATCGCATTTTAGAGATTAAGGAAGACACATATATGAAACCTTCTAAAAATCAATTTTTATTTTAGACTAAAATAGTGTAGATTTCTTTTCATTTTTAACGCCCCCTTGCTCAGCACTAAATTAAAAAAACATTTAAAAAATGGCGCATACTGGAGTATTTTACGCAAAATCCTGGCCAAAATTAACTTTTATGTGTTTTAAAGTTAAAACCATTGTTATTGACATACTATTAGTAAAAACACTTAATTAATGGTATATATGCATAAATGTATGTATTTATTTAAATAAAGAAATATATAATACAATGTTTACTTAATTGTGTATTGTTTAAAAGAGGAAAATAATAGTCGATAGGTTTGTTTTATTTACAAATAATGTTTAATTAAATGTGGTTAATTTTACTACACATAAATTTCAATTATTTATAAAAACCAATGAATATAGTATGTATATTACTTGCATTTAGTATTTACCAAAATTGAGTCTCTATATTATAGATATGCTGGCTTTTGAGTGTTTTTAATAGGTTTGCAGTGCTCCCAAAAAATATTGCTATCTAAAAATGGCAACAATATGTGAATATTAAAAAAAAAATTGCCTTTAAAACTATAACCAATACGATTATAATTCAAAAATGGTTCGACAAAACCCGACACAGCTTAAAAAAGTTTTGAATATGTTAGATAATATATTTCATAGATAATATATTTCAATAAAGTAGATCTAAAAATGCTTAATTTTAACCCATTTTCAATTTAAATTATTTTTTATAATATGAAAAGTAAAATTCCTTAAATGCACATGTCAAAGTAGACATTTAAACAGAATAACAAAGCTGACACATAACAAACAAGCACGTCTTCTGACAAAGAAACTTTCACTTCAACTGAGGCTAGGAGCCTCCGGATTCGACTCATTCTCCTGAAATAGGCATAGATAGACGCACCAGTTAGTCAGCAATTATAAAATATGCTTTTTATAAATGTTGAGCAATTTTGTTTTTCGGCCTTTTTGGCTGGGATTTAGCATCAAATACAACATTGTGCGGCGCTTCTGTAGGTTTTTAGATTCATCGTCTGCCGAAATGTCAACACCTTTTCCAAAACTTTAATTTTTCTTTAATGGTGTTTTTTGAAGCTGTGGACATTGTGGAAAGGTTACTAAGTAAGCTATCAAATTATCTGTTGACCCATTCATTCGTCTTATATTTTTCTTTCAATTAAAAAGATTCAGATTTCAGATTCAGATTCAGATTCAGATTCAACCAAGCAGGGAGGTATACCATATGGCTTTAGCCCCTGCAAGCCCTGCTTGGCAAGTTTATTTAAAAAAAAAATACATATTTGACAAAGCAGCCTAGCTTAATTTGCAAAAAAGTCATATTCAAAAAGTCATACTCAAAAGTCATACTCAGCAGAAAAGTCACAATTAATAAGAGTTTAAAAATTATTTGAAATTGTCAGATTTTTAGCGTAAAATATTTTAAAAGTAGAGACAGTGGATTTTTTCAATAAACTTCTTCATCATCAGGAAAAGCTTCATCATCATCATCACGACCAATGATGTGTACTGGTGGCATTTGGAATAACAATTGGTTTTTTATCTATTAAGGACATGCAGCTAATTATCTTTTGAAGCAATGAGGAATTCGCCGAGATTGATTTGAACCAATTCGACAGAGAGATGGTGTCTGTTTTCCTAAAATGTAGAGTAGCTGTCAATGGGCATGTGAGTACGTAATGTAGCGAATCCCCTCTTGCGCCACAAGTGCATCTTGAAGACAAAACTTTATTAAATTTAATTAAATAAGCGTTAATATTGATTGATCTTACAATGTGTAAATAGGGTGATTGAACAACTAGTTGATCAAATAAGAATATTTTCAGGTTCCAGACCTCATATCCTTCTGCTCGGATTGCTGTAGAGCATATGTATATGTAAAATATATGATTTTCATCTTTTTTATGCTAAATAAAAAAATATGCTGATGAGAACTTTTTATGCTGAATAAAAATTTTGTGTGGCTGCTGAAGCCACACCAAATTTGTAACACGTGGTGAAAGTAGCGGCTCCTCAGTATAGGCATGGGTTTTTTTTGCTGTGCCCAGATTCAAGAGTTATCGGTATTAACTGTTTCATGCAATGAAAAATGAGCGTCACCTGTCCACAAGATGTTCAGATTCCATAGTACAAAACTTGAGACTTTCGTGAAAGCGCACCTTGCATTCTTCTTGCTTATCTGTGTCTTTTGAAAAAAGCTAGTGAACTGATTTTAGCTTGTAAGGGTCCAAGTTTAACACACCATGAAGGATATGAAATACCGATGTCTTTGAAATGCCAGTTATTGTCTGGAGTTTTCTTGCTTAACTTACCGCACTCGTGGGCTGTTTACTTAGAGTGTCCATTTTTAAAGCTACCGCGGAGGTATGGGCTTCTGATTAACGTGGTGCACCGCTGCGAGGTCGATCACACAAACGTCCAATTTCTTCGAAACGTTGAACGAGGGAGTAGAGACCGGAATGAGTTATTAGACCTTTTCTTATCTTCATTTCTTTCTGTGTTCGAAACTGTCCTACAGCTTCGATCGTCGATTTCCGGCTAAGGTAAAACAGCGTCACCAGTAATTCCTTATCCACCAACGTCAACATTATATTGTTTCTTGATTTAGAAGTGGTGTTATCTGGTCTGTACTGGCTGAATAACAGCACGCACTACCTATTTTTACTACCGCAGAAAACATTTTTAGTAGGTACAAATTAAACTTATATTACTTCAATCTCGCGACGATATTCAAAAGTTAAAATTAAACGTATGTAAGCGTTCTTTATTGGACCCGTACTGGCACATAAAGAGGTGGAGACTTGTCTAGCTGCGCCCTCTGCCTCAGGCCTCCTTAGCGATAGCTTAGGATATAGTGTTAAAGCGCCCTTGTCACCATTTGACAACCGCCCTCTCAAGACACTCAACACGGCTCTGTTCTTTATTTCTCGGTTGCATTTCAATATTTTAAATGACTTATTTTTTTGCATAGCATATTTTAGGTCGATGTCTAAACTCGTATATTTCTACTTTTTGGTAGCAGCTTTTTTTTTTTTTTTTTTGTGACTACACTTTCAATTTCGCAATCGGTTACGAAACTGAACGTTAAAACAACAACAACAACAAAAAAAAAACACTGTAACCGAACTCGAACTCTTTTTTTAGACAAAGATCTCAGATTAGTGATGGTCGGTCATAATGAGTTATTTTGATATTCATTCGGACATGCGCAAAAGCATAACTTCCAACCTAAGTATTATTTTTAATAAATTAAAGCCAGACATTTTGTTTAAAAAAAGAATTAAATTAAGAGCCACATAAAAAAATCTATGTGGCTCTTGATTTGATTCTTTTTTTATTATTATTTTAATATCTGTCTGTAATTTATTAAAAAATATATAAAGGTTAGCAGCTATATTTCTACGCATACCGGAATGATTCATTCGAATATAAAAATAACCATTATACCCATCAATACCTCAGATATCCAAAGTGCAAAAAACAAAAATAAAAAAATCAAAATAATTGACATACAAATAATAAATTTAATAAGATCAGTGCCATTGATTTAACGTTAGCTTGCGAGAGTTTTCGGATGACAAGCGTAGGCTCTTAACCCTAAAACGCTCATAAGAAAACTAATGCTTTTTTTATCCTTAGGTTGTATTGTAATTTTTTAATTAAAAAAAGTAAATAAAGAGCAAATTTATCAAAAATAATACATTATGAACTAAGTTACATGCAAAGTCAACATCGCATCACAGCAATAAAATATAATAAAATATTAGAAATCCTACACATATCAATTCCACAGTTATAACACTTGTTAACATTCAGAATAAAATGAGAACGAAAAATAATGCTTCAAGCATAGATTATGTAACACTTTCCAACACTTCCAAAATAATTTTACAAATCTTTACTGTTTCATAAGTTGAAAGATGATATCTAATTAAACAATTTGGAAAACACATAACATATTTTAAACCCAATTTCGGGAATTACCAACAATATTCGGAAAAATAACCAAACTCTTTTGTGCAGCCCTGTATATTACCTATATATTTGTATATATACTACATAGAATGTTAAATTTTAGTTCAGTTAGGAAATACGTAACACAGTTTACAATTCTCCTTCTGGTGTTTTCGCCAATAAATGGAAATGTACTCGAGAATTTTTGTGCAGCCTTGTATATGATCTTTAAAATTTTTTCACACCAAGTAGCATGAAAAAAATTAGTCAAATTTAAAAACGCATACCACAACTGCAAACGCACGTCCAGCAATTATTGCTCATAGACAGTACTGTAACCGAATTATTTTCTGTGTCCCTATAAATGAACGATAAAACCACACCATATTGTACAATGATTTTATTGCCATTAGTACACCTTAGTGAAGCATATCAATTTCGATACGTTTGAAATACATTGAATACGATTTTTTTCTATAGACCATAATGTAACGGAATTCTCTTGAGTGTCCTTGTAAAAAAAAAAGTATAAATGCTACACAGATCATTTTCAATACCAAACATGCCATAGTAAACCCTCAATAACATATATCAGTTGCATGACAATCCGAATATATTAACGCGAGTTAGAGCACGGACAGACGGCAGACAGACAAACCGAATTTATAAACACACTTTTCAACTATGATGGAAAGCGTTTAAAAAAAGAGAGATACTGCTTTTTTGACAATTTCAGCCAAAACAAGTAATATAAAAAAAAATTAAAATCAAAATTCCTACTTAGGTCAAAAAGTATTTTTTTCCAGCGACACGCTTCGCCACTGACGGTATTTATTCCTAAATATCTTATATAAGAGAAATTTATTTTCGAGTACGGGAGAATTTTCTTCCGTCCCAGGCGAGACTCAACCATGGGACCTTGTGGTTACGAGCTCAGAGCTTAACCGACTGCGCTATCAAGACTTGTGAGTGTGTGCTTTTAAATGGAACTAATGTCTGAAATAAGTCGGCTGCGTGCTGATATTTTTTCTCACATATAAAACTAAAATTAGTTAATTAAATTTAATTAATGAATTAATATATGAAGAAATTGTATTAACATCAAGTATCATCCACTACAAGTTTAAAAAATGTATTTGAACTTCAGTGGATGAATAAAAAGTATTTTATTAACGATTGCCCGGGGCCCGAAATATTAATAATCTGTTCTATACGAATATGACTGAAATCTGTAAGGCTATCGAAATCAAGTCGAATGAGGCAAACCCCGTCGTAATCGGGCTCATAAAACCCAAGATCGGAAAGCGCATCCTGGCGGTCGAAAGTGCAGCTAAAATATTTAAGGCTATAGATATCAAGTCGAATGAGCCTAACCCTGTCTTAATTGTGTCCATAGAACCTGATATACTCCTATAGTTCCACTTTCTACCGCCATGGGGCGCAGTCTGTTCTCGAAGAGGCCTTTTCAGAACACTTCACCCAACCAAATTTCCTAGTAGAATTGAAATTTAACTATGGGTAAACATTGCCAAAATAGCGGAAATCGCGAAACTGGGTTACGTAATCGATCGGTTTCTAAAGGGTTAATGTAAATATTTTTTAAAACCCAACCGTGCATTTTGAAGAAAATGAACGTTTCTATGATCTGGAGTCTACTGTTTGTCTGTACTTGCCTTTCCCGAGTAGATGCCGATTTTTAAATCTGGACCAAAAAAAAGGAAATTCGCGTGAGTGAGTTTTGGAAAGGATTTTTTTTGGAGGGTTAAAATTAAATTTTTTCAAAACGGATACCAGATTTTAAAAAACAAAGGGATATAGATTAGGCACGGTATTTTTAGTTTTTCGTATCTTCTTTATAAACGCCAATTCGGATTTTTAAAGATAGGAGGAATAGTTAAAAAAGCGAAATTGACTTACGGTTAGAAACGTTTTCGAAAGGGTTAACGTGATTTATTTTTTAAACTAAAGGCTTCTGCCTAAACCCGATAGAACGTAGATGTCTTTAGGTGTGTTTGCTTTTTGTTTGTTTATTTTAGAAAGCCGATGCCAGATTTAATATATAGCAGAAAATCGGAATTCGCAAAAGAGAGTCCTGCGCACGAATATTTTTTTGAAGGGTTAATATTAATATTTTTCAAAAACAAATACAGATATCGAAAAAGGAATAAATGTAGATATTGTCTGGTATTTTTAGTTTTTCGTACCTGTCTCTGAATCTCCGATGCAAAATTTTAAAAATTGCCAAAATCGCAAAAATCGCAAAACGGCATACAGAAAATATACCTTTTCGAAGGGTTAATTTTTGTATTTTTTAAAACCAAAGGTGGCTTTGAAAAGGACAAAAACAGTTCTTTAATTTGGTGACCATCGTTTATCCGTATCTTTTGTATTCCGGTAGATGCAAGGCTCGGAAAACGGGTGAAAATAAAAAACACGAATTCGATGCTTTTTGATTATTTTTTTTGAAGGGGCTAAATGTAAATTTGTTTCAAACCAACCAGATCGTTCGAGACGTAAAAGTATGTTCTTTTAGAATATGTAGACGGTTTTTCCGTATTCTTAGCCGTTTGTCCATGGCGAATTTAGAAATACTTTAAACAAAAACGGAATGTTTTCTGCTTTCTTTCTTCTGTTCCGGAAGATACGGAAATTGGTTTCTGCACATGCGCCAGCTTGCTTCAGAATAATGACTTTTTTATTTGTGATCTTTGATCAATTTTTAATTGATAACTACTTTAATTTTCAAAATTTTAAAATTCTGAGGCTCAGGTAAAATAGGAGAGGATTTCGACTACCTAAATCTAAATTTACAGACTTCTAGGTGTGCTAAATTTTCCTAGCCATCGCCAACAGACACACAGACACACAGAGTGAAACTTTCTTTTATTAGTATAGATATAGGGAGAGTGTGAACTAATAGTAGGAATTGAGATAAAGAAAACTGCCCAGTTAAACTGAGGGCATTGAGCTCACAGGCTATTCACACTAATTGTATATTATGCTATTTTTTCAAAGAATAATGCCAGTCGAAAAATAAAGAAATCGATCATATATTAAGGAGGGGGGATAAGCACCCGTTCCCATTCTTTATACTTAACCAATAAACCCCCAAAATCTAATCAGGCAAGCGCCTTACCACAATGAATTTATACACAAAAATTGTAAAAAAATCGGATAATTTTGCTTGAAAAACCCAATTATCTAAATTAAGGGAGTTAAGCCCCCCCCGTTCCCTCCTTTATACTTAACAAATGAAAACCCAAAACTAATCAGGCAAACGCCTTACCACAATGAATCTATATACAAAATTTGAAGAAAATCGGATAATTCTGCATGAAAAACCCATTTATCTAAATTAAGGGGGATTAGCCCCCCGTTTACCCCCCTTTATACTTACCCAATGAACATCCAAAACTAAAATTAATGTCCCATAATGCTTAAAGTGATTAAAAACAAAAACATAACACAGAATATTTAAAATACCTGTTTTTAATGTAGATATGTAGATAACATATGTTTCATGCACAACTACCGGTGACATCTTCAGATCTTAATGATAAATACAAAATTCTCGCATATTTGAAAATAGTAAAACATATACCACGAGATAACATGTCCAAAGTTAGTAGGTGCTTAATTTGGCTAAAACTGGGAAACGTGAAAAAAATTATTATTTATTTTTATTTTTATTGCTTTTCCATTTATCGATCATCGCGTGCCAAATTTTAGCAAATTCAAAGGAAACGGTTTCGTTACAAATGCAATTTTTTCGCAAATATATTTCTATAGATTCACGGATAATGGATGGGAAATAAGCTCTTGATTGAAAAATTATTTTACTGTTATTGAAATCTATCTGCAACTGCTCCTTACTATATTGTCTGGATAAGGCGGTGGTTCTTCTGCCATGTGTGATGTCTGCCATATGTTCTTTTATTCTTGTTTTAAATTTTCTGTTTGTCATTCCTATATAGTACTGTATTGTTCCATCTGCCTCGGTGAATGGGATTTCATAAACACCGGAAAGTTGGTTAGGTTCTAGTGGGTCTGTTTTTCTACATAATTTAATTTCTACATATTTTTCTATAATTTCTATAATTTTTCTACATATTTTTAATTTTGTGGAAGGTTTTGCAATAAGACAGATATTAAATTTTCTAAGTTTATATTTTAATCTTTCAAAGAATCCTGGAAAATATTGTAAAGTTGATATTTTTGAGTTTCGTTCATTAAAGGTTTTCTTCTTTTTATTATTCTCCATGCTTGTTATTAATTTATTGATGGTGCTGTCTTTGTATCCATTATTTCTTGCGATGTCACGTATTTTATTTATTTCATCATTTAATTGATTAGGGGTACAGACATTAAAAGCTCTTCTAATAAAATGTCGAAAGGAAGAAACTTTATAGGAAAAAGGTGCTTGAGCGTTATTAGGAATAATGGATGGATTAGCTATTGGTTTTCTATATACCGTACGTTCAATTCCATGGTGGGTTCTGATTAGCAGCACATCCAAATAAGGGAGTGTGTTATTTTGTTCAATTTCCAAAGTGAATTTAATCATAGAATCAAGGCTATTGATCTGATCAAGAAAGCTGTGAGGTATCCATGTGTTGCCAAATTATGAAGATATCATCGACGTATCTGAGCCATGTATGAGGGGTATAATCTAATTTATTATAAATATCGGTTTCTAAAGGTCTTAATATGAATTCAGCTAAAAGTCCAGATATGGGGGAACCCATCGGGGCCCCATTATTTTGCTTATAGATTTTCTTGTCAAATATAAAATAGTTATTGTTAACTATCAGATTAAGGGCACTCTTTAAAGTTGTTTTCATATTGTCTTTAATGTTCCTTAGGTTGTCAATACAGCTATTTATTCTTATAGTGACTTGTTGGGTGTCCACTGCTGGGTATAGAGAGATAACATCTAGACTTGCTATTAAATATTTCTTCGGATACTGGATGTTATCCAAACGTTGAATAAATTCATTCGTGGAATTAATTGCATGATCTGAAGGAGGTAATATATTTTTCAACAAAATCACAAATGCTTTCTCTATGTAATAAGTAGGGCCTGAGCATTTTGTTACTATTGGTCTTATTGGCATATTTGCTTTGTGATCTGTAAGCCTACCTACAATTGTTGGGATTGCCGCTAATTTATTCACTCTAACTACAACTTTCATATTATCAGGCCAATTACCTTTATTTACTAATTCAGTAACTTTTTTGTTAATTGTGTTGAGAGGGTTCTGCTTGACTTCTATACATTTCATATTATTAATACATTCCATCATTTTATTTTTATAGTCATTTGTATTTAATATAGCTAATTTATTGGATTTATCTGTCTGAATCAAGATAATCTCTGGATCAAGTTTTAGGGACTTCAGGGTGTTTAATTCATCTTTAGATAGTTTTGTAGGTCGTTTTATTAATTTGTTAAGTTCGTGGTACATAATGTTGCGTATTTCTTCTTTATATTCACTTTGTGAAGTTTGTACCACAGTTTCGAGTTCAGTAATAGCAGATTTTAGATTAGGTTTCGTCGAAAAAATATATTTAGGTCCATGTTCCAGTACATTTATTTCCTTTTCATTTAATGTTTTGTTAGATAAGTTCAGAAAATCCACTGGTTTGCTACTACGTTTAACATGATTATTCTGAGTACTACAAAGTATCAATAATCAGAACCCACCATGGAATTGAACGTACGGTATATAGAAAACCAATAGCTAATCCATCCATTATTCCTAATAACGCTCAAGCACCTTTTTCCTATAAAGTTTCTGCCTTTCGACATTTTATTAGAGGAGCTTTTAATGTCTGTACCCCTAATCAATTAAATGATGAAATAAATAAAATACGTGACATCGCAAGAAATAATGGATACAAACCATCAATAAATTAATAACAAGCATGGAGAATAATAAAAAGAAGAAAACCTTTAATGAACGAAACTCAAAAATATCAACTTTACAATATTTTCCAGGATTCTTTGAAAGATTAAAATATAAACTTAGAAAATTTAATATCTCTCTTATTGCAAAACCTTCCACAAAATTAAAAAACATAGTATGTAGAAAAACAGACCCACTAGAACCTAACCAACTTTCCGGTGTTTATGAAATCCCATTCACCAAGTCAGATGGAACAATACAGTACTATATAGGAATGACAAACAGAAAATTTAAAACAAGAATAAAAGAACATATGGCAGACATCAAACATGGCAGAAGAACCACCGCTTTATCCAGACAATATAGTAAGGAGCAGTTGCAGATAGATTTCAATAACAGTAAAATAATTTTTCAATCAAGAGCTTATTTCCCATCCATTATCCGTGAATCTATAGAAATATATTTGCGAAAAGATTGCATTTGTAACAAAACCGTTTCCTTTGAATTTGCTAAAATTTGGCACGCGATGATCGATAAATGGAAAAGCAATAAAAATAAAAATAAATAATAATTTTTTTCACGTTTCCCAGTTTTAGCCAAATTAAGCACCTACTAACTTTGGACATGCGATCTCGTGGTATATGTTTTACTATTTTCAAATATGCGAGAATTTTGTATTTATCATTAAGATCTGAAGATGTCACCGGTAGTTGTGCATGCAACATATGTTATCTACATATCTACATTAAAAACAGGTATTTTAAATATTCTGTGTTATGTTTTTGTTTTTAATCACTTTAAGCATTATGGGACATTAATTTAAAGTTAACAAGTGATTGTATTATATTATTTATCCAAAACTAATTAGGGAAGTGCCTTATGACACTGAGCCTATATGCAAGGTTTAAAGAAAATCGGACAATTCTGCATGAAAAACCCATTTATCTAAATTAATGGGGGGTGGCCCCCCGTTTCCCCCCTTTATACTTAACTAATGAACTACTAAAAATAATCAGGGAAGCACCATATCACAATGAATCTATATACAAAATTTGAAGGAAATCGGATAATTCTGCATGAAAAACCCATTTATCTAAATTAAGAGGGATTAGCCCCCCGTTTACCCCCCTTTATACTTACCCAATGAACACCCAAAACTAATTTTGGGAAGTGCCTTATCACAATGAGCCTATATACAAAGTTTAAAGAAAATCGGACAATTCTGCATGAAAAACCCATTTATTTAAATTAAGGGGGGTAGACCCCCGTTTCCCCCCTTTATACTTAACTAGTGAACTCCCAAAAATAATCAGGGAAGCCCCTTATCACAATGAACCTATATACGAAATTTGAAGAAAAACGGATACTTCTGCATGAAAAACCCATTTATCTAAATTAAGCGGGAGTTAGCCCTCTCTTTCCCCCCTTTTTACTTAACCAATGAACTCTCAAAACTAATCAGGGAAGCGCCTTATTAGAATGAACCTGTAAACAAAATTTGAAGCAAAACGGATAATTCTATCACAAGTTATCGCGTTACGTACATACATACATACATACATTACGTACATACATACATACAGAACGGGCGGGCACATTAGCTCTCAGGCTTTGATAGCCTGTGAGCTAAAAACGACGATCAATGCAACTCCTTTTCTAGTTTGAAAAAGGCTCAAATTTTTGTAATGTTATAGTATTATATCAGAAAATCCGAGAAGATATGTGACTTTTTCTATGATTAGATAAACTCCTCTAGATCCCAATAAAGGCACCGCAGTACATATTCACTTAAAATATACGCCTCCAGCTCCTTTCAAAGGCGTGTCACCTGGAGGAGAACAGTGGGCGTTAGTGGGTTAATATATCGATTCATGTTTACATTTACAAGCTAGTTAACCATTTTTCTACTTGCTTATATGAAGATATTTAGTGAAGGAAAGTTAGATGTATGCAACTTCCTACCCTTCTTCTCTTTTATATTGTAGTTATAAATAATTATTCAATAAAAATAATAAAAAATAAAAAAAAATATATAAAAAAAGAAATAAAGGTTTGTCATCCTCCATAACATTATATTATTCTATGTTTAAACGCAAGGGTAAAAGTTTGAAAGTTAGAAACAAATGAATATGCATAAATAAATAAATTATCAGCTACAAATTTTTTATTAACGATTTTTTTAAATTTATAAAGTAGAGTATTAGATATCAGATATTTTGTGACAATGAAAATTAATTACTGTAAGGAATTTTGTAATTAATGTGACTTCAGAAAAACAAGTACGTCTCTCACGTAATTTATCATTCTAATTACAAAGTAATTTTTTATCGTCAGTTAAGATAATGAGGTATCGTATTTTTTAAAGGTATTTTACATACCAGAGTATGTTGTGATAAATCAATTTGATTACAGAAGATATTGCTTTCTAAAGACGTTTTTCTTCAATTAATCATTAAACTAATACCATATTTTTAACAGTATTACTTTTTTTATCCATTTAAAATTCTGGTTCGTGCAGTATAAGAAAATAAAAACAAAATATATTTATTTAGAAAAATTACTCCATTATCTTATTTGAAAATCTGAAAACTTTTAAAACAAGATTTATAACCAGAAATGTTCGTGAACACGTATGTTTTTTTCTCTTTTAGTGGTTTAAAAAAAGTAAAGTGACAAAAATGCATTATTATTTTTAACCTTTTCGAAATATATTATATATCATTGGAGGTATTATGCATTAAACTTTTTTTAAAAATTAATAAAAAATATTTATTTTACGATGTTTTGAAAATAATCCTGAAAATGTATTCTAATGTAAAAACTTTGGTGATTTCATATGTAAGTTAGTAACTGAGTTCAAAAGTGTCGTTTTCCGTATTATAATGTTGTTTTTATAACATTTGCCCCTTTATTATGTAAATGAGATCGCAGGGAAATTATGACGCGAAAGATGTATTTTTAATTAATTTATTTTCTTATACCAATATTGCAAGGACTGAAAATCACTAGGAAAACAGTGTATTTTATTATATTCTTTGCAAAACAGGCTAAAGTAGTTGCTCTATTTCAAGCTTCAAGTTAATAATTCTGATGGTGTACATTGTTCTGTATTTAACCTAAAATTTTTGAAGGAATATAATTGGCTTAATATGTTTCTGTGATACAATGAAACACTGCGTTGCAATTTTTTTCAATAAAATGTTATCTTTGTGCTTCGTAGTGAAACAATATTTTTTCAATGTTACAACTTTCGGCAATTGATTAGCATATATATTTTTAAATTGTTATTTATTATATGTTCTACTAACAATGCTTGCCTATGTTACACAATCAAACCTCGTTTAATACGTCACTCTCGGGTCTTACTTAACAATGACTTATTACACAGAAAAAATAAAACCCAATTTGGGTCGAAATATTCTTAGGTATGTGCCCAAATTGGGCCATGCCTGTTTTGGTTACCGCTGTGCATCCATTTTAGCCACTACTAAATACCCATTAAAAAAAAAAAACATGACCCAATTTGGGCACATACCTAAGAATCTTTCGACCCAAATTGGGTTTTTTTTTTTCTGTGTAAGCGGGGTGACTTCTTAAGAGGAGTTTATATTAAATGTAAAATAAAATTCCAAATGTTTATACACTGCAAAAAAAAAAAAAAAAAAAAAAAATGTTGATTTTACAGTATAATACTGACACCCCAGCGGCGAGTATTATACCGTACAATTATCTGTAATAAACAGTAAAATAAGCAGTAATACACTCCCGCGCATGCGCGGCAGTGTATTACTGCTTATTCTTTCAAGAAGCTGAAAATGTATCTGTTTCTAAAAAAGACAAATTAATTGAACTTTCGACTGATTTATCTTTACTACCTGATTTTTAAAAAAAAGAAACATTGACTTTTGGATAGTAGTAAAAGAAGAGTACGAAAAACTCATTGATAAAGCTATAAAATACATGTTGAATTTCACAAAAACAGAGCTTCTCGGAAGATCATTTTCGTCTTAAACATATATTAAGAACAAATATCGAAATAGGATTGACTTTGCTCTTGACTTTGGTTTATATCTCTCCTCTTGAACCTGATGTTAAAAAACTTATCTCCATGAAACAAGCTCAAAGATCCCATTGAGAGTATTAAAAACTATTTTTGACTGCTTATATATCACTAGCTGACATGCCCGGCGTTTCCCGCGCTCGTGATAATAACATTAAAAATACCTAAAATCAATGTTGAATGATTTTATATTTTTAAATGAAAATCTATCCAAACGAACTGAAGGACAGTCGTTATAGTTATTGCCGATTTAATGTCGATTTAATTTCTGACGTTTTGATATATTAAAATTTCAATTCTGACCAAAAGTTCTTGAGGAAACCTAAATAATATAAAGCGCTCCCCCACCATTCCTCTTTTAAACTCTACAGTATTGGTCAATTTATTAGTCCCATTCGAAAAAAAATTTCAAAACCTCTTTTCTAAGATAATTATATTAAAATTAAATAAAAATCATAGACTCGTGGCATCATAATTCACTCTTATATTTTAACATAATAGTAAGGCTACTATAATTTGTGACTCGTGCTATAGCCAGTATACGTCAGGACACATGGCCGTTATCATTATAATTTTACACGTGAAAATTTCGCTATGGTACTCCATTGTAAAATTTGGTAATGTTTTAAATTCAATATTTTAAAAAACGGCATAATCATTAGATTTGAAATTTATATCAAGAAAAATACATTTTTTTACCTTTCTAACGCAGTTTGTCTAACAATTTTCTGACAAATACCTTTTCGAGCTATTAATTTTTTCAGTAACTTCAAATTTTTCATTTTCCGAGATTAATCTGTGGCAACGATGAGCGAAAAAGCTAGTCGTCAGCAACGCGTAGCTTTTTATTAAAGAGGATGTTGCAAATTTGTTATAAACTTTGATATTAAGTTAATTAAAATTTCTTTTAATGCTATATTGATATCTTTTGATGTTTGGGTAACATTATAAAAGATACTATTAACTTTAAAATGCAAGATAAAAAGTAAAAGGTTAGAAATAACAATGTAATTTGCGTCTATTTAATATTTAGCTATGCTAAGAGGATTGCTAATTTTTTTTTTTTTTAAAGCAACCATGTTTGCGTTATGTGGGTGAGGGGTAGGGGCATGTTTATGAAAAAAGTTGGTACTCCGAAATGAAAAGTCTAATAAGTGGTACAGGAAAGAGAAAAGGTTGGGAAGCGTTGTGCTAGAATAATAATAAAAAAAATATTTTAAAAAAGGTGCGTTTCCGATAACAATACAACAATTTAATAATTTTAGAACTTAATTCTAAATTAAAAGATTAATTTTAAGACATTTGTCCGTTAGCCCGCCAAAGATGATAAATCGCTAAATACTCTTTATGGTTACAATTGTATACGAGTTACAACAGCAATGGATTTAATTATACGCCATACCACACTCGCAGAAAAAGTGTCATATGGCTGTGAAAATGTAACAATGAAATATTTTAAACACTAAAAAGTAGAAAAGAAAAAAAATAAAGAATATAATATATTTTAATGTAATTTCATCAATTCATTTTTCATGATTTTATCTATTAATAGTTAAATATTAATTAAATTATGATTATTCGTTGAGAAAAAAAAATTATAAGTCCTAAATAGATCGTTTAAATAAGGTTCTTTTCTTTCAGGTTGCCGTATTTTAAAAAAGAGAAAAATAAAAAATTGAAAAATATATATATATAAAAAAAATCATTAGCTCGCAATTTCTACAAAGCATAAAAAACGGCGAATTTTACATAATCAGCTTCGGTGCCCACGTCAAACTAACGAATTGTAATGGAAAAATTTTAGGAAAAAACATGAATTGCACTCGTGAATTTAAGAATGATTTTCAATATAAACGTTGAATGCTTATAAAAGAGTGCATTAAAAAAATATTTTTACTTCTAAATTTATTATAGAATGGACTGTTTGAACTTCTTAATATGCTTGAAGAAATAATAACATTTTTGGTACTAAAACATAGTTTTCTTTCAACACAAAAAAGAATATAGTTTTTTTTTGTAATAATATCGGTATTTTTAATTTTATTGTTTAAGTTAATCTTATGGTAAAATAAATGAAGACATATTATACATCTCTGTATCTATGTGAGAGGTTTGCATAAATTTTAAAAAAAATGAAATTCCTTGACTTGCTGATTTTTTCACATTTGCTTCTGGAGTTATTTTTAGGCATTTTTTTTAATTCTATGCATTGAACTCTATATATAGACAGAATAAAATTTTCTATTTTTCTACTTTCCTTTTGAAAACTTAAAAAAAAAAACAATGTTTGTCTACCTATCTCCTTTAGTTTTCCTGTTTCACTCGTAATTTTTTAAAAAGTTTATAAAATACATTTCTTTTACGTTCATAAATTGTTTATACGGTGATTTAAAATAAAGGGACCTTGTATGCTTCGCAGCCATATACCTTTAATACAGCGATCCATATAACGGGCTCCTGTGAATTTTGCTTGCATAAATCGTTAAAATGACAGTCATTTTAACAGAGTCCTGTGAGTTTCATGCCTAACAACTGATTATACAGTATAAAGAAGCTTTGTGCTTACCCCAGCACATAAATATGACGACCAGTATTTAAATCGCAAATCTTTACTTCCAAAAAATGTATTTTGAGAAAAGGAGGAAATGTATTATATTTTGTATAAAAATTGAAATCCGATCGCTAAACAAGAAAAGCGGACAAACAATTTATACTATATGAAATTAAAATAAAAAAAACTTTTCCTTGGAAAAATGTCACGCAAAATATCCAATAAAAAAATATCAGCAATATTTGTCTTATTTGTCTAATCTTTCTGTTTGCATTTTATCAAACACTATGATGGGTTCGAAGTCTTTTAATATTCAAGCCTTTTAATTATCACAAAATTTACTTACACACTTATAAATTATAGATATGGGACATTCGACGAAATGCTAATATAGACAGTTATTTACATATTTACAAAATTATAGATTCATTTTACCTTGATTCGGATCATCGTACTATACACAATAAAAGATGATCCTAAAATATATCTTCTATTCGCACTTTATTCAATGCCCGTCATTCTTTTTCTGGAGAAATAGACGGAATTCTTTTAAAGTACATTCGTAGCTACTCATAACAAAACAGTCTTTTTAACTACACTACAAAAACAGATGCCATTTTTTTCCTAAATTTTTAACATCTTCAACAGTCATAAGTTCTTCAAAAGTTAAAGTTGCAGTACCGAGTGTTCTGATCAAGGGAATTTTAACACATCTGGCCAGGCTCTCCCACCATCCACCCCACCAAGCTGCTGTTGGAGGGATGAACTTCCATTTAATAGGAGACAGTTCTTCAGAAGAAACTATTTCCTTCCAATCCAGCGATTTTAATAGGTTATTTGTGCCTCTAAAGTTGGTGTCATTATCACAGTATATAGTGGTCGGCCTTCCTCTTCTGCATATAAATCTTCGGAGTGACTGAATGAATCCTTCTGTTGAAAGACTGGATACAAGTTCCAAATGTATTGCTCTGTATACTGCACATGTAAAAAGTACAACCCAAACTTTAGACCTTGGCTTTACGAACAGAGGACCGAATAGATCAGTTCCAACAACTTCAAATACTTTAGAATCTCTGACTTGATCTAGAGGTAGATGAATTGTGGGTATAGTGTATGGTTTTGCGGAGTATCTTTTACATTTGTGACACTTAGACAGTTGACTTCTAATGTTGCGTCTAGAAGAAATTATCCAATATTTTTCTCTTAAAATGGATCCAACTGTTTGAAGTCCAGGATGACAGTTCTTTAAATGACATTCTTGAATCAGACAATTTACTACATGATGTTTTGACGGTAATAAAATTGTATATCTGAATGAAAACTCGTCATCTCTCTCTAATATCTTTGTTTTCACTCTTAACGATCCTTCTTGGTCTTTCATAACCTTCAATCCTTTTATTGCATCAGTGGTACCTCCAAAATTTTCAGATTGTATTCTAGACCAGAGTAACTTTTCCGCATCTTCTTTCTCTTCGGTGGACAATTCTGAGGGAAAAGATCTATTTCTATTTCTGCACTTCAATATGAATCTCTTAACCCAACATATGATATTTATAAATCTACCTAATTTTGAAATTCTACTATATATCATAAATTCATGTGAATTAGAACATAACAGAGTAGATACTGTAGTTTTCTTCTTTTCTGTCATTACAAATTCTTCGTTGGTGTTTATTTCTGATTGTGGCCAATTTTCTCCGAAAACTTCAACCATTCTGGTCCCTCCCACCATCTCATCTTCAGCAGCTCTTTAGGATTACATCCTCTAGAAGTTAGATCAGCAGGGTTCAGATGACCAGTACAAAATTCCATAGTTGAGAATCAGAAAGTTTACAAATTTCTCGAACTCTGTTGCCCACAAACGTTCCCCATTGATCATTTCTTCGAATCCAAGCGAGAACAGCCGAAGAGTCGATCCAGTACTTTACTGGTGTGGAAATACCATTAAAGGTTCTTAAAACAAAGTTAGTCAATCTCACTCCTAAAATACAAGCAAGAAGCTCTAAATGTGGGATGGTTATACTTTTCTTTGGTGCAAGACGAGACTTAGCTCCTAAAAGTTGTACAAAAATTGTGTATTTATCTTCACGACGCAAGAAAACTGCTGTTGCATAAGCTCGGTTACTCGCATCACAAAATGTATGAATAGACCAGGTTACTTTACAACCATAGCCTACACCTCTATCTACCTTCACGTTATTTAAATATTTGAGCTCACTATACCATTTTTGAAAATTATTTCGGATTTCATCTTGAAGTGGAGCGTCCCAATCTAATTTCGTTGACCAGGCCTCTTGAATTATCAGTTTGGCTGGCAACAATGCTGGAGCTGAAAAACAAATTAGATCGAAGATCCCCTGAGTTATAGCTAATATCTTTCTTTTAGACAGATTTTCTATTTCATCACTAAATTTATGAGAAATCTTCAAACTATCCTCCATTACATCCCACTTCAGTCCTAAAACCGGAACCGTTGTAGTTACATTTTTGTTTAGCAGTTCTTTCTTGCTAAAGAAACTGCTGTCTTCTAGTTTAACTGGCCCGAATTCCCACATTCTTAATTCCATTTTCGCGTCAGCCATGCACTGTAAAAAATGACCAATGTTTCTTATTTTATGAAAATATGCTATAACCACGAACGAAAATATATTATAATCTTCTGAGTTATCTGAAATTTCAAATAGCATGTTACATTGTCTTTTGAATCCCCAGAAACGAATACATTTTCAAAATTTAAAGAATAATTTATAAAAACAAATTATTTTTAGCTGTCCGAAATTTTCAGAAACGTTTCCGAAGGGTTTTTATAGTGTATTAATTAGTGTCCTCAGGCTGAAATACCTGTTTTTCGAATGTTATCATTTCTCAAGTACACGTTTTCAGCCGCATAAGTTAATTTATACATGAAAGAGTAAAGAAATAATCTTAATTTTAATGTTATTGTTAACGCTGTTAATTTTGCATGTTTGTCTATTAAACATTTTTTTTTAGCATGGAAATGTTTACTTCAGAATTGATAGCATTCAAAAAACAGGTATTCCAGGCTCAGGACACTAATTAATACACTATAAAATCCCTTCGGAAACGTTTCTGAAAAATTCGGGCAGCTAAAAATAATTTGTTTTTTATAAATTATTCTTTAAATTTTGAAAATGTATTCGTTTCTGGGGATTCAAAAGACAATGTAACATGCTATTTGAAATTTCAGATAACTCAGAAGATTATAATATATTTTCGTTCGTGGTTATAGCATATTTTCATAAAATAAGAAATATTGGTCATTTTTTACAGTGTGATTTCTGTAGATCTTAAAATAAAATTTTCTATTTCAGGCACACTGTTGACCAAAGTAACGCAATTATCTACATAGTATGATTTCATAAGTTTCTCTGCTATCTGTTTATTTTTCTTCATCAACATTACTCAAATGATATCTTATAACTGCACCAAGTAAAAATGGACTACAAGTGGCTCCAAAAACTACTCTGTTGTGTTGATAAACCTGAAACTCGTCAGGATTCTTCCACCAAAAAAATTGCATGAAATGACGATCTGATTCTTTGACTTCAATTTGAAGAAAAGCTCTTCTTATATCGGCTACTACCCCAATATCTTTCTCCCAAAATCTTATTAACACTGCAGGAATTTTTTCAATGAGGTTTGGTCCTTTAAAGAGACAATCATTTAAAGAAGGTGACCTCCCTACCTTACACTATGCATCAAAAACTGGTCTAACACTGGTAGTAAGACTATCTGGTTTGATGAGGGGATGATGCGGTAAAAAATGTCCTGGAATCTTTAGTGTTTGGTTTGAAACTTTACTGATGACACCTTCTTCTTCCCATTCACAAAAAAACCTTAGCATATTCTTCAAATATTTTTTAAGATTTTTATTTCTTCGTTAAACTTATCAATCTTCGTTCAGCTATAAGTCTATTTGAAGGAATCTCCCGTTTGCCGTTTATCCAAGGAAGACCTACAATATAGCGACCTTCTCTATTTCTATCAACTTCTTTTGTGAAATTATCTTTAGCTAATTCTTCTTCTTCTGCTTTAGAGAAAGTATGAATGGGATCTGTTATGCCGATTGTCTCTAATTCCCATAAATTGGGAATCTTCATCTCTTTCAACGCTAGGTTCGTAATCAGCATATTTCCATAATTTAAACAAGACTGTGATGTACTTTCTAAACGACCACAAAGTGTCCATCCAAGCTTCGACTGTATTGCTGTAAGACCGCTCTTTAGCTGTTTCACTCGACCTGTGAGAAGTTGTCCATAGTAATCGCTTCCTATCAAAATTTCAAGCTTGGGACTCCCTGTTTCTATATCTGTAATCCATAGCGTATTTTCTTTAAGCTCCTTAAGTATGGACTCTTTCGGTATGCGAGGAATATTACTGCAAATTATATCTTGATCCAAAAATTCTAAGATTTCTTCAGCTTGGTTCCGATTACCGGAAACACTTAACTCAACTTGGAATTTATTGTGAGATTTGGCTTCTGTTTGTGTACCACCAAATAATGTGTGTACAATATCTTCAGAAGAAACGGGATGTAAACCTAGTTCTTTGGCTGTACTTTTTAAAATATAGCTCTTTTGTGACCCACAATCTAATAGTACTCTTACTTTCTTTGCTATTCGACCTTTAATAACTATTTCTAAAGTTTTCAGTAAATATTTCAGTAAATAATTAAAATATTAAAATTCTGAGGCTCAGGTGCACATGGCCAGACCTTGGACTATCCACACCTAAATTTCCAGAATTCTAGGTGGGCTAGATTTTGATAGCCATCGCCAACAGACACACACACACACATACAGACACACACACAGAGCGAAACTTTCTTTTATTAGTATAGACTGTTGATTTATATTGAACTATCTTGTTATCATTTAGTGTTTTTCTAACAGATTTTCAAAATCAATTTAAACTATGATATAGAATATCATAAGTTCAATGAACGAAGTTTTAAATTAATTGCGTTTCCAAGATAAATTTTTCAGTGTATTATTTTAAAATTTTTAAAAAAATTGTAAATTTCATAATGTTCAAATAATTTATGCCCATTGGTAGCACTAACTGAATGCATTTTTTATTGTGTTTTGAACGAAGTTTTCAACAGCTTTTTTATATTAAAATAATTTGTAAATATCATACGTTAAAATGATTTATGATGGTACTCATTCTGGCTAGAGTTGCTGCAAAAACTGGCGAACGAGCGAAGCCAGCTGGACCACGTAGCGTTCCCCTTGCGAATTGCTTCGCAAATCATGGGGGTTGGCGAACGTTAGCGAGCAGGGGGTTGAAACCCTAGTTTAAGTAAATAAATTGTACAACTCATAGCACATTTGAAAACCCAATTTTCACATTTACCATCTCTAGTCAAAAAATTATCCGACTTCTTTTCTGCATCCCTGTATATGATCGATAGTTTTGTATATAAGCTATATGCTAAACTTTAGATCAGTTAGAAAACACTATACATGAACGATAAATATTATGCACACCATATTCTACCATAACGAACAATTATCTTCTAGTGCACAGCTATGATGCATGTTAACTTCAATATGTTTGGTATAGTGAAACATCATTAAAATCACTGGAAACGTTTTTCTCCCTAGACCACAATGTAGTGGATTTATTTAATTATTTATTTATTTTTGAGTGCCCCAGCAAACGAACGATTACTGCTTCACATTTCATTTGCAAAGCCGAGCATGCCACAGTAACACTCAAAAAGAATATAATTCACAAGTCAATCCGTGTACATTTACAAAAGCTATAGAACGGACAGACAGACAGACAGGTGGCCAGACAAACCGAATTCATAAACACGTTTTAGGTATATTTAAAAAAGTTAAAAAATGAAACTTTTAATAATATTCTGTTAGTGTCGGAAAGTATTTCATAATCTATGTCTGATGCCTGATTTTTCGTTCTAATTTTAGATTTACCTTAGAATTATAATTTCATGAGGGTACTTTTGTAAAGTTTTCTTCAAAAATGCATTCATTTTTAATAATTTTTAACCTCTAGAATAATTGAACTTTTTTATACTTTTATTGAATTAATAATATTTAAAAGTAAGTAAATTAAATCAATTACGTTCCTTCTCGTCTCATAAAAAAATTATTTCTTTTGAATTTATATCAACCTACCAAAAAAGGGCGTTTGACAATTCGGTTTTAACACTTTCAAATATAACTAGATGGAACCCGTCAAAATTTGACGAAAAAAAAATAATATAACAAAATCAGTAAAATAATCTTCTTTATTAATTAAGAGAGGGAGAGTATGAAACAGTGTTTCAAAAATTTTATTTTAAAACTTTCTTCCTCGGTGAAATACAGTACTATTTTCAAAGCAAACTCCAAACAAACAATCCGTAAACAACTATATAATGCAAATCAGTTCGACATTACCGCCATATTCGCCACTGAAAGAAAGAAAATTTCATAGACCTATGCAGTATCGTACAAATAGTATAATCCGATGTCCATATCATATTCACTAAATAAAATAACATTGTAAATAAAGCACACATCTCTCTCCTTGTGATAATGCAACCGAATGAGCTCCTATTCGCATGTGCATTGCACCTGCCCAAACGCACCGTCGAAATTCCATGTTAAAAAAAAAAGTTTTAAAATGTTTGAATTAAAAGTTTTAAAATGTTTGAATTAAAAGTTTTAAAATGTCCTCTTTACTCACTGTTCGTTTCAAATCCATATCTTCTAAAACGCATCCATTTTTTTCAGCAAATCAATTTTTATGAGAAACTTTTTTACAATAATAATATTTAATCTGCAGAGGAGGCAGATTTTTAATGTTTTCAAGTGTAATTTATTTGTATGGTTTCTTTGGTTCCTTTCAATAATCAGAATGATAATCTCTTTTCCACAATCGGGGATCTTTTCCCTCTTATGCAGTGAAATATCCAATGGATCTTTAAAACAAGAACGAAAAATCATGCGTCAAGCATAGATTATGTAACACTTTCCAACGCTTCCAAAATAATTTTACAAATCATACCGTTTAATAAGCTAAAAGATAACATCTAAGTAATCCGAATACTTTTATTCAGCCCTGTATAGGATCTATAGATTTGTATATATACTACATAAGATGTTAAATTTTAGTTCAGTTAGGAAACGCGTAGCACAGTTTAAATTTCTCCGTCTAGAGTTAAATAATGCGGAAATGTGTTCGAGAACTTTTGTGCTTCCCTGTATAGGATATACAGAATTTATACATACCACATAATAGACAAAAAGCGAGTTAAGATTAAAATCGCGATCAGTAACTTAAAACGCACTTCCAGGAATTATTGTTAACTTACAGTAGAGAATTCGTTTGTGCGTCCCTGTAAATGAACGATGACTGCTATGCACACCCTATTCCATATTAAGCTTCTTCTAATGCACCTTAGTGATATATATAAATTTCAATGCGTTTAAAATAGTGCAACATTATTTAAATAAACCGTCAATGATTTTTCCCCATAGACCGCAATGTAACGGAATTCTTTTGAGTGTCCCTGTAAAAAAACTATAAGTGCTACACACTTCCGTTGAAATAGGGAACATGCTATAGATAACGACAATAACATATAATAAAAAAAGAAAACTGCCCAGTTAAACTGAGGGCATTGAGTTCACAGGCTATTCACACTAATTGTATATTATGCTATTTTTTCAAAGAATAACGCCACTCGAAAAATAAAGAAATCGACACTATATTAAGGGGGGGGATAAGCACCCGTTCCCACCCTGTATACTTAACCAATAAACCCCCAAAATCTAATCAGGCCAGCGCCTTAGTACAATGAATTTATACACAAAATTTGAAAAAAATCGGATAATTTTGCTTGAAAAACCCATTTATCTAAATTAAGGGAGGTGAGCCCCCCCCCCCCTTTATACTTAACAAATGAAAACCCAAAACTAATCAGGCAAGCGCCTTACCACAATGAATCTATATACAAAATTTGAAGAAAATCGGATAATTCTGCATGAAAAACCCATTTATCTAAATTAAGGGGGATTAGCCCCCCGTTTACCCCCCTTTATACTTACCCAATGAACACCCAAAACTAATTAGGGAAGTGCCTTATCACAATGAGCCTATATACAAAGTTTAAAGAAAATTGCATAATTCTGCATGAAAAACCCATTTATCTAAATTAAGGGGGGGGGTAGCCCCCCGTTTCCCCCTTTTATACTTATCCAATGAACCCCCAGAACGAATCAAGGAAGTGCCTTATCACAATGAGCCTATATACAAAATTTGAAGAAAAACGGATACTTCTGCATGAAAAACCCATTTATCTAAATTAAGGGGAAGTTAACCCCCCCCCCTTTATACTTAACCAATGAACACCCAAAACTAATTAGGTAAGTGCCTTATCACAATGAGCCTATATACAAAGTTTAAAGAAAATTGCATAATTCTGCATGAAAAACCCATTTATCTAAATTAAGGGGGAGTAGCCCCCCGTTTACCCCCCTTTAAACTTACCCAATGAAACCCAAAACTAATTAGGGAAGTGCCTTACCATAATGAGCCTATATACAAAGTTTAAAGAAAATCGCATAATTCTGCATGAAAAACCCATTTATCTAAATTAAGGGGGGGGGGGTTAGCCCCCCATTTCCCCCCTTTATACTTAACTAATGAACTTCCAAAAATAATCAGGGATGCACCTTATCACAATGAACCTATATACGAAATTTGAAGAAAAACGGATACTTCTGCATGAAAAACCCATTTATCTAAATTAAGGGGAAGTTAACCCCCCCTTTCCCCCCTTTATACTTAACCAATGAACTCCCAAAACTAATCAGGGAAGCGCCTTATTAGAATGAACCTGTAAACAAAATTTGAAGCAAAACGGATAATTCTATCACGAGTTATCGCGTTACGTACGTACATACGTACATACATACATACATACATACATACATACATACAGAACGGGCGGGCACATTAGCTCTCAGGCTTTGATAGCCTGTGAGCTAAAAATTGCAGAGCAATCTGAGCCTATTTACGGGAGTTAGAGCACGGACAGACGGACAGACGGCAGACGGCCATACGGCCAGACAAACCGAAGTCATAAACACTTTTCAACTCGGTTGGAAAGTGTTAAAAATCATAAAATACAATTCCTAGCGTATTCTGATGCAACGCATACATCAACGAACTCAACATATCAACTTTATGTTCATCATAAACGAAAAATCTGTTTTTTTTTTTTTGTTGGTGACAGATTTAGTTTGGTCCAAAATGTTATTGAAGTTTACTGTGACATGTTCGCTATTGAAAACGATGTGTGTAGCTTTTATAGTTCGTTTACAGGTACACTCAAAAAGAATCTCGTTATATTATGGTCTATAGAAAAAAATCGTTTGCAATGTATTTTAACAATGTTACTGTATTTCAAACGTATTGAAGTTGATATACATCATTAAGGTGTACTACAAGAAGCTTATTGTACAATATGGTGTGGCTAGCATTTTGTCGTTCATTTATAGGGACACAGAAAATAATTCGGTTACAGTACTGTTTATGAGCGATAATTGCTGGATTCGCCTTTTCAGTTGGGATATACGTTTTTAAATTTGATTATTTTTTTGCATATTACTTGATGTGTATAAATTTTAAAGATCATATACAAGGCTGCACAACAGAATTAGGGTACTATTCCTTTTATTGACGAAAATAACGAAAGGTAAACTTTCAAATGTGTTATGCGTTTTCCAAATTCATTACTTAAACAGTATTTTCAGCATATGTATTTTTGGTATATTTCGTATTTTCAGATTGCGTGTTTCAACATTACATAGTATAATTATAGCTCAATATCACAAAGTATAATTTAGTAATGCTCAGTACAATTAGGTAAACAAACCTGCTGGTCGGGGCTAGTTGAGCTTAAGCCGAAAGGTAGGCATACCCACCCGGTTTGACCTTGATCTTGTTTACTTAGGCATCATCTTTCCTTTTCTTAAACGGTGAATTTTTGTGCTCAATGGTTGGAGTATCATAGTTGATATTTTTTTCCAACTAAGCGAAAATATGCCGGCACCAGGACTCGAACCCGGGTACTATGGTTTGCCGTACCAACGCTCTCCCTACTAAGCTATTCCGACGGTATACAGCGACAGCTCAATAGGGAGAGTGTTGGTACGGCAAACCAAAGTACCCAGGTTTGAGTCTTGGTCCCGGCATATTTTCGCTCAGTTATTTTTTTTTTTTTTTTTAATTTTTAAAAAATCTCAACTATGATATTCCAACCATTGAATATAATTTACCTAGTTGAATATACTTTCCTCTGTTCATTATGACCTAATTACATGGTATACAGGAGTTTCCGTGCTATTTCAAGATTCATCATGGAAATGCTATAGTTACAGCTTGGATGAATGAAATTAGCGCTGTAGTTCGCAGCCTTGTCCAACAAATAAGAGTGAAATATACCAGCCTAGGATATCGTCGGGATAGCTCAGTAGGAAAAGCGTTGATACGGCGAACCAAAGTACCCAGGTTCGAGTCCTGGTCCCGGCATATTTTCGCTCAGTTGGAAAAAATATCAACTATGATACTCCAACCATTGAATATGATTTACCTAGTTTAATATACTTTTCTCTGTTCATTATGACCTATTTACATGGTTAACAGGAGTTTCCGTGCTATTTCAAGATTCATCCTGTAAATGCTATAGTTATAGCTCGGAAGAATGAAATTAGCGCTGCAGTACGCAGCCTTGTAAAACAAATAAGAGTGAAATATCCCAGCCCAGGATATCGTCGGGATAGCTCAGTAGGGAGAGCGTTGGTACGGCAAACCAAAGTACCCAGGTTCGAGTCCTGGTCCAGGCATATTTTCGGTCAGTTGGAAAAAATCTCAACTATGATACTCCAACCATTGAATATAATTTACCTAGTTGAATATACATTCCTCTGTTCAATATGAGGTTAATTTTTGTTACACTATTCTGAATGTGCTGGAAAGTGTTTCATAAACTATGCTTGAAATCAAAATTTTTCTTTCTTGTTTTCGTTTTTATTTAGTATGTCCACAAATAACATTTGAATGGATGCTACTAGGACTTCCCTCAAAGGGATTAGTCTGAGTGATATTGCTGAGAACATAGGGTTAACAATTACAATATAAAGAAAAAGAGCAAATTAAATGATAGAATTACAAAATATCATATATAAATTCATATACACTGTTAAAAAAAATACAAAAGAAGTACCGTTCATCAGATGTGTTGTCATAATCTCATTTTTTTAATACATACATAAACCTGAATAATAATTCATCAGTTTTGTGTTCATAGTTGTTTATATCATTTGACAGTAAATCTCAACTTCTTAAACCTGAATTGTC
Organism: Maratus michaelseni; assembly: GCA_963931845.1. Taxonomy (NCBI): domain Eukaryota; kingdom Metazoa; phylum Arthropoda; class Arachnida; order Araneae; family Salticidae; genus Maratus; species Maratus michaelseni. The sequence goes on from OZ007588.1 coordinate 309,511,750, forward strand.
TCAAGCTTTTTTAAAAAAACACAAGGTCTGTATAACTGCAAGGTACCCTGAGGGCTATATTAGCTACATGTTATTAAGTTAAGTGAAAGTTTCGTTATCGCGTTTGCAGCCAATTGCTTATGTCAGAAAGCGTGGCTGTTATGCCGATTGTCTCTAATTTCCATAAATTGGGAATCTTCATCTCTTTCAACGCTAGGTTCGTAATCAGCATATTTCCATAATTTAAACAAGACTGTGATGTACTTTCTAAACGACCACAAAGTGTCCATCCAAGCTTCGACTGTATTGCTGTAAGACCGCTCTTTAGCTGTTTCACTCGACCTGTGAGAAGTTGTCCATAGTAATCGCTTCCTATCAAAATTTCAAGTTTGGGACTCCCTGTTTCTATATCTGTAATCCATAGCGTATTTTCTTTAAGCTCCTTAAGTATGGACTCTTTCGGTATGCGAGGAATATTACTGCAAATTATATCTTGATCCAAAAATTCTAAGACTTCTTCAGCTTGGTTCCGATTACCGGAAACACTTAACTCAACTTGGAATTTATTGTGAGATTTGGCTTCTGTTTGTGTACCACCAAATAATGTGTGTACAATATCTTCAGAAGAAACGGGTTGTAAACCTAGTTCTTTGGCTGTACTTTTTAAAATATAGCTCTTTTGTGACCCACAATCTAATAGTACTCTTACTTTCTTTGCTATTCGACCTTTAATAACTATTTCTAAAGTCATAAGAGCTACTTCACCAGAACACTTATTATTAGCTATGGTGCTTTGGATTACTGCTATGGCCTTAGCTATATTTTCTGGTTCTTTACGCATTGAAATTTCAGGGCATAATAACTCGGTATGGGGTTTAGAACATACATGGCAACGAATAAAAACTTAGCAAACTTTAGCTTTGAGACCAACACGAAGACACTTTAGACAGCATTTTTTATCCCTAATTTTAGCTTTCCGTTCTTCAAACGAAAGAGATCTAGCCCTAATACAGTCCTTGCTTTCATGTGATTTATCGCAAAATAAACATAGGCGTTCCTTTGCGCTAAATAACCCTGCTGCCGTAAGTAATTTATTTTCACCTTTTCGGAACTTTTCTTTAAGTTTGTCTTTAGAAAATAACTCTGCAAAACCTGATTTAGCTAATTTTAATCTTTCTTCTCCTGCAACTTCTTGTTTCAGGAATTCCATGAGTGTTACTATATTTGATTTTGTTGACAATGAATTACTAGCACTATCAACGCTTGATCTGTTCGAAATATTATACCGTTGCCATGCTTTCATAATCTTCTGACAAGCTAGATTCTATCATAGGATTGAGCCAAAAGGAATTACTTTCTAAACTTAAACCCATGGATTCTAAAGATCGTAAATATGCCTCGACTTTTGTGAATAGATTCGATAACGGAAGTTTATCTTTTCCGTGTGCCTGTACAATAGCGACAACTAATTTTAAAAATTCTCTGACATATACTTCTATCAATAAATCTTTATTCCCAAAAAGTTTTTTAAATGCCTCTACAGCTTTCGGGTAATTTACCGAAGTCATTGGATAACTTTCTAATAGACGCCTGGCACTTGTGCCAGGTTCTACCGAATGCATAAGATACTGAAACTTATCACTATTATCCAAATTTATGTCTTCATGAATTTTTTCAAACTAGGACCAAAACGAAAGATAATTTATTAACTGCGAATCGAATGGCTTGATATCAAGCTTAGGCAATTTATAAGTCTTAGGTTTAGAATAACCGTAATAATTTTTCGTAGCATTACCATCTTCTTGTTTATGTTTATTTATGCTCAATACCTCACTAACTTTACGCTTAATGATAATAAATTCATCTGAGTAACCTTCATTTTCTACTACTTCTTTTTCAATTGGTTCTTCATCGCATTTATCATCATCTACTAGGGCCTCCATTATAGCTTTATCTATAGCTTTAATTTCATTAATCAAATTTTCTAATTTCGCAAAACCGTCTAAAACACTACCTTTATCTATCGGGTCTCCGGTAATTTTTTCTTTTAATATATTTAAAGTTCTCGTAAATGACGAACGCAGCGATGTACGTTTTTTTAACTGATTCATATTATAGAATGTTGTAGTAGAAATGAACTCAATGAAAACGATATATATTATGAAAACAATTCAATATCTCATCATCGTTATTCAATAGTCTCACGTTCGTGCGCCAGATGTTTGCATTTTATCAAACACTATGATGGGTTCGAAGTATTTTAATATTCAAGCCTTTTAATTATCACAAAATTTATTTACACACTTATAAATTATAGATATGGGACATTCGACGAGATGTTGATATAGACAGTTATTTACATATTTACAAAATTATAGATTCATTTTACCTTGATTCGGATCATCGTACTATCTATACTAATAAAAGAAAGTTGCTCTGTGTGTGTGTGTGTGTGTGTGTGTTGGCGATGGCTAGGAAAATTTAGCTCACCTAGAAGTCTGTAAATTTAGATTTAGGTAGTCCAAACCCTCTCCTGGTATACCTGAGCGTCAGAATTTTAATATTTTAATTACTTTCTGAAATATTAATTAAAATGCACAAAGAACTCTCATTAAAAATACGCTTTTATTCTCTTGGGTTGGTTGGTTCACTGGATGGTTGCATCAATTCTTCACAGAAGTAATTAAATAAACCAGAGTAGCGATGCATAAATAAGGATTTCTAACTAAATAGTGTCAATATGGACTGAAATTATCAGCGTAGAGGAGCCATGCGAATGTCGCGCAACCTGTACATGACAAATTACACATACGTCCCACTGATTGAAATATTTTCCAGGCACATTTTTCTTCATGACAATTAATGGGGTTTAATTTTTTTTTTCATGGCATTTATTATTATGATGGAGATTGTTAATACAGAAAACTTTATTTAACAGATTCTTTTTTATATTTGCGGGAATGAAGAGGGGCAAGGGTCTAATTACATTTAAGCTTCAAGGTGTATTTCTAGAAAGCAATTACCAGAATTTCCGAATAATAGTGTAAGCCAAATTTCAAATTAAGTTCCTAGCTTAACCAAATGAATCAATCATTAAATCAATCTCCTAATTAGTTATTTGGTGAAGGCCACTTGAGCAACCCCCTCCCGGCCCGTCCTTCAAGGTTTTTTCACTAACTCTGCTCCGTTTCCATATCTCAGCAACTATCTTTCCGATTTCAACGCAAGTGATTTCAAACATTATAATTAATTTAATAGTCACCATTTATAACATTAAACTAAATTTATGAGTAGCGGTTACCACTATTTACGAATAACAGTTTAAGCCAAATTTGTAATTAAGTTCAAAGCTTAAGCAAACGAACGAATTTTGAAAGATGCATAGTGGTCCTCCTAATTAGTCATTTGCTGAAGGACACTTGAACATCCCCTCCACCCCGGAACCTCCTTGAAGGTTTTTTCTCTAACTATGCTCCGTTTTCATATCTCAGCAACAATCTTTCCGATTTCAACACAAGTGATTCCAAAAATTATAATTAACTTAAAACTTTGAGGGGCGGTGGTATATATTACATACCACCTAATTTTAATCCGATTCAAACCAGAAACTTTTCATAAACTTTTAATTTTTCAACTTTGACGAGAAAAAGTTGAAAAATTGCTTATTCTTATTTTGAACTAAATTCTTTCCTAAATTCCGGTGGGAGTTCAACGTTACAGGAGCACAAGTGCTTTCCCCTGAAAGGGTTAAATGTCACTCTTTATAACATAAAACTAAATTTATGAGTAGCGGTTACCACTACTTACGAATAATAGTTTAAGTCAAATTTGTAATTATGTTCAAAGCTTAAGCAAACGAACGAATTTTGAAAGATGCATAGTGGTCCTCCTAATTAGTCATTTCCTGAAGGGGACTTGAACATCCCCTCCACACCGGGACCTCCTTCTAGGTTTTTTCTCTAACTATGCTCCGTTCCCTTTTTTCTCTAACTATGATCCGTTTCCATATCTCAGCAACTATTTTTCCGATTTCAACGCAAGTGATTCCAAACATTATAATTGACTTAATAGTCACTCTTTATAACAGTAAACTAAATTTATGAGTAGCGGTTACCACTAACGAACGAATTTCGAAAGATGCATAGTGCTCCTCTTAATTAGTCATTTTCTGAAGGGTTCTTGAACACCCCCTCCCCCCCCGGCCCCTCCTTCAAGGTTTTTCTCTAACTATGCCCCATTTCTATATATCAGCAACTATCTTTCTGATTTCAACGCAAGTGATTCCAAACATTATATTTAATTTAATAGTCACCATTTATAACATTAAATTAAATTTATGAGTAGCGGTTACCACTATTTGCAAATAAGAGTTTAAGCCAACTTTGTAATTATGTTCTTAGGTTAACAAAACGAACGAACTTTTACGCATGCATAGTGGGCCTCCTAATTAGTCATTTTCTGAAGGATACTCGAACATCCCCTCCCCTCGGCACCTCACTCAAGGTTATTTTCTCTAACTGTGCCTTATTGCAATAACTGGGCTAATAATGTTCCAATCTTCTCGAAACCAACTCAATTTTGTAGTGCGCCTGCTATACAGTAACGTAGGCAGCGGGGACCTGTCTCAGAAGTTCGTTCGGAAAGAGGTTTGTTCAGAACAGAATGCTTTCCTGGCGGTGGTAGGAGAAAATAAAAGATTTTCTAGAGCGTACGAGCATGCCGGGTATACGGTTCCGAAGCCATCGTAGACCGTGGCCAGAGTTCCGTTTTTTAAGAGATTTAAGTTTATTACAAGGGCTCGGGCAACGCCGGGCGGGTCAGCTAGTACACAATAAAAGATTATCCTAAAATATATCTTCTATTCGCACTTTATTCAATGCCCGCCATTCTTTTTCTGGAGAAATAGACGGAATTCTTTTAAAGTACATTCGTAGCTACTCATAACAAAACATTCTTTTTAACTACACAACAAAAACAGATGCCAATTTTGTTTTCCTAAATTTTTAACCTCTTCCCGTGAGATAATAAAATGTAAAAAGAAGGCAAAAGAAAACCAACTACGTTGCTATAGCAACAAGCCGCGTTTAAGAAATAAAATAAAATATAAAAGAAACAATTTTATCGGCATTAGCCAAAAGTCGTCTGCATAAATAAAAATCTTAATTCACCTATTCCTAACACTTTCCATAATTTTCATAGTCGATGTTGGCGACAAAATGGGTAGCTCTAAAATCGCTGAAATACGTGTTTAACTATTTGTTTAGTAGATTTGTTATCCAGAATTCGACTGTTCTAAAACTGATACTGAGATATAGCGAAGTGACCTAAAACGTTCTACCCCCATTTAATCACCTTAATAGTTGAATTTCTAAAATCGCTTAAATACGTGTTTAACCATTTTTTTAATAGATCTGTTAACCTAAATTTCACGCACCTACCTAAAACTGCTGCTTAGATATGGCGAAATCACCTTACACTTTCGACTCTCCATTTAACCCCTTTGGGGAGTGAATTTTCAAAAATCCTTTCTTAGTGGGTGCCTATATTGTTGGAGGAACATTTCTTCCAAATATCATTGTCCTAGGAGCAACGGTTTAGGCTCGGCGTTGATTATGAGTCAGCAGGACATGTTTTCTTTTTAATAAGTATAGATTAACCGGAAACAAATGCTGAACTCTTTACGTTGTTTTAAGTGAAAGCGGGTTAATCTTTCGTAATCGAAGTGCACAAGATTTGAGATAGATTTTTTAAAAATCACGTTTGAAAATTTTGTAAAAAAACATTAAAAACATTAGCAAATTGAGGAACATTTAAAAAAAAAATTGCATCTGAAAGAATATTTTCATTTCCTATTTGACGGTGTAAAACTTGAAATTGTGCCTGTTTCGAAAACAAAATTGCAATAAAAGTAAAATTTATTAGTCAAGTGTTTCCCCCGTCAATATGACGTCAATGTTACTCACGACCATGCTTTTACTTTATTATATATATACATATACAAAATTATCAGCCATTTATTTCTTTTTAGGTAATAGATTTGTAAGACTAATAAGACAAAAATATAAACAAAAGCGCAAATTTCTCAATAGAAAATTATGTAATACAGATTTTTTTTTTAAGAAAGCTTATAACAGATAAACACAATTAATATTATTTGTGATTTATTGCCGATAAACAATATGTATTCTATTTGTGAAACATATTCTGCAGATTTATAATCATTTTGAATATCACTTACGCTTATATAACAAAACATGTAAAGCTCCATCATATATTTCTGATTCAAACACAGAGATACGTTTATACAATTCAATGATATTAACTGTTTAGAGTAAATTAAATCTACTGCATTTAAATTAAGTACAAATCCCATTAAAATACATGAATTGAGCAACTGTATAACAGCGGAATATAAATAACCTTAATTCATGTAAAACAAGCTTTAATCTGATTGTAATAGATCAAATTGGTTTTAAATATCATATGGAATAATGGATTGCATTTTCATTCGCTGTGCACTGTGTTTTCATAGTTGAATACTTTGTAGCATAAAAAGAATAGTCTGACGCAATAATGCAAGGTATAAGCATCACAAAATTAATCCAGCCTTAACAGTGTTACGTAACTCTAACATAAGCTGGGAAATTTGTTATCTGATTCTGAAATTATTTACTATTAATTTTCACAAAATAATAATCAATAGTATCAGTTTAGAAATGTTCAACTGAAAGGAACATGGAACATAATATATACAAATAGGACATAGCATATATATTTCAAACTGTATTTGAGTAAATATAATAGTATTGATATATATATATCAAATTGATACAGAGGTGTGAACAATTTTGGTTTTGATTATTACAAAAATTCGCACTGAAAAAACAATTGAATGTCTGAGGATCATGAAAAAAAAACCTTTATTAATTTTTCAAAATCCAGTAAATGTAGCTCCAATATTGTCACCATCTTTTTTTCTTTCAGGATGATATGCAGTGTGCCGAAACGACGAACTTCCACGACATAAGCGAAAATTGTATGTATTTTCCCAAGGTTTATCAACTATGTAGAATTGCGCTATAAGACCTACAGGACGAAAAAAAAATATGTTTTTCCCTTACGTACCGTTTTAGCCTCGTTTTAAGACGGAAATATATCGGAAAAGTGGGAAAAACAGGTGAAAACGTAAAAATGAGTTACTAATTAAAAAAAATATTGTGAAGTAAGTCCAATATATTATATTGTTGTAAATTATTTTTTTCGTGTTGTAAGCAATATCCTGAGCCTAATTTTGTTTTTAATGACTTGGTTTTTGATATCTAAATATGTTTTATAAAAGTTTTATAATTTTTAACAATTTATCTTTTAAAGTCAAGATTCCGCGATATCCCGCAAAATCGTTGGTACATTCCTCTTCTGTAGGCAGTCAAGGACTGGAAAGCGTTGAGATTACCTATGCCCAAGTGCAACTTTGGCAGTTAGTGGTGTTTGATTAAATAAAAACCCACGTAAAAAAAAAAAAAAAAAAAAAAAAACATGCTTTTGACTACAACGATGTTTTTGAAGGCAATGGCGATAAAAGTAAAGTTAATTTAGTAAAATCATTTAATGATATGTTTTTTCCAGAAATAGAGAATTTTAACTAGCATTTTAAAGGACGATTTTAGATCCAGAATAAAATATTTATATGGATATATTTCTCCTTTGACTGCTTTACATTAAAAATATCAATCATTAAAATAGAGAGGATTTTTTTTTTTTTAATACGCGGTTTTAGGGAAGTTCCTAATAAAGAAATACATGTTTTATGCACTAGTCAGCAAGTGATTCAGCACTCAGCAAGTGATTTCTTATCTTTTCGTCTGCAAAATCATTTTCACTTCAATAAAATGACGTCGTATTAACGCCGCAACGAATTAATGCTGTGACGAATTGACGCTGTGACGAAATGACGCTGTGACGAACTGACGCTGTGATAAATTATTCTGCGATGAATTGTGCGCGACGAATTGACATGAAAACCTTCTGAACCAACCTCATTTTTTAAAAAATATACCTTTTTGTTCAAAAATAACTAAAATTTGATATTTTCACAATTAAAAAGTCCTTCCGGCCTGTACCGGGAGTAAAAGGTAGCTTTCCTATATCTTCGTTTTAAAATTTTAGCTAATGTTACACGAAAACAGCAAGTTAAAATGCAAAGAAACGTTTACAAAAGATTCGTTAATACTGAATTTGAATAAGAAATTCGCCAAATTATTGAGCAATAGCCAAATTGGCTTCATTTATGAAGACTTATTTTGGTCGCCAAATTTGGTGATATTTCGCCAAATGTCGCCAATTTTGCCAATTTTGGCGCTAACGGATATGAATATATAGTTTTATACGTATGATTGGGAAAATTATTACAACAATGAAAGAAAATAATTTGCGAGTAATCGCGTTAATGTGCTGTTAGGTAGCTTTCAATACAAAAAAGTATAAAGCTACCTATTTTGTTTCAAAATGTCAGCCACCCTAGAATTTCAAACTGCTCTATCTCAGCCGTTTTTTAAGATAGAGGTAAACCAAAAAATGCTCTGGAATCCTTGCATCAAGGCCTAACAAGTAATTAAAAAATAAATTTGAATTTTTAATTTTTTGTATATTTATTTTAGTTTTAAATTTTTAAATGGCCGCCATCTTGAAACAAAATAGCGGACCAAGCTGGCCAACGAACTCGGTCGAGACATTGGTTAGCTTAATACACACAATTAGTTTTATCAAAATTGATTTATAAATACGAGCGTTATCGTATGACATAGGTCAGATATATATATATATATATATATATATATATATATGGATATATCTATATATATAAATCAACATTTGAACGGAGGGTGGTTTTGGGGGTCTGGGGGTCATGATCCGTGAAAATATATCGAAATTTTCCGGAACTGCTTTCCTCCGAACGGCTGCAATATGTAGCTTTATACTTTTTTGTATTGAAAGCTACCTAAAATGTATAAAATTTGTACTCTGTGTAAAATTAACAAAAACCGCCATGATTGTTGAACCGACTGGATAATCACAGAAAACAGCTTTGTCTATAAGCGTGCGGAGAGACCGAAATGAGGGTTACTTGTATAAATGGGTAATGATGTCACTCGAGTTTCTCACGAGGCAAATGAGAAAGACAATCTGCTGCGGTGCGTTGCACGTGTCTCTTTTTTCAGACTAACCAAAATGAAAACAAATTATTAAAACCAGCACTTTAAACAGAACTATAAAATTTAAAAATTGAACATGAGCGAATAATATATAACAAAATTAAACTGAATTAGCCTATACTATACTGTATAAAACTATATAAATCTATATTAAACGAATTGGGAAAACTGTATAAGGTATAATTACAACGTCGTAATATGCTTGACAATTGCCTAAAATATATCCAAAACGTTTATCTAAACAATTCATAAAATCCAAAACTAATCGGAAACTGAACCACTTGAAGACGTAGCAATGCCATCGAACTACAAAGGTTAATCTAATACCAAAACCACATACTATACATTTAATCCCAAAACACCTGAACAACCGAGAAAAATTAACAAATAACCATGAAAAATTCACACTAACAAAACTATAAACAAAAAGAACACCACCGTTGGAGATAGGTTGCAAGGATATTGATAGGCCCAGACTTGCATGCTGGGCTATACCGGTAATTATTCATGAAACTTCCCCCGTGCATGTCGCAACCAAACTAACCGTAGAAAGCATTAACTCAAGTTGAAAAGAACGACACAGCCAGACAGAGCTCCCTATAAAACCTACAATTATTTGGAGATCTTTTTAATCGCCAAAAGGAGAGTATCACGGTAATATTTATCTTTGACGAAATTATTTGTCAGACTATTTAACAAACCAATAGGATAACTATGAACCATTGCATTATGATAGAGATTTATAATGTCACTAATTATACTATTATGATTAGAATTTAATTTTACTATCCTTATTAAATTATTGATAAATATATTTCTGAAAAAAGAAATATGTACATTGGAATTAAAACTTAATATCTTTATTGTTTCAAAGTTGTAATCCGTTCTCTTATCGTAAATGCAAATACTCAAGCCACCCCTCTCGATGTCGATAGTAAGATATAAATAATTTATAGTTTTTTGTCATATGAAGTTCACTTTAATGTCAAACCTTGGGGGTAATAATGTAAATTTAATTCGCTGTTGGAATCGTTAATCCTTGCTAACTAAACATCATCAATATATGTAAAACTTAAAAATCCTTATTTAATGTATCATTAACCTCGTATAAAAATAAATATATATCTGCAAGTACGGAGCTGAAGCTACCCCCCCCCCCCATATATATATATATATATATATATATTATTTTAACTAAAATTGAGCAAGTCAGTTCTCTTTGGATTGCAAATACTTTTTCTCTAACGTTTATTAATGCATAGAAGTATTGGAGTGTTATGATTATTTACATTTTTAGTGTCCTTGTAATTTTCGCCAGGGTTGCACAGGCAAGGAACGAACGAAACTGCTTACTACTTTCGTATTAATAATGAAATGAATTCTTTTACAGCTGAGGTGATTTGTCTTCAAACTTTAGTCTGTTTATAATTGTAAAATCAATTTATCGACGCCATTATTTTATTTTATCAAACAAAATATCTTGCACCGGTTTTGAATGTATTTGTCTCTACTGGTAACTATTTATCTTATAAGCGAGCCCAGTATGTCTTTGCTTACTAAATAAATGATATTCTATACATTTGAACCTTTCGTCGTATCTCCTATGATTTTTCGAGATAATATCTAAAACTCCGGAATTTACTGCTAGAAGGCGCTTAAAGATAATTTATTGTATATCGCATAGATCGTTCTTTATACTCAGACATCACTTTCACGATTGTAGATAAATCTGTTCACCAGTGATTTGAACTGAAATTTTTTTAAAGAAGGAATCATCCTATATCTAGAATAATATTTTGTTTCATGCTTAATCGTAAAGTATTAAGAAATTCAGAAAAATTCCTGAAAATTCATTACATTAGCATAGTTTTAAGGTACCTCATCTTTTCTATCACGGATACCAAGAATAAAAATGGGCAATCAACCCGCACAAAATTTTCGCCAAGATTAGATCGAACCCAAAAGTGCGGAGAGTATTGCATAGAATTATCTTCTACGCCTAATCTATTAGGTATCCTGAAATTAAGCAGTCACATGGCATTTTTTCTATCCTTCCTTTCAAAAGACGGACCCTTTACAAATTTCGTGTGTAATAAATAGTTCTTTACTGTTATTAACTGATTTATCACAGTTAGATTTGTAAAAGAATTTGGCATTTGCATAGATATCCAAACATAGAACGCCTGTAGATGATTTTAACTCATGTTTTTAACACTATTCACTAAACTTTTAATCGTCGAATGAATTAGTTTTTGAAACATTGGGCACTATCGCAAATCCATTAACTATTTGTATGAATGGTTCAAAGATGAATTTGTGAGTGCGTTATTCAGCGTGTACAAAGACATATGCAAAGGTTACTTTCTGGATTCCAAGGCTTGGAGACAGCTGTTCTTTTTTTCCAAGTAGAACTATTTTGTGTAGTCCAATATCATAAACGGTTACTATCAGCCGATTATACTGCTTGCTTCATTAATAACGTATAAGCTTTTATCTTTCATTGCAATAAGAAATACTACTACTAACACTTGTTTATTACTTTCTTCTATCTATAATAGAAGAAAGTATTGTAATCGAAATTTTTTTTCGACTTCCGGTTTTCGACGTATTTACACGTTTAGGGGTCAGAGATTCCGGAAAATATGTTTTTACAAAATGTCTGTCTGTCTGTCCGTCTGTCCGTCTGTCTCTCCTCATTGTATCATCGAAAAGTGTATGAAGTTATGCTTCAAATTAAACGAAATTTTTTTCTATGTTTTTGGCTACTTTAATTTGGAGATATTTCGACGAAAGCGTGCGCTGCAATCGTGATTTTTGTTCCATTTTCACGATTGTATCATCGAAAAGTGTATGAAGTTATGCAGATAATGAAACCAAATTTTTTGTATATGTTTTTGACTATAGCCTATAGGTCCCAGTTGAATTTCGGGATATTTCGACGAAAGGGGACGCTGCGATCGCGATTTTTGTTCCATTTTCACTATTCTATCAGCGAAAAGTGTATGAAGTTATGTAGATAATTGAACCAAATTTTTTTTATGTTTTTGACTATAGCCTGCAGGTCCCAGTTGCATTCAGGGATATTGCGCCTGGATGGGGCGCTGTGATAGCCATTTAAAGATTTCAATTTCAAAAAGTTGTACAAAAAATTAGAAATACTAAAAACTTTTTCCGTTAAATGTTTGGCCTTGATCCAAGGATTCTAGAGCATTTTTTGTTTTGCCTCTATTTAAAAAAAATTTCTGATATATAGAAGTTTGAAATAATAGTGTGGTAGACATTTTGAAACAATACAGCATGTTTCCTCCATAAACAAGTTTAATTTATGAGTTTTAGTCAACATGGTTTCGCCAAATTTTCTTTCATTGTTGTAACCATCTTTTCAACACTTAGTACATGCTATATATATTCATATACAACACTATACATTTATATTCAAAAACGTCCAGTTCTCGCCAAGCTTGGCGACAATTGGTGAAATATCGCCAAATTTTAAATAACAAAAATACGTTGCCATATATGAAGCCAACTTGGCTATGTCTGTCTAATTTGGCGATATTCTCATTCAAATTTAATATTGAGAAGAACTGGGAGTGACTCTTCTGTAATCAGGTTCCGCGCATTTTAGCTTCGTGTATTTTCAGTAGAATTAGTTAAAAGCTCAAAACCAAGCAATAGGGAGGCTATCTTTTCCTGCCGGTGCATTCCAGAAGGAGTTATCGTAGTTTAGTATAATACATCGGCTGCCCGCATCCAGGTAACCCGACGATTCGCAAGCATCTGACGTACAACAGAATGATGAAAAAAAATTGATTTTTTGGCGGTGTGATAGTGAATTTTGAAGCATTACCATGTATGAGATAGAAGAAAGTTTTGGGATTGGCATATCCGACTAGTTTTTATTTTGTTTTTATATTTAATTATGTAATACTCATTAATTGACCACCATTGTTTTTTATTTAATCATTATTTTGTTTGATAAAGACGGGAGCTTCCTCCTAGTGAATTTTCTCTGGGTCCTGCCTGTCGGAGGGTATCTGTCTGTCGGAGTGGCAGTTTTGCTCAGCCAAGAAGAATTGTACGCTGAATTGTACTTAGGGATCTTGTTTGGGGATGCCCCTGTCACCCTCCACCTGTTGGTGCTGTGCAGCTAATATTCTAAGGATTAGATGAATTTTGTTTCATTCATACTAAAAAAATAATAAATTTTACAAAGCATTTTAGCCCAATATTTAAAATATTTGTTTTATTTTTTTCACGCATAAATTTCCTCATACTTCATTCAACGATAATAAAAATTAATAATTAAATTGTTTTCAAAAATATATGTTGTAGTAAAGTAAAACAGAATAGGCAATAAATAATCGAACTTTAAAATTTGATCATATTATTAAACATAAAGAGATAAGTTTATTTCATGAATTAGTTTTCTGCAAAATTCTTTGCATTACACCCATTTTTTTACCGTGTCTTTTACTTTAACATTATAAATTATTTACTTGAAACAGGCATTTAATTTTTTAGAACAGTAGTTTCGTTACTTAAGGCTTTTTATGCCGGCATATTTTATTTCAAACTATTATTCATAGAATATTTTGCGCTAATAATTAGTCTTACTGTAATTGTTGAAAATAAACGTATAACTGCAATGAATTATGTTTTATTAAACTATATAACTAAAATTAATTTACAATAAAGATCAACAAATGCAATTATATCTTTGTTTGCAAAATCAGAAGAAATTTAATTGTGGCTTAGTTTTATGTATGAATTTTTTTCGTAATATATTTATATATACTTTCACTAAAATTACCATTGTTAATAATGTTTTCTCATAACATTTATGCATCAATAATTATTTACAGAAAGCTGCAGATTGCGGTTATATACTTTCTATACTTATGTTTAGAAATTAAATAATAGTTTTTTTTTTCTTTTTCTTTTTTTTGGTTACTCAGAATTAATTACTTTTACTGTGTAATGTTATTTACATTGCAGTACGCCGGAAACATATTAACAAGCAGCAAATTTATTTCAGTAAAGTAAACACTTTTTGTTATTTCAATTTCATTTTTACTGAAATGTATGTTATTAATTTCAATACAAATCTTTTAAGGAAGTAATATTTAATATCTATAGAGGTAAGAATAAAACACAAATTAATAAAAAAAAAATTAAATTTCCTCAGGTAGGCCAAGAATGTATTCTGACTCAGTTATATGTTTCATAATTTAAGCAGCTTAAAGCTTGCCGTAAAATACTTGGATGAATCAAAAAGTTAGTTTCAACTAACGAGAAATTTTTATTTATGAAACATTTCATATACCATAATACGAGCAAATCTTGTGTATGTGTCTGTATGCAAATTTTAGCTAAATAATGGTTCTAACGATTTTGACTAAATTTTGAATCCTACCGTTTCAGGGTACGAGAAGACCTGGGGCTAGGTCACAAGTTCGAGAAAGATTGCTTAGTGGATCATTTTGTGGTCACTACCAGTCAAGGTAATTTTATCTAAAACTGGCTCTAACGATTTGAAGTAAATTTTGTACCCTAACCGTTTTGGGGTGCAAGAAGGCCATTTGGTTAGGTTACATGCTCGAGAAAATTTGATTAGTGGGTCATTTTGGGGTCACTACGGGTCAAGCTATTTTTATCTATAAAACGGCTGTAACTATTTTAACTAAATTGTGTATCCTACCAGAAGACCATTGGAATAGGTCATATGTTCGCGAAAATTCGATTAGCGGATCGTTTTGGGGTCACTACGGTTCACACTGATTTTAACCGAGCTCAGCTCGGTCCAGGGTCGTACTGGCATGACAAAAAGGGCGGTGGCAACTTGGATAAAAAGGGCGCCAAATTCTTATCAAAGGGGCGCCAACTACTATTTAAAAGTATCTAAAACAAATTTTTTGAAAAGTTAACATACATAACGGCTACAGGATTATTTTATATATTTTGAATGAGATAATTCCTATTCTTCAATGGAGTGTCCTTTATTTGGAGATTAAATGCATTAGAAATCCAACTTAAATGGAGTAGGACTGATGGAATTGTCAGTTTCGCTGTGAAATACCTTTTATACCCCCCCCCTCCTTTCATATGTAATTTAAGTCCCAAGAAGGCTGGCCATAAATTTTGTTTTAAGGGGACTAAGTACCTTTTGAACATTTTTTTTTATTTAAGTATTTTAAGGTACATTTTTGGCATAATAATAAAGAACTGAATGAAGGAAAATGATTCTAATAAGAAATTATTCAATTTTCCAGGCAACATTCGATTTTTTTTTGACAATTTTAAGTAAATTTTAAAATGTATCTTCTCTTACAATTTTGAACATTTTCAGCTAATTTTTTAAAAAGTATTCGTAGAAGTGTACTCTACAATTTTAAGTATCGGATAAATTTAGATGAGAGTAGTTCAAGATTGGTCTTAATACACCTGAGTTTCAATTTTGTTGTTTTTTTTATATAATTGGCCGAGATATTAATTAAACTCCGCAATTTAACCCCTTGGAGACGAGCGACCGGTATACGTGCCCCTTAAGGTGCTTAGAATCCTTCATTATTCTTCTCAGTTATTTTTTATTGTAAATTTTACCTTACTTAGTCAGAGCATTTTCGCGATTCAATTACAGAAACTTTTCTGTTGTGAAAAACCGATGGTAAAAGATTAAAAATTAAGGAAAGTGCTCTCGTCGCGAAGGGGTTAAAAGGTTGACCGAAAAATGTTGCACCGACGAGTGCCAGAAACCACGTTCCAAAGTGTGGAGGCAGATACTAGCTGAAAGCGGCTTTTTTTAGCCCGTCTTTCGAAACATGCATCGGCTGAACCGTTCGAGATACATAAAACGGAAAACACCAAATCCCATCTACATTCTTTACGCTTTCTAACTTATCAATCTGTTTCGAAAAGTACGAAAATGAATCCCATCTTTCAATTGTTGAATACGTCAGGACATTGTTTTCAAGCTAGGAATTTTGTTTTTATAATACTTCAAAAATAACAAAAACGACAATAGGTTCATAAATTTGTTGAAAATGTGAGGTATAAAGACAGTATAAACAAAACAAACTTCTTAAGAAATTTTAGGTCTCTAAGCTAACTTCGAAATCTAACCCCGCCTGTAGGCCGAGCCGGCAGGGATTTTTTTTTTTCTCGCCACAGTTACAAAGAGAAAATAAAGAAATACATTAGGCAAATTTTGCAGATTTCGCAAAAATTCAAACTAATAAACATTCTTGTGAAAGAGATACAATAAAAAAAATTAATTTGTAGTCTTATACCTTATATTGTTTTTCCATGGACAAGTCACAGTTCTTGTTATGCAACATCAGCATATCTGAGCTGTGGTAATGAAATTTTATAACACTGTACACTATTTTTTTAAAAAAAAAGGTTGAAGTACAAGCTTATTATAAGAAAAAATGTTTAAGATTACACTAAAATAAGTAAATAACTCAGGTCACCGGCAAATAATATAAAGATGGAGTAGTTCTTTGACACTGGATAGAACGAGACAAACGAAGCAGATTTCACATCAAGAGCACTTTACTTATACCGACTATCGGTTGAAAATTAGAAACACATGCATTTCCAGTTTCTGTGGGGTGGACAATAGATGGCTTATTTCGGTACTCTCTTTTCCCGAACATAATGTATTTCGGTCTCATTCGGACATAATGTATTTCGGTTTCCTTTCAAATGAGCAAACTTACATTTACAAAAGCTATTGGGCTACTGGGATTGTTTTTGTTTTTCAAAAATCTTGTTCTTTTGTACTGCAATTCATGTGTATACGCAGGGCAGGGGGGGGGAGGGGCAGAAAATCTTTGGAAAAGTAATAATTCCTTAAAAGCATTACTTTGAAAAGTATTACTTGAATTGTATTGCATGATAATTTTGTTTGAAAGGTTTTCATTAAATTTCATTACAACTGCTGATAGTTTTATAAGTGGCCGAAAATACCAGCTATTTTTTATTGCCCATCAGAAACTTTGTAATAGAACTGTCTTTTATATTTTTTTAGGAAAAGCAAAAGATCTTTCAGAAAATGCTCTAAAAGGTGCCGTTTTGAACCTAATTTCCGGACGCGACAGTGCGGGAAGAGGAAAAAACTGCTGTCACAAGACAACAATCAATTTTAACTCAAGATGTGATTATTAATTTTTAATTAATAATTATGTACTTCCGTTTCTACGCAAAACATTATTAAAGAAAAGAATCTGTTGTATTACAAATCATTTCAATAACCAAGCCTGCAATTCTCATTCATTTATGTAGAGTTTGCCGAATATTCGGTTTCATTTTCGTTTTCAGCGCAAAATATTAGTTTTGGCAAAAATACTGCCGAATACTCGGTATTACTATAACTGCCCCTCCCTATCCTCTCCCAAACGCCACTACCATCCAAAGAGCCGCACATACTATGTATTCACATAAAAGGGGATAAATCTAGAAGGTATTAATAATATTGATTAAATTCTTATTTTTAAATTAAATTATTTTTGAATCATTTTTTATGTTTATAGCACCTTATATTTAATTCATTTTATTTCAATAAAATTAATTTTTAATTAATAATTATGTACTTCCGTTTCTACGCACAACATTATTCAGATAACATGCATGTTTATGCTATTACTTTGAATTTATTTTTAAGATAATTTCGCTTTCGTTTTCTGTCGAAACTAGAAAGGTAACCGAAATTCGGTTCCTGTCGAACACTATTTTTATGTTTGTAAATGAGCAGAAACTTTTGCATTACTGAACGTTAAAAAATATTTTTTCGAAAATCGCTTTAAGGATTTGCACGTAATCATAACTTATAAATTTCGGAAAATCGAGTTTTTATTTTAGCGGCTTTATCAACGGAATCAAGAACCTGGAATAGACGATTCTATATAATATATATATATATATATATAATTATAATATCTTTGAATTTCAAAAAACATATCAAGTTCTTGTAACATTCTAATTAAATCTCCAAAGAGATTATATAATAAGCATTCTACAATAAAATTGAAACTAGTTTTTCTCAAAATTGCATTTTTAAATATATGACCATACACGATTACTGTAATAATACTGAATTGTTTTACTTCTAATTTTGTCAGCTTTTTTCTTATACTATAATTATGCAGAGCATTAAGGATTTTTTTATCATCAAAAATCCTCATTTTTCTTCGATAAAAGTTGAATAATCTCTTCAAAACAGTCGGCATTTTGAAAAAAAAAAAAAAAAAAGCTTTCCGTAATTTCCACCCTTTGTCTCGCCTAGTCACTAAAATAAATCATATTTAATTTTAAATTGCTGTTTATTTTAATTACAGAAGCCAAATTTAATTTTAATAGTCGCCGCAACTCACACACACAGACAAAAAATAAATAAATAAATGCACCAGAAGAGCAGCAATAGATTCAATTATATTTACATTTTAAAAATATAATATATGTACTATCAAAATTATATTTAAGCTTTGTATTACAAAACAAAAAACAAAGTCAAAGAAAATAGGAATACTTAATTGCGAAATGGGGGTAAAATATAGAAAAGAAGAAGAATAACACGTTTTTTTCTACCGCAATAAGCTTATATGTGTTCATTATTTTGCAGCTATTTCTTACTCGATATCTTGAAAAAAAAAAGTATCTAAAAAATGATAAGGTTTATTGGCAAACTTATTTTTCGTTTTTACCTTAATGGGAATGTCTAAAAATTTAAAGTATGTATCAATGAAAATTGTTTAATAATATCGTCAAAAAGTTTTGGACAGCTTATGTTATTGCTCAAAACATTATAAAACTCCTATAACAGCTACTGAATTCGATATTTTATTTTTTCGTTTTTAACGTTTCTTTCTTTGCTGATGTCTGTGCGCCGAGCGTGTGTTAATTAGTATTTCATGGAAAAATACCTCCACATCCGGTTTCTATTTTCTTCAGAAAGTTACAGAGATCCAAAAATCCCACAATATGGTATAATCAATAAAAAGTGTCACATCTGGTATTACTTATAGATACCACTGGGTGAAACTCCACCGACATGTCTTCTTAGGGAATTTGTCTTCTTAGGAACTCCCACTAACAGCACTGAAAACAAAACAAAAACACATCTGCGCGCATCTGCGCTTCTCTTTCATAAATTCTTTTGTGAAACAAATTTTACAAGTTTCAGTGGTTTATATATTTATTTCAATTACATGTCATGTGTATTTTTCAATTTGTCAATCGGGGTGGTGTTTGAAGTTTAGAGTGGTTAAGCAGATACAGTTTTAAAAAAAAGGTTTTTAGATACTATTGGCATTTTTAAATGCTAAAAAATAGTAAAAATTTTTCAAATAGATATGAAAAATTAACCTTTTATTCTTTGAAAAGCAAAATTTACATAAGTTTCCATTGCCCAAAAACTTGTGAAAAATTTGTCTTTGGCCTATATTATCATTAAGAAATTATGAAATGTTCCAGTTTATTAGAACTAAGAGCATCGATTTATGTGTGTGCAGTGTTGAATTCAGGTGGTGACCCGGGGGGAATACCCCCCCCCCCCTCCAAGCAATAAAATGTCCCCTGCGGAAAATGTGAGATTTTGTATTTTGGATGGTCAAAAAGTACAATATCCACCCCTGAACTCTACAATGCCCCCCCCCCCCGGAGACACATAAGTCCCTCCCGGAGAAAAGTGTTTGAATTCAACACTGTGTGTGTGCTTATGGGGAGTGTACGTGTGTGTAGGTGGGGGAAGAGCTATTACAAAAACACGATATTAATTTTTTGAAAGTTATTTTTACACAGACGCTGAAAAATCTGACCAAGGGTGCCGTAATTACAAAAACACTATATTAATTTGTTGAAAGTTATTTTTACAGTGGTGCTGAAAAAAATGTGACCAAGGGCGCTATGATTACAAATACACAATATTAGATTTTTTAGAGTTATTTTTAAACAGGCCCTGGAAAAATCTAACCAAGGGCACCAGGATTACAAAAACACGATATTAGTTTTTTGAAAGTTATTTTTACAGAGGCGCTGAAAATAATCTGACCAAGGGCGCCATGATTTAAAAAAATATATATAAATTTTTTGAAAGTTATTTTTACAGAGGAAAAACAAGAACACGATATTAGTTTTTTTAAACTTATTTTTACAGAGACGCCGAAAAAAATCTGACCAAGGGCGCCATAATTACAGAAACACGATATTAATTTTTAAATAGCTATTTTTACAGAGGCGCTGAAAAATTCTGACCAAGGGTGCTAGGATTACAAAAACACGATATTAAGTTTTTTTTTTTTTTTTTTTTTTTTTTTTTAAAGTTATTTTTACAGAGGCGCTGAAAAAATCAGACTATAGGGGCGACATGATTACCAAAGCCGCCTCTGAAAATGGGACCAATTAACCCTTCTTTGCATGAGATTTTCTTTTACAATTGTGTTTTTTTTTTATACATATATTAAATATTAGACACCAGAAATTTTAAGATAGATTTTTAATTTTGTTCAGCAACATAGTTCCCGGGAAATTTACTGGATTAATATTTCTATATAAATATAGTGCTGGCGAAGAATTTGATTTATTTATTAAAAGTTAAATAAAAAGTGATGGAAATTTACATCACTATGCAATTAAGGGTTAAAATGAAAATCTCTTCTCTTAAATTGCATTCCATTTTTTTTCTGTTTTCGTCGTTTGTACTTTCACAAAAAGCAGAAATATTTGATCACCGAGCGCACTAAATATTTGATAGAAAAGTTAATTTTTTTTTAATTTATTTTTAGAAAGACGCTGAAAAAGACTGCCTAAGAGCGCCATAATAACAAAAACATAAATACGATATTAGTTTTTTTTAAAAAAAAAATTTTTACAGAGGCGCTGGAAAAAATCTGACCATGGGCGCCATAATAACAAAAACACGAACACGATATTAGTTTTTTGAAAGCTATTTTTGCAGAGGCGTTCAAAAAAATCTGACAAAGGGCGCCAGGATTACAAAAACACGATGTTATTTTTTTTAAAGTTATTTTTACAAATGCGCTGAAAAAGTCTGACCAAGGGCGTCATAACAAAAACACGAACACGATATTAGTTTTTTTGAAAGTTATTTTTACAGAGGCGCTGAAACAAATCTGACCAAGAACGCCCTGATTTTAAAAATATATATTAATTTTTTGAAAGTTATTTTTACAGTGGCGCTGAAAAAAATCTGACCAAGGGCGCCATAATTACAAAAATACGAACACTATATTAGTGTTTTGCAAGTTATTTTTACAGAGGCGCTGAAAAAAATCTGACCAAGGGCGCCATAATTACAAAACCACGAACACGATATTAGTTTTTTTAAACTTATTTTTACAGAGACGCCGAAAAAAATCTGACCAAGGGCGCCATAATTAAAGAAACACGATATTAATTTTTAAATAGCTATTTTTACAGAGGCGCTGAAACATTCTGACCAAGGGCGCTAGGATTACAAAAACAGGATATTAGTTTTTTTTTTTTTTTTTTTTTAAGTTATTTTTACAGAGGCGCTGAAAAAATCAGACTAGGGGCGACATGATTACCAAAGCCGCCTCTGAAAGTGGGACCAATTAAAATGAAAATCTCTTCTCTTAAATTGCATTCCATTTTTTTTTTTTTTTTTTTTTTTTTTTTTTTTCTCGTCGTTTGTAGTTTCACAAAAAGCAGAAATATTTTATCATCCAGGGCACTAAATATTTGACAGAAAAGTTAATTTTTTTAAAGTTATTTTTAGAAAGACGCTGAAAAAGACTGACTAAGAACGCCATAATAACAAAAGCATAAATACGATATTAGTTTTTTTTTTTTTTTTTTTTTTGATTTTTTTTTTTTTTTTTACAGAGGCGCTGGAAAAAAATCTGACCATGGGCGCCATAATAACAAAAACACGAACACGATATTAGTTTTTTGAAAGCTACTTTTGCAGAGGCGTTGAAAAAAATCTGACCAAGGGCGCCAGGATTACAAAAACACGATGTTATTTTTTTTAAAGTTATTTTTACAAATGCGCTGAAAAAGTCTGACCAAGGGCGTCATAACAAAAACACGAACACGATATTAGTTTTTTTTAAAGTTATTTTTACAGAGGCGCTGAAACAAATCTGACCAAGAACGCCATGATTTTAAAAATATATATTAATTTTTTGAAAGTTATTTTTACAGTGGCGCTGAAAAAAATCTGACCAAGGGCGCCATAATTACAAAAATACGAACACGATATTAGTGTATTGCAAGTTATTTTTACAGAGGCGCTGAAAAAAATCTGACCAAGTGCGCCATAATTACAAAACCACGAACACGATATTAGTTTTTTTTAACTTATTTTTACAGAGACGCCGAAAAAAATCTGACCAAGGGCGCCATAATTACAGAAACACGATATTAATTTTTAAATAGCTATTTTTACAGAGGCGCTGAAACATTCTGACCAAGGGCGCTAGGATTACAAAAACAGGATATTAGTTTGTATTTTTTAAGTTATTTTTACAGAGGCGCTGAAAAAATCAGACTAGGGGCGACATGATTACCAAAGCCGCCTCTGAAAGTGGGACCAATTAAAATGAAAATCTCTTCTCTTAAATTGCATTCTATTTTTTTTTTTTTTTTTTTTTTTTTTTCTCGTCGTTTGTAGTTTCACAAATTGCAGAAATATTTTATCATCCAGGGCACTAAATATTTGACAGAAAAGTTAATTTTTTTTTTAAGTTATTTTTAGAAAGACGCTGAAAAAGACTGACTGAGAACGCCATAATAACAAAAGCATAAATACGATATTAGTTTTTTATTTTATTTATTTTTTTTTTACAGAGGCGCTGGAAAAAATCTGACCATGGGCGCCATAATAACAAAAACACGAACACGATATTAGTTTTTTGAAAGCTACTTTTGCAGAGGCGTTGAAAAAAATCTGACCAAGGGCGCCAGGATTACAAAAACACGATGTTAATTTTTTTAAGTTATTTTTACAAAGGCGCTGAAAAAGTCTGACCAAGGGCGCCATAATAACAAAAACACGAACACGATATTAGTTTTTTGAAAGCTATTTTTGTAGAGGCGTTGAAAAAAATCTGACCAAGGGCGCCAGGATTACAAAAACACGATGTTCCAGGATACCATGTGTAACAATAGCACATCTGATTGTCGATAATTTATGTTATCTCGAAATTGGGTTATATAATTGTCTTTGATCCCACACAGTTTGCTTATGCTATACTTTTAAAAATAAAAAGTATTACTTTTTAATTTTCCATATGAAAATCTTTGAAATTTTATGCCTTTCAGAATGCACAACTTTAAACGTGCTTCCAAAAAAAAAAAAAAAAAAAAAAAAAAAAAAAAGTGACGAGGGCGCACCGGGCATTTGCCTCGTTGCCCGGTGGGCCAGTACGACCCTGGCTCGGTCTTCTCTGCTGGTAGGGCAAACTGTCCCAAAATGTCATACTTAGGTAAAATGGCATACCTTATGTTTCTAAATATTGTCACTAGAGGCCAACACTTAACGATACGCAGTTATGTTGCTGAATCGATCAGCAACGATAAGCATTTAATGGCGAAGGTTTCAAGTTTGTATTTTTCATTGTTTACAAAAAAACTTTTTACACCTTCGTCTGACAATTCATGGGACTATTTTTTGGAGCAAATTCACGTCTGTTCCATTTCAGTTAGTACATATTTCTTTTTCGATTATTTACTGTATATGCGAAAACTTATAAATGGATGTGTCCTCGAATACTGCCTCTGTATATACAATATGGTGATTGTAAGTAAAATGACATGCCGTCAGACATCTTTCCAGATTATGTTTTCTGAACTTCAGTTGTGACAGAAATTCCACTTGAAAATAAGGAAAGCAACAGCAGCAACGAAAGTTCTACAGATAACAGCATATATATACTTACTCCGTCAATTATTGTAGTTTCAATGTCGCCTCCTCCGATTCCAGCGCAGACAACATCTGTTTTCAATACTTCGAAGACGTGTGTATCTTTTCAACCGGCAGCATCTTAAAGTTCATCATCTTCATTTATCAGACACCTTGATGTATCTCCACTTCCTTGTGCACCTCATGTTAAATCATTCTCTAAAAAGAGGAAGCATAAAGGTGAAAAAGTTCTGACTGTCAGTCCTAATATTGCCGAAGCAAAGGCAAAAACTGCCGGAAAACATTATTCACACTCAAGATGTACAGCTCTACAGGCTAAGAAGAATATTCGCTTTGTTACATCCAGCGATGACGATAAAGGCGTGGATCTTACTGATGATACTGATGATGAAGACTGCCTTTATTCAGTCACTCAGAACAGAAAGCGAAGTGAGCCTCTTAAATTTCCTGAGTTGCTTCCAGAAAAGTATGCTTAAGACTGTGTTTTCTCGACATGGCGGAAGAACTGCTGTGGCTCCAGATACACAACTTAGGACTTGTTTTCACCCATTTCCCATGCCACATGACATTATCTTTCGTAAGTAGCATACACATTGACAATTATTGAAATGATAACAATATGTAAAAACGTTTCAATGTTTATAGAAAATTAAATAATTTGACATTCTATTTCTATTAATGGAAGTTAAGTTTTAAATAAGCATTGATGAAATCAACGAATCATCCCTAGACCATACTGTTGGTGCATTCTGAAGTGCTTATGCTTATTCCGCACTTCGTGTTTTCTTCTTTAGCTAAAAAATGTCACCAATAACACAAATATCATAACCAGGGCTTTACAAATTTGATAAAATCTGGTAGCCAGAAAAAATTACTGTTCGCCAGTAAAAAAACATTTACCCCCCCACCCCCGTCATTAAATGTGGAAAAAATGTGATTTATGAAGTAATTGAGAAAAAATAATAACAAGTATAGTTTAGAATTATTAGTTACATAGTTTAAAATAGAACATAATTTAGAAAGATAATATAAACTGTATTTTTTAATGAAACTTATTACACTTATAATCACTTATATTATGGTGACAACTTATATAAACACAAAAATCAGATTTGAAAAAAAAAAAAAAACTCGAGCATTTTTTAGCAATGTATCCAATTTTACATGCCACAAGGACTGGATTGACACTATTTCTTACGGTTTTATTGAAATATCCTCTCTCCACCCACATTCTAATCACGTGACATACATTAACTGGCTATAGCTGAAAAGAATGGTGTTTTCTGTGTATGAGTTGGAAAATACCTTTTTAAATTTAGTTCTTCCATTAAAAGTGCGAGAGAAGAGAAAGATCACTGCTTGCCGCGCACGAGTAGGGGAGAGAAAAAATGCCAATTGTGCTCATTTCTTATGTCAATTTTTTTACAGAAATCACCCCGAAAGATCAAATCATTTTGGTCGCCAGATCAAAAAGCTTGGTATCCAGTGGCGACCTGGCGACCGCATTTGTTAAGCCCTGATCATAACACAGTAGCGACATACGAGCAACATCGTTCAACTCTTTGCACTTTTTTATCTTGACAGCTAGAGCACTTTTATCTAGCTCCACACGCCCAAGTCACATGTTTATGTTTGCACTTTTTTATCTTGACAGCTAGAGCACTTTTATCTAGCTTCACACGCCCAAGTCACATGTTTATGTTTGCACTTTTTTATCTTGACAGCTAGAGCACTTTTATCTAGCTCCACACGCCCAAGTCACATGTTTATGTTTGCACTTTTTTATCTTGACAGCGAGAGCACTTTTATCTAGCTCCACACGCCCAAGTCACATGTTTATGTTTGCACTTTTTTATCTTGACAGCTAGAGCACTTTTATCTAGCTCCACACGCCCAAGTCACATGTTTACGTTTGCAGTTTTTTATCTTGACAGCTAGAGCACTTTTATCTAGCTCCACACGCCCAAGACACATGTTTATGTTTGCAGTTTTTTTTCAAACTATCGCAACCCGTATTACGGAACTTGATTATACACGCTTGTACGAGTTTTTGGGTCAATAAAGAAACATACTTTTTTTCCGGTAATGGTAGTTTCCAAATTTGGTGTTGTCCAATAAAATTTTACAAGACCTATGTCACTACTCTGATGAAAAAGCTAATCTGCCTGAATATAAACAATCATGGACACCAATGATATACCCGTAAAGGTTTTTATTTTATTTCGCATTGAAAGATCTAGGAATCACAATAACATTTCATCATTCAAAAGATTAAATAATTTGCAATCAAATGAGGTATGTGTTATTTTGGTTCATGAAGTCCTTCTAACTGAAGTATGCAATAAAAATTCGAAAAAATGTACATGTCTACAAAAAAAGAGGCATATGTCTTCACTCTAAAAAAATAATTTTACAACTTACTCTTCTTTTTGTACTGTTGGTTTTTGTATATAAAGATGGAATTTTGCAATCGATTTAGAACTCACTTCCTGACAAGGTATAATTATAAAAAAAAATTATACAGTTTCCAATGACATTACAACATTTTAATATTTTTAGAATTTAATTCTAAATTAAAACATTAATTTTAAAGCATTTTTTCTTTTAGCCCACCTCAGGGGATAACTGGCCAAATATTATTTAGAGTTACAATTGTATACGAGTTACAACAACAGTCGATTTAGTTATGAGTCAAACAACGCTGGCCAAAACTGCAATAACGAAATATTTTAAATATTAAAAAGTATAAAATATAAATAAAAAATAAAGAATGTAATATATTTTTTAAAAAATACGATTTATTTAACTAATAGTTTCATATTATTAAAATTATGATTATACGTTAGGAAATCATGAAAAAATAGTTTAAATAGTGCTTTTATTTTCTTTACTGCTGCTATATTTAAAAAAAGAATCAGGTCAAAATTTTATAATTTTTTTACACTTATTATATATTTTATTTGATTATATATTTTATATTATATATTCTTTAAATAATTATTTTTTTCATTATATTTTTTCACAGTTTTAAAATTTACTAGTTCGAGCTTTCTATCAACCGCAAAAAAACCCGGTGAATTATCCGTAATTGGGTTCGGTGCCCACGCCAAATTAACGTATTGTAACGTAAATCTTTTGTAAAAATCATGGATTGCCCCCATACAATTAGGCGTGATTTCCAAGATATAAAAGAGTACATTTAAAAAAAAAACTAATTTTACTATTTCATTTATTTAGACTTAAAAAATTATGCAGTTTGAAAGTATATACAGTTTTATTATACAGTTTGAAATATAAAAAAATAACGTATGATGACTTTAAAGAGAAAATATTATTTTTATGAAGGCACTGAGGCGAAAACACACGGCTTATCTCCCCTTTTCGTTTGCATCGAATATGATACGCAAATAATTTTATCATGGATCCCTTTTAAAAAGAGCATATTTTATACTTAATTATGTTTCTTGTTTATTGTGCACTTATTACTATTATTATTAGAGTCCAAAATATTATGATACTTGCATTTTTTGTCTGTATTTTGGGAGTTTTATATTATTTTTGAGCACATTTTAATATTTTACGCTAGTTTTCTAAATTTTAGTATATATATATATATATATTTTTACCCCCTTTTTGTTTTTGTTTTTTAATTTAGAAAAATAATTTTACTATTTTATATGTTGTATATATTATACAACAAAACACTCAAAACCAGCAGTTTTAGAAGGAAAAGGTTCTAAGAAAAAAACTATAGTTTGTTCATATTTGAAATTCACCATATGCTTACAGAACAGCATGCGTAAGACATGTTTTAACTGTCTTTCGGACCAACGATTTTTTGATAAATCTATTGCATTGTAAATATCTTAAAACGATAAAAGATCATTATACAGTAATACCTCGGTTTTCGTTGACTTCGGTTATCGTAAGTTTCGGTTTTCGTCGATTTTTACCGCGAAAAATTTGTTTCGGTTTTCGTCGGTTGCCTCGGATTTCGTTTATTTCCTGTATATTTTTGTTATTTTTCTTTATTCATTGTGAGTGCTGCATCATGGAACTAAAGAAAGTTTCTTGTAAGCAACTTGTTTAATAATAATGTATTGCTTCATTTTAGGCAAATCTCAAAGAGGTGGCAGAAACAGACCACTTTGGACATCTTTTTTGAGCGACATAGGTTCTCTGACTCTGAAGCTAGTCCTACTGCCAAAAGAACAACTAGTCGTTGGGGGCCACCGTAATACTTACCCATCATTGATAGGCATAATGTAAAATATTAAAATAAAAATGTCTAAACTATTTATAAAATGCATTCCAATTCAAATAAAATCGTGGCTTGATGACGTCATAAACTTTAAGGGCTCGATTACTGAATTGTTTGAAAGAAACCTGCTTATAACTCTAAAAATAATAATCCTATTAACTAGCGGATTATTGCATCTGATTAAGCGTCAAATTTCCAATTAAAATATATCTTTGAAGTGAAATTTGGATGAAATACAGGGTCATGAAAAATCGAAGAGTGTGGTAAATAGGATTCCAAATATCTCGGCAACTCATTATCCGATCGACTTCATGCTTTATGCATTTTTTTTTATTGTCTTTTATATTCATTTCTTAAAATAAACAATTTCGAAAATTTTTATATACCTTTTATCAGAACGAATATTTCGAGAGTCCGAAAAATATAGTTCCGGTTAATCGAGGTTATTGGAATTAAATAGGCTTCTTCCCATTATTACATACTAAGTACATACCAAATTGCAAGTCTGTATCTCAATTTTTTCGGGAGATAGAGCGTTTACAGACACACAGACACACAGGCACACAGACGGACGGCAAATTTTTTTTTCTAAAAATATGTTTTTCGGAATCTCCAGTGTCTGAAACGTGTAAATCCGTCAAAATTTTTTTTTCGATTTTCAGAACGATTACAAGACTTACCCTATACTACGTATGATGGGTAAGTAAAAATGGAAGTGATCTCAGATACAGTGCCTTAATACCATACACTAAGAACGCTATTTTAATTTCTTATTGTTTTTAGTATTAAACGCTATGCGTATTCTCTATAAAATGTGTTTTTGATACATATTTTGGAGTGTTTAGAACGAATTAATTTGGATTTACGTAGATTCATATGGTTATAATTGACTTGGTTTAAGTCGGTTTCGGATTTCGCCGATTGTTTTCGGACGGATTATCGACGAAAACCGAGGTATCACTGTATATTAGATATATACATATCGTTTTATGCTGATGAAAAAAAAACATATACTAAAAATTTAAATAAAAAACATATCCTTTAATTAACTGTACACAATGTTGCTAATACAGCTGAATTTGTCCTTTGTCCTTGAATTCCCATTTTCGCGGAAGACATTATTATAATTACTAAAATGCTTGACACATTTCATTTATGGCTTTCACTTTTCTAAATTATCTGAAATTTTAATTTTAGTGTCGCGTTGCAATTCTGAATGAAAAACATCAAATACAAAGAAATTCAAACTTTACTTCATGAAAGATATATGTAGTACTTAATTATATATTTTACACATTTAGAATCTAATTAATAAAAGAATGTTTAAAAATACACTTTTATAGCAAAGCATTAAAGATTATCGTAATTAAATTCAAAGAAAACGTTTTCCATTATTACTTCGTTAATGGTGCAGCTGTGCCTTTAATAGTATAAATTCCTGCTTTAGGAAACACGAATATGTTAATTTTAATGTGTAAGCGATAAGCACATACATTCTATTTTAGTATATTTTAAGCGAAAGATCTTTTAAAGTGTTAATTTGTTTATAAATTTGTATTATGTTGCATTTTAGAATGTAGCAAATAATGGTAATTAATTTAAATTAAAAGTATGGAAGTTTAGAATTAAAGTGAGATTATATGTAAACACATTTTGTACATTTATTTTTTCGTTATTATTATTCAGCGATATTTGTGAACTTAAAAATGGGTTTCCCTTACATGTAATCCTTTGATGTAATTGTTATTTTTAGTAATTATTGGAAAACATTTCTGAAAGAATCCGTTAATAGTTTTCGTGTCTTATATAAAACATCTGAGAGCATTTGAAATTTAAAATGTTCAGAGAAGAGTAAACGAATGAGACACGGAGGCTAACGGAACAAGTGGATTTTCTCATTCAATAAATGAGTTAAATGTTCAGGCTTTTGTCAATGGATAGCAGTACCAGCATTACACAAAAACATGCAGCTGGTTGCAAAGTAAGAAGTAACACATTCCTTAACATAAATATGAGGGAATTTTTTATGTCTAATAAATACTTGTTTTGATAAAGTATTAACTCTGTTTTAACAATATTACATATAATTATGAAGCTTTTAATCAATGCTAATAATTTGCAATCTTTGTTTTTCGTTAATTGTAAATAGTTAATTTACAATAGGCCTAAATGCAGTTTGACTATTGGAGTATGTCAGAGGGGGGGGGGGGGGCAAAGCGATTATATATAAACGTTGCATCTGAAATTTATGTTAAATTATACATTTTCTGTATAAAAAACATAATGTGCCTTATTCATTTATATCTGTTAATTTAATAACATTTTACCAAATTATCCAAATGTAAATAATTAAATTTTACTATTTCCAGTAAAAACACGATAAGCTGCTAAAGACCTCACTAAATTTTGCTTTAGTAGTTTTACAAAATTAGAAAGAAACATTCTATTTTAAATGTAAGAATTTGTTCATTGAATTTATAATTATGGTGATATAACTCTTTATTTCGCCTATTTAAGAAACATTTATGTTTATTTAATGTGTTCCAATAGACTCATGGCGAGTCCTATTATAAGCACAAATTTCAATGAAATTGGGTGTGTCTGTTCTTACTGTTAAAATATAATTACCAGTGAAATTATTTGCTGCTAGGTGAATTAGTTTTTCAGAAATTTCTTTTCAAAATATGGAAGTTTCCCATGGAGATGGCATTCTTAATTTTCAATTTCCAAAGTCATAAATAAAGTCATAAATAAAGTAATAAATAAAATCATATTTCAATATCTAATCAACAAATCATCTTCAAATAATTTATGCACGATAAATAGTTTACGTAAAAACTGTTTTTTAATTCCAAAATTTAAAAACATAAAACTTCACCTTTTCTAAAACATATACACAAATTAAAAACATCTTTTACTTGCCATAATCATAAGCAATCATAAGGTTTTTGACGATGTTTGTTTGTTTATGATTATGGTTTTATACTTTGAAACCGAAACATGTCAAGTTTGGAAATTTTATTTTACATGTATTTGACACCTTGCTTAAGTAAAAGATGTTTTTAATTTGTGTATAGTTTACGTAGATTATGAAAAAAATTACTGTTTTTATATAATCATTAAAATCAAGACGTTTTAATTAGAAATGATGAATTATCTAAAATGCAGTATCAATCAAAGCAGAGGTGTTATGAAATTTATTTTTCTTACAAAATGTAAGTAAAAGTATCCTTTATCATGAAATAAAAGTTGTGGGATTTCGGTTGTTTTTAGTAACATTTAAATGATGTTTAAAAAAATCATTATTTTTAAAGTTATGACTTATTCAATATATGAACTCTGGAAATATTTTTCATTTGTACATTTATTTTATATTTTTAAATACGGAAGAAAATAACAACATATATTAGAAACTCAAATGTGTACAATGTTTTTTATTAAAATCAGGGGTGCATTCTGAGGAGAGTTTCGGTTATTTCCGCCCCGAATACAAAAAAAAAAAATTCTCCTCGCCAGCAAGAAAATTTCAAAATGACACCCTTGAGTAAAACTAATTCTTAAACAGTATTATTCAGTATTTTGAGTAACTGTTACAGACACAATACCAAATTTTATTTTAAAAATTTCTATTTGAGATGTTGAATTACCAAACTCTGAAAATTATGCCAAATCTATTATGTTTAAAATTATTTAAATACCTATATCTGAAAACTATTTAACTTAGATAGCTGTAGTTTTTAATTTTATTCAGCGTTCCATTATCTTTAATTTGATATTTTGCACAACAATATTGCTGAAGATGGTTTTTAAACCCTTCCCACAACCTCCAAGCAAAAATTAAATAAACAAAAGTTTTTATTTATTTAAATACTAGCTGATCCGTCCGGCGTTACCCAAAAATCAGTAATTTTCTTTTGCGGTTTCGATAAAAATAATCATTTTCGGTGCGCATTCTGTTCTAGACAAACCTCTTTCCGAATGAAACTCCGGCACTCGTCCCCGGTGCCTCAGGCATTGTATAGCAGGCGTGCTACGCACGCGCTGCAATATTGTTAGTTTCAATTTCCACTACTAGGGGGCGCGAAATCATCTAACTTAGTTAGCTATATCTTAAATAGTTCATGTTAAGTTGCATGAACCAATTCCCGTAGAAGAAAATTCCAAACATTTTTTAGAACAATTTGGTCGAAATATGAAAATGCCCTAGGTCGATCGCTTTCACCCCCCCCCAACTCCCACACCCCCACAGCTACCGACATGCAACCACCATAGTGCACGATGGGAGACTTGAGGCTACTACCACACATAAACACCAGTGGTCTGAGCTGGGTAGTTGTGGTTGCAAAGAAAAATATAGGGATACACACGTCTATATATATAGAGAGAGATAGATAGATAGATAGATAGGTTTTAAATATAAATAAATAAATAAATAAATATTGTTTATACAATAAAAGAGAATAAATTTGCTAGATTTTATGATGGTATGTAAATAAGATCTTAAAATATAAAAGTTATGCAAGAGAGTGCTTTGGAAATTTATCATGTGCTATAATGTCAATATTATGTTGTATCATATCGTCAGATTATTATTATAGATAAATGTTTTCTTAATGTATTATTTTATTTAAAGAAATATTTAATTATATTCTTTAACCACACACACAAAATATTGAAATTGTTTATCTTAATTTTAAAGGGTGAAAAAAAGTATAAAGGGCTATTGAAGTACGAGTGAAAGTTTCACGATGGCCATAAATCAATGAGTTTTGTTAACCCTTTGATAATTGTCCCTGTACTAGCAACTATTTTATGTTCAATCGTGCCACAATTTATAAATATTTTTTATGTGGTAGATTTCTTTTGAAAATATCTTAGTATAAGTGTGTGACAGAGATTATTTTTGAAAAAAGCGGCACAAGCAAAATAAAACAATAGTCCACTGGGACGTATATGTCCCAACCTGAAGTCAAAGGGTTAAAAGTGTCAAGGTAGTTAACATATTAAGTTCACTGTAATTTTTGTAATTTCTGCTGATTAAATGATCAACTCATATATAAAGAGAAAACAACTAATCAAAAACTACCTCACCAAGGAGCATGACAATTAATGGTGATTATGCCTTAATATTAAGAACAAATACATCCATTTTCAAAAAAAAAAAAATGTGATTGCAGGTTACATGGCCTGGGTGATCTGACATGGAATGAGTCTGGGTGATTTAATCTGAAATACCCCATAAAATAGATTTTAAATATGAAATACTGCTAAAATCCCCCAAAATACCACTATTTTTATTTCATAATCAGATAAAGGATACTTTTACGTACAATTCCTAACAAAAATAATTTTAATAATACCCCGCATTTAGTTTATAATGCATTTTTAGTTTATTCATTATTTTGCATAAAGCATTCCTGATTTTAAAGATTAAATATTTTAGACACACTTAAAATATTTTAAACGTAACAGTAATTTTTTCAGAATGTACTTACCTTACTTATCATGCATAAATTATTTGAAGGTGATTTGTGGATTAGATAATGAAATATGAAAATATTTTTGACACACTGCTCTTTTACACACTTTTGTATGCTCATGATGACGTTTCCACCTTGCGCTGCGGTTGCAGCTTTACCGACATATGCGAGTGAGAGATGGCAAGTTGGATATCGTCCTCGCAGCTCATTGGTAGAGCCTTGGAGCGTTATTCCAAGGGCCCGGATTAATTCCCAGCTTAGACATTTTTCGCTCTGTCGGTTTTACGCTCAGTTTAACACTGTATAAAAAAAACATGTTTATTATTCATTGGTTGTAGGCGAATTTCACTCCTGAAAATTAATTGAAAAATTAATGTAATTTTCTTATAAATATATTTTAAACTATATGACAGTTACAACAGTGGTTATAACAAAGAAATTGAGCAAGAAAAGCGTTTTATTTAACCTTTCTTCAATAAATATAATTAACCTATTAAAATGAAACAAAATATATAGCATATTTGCTACTGCAATTTTGTGAGTTTGAGAGGTAGTTTGATACCTAGGCATGTGTTAGTAAATGTGAAAACATAATGAAGGGTGTCCAGATTGGAACGCTGCGTTTAATACTAGCATATTTCGTTAGCGATGATCGAGACGAGCATAGTTATATGTTACATGAGAGTTCTCGGAATAAAAGCATCGTCGAAAGACGCCATGAACAGAAATAACGAGAAGAAGTGTTGTGGTTCATGTAATGAAGTGTAGGTTCAAAATGGTTTGTGCGCATGACATTTCGATGAGGACATTTGCAAAACTACACAATTAGAAGTTTTCTGCCGGATTTCTTCTATATACACCTCATTACATGCACCAACATACTTCGTTAGCATCATTCGACTATGATACTATATTCGGATATCCCTATGCGTCGTGTCACTATGCTCATCTCGATGTTCGATATCCACTTGCATTAGACGCTCCATATCCATTAAGTGAGCCTTACACATGCAGTTTATATGTTTAAAATGGGAAGTGCTATATCTCTTTGATCTGTAACATTTTGTGTATTTTTTAAAGCACACATGTGTTAACTTTTTGTGTCATCTTCCTCTTAGATTGTTTAATTGGTGTCGCTGTGGTCATATTTTGTACACGAGGACTAAACAGACAGGGACCTAAAGCTTACTTCGACAAACCACGCACATCAATGCTTAATTAGGATTCGAACCCGGCACCGAATGTCCAGTAAACAGCTTCCTAACCACTAGACAAGCAGATGGGCATATGTTCTTCTCAGACAGAACAATGATTTTCAAGACTTCTAAATTTTGCATCATACATTTAGTTATTTGATTATACATATCATACATATTACTAACCAATTACTTAAAGAATATTTAAAGATACTTTATTACCATACTATTAACGATTAATTTAACGAATTTCAAAGAAAGCGATTCATGCTGTTACATCGTTAATGATGCTGTGCACCCATTAATGATGTAATCTTCTGCTTCATAAAACAATAATATGGTCTTTATAAAAGGGTAAACGATAAGTGTATTTTAAGCATCGGGATAAGAACTTTTAAACTGATGACGTGCTTATAAAATACATTTTGTTTTAAGATATAAACTGGATCAAATGATGGCAATTAATTTCAATTAAATGTACACGTTTCTTATGAAAATAAAATTCTAATATGTAATCATCTTTATTTTTAAAGTTTTACTTAATTTATAATTCTTAAACGGTATTTTAGAAGTTCATAATGTGTTCTTTTTTACATTAGGAAAATGCTTACACCAATAATTGTTTTAGTAATTGCTTAGAATTCTGAATCAATCTTAATTGTTTTTAGAAGTTTAGGGAAATACATGCAGAATTTTGTACTTGTAGAGAAAAAAAAACCTTTCTGATCTAGCACCATTTTTAGAATTTCAAATATTATGTTACTTTAAAATTATTGCGTGATTTAGTCATACTTGACAAAATCTTCATCAAAATCTTTGCTTTTATACCCATTACAACCATTACAAAAAAACTTTCCAGTATACAAACTGTTCATAGAATTTTAACGTTGCTAACTAAGCGTAATAATGATAGAGAGGAAAATGTCCAAGTCGGGAATCGAACCCCGACCCTTTAAATAACGCTCCAATGCTCTACCATTGAGCGACGAGGACGACACCCAGCTTTGCATCTGACACTCACATAAGTCAGCAAGGCTGCAAACTCAGCACAAGATGGAAATGTACCGGGTTCGGTTCCCGACATGGACATTTTTCACTCTGTCGGTATTACGCTTAGTTTGCAATGTTAAAATTCACATGTTTCTTATTCAGTTTGCAGCTTTACCGACATATGTGAGTGAGAGATGCCAAACTGGTTATCGTCCTCGTAGCTCAATGATAGAGCATTGGAGCGTTATTGCAATGGTCCGGGTTCCATTTCCGGATTGGACATTTTTCACTCTGTCGGTATTACGCTTAATTAGCAATGTTAAAATTCACATGTTTATTATTCAATAATTTCGCGCGAATTCCACTGCTGAAAATTTATTGAAAAATCAATTAAAATTATTTGTTCGTATGCTGTTTTACAAAATAAAAGAGTTAATAATAGACATCAGAATAGACAATTTTTGTATAGAACATCCGGGTCGTAATCCTTTTATTAAATCAAAAAGCTATGGTTTCTCTCTTGAAACTGAACCGTATTTTCGTATACAGATTTAAAATAATTAAAGATGTTTTAGCGAAATTTTCAAAAGACTCCCTTTCTATTGTTAAATATGATGACATTATGAGAAGTGGTAAATTGCATTGTGATTCGGTATGAGACTCCGTATGTATTATCAGCTGCATTTTGAATAAAGAAGCGTCTAGATCAGTGTAGTTTCGATGCAACAGGCGGCAGTATTTCTCTTAATAGCATCGGAGTTCAAAGAAAGCTGTCTTTTGAAAATTTCTCCAAAATAACTTCTTTTTTTACGAGAAGTTAGGTACGAATATGTAAGTTATGTATGAAATTCCGGGTTCAGCTTGAATTCCACATACTGTATAATTTATTAAATAAACTGATAGTGGCTTTGGTATCCTAGACAGAAATTCTTAATCTACTACTGGTCCTCTGTCAAATATTTTATTTTTGAAGATTTATTAGTTGCTATATTCATTTGTAAAAAAATAACGATATTAAGGAACTTTTTGGAAGACAAAGCTGCATAGTCATAACCATTCGTTGATTCGTCATATAATTAATTGGTATATGGAAAATTTCTGGTGGAGTAAAAAATAATATTTAATTCTTGCATTAAGGGAAACTGTCCTAAAATGACATACCCTATGGCAAAAATGCTTGTTTGATACAAATTTTTCTCATGACCTTTATTTTCTACAAACTAACTTTGCGAAGTATATAAAATGCAATGGTGTCTTTTAAAAAGTAACAAATAAAGTTACAACGTCATAATAACAATTTTTATGAAATGCTGTACTATGTTATTTTAGCTACAGTGCTCTCCTAAAACGACACACCAGTTTCTATTCATTTTGCTTGCATACATCACAAATACCGTCACATTCCCTATGGGCTCACTTTGAACATTTAACACATATTATCCACTTCGCCTTTGCTTTTCAATGACTTAATAAATCACTGCAATAAAGACAGGCTTCATCACGATCATAAGCAGTAAGATTTAGCAGTTTCTATTCATTTTGCTTGCATACATCACAAATACCGGCACATTCCCTATGGGCTCACTTTGAACATTTAACACATTTTATCCACTTCGCCTTCGGTTTTGAGTGACTCAATAAATCCCTGCAATAAAGACAGGCTTCATCACGATCATAGGCAGTAAGGCAGTCTTTGTCGCCATCATTGGATGTAACAAAGCGAATTTTCGTCTTAGCCAGTAGAGCTGCACGTCTGGAGTGTTAATTATATTTCTCAGCAGCGTTTGCCTTCACTTCGACAATATTAGGACTGCTAGTCAGAACTTTTGCACCTTCCTTTTTCTTCTTTTTAGAGGATGATCTACCATGAGGTGCACAAGGAAGTGGGGTTACATCGAGTTGTCTGATAAATAAAGATGATGAACTTGAAATTGCTGCCGGTTGAAAAGATACACACGTATGATACACAGATGTTGTCGAAGTTGGAATTGAAGGAGGTGACATTGAAACTGTGAAAATTGACGGATTAGGTATAAATTGGCTGTTATCTGTAGATCTGGTGTTGTTGTCGTTGCTTTCCTTATTTTTCAGTGGACGTTCTGTCACAACTGAAGGACAGAAAACATGATTGGGAAAGATGGTTGGCGGTATGTCCTTTTACCTACAATCACCATAATGTATATACAGAGGCAGTATTCGAGAACACATCCATTTATAAATTTTCGCATATACAAATAATAATCTAAAAAGAAATAACTACTCATTGTATACTTCAGATATATAATCACTGAAATGAAACAGACGTGAATTAGCACCAAAAAATAGTCCCACGAAATTTCTCACAAAGGTGTAAACAGTTTCTTTGTAAAGAATGAAAAATACAAACTTGAAAAATTCGCCATTAATTGTTTATCGTTGCCGATTGAATTTACAACATAACTGCATATAGTTAAGTGCTGGCCTCTAGCGACAATATTTAGAAACATAAGGTGTGTCATTTTACCTAAGTATGTCATTTTACGGCAGTTGTTCCTATGTTCTCCTATTAGTGGCATATTTGTATTTATGTTGTATCAAGAACTCATGCAAACTTTGAGAATCAGATGGTGGCATCATAATTGGTAAATATTTAATATAATAATGACATAATATTAAATATATTCTGTATACTTAAAAGTATTTATAGTTGCAATAAGAAAGTATACAATATAAAAATGAATCCCAAACAGAATTATTAAGAAAAATATTCAATATATAAAAAATAATAAATAAATATCTGGATCGGATGATCTCACATTCGTCAACTATTTATGTCGTAGTTCCGCATTATTAAATGCTCTTTTTTACTTACTTTTTATTTTTAATTACTGTAAATAATTTTGTATTATCTATCTATATTATAAAGGACAAACGTGTCCGTGCGTAACGCTGACGTCATTATGCGAATGGCAACAGTTGACGATGAAATTTCGGTTTTGCGAGTTTTGCTACTGCAATTTTTTTTAATTTCTAAACATCGCACATTTTAAATTTTTACACCGTTATATAGGGAAAAAATCTACTTTCAAATGCAATGTGTTTGAAAACTGTATCTGAATAGACTGATTTATTATAGCATTTAAATTAAATTTTAAGCATGCTTTTTTTTTTTAAATCTATCTCTATCGCTTGCAGACGATTACAAAATATTAATCTGTTTGCACTTTAAACAGTATAAAAAGTTCAGCATTTGTGTCCAGCTAATATTCAATAACGAAATTAAAACTTCACTAAGCAATAAATAAATTAGTGTAAATAAAACACAAATTTAACAGACATGTAATTGAAATAAGCGCTTAAAACTGCTGAAATTATCAGAATAATAAAAAAAAAAACTGCTGCAGATAACGAAATTTTTAGCGATTTCTTCGGCTATTAATTTCTTACACGAAGCCAATATTAAATTACCGGTTTTAATAAATTTCAACATATTATTTGAATATATAATTGACATATCCTCTTTAATAAAAAGGTATGCGTTGCTGACGACTGGGATTTTCGCTAATCGTTGCCACAAATTAATCTCGGAAAATGAAACATTGGAAGTTACTGAAATTGCTTGAAAAGTATTTGTCAGAAAATTGTTAGAAAAACTGCGTTAGAAAGGTAAAAAATTGTATTTTTCTTAATATAAATTTCAAATCGAATGATTATGCCGTTTTTCAAATATTGAATTTCAAAAATTACCAAATTTCACAATGGAGTACCATAGCGAAAACTTCACGCGTAAAAAAATAATAATAACAGCAATGTGTCAGCACGAGTCACAAATTATAGTAACCGTATTATTCTGTTAAAATATAAAAGTGAATTATGATGTCACGAGTGCATGATTTTTATTTAATTCTTGACAAATACTAGATGCGCATTTCTTTTTAGTTGTGAATAATATAGGTTAATGCACGTTATTAAAAAATGTAGCTATAAAACATAAATCAATGGAAAACGGTAGGTAATAAATTGTAAACGTAATAATAAACCGTATTAAAAAAACATAACTTAGTGAAATAAGTATCCGTTTTTATGTTATTTTAGGATATTCCAGGTAAAGGTACAGATTACTTTAAACAGAGGTACAGATTAATTAAAATACAAGGTTAAATTCACCGATATATTTCGTTTGATTCAAGGT
Source organism: Maratus michaelseni (assembly GCA_963931845.1). Taxonomy (NCBI): domain Eukaryota; kingdom Metazoa; phylum Arthropoda; class Arachnida; order Araneae; family Salticidae; genus Maratus; species Maratus michaelseni. The sequence continues at coordinate 309,551,944 of OZ007588.1, forward strand.
TCTTTTGGAGAAACCGACCAGCGCAGCGGGCGTAGTCTGCTAGTTTCATATAAAAATGCTCTTTGGTGTTATTAGCGGGCACTCTAAAAAAATTTATGAAATGTAAAAAATCTATGAGAGTTTTCAATAACAAAAAAGAGAAAAACAAAAATAGTTTTTACACATATTCTCTATCCCGGGAAGCCCGGGTTGGATGCCCGAGTATAAATAAATATCAATGTTATTTAAAACTTTGCTTCTTCTGTAGAGAAGAAGTCTCTATATTCACGTAACAGGCGTCTAAAATCATTTATTCAAAACATCAACAACACTGTAGTGAACTCAATCAAATTTAATACAAGCACTCTAGTCGCGAAACATTCTGTTTCGCCTGAATTCCCTATTCCTTCTTCCGTGCCTTTGAGTAAACAAACGACGGATGGAGAAACCAGTTTTTCCCCTTTCGGAGTTTGGAAAAATTCGCTTTCCAGTTACCCCCCCCCCCTTTTTTTTTGAGCGAGAAGCTGCAGAATGAATTGTCGACCACTCGCGGAGGGGTTCAAAAGACCTTGTCTGTTGCGTTGGTCCCTGAGCAGGGTTACACTACATACCGGGCTTGCTCATTCATTATGATGACGTCACAAAAGGTGGCTGACTCAACGCCCCCCTAGAGATAATTCCTCAGGACTGGCAACACTGGATTGAATGACGTATTTGCAGATCGGCCATTCGCCCTTCCATCCTTTGTGCTGCAGCATAAGGAGACGGAGAGTAAGCCATGCACGTTGTAGCGGCAACGTGCTTCGTAATCAGAAAGTTCTTGTCGTCTAATTCTAATTTGATAAAAGACCGGATTGCTTTCAATTAAGGTAAGTACTTATTTACAGTATATATGTGCATTTTTATGAGTATTAACTATGTTAATCACTATCTATTAAAATATGTTTACTTTTGTCCTTGTTGCACGATTAGGCTTAATCGCACAGTTTTGTTGAAGCTGGTAATGTGACAGACTTTTTTCCCAGGGTTCTGTTTTTGTGAAATTGTGAACAGCTTTTCATATTTGTGAAAAATCTAGACATAATTATGTGAATTTGAAATTATCGTTATATTCAGGATCTTATTTATACATTTTTAAGAAGATACATGGATGTAAAATACATATATTTTCTTTATGTATGTAAAAGTGACAGGTCAGATTTTACTTTTAAATGATTAATTTGTGAAATGTTCTGTTTAAAAATGGAAAATTTTTGTGAAAAACCTATTTTTAAGACAAAGAATTTTGTGAAGGGTTTTATTTTAGGAAAAATAATTTTGTGAAGGGTCCTGTTTTGAAATGAGAAATTTTGTGAAGGGTTCTTTAAAGGACCCAATTTTTTCCTAAACAGATCCCTGGGTTGTTTCTCATAAAAAAAATGTAAATTTTATTTATAAAAATAACTTTTGAGAAATTCACGATTGTTTCATTCTGATGCTCCCCCGCCCCCCCGCCCCCCCGCCCCCTGTTTAATGTATTTTATCGCTAAAATATTGATATATTTTTTCATACAGAGATTAAATTATAAATTTATTAACTTAATTAAATGTTTCTCTTGTCACTAATTCATATTCAAAAATATATCAGTTAGTGAAAAGTGTAAGATAAAACTTAATATAATGTACTGACTATCGTTTGATGATTACATAATTGATTTATTTCGCCATATATGCAGTTTTTCTATAATCACCAATAAAAATCACCAGAGATATTTTACTATTATTAGAAAATACTAAATATATATTTTTACTAATGTTCAAATGAAATTATTACGGCTAGCATTCAAATCTGCCTTTGCCTTAAATATACTACACTTAGCTAAAAAATGTTTTTTTAATTACTTATTTGTTATATAAATGCATGTTACATGTATACCACACTGATTACACCCTCTTCAAATAAGGTCTAAAAAACATAATTCCGATTACAATTTATTTTATTTTTATATTTATTATTACATAATTTATTATATTTTTGGGATTATATTTAGTTTATCTAAATTCTATCATTATGACATCATTATCATTTAGTTTATCTAAATATAATCACATTATTCAAATAAGGTCTAAAATATCATACTTCCGATTACAATTTATTTTATTTTTATTATTATATAATTTATTATATTTTTGGGATTATATTTAGTTTATCAAAATATAATCACATTATTCATATAAGGTCTAAAACATCATAATTCCGATTACAATTTATTTTATTTTTATATATTTTATATTTATTATTTTTCTGGTATTATTTTAGTTCATCTAAATATAATAATCACATTATTTAGATGACCACGATGAATACATAATTACATTCACATTATATGGATTTTTAGGTATTTATAATAATTATTTTATAATTAGAATTATTATATTACATAATAAAACATCTTTGGTTATATTTAAAAAAAAAAAAAATATTACATTAATATGTGTGTGTGTTGTGTATAAAATGCAAATATCTAGCAAATTTTTTAGAGCTATCATTTAAATTTTGTAATTACTTTTGTGTTAAAAATATTTAAAAAACGAATTAAAAGTTAGTTTTTATCTTATCATGTTTTGCATAACAAAAACAAAATATCTAAATATAAACCAAAACAAAATTACATCTTTTCAATTGCACATAACTAAAATATATATATAATATTTTCTAATAATAGTAAACTACTACTAGTGATTATAAAAAAAACACTGCATATATGCAAAATAAATGAAATTTGTAATTATCAAATGCAAATATTCAATCAAGTATTCAGCAGTGACAAAGTAAACATATTTTAATAGATAATGATTAGCATTGTTAATATTGATAAAAATGCACATATGTACTGTAAATAAGTACTTTAATTGAAAGCAATCCAATCTTTAATCAAAAAATTATTAATTTTCATGAAAATATGCTAGAACTCAAATATGCGAGCTTTCATTTGCACATTAACAAAAAAAAAGTGTTAATGAAACCTCAAAAGATAGCTTTTATTTTTCAATAAAAATAACTATTTTGTATTTCAAATTTTGTTACATAAAACAAATTTTTCTTGATACTAAATCCTAGTCTTTTTTTTTTTTTTTTTTTTTTTTTTTTTTTTTTGCGCGGGTGTGAAAAGCAAATAGTGTGTTTTGAATTAGTTGATCTTCAATTTTATTATGGAAGTAAAAAAAAAAAAAAAAAAAAAAAAAAAAAAAAAAAAAAAGTCATTTAGAATTTTGTTTTATTGTGGTTGCAGGAATGGTAGGATGTTATCAGTTGAATCATTAGCCGATCTGCCGTGACGTCAAAATTGAGCTCTTAGGCATTATCTCTAGGGGGCGTTGGCTGACTAGGAGGAAAGACATACAGCGATTGGCACAAAACGATGGGCGTGTTGCTTTGGACCAATCGCTGGTCGCGGTCAGCCACCATTTGTGACGTTTTGAGAGTGAATGAGCAAGCCCGGTATCTAGTGTTGCCTTGCCCTGAGTTCGAGATATGAAAGTAATCTTCTACAAATTTGTGATGTGAACAGCAGTTTCAAAAGTCTTTCGCATCCGATCTAAACGTTGCAGTTCCAGTTGCCCGATAATAAGTAGATAGAAGCCACAAGTTCCTTTTCCAATGCTATGTGCTATTGTACAGATGTCTCCTGCATTCTGATCTGATATCTTCTGATAAAGATCCAGAGCGTTGTGTAGTGCCATCAATCTTTACATCCAAAGTAGTGCAGAAACCATGTGTGATAGTGCTGATTCCAATTTTGATGTGTCTATTGGTGAAATGTCAGTATGATGAGTGATCTTCTGCTAAAGTTTGAAGTAATATTATGTTAAAATTAATTTTAAAAAAATGAAACTACAGAAATTTAACGCAAAGTGAATACTAAAGCACTAAAAAGTGCTCTTTTAAATTTCTGATGCAATCAGATCCAATGGAAGACTCATAAAAGGAGATTAACATACGCTTGAACCTATCAGGCCTAGCATAACAACTCTCTAAGTATATTTTTTAACAAGAATTGAAAGAAGACAATTTCCAGTTGAATGGCTATATTTGTTTTGTGACAATTTACTGATTAAAATGCACGGTGTCTTTTTTTTTTTTTTTTTTTTTTTTTTTTGCCGATTCCACGTTTGCATGTCTTAGAAGGAAATGCCCGAATAACGTCGCCCTAAAAAAAAGCGTAATTTTGAAAATTGAGATCTAGCTAAAAATGAGCAAATATCGTTCCTAAAAAACTGCGTAAGTTTTAATATTAAGAATATTTAGATATAACAAGTAATATCATTTTTTTAAGTCAATTCCTACTTTTTAATCATAAATATATAAAATAAACCCGTGCAGCATTAATGTCCCACGTTATCTTTATTGAACATTATTTTATAATCATCGTTGCGGTATTTTACTTCTGTGGCATCACTCATTTGAGATAAATCTTTCATTTCATTTATGAAAACAATGGGAGGATTTTTTTCTCCCATTTAAAACTAAAATTAATTAATTAAATTTAATTAATGAATTAATATTTAAAAAAACTGTATTAACATAAAGTGTCATCCACTACAAGTTTAAAAAAATTTATTCGAACTTGAGTGGATGAATAGAAATTATTTTATTAACGATTGAAATTTTGAACAAGTTGTATATAGAGAGAGTGTGAGCTAATAGTAGGAATTTAAAAAATGGCAAAAAAGGAAGTTAAGTACCTCTAAACATTATCAACGGAATCTAATATGGTAACTTTTGATTTTTGCAGAAAGCGTTCTTATGCCATCTTCATAATAAATTTTACAATTCGTACCTTATTAGAAGTGGAGAACAATTACAAAAGGGGCAGATGACCTTCACAATGTTTTTGGTTAATTTGGTCGTTTCTTTCGCCTCTCTGCGTGTTGCTGTTTTCCTCCTGTGAGGTATTATTGACATCTTGTGGAAAGATCCTGTCTAAGAAAAAATAAAAGAAATGTACGTTCCAGCAGAGCTCGAAGATTAGAAGATTAGAATAATGAATAGATAACAGAAGACTTAATATTAGAATAATAATAAAACTATTTATGCATAAACTTAAATAAATGTTGCTTGATTTAAATATCTGGTTTTTCAGTGCACATATTTACAGAAAAATAAGTTTAAAATGTTATGCTAATCAATTAATACTCCTTAATATATCATCTTTCTTTTTAAACTTTTACAAGACTTATTTTATTCTTAATTAATTGCACACAAAAATCTGAATTTCACTTGAAATGAAAACGTTATTAAGATATTTGGTTCAAATGTTACACTATTTCTTTTTATGTTTACTGCGAATTTCGTTTTCCGCTTACTTAAACATCTTAATGATAACATTTAGATTACAATGACTTTAATAATCGCAGCATTTTAGAAGACATTAATCATTTTAAAGTTCAATGTGTCAACATTTAAGAAAATGCTCTCGATGCAGTTATATATACGATAATTTTTAATACAGTATCAATGCGTATGTAGAAGTGAAACATACATATAGACATAATGTTCATTCCATTTCGTATAGAATTTTATAGAATATACATTTCACAAAATGGCAAGAAAGAAGCGAAAAAGGCATGTAGTAAAATTCTAATTATATTTCACTAATCCAGATCACCAAACATCCAGATCACTATCAGGAAATAAAATTTGCATTTAGTAAAAAAAACTTCATTGAAATTATTATCGTATGTATTTACTATAAATACAATTTTCTGAGATTTCTTATTTGAACGAATGTTAAAATTTGAATTTGACACATTTGAATCCTATAATACTAAGTCAGTATTAAGGAGTTACGGTAAAACAATAACCTTTGTTGTACATTTTCACCTAACAAAGCTAAATGTACTTTAGTATCGACATTTCTTATTGTTTGTAAAAAATGTTATCTTATTCAAATGTAAGCCGTTGAAACCATCAGATCTACCTTTTTAGTAAAAAAAAAAAAACAGCTATTTTAGAGCAATTTTTATTTTATAACATAACCATTTTTTGATGATTGCCACAATTATCTGGATTTATAAATATCTGGAATATGTCCAGAAAACATTATTTCAGATAGTTGGACTTTCACTGCATTTAAACAAAACCATAACATTTGTTGGACATTTTCAACTAACATAGCTAAATGTATTTTAGTATCGACATTTTGTATTTGTTAAAAATGTGATCTTACTAAAAGTTACACCCGATGTAAGTTGAAGCTATTAGATCTACATTTTTAGAATAAAAAACTATTTTAGAGAATATTTTATTTCATAACACCATTTTTTGATGAATGACTCAATCATACGGATTTATGAATATCCAGATTATTTACGGAAGACATTAGTTTGGACAGTTGGAGTTTAACCGCATTTAAACAAAACGTAAACCTTTGTCGACATTTTCAACTAACACAGCTAAGTGTACTTTAGTATTGATATTTTTTTTGATTGTGAAAAATGTGATCTTATAAAAAGGTAAGACCCAACGTAAGTTGAAGCTATTAGATATACCTTTTTAGTGAAAGAAAAGATATTTCAGAGAATATTTCATTTCATAATATAACAATTTCTTGGTGATTACCTCAATTACCCGGATTATGTTCAGAACACAGTAATTTGGATAGTTATAGTTTCACTGTATTTAAACTGTTCTGTCTCATAAATGAACAGAACATTGCAAAGAACAAGAAAAATTCCAAAGAACAAGCAATAATATTTTACGATTGAAATTATTTCTCAGCTTTTCTTCTATACAGTAATACAGTAGAGTCGCGGTTATCCGAGTTAATGTGGACCAAGCTCACCTCGGATAAGCGAAAAACTCGGTTAAACGGGATTTATATAAATTATCACTAATTTAAGAGATAAAATATAAGTTTACACACAATTTATTAATTTGTATAGTATACTTACAGTCATTGTGATGTACACTGCAAATGCTTGTAGAATAAAAACAGGTAATGAATTGTTTATTTGAAAAAGTCCTTGATATATTATTTTTTTGTTTGTTGGATGATAAACGTTTTTTTTTTTTTTTTTTTTTTTTTTTTTTTTTTTTTTTTTTTTTTTTTTTGCTGCAATATTACACCATTTTTTTAGTGTCATCAATATTGTAGGTGTAGCCTCTTCTTGCTGCTCAATGTAATAAATGCTTTTTTCCAATATAACTTAGACCTTCAGAGTGCGTATTTTTTTTCTGATTACCATCATCACTGCTGTCTTGTTCGCGATTTTCAACCATATCTGTAATCATGTCATCTGTAATTTCTTGCTGTTCATCTGCATTCATCCACTCAGCAATGTCTTTTTCAGTAAGGGTTTCAGAAACACGAAGTGTTTGTGGTAAGCTCAATAAAGATTTGTCATCAGATGCTTCATTTTCATAATTTGATTGTCAATGAAGTGTAAGGTGGAGATGAAAGAAAATTCATAAAATTCTGATTTTTTAGTCAAAATAAGAAAAAGGGATTTTTTTTCCGGTGACTCGGTTAAACCGGAACTCGGTTAAGCGGGACTCGGATAATCGCGACTCTACTGTAGCAGGCTTCGCTCACTAAGCTGATCGGTTTTTCTAAACGAACCTCGAATAAAACAAAATATATAGGTGAATTTGACCTTCTATTTTAAAGCAATATGGATCTTTACCTGGCATGTTCTTCTGCATTGCTGAGAACGATACGAACGCAATTGCGCTACTGTATTTTCTAATGTGCAGACAAAATTTGAGCTGTTAAGGACCAACCCTTTTAGTTGATCATTTACAGTAGAATTTAGCAAAGAACGATAGAACGGTATTCAATATGCTAAGCCCATCCCAGAAAAATTATTTAACTAACAATGCAAACAAACGAACTAACAAAATATATCCAGTAGAACTTTTAAAAAAAGCTAATCTGCTGTAATCGAGTTCACCTAATTATAGAACTTTCCCTCATAACTCTATGACTAAGAAACGTAGAACAATATGAAACATACTAACCCATCCCTGCAAAAGTATCTAACTAACAGTGTAAATTCCATAAAAATCCATTCAACAGAATCTTTTAGAAGGGCATCTTTCGTAATCGGGTTATTCTGATTGTAAAAGTCCCCATAATTTTATTACTAAGCAACGTGGAACGGTATGAAATAGGCCAGAACATCCCTAAAAATTACCTAACTAACTATGCAAGATCAAATTCCATTCAGCAGAACTTTAGTTACAGTCGACCACAACGAAATTCCCATTTGCATTTTATATATATGGTAGGTGATCCAAAAATCAATATCACCATGATTTCGGTAATAATGTTTTAATAAAGTAACTAGATAAACACACTTTGAACATTTATTGTGATTCTAATTTTTTTGTTGTGCATGAATTGATGTACGTTCGCGATATTACATATATGTGCTTTCATTTAATAATAATATTAATAAAATCATCCATTTATTGACTATTGGATCATACTGTAAAATGCTTAATCGTTTCGTCGTCTTTCTAATATTTGTATTCCTAAGATTTTCATTACTAAATAATCACAATATTGATATTAACAAACACAAAGTGCTTATGATGCTTGAAATTTCCACAGAGATTTGATAAAATAAGACAAAATAACACATTTTTGATACACAAAAACATTTTAAAATTTATAACTGTAGAATTGAGAAATCCTGTATCCCCTCTAAGCAGTTTGCCTGTATTTTTCCATTTCTTCAAAACAACTTAAATTGGCTGTAGAAAAAAATATTTTTAACAGAATTGCGTTTTTAGTTACATAGGAGATAAAGAGATGCGAAGTGTATTTTAGAAACGAGGGAAATAAAATTTTAATTAACATTAGTTTTAAGAGCATTTTCATAAAAATGCTGGAAAGCCCTCAGACGCTCAGAGGAGTATATTTGTGGTTTATCATATAATAGGTTTATTTTTTATGGAGTATTATATTAGAAATGCCTTTGTGAATAAATGTTTGTTTTCTTGCAATTTTGAAGTATGAATATATAATGTGTTTATTGTTTTTTAAAGGATTACCACTTTGAGGCGCTAAAATGTAAGGCTGCGAATAAAGAAATTCGAAGTGTTTATAAAAATATATTTAAACTAAATTCTTTTAGATATATTAATGTATAACACTATATTTTGTTTAGTTGGTATATTAAAAATGGAGGCTTGACAGCTTATGAGTTTAAGCGTTTCGAAGAGGGTCAAACGGTGGATACGATAACTCATCGGAAAATTAACCTAGAACAGTGAAACAAAAAAAAGTCGATTTTTTTATCCAAATGCTAGTAAAATTCGTATCGTTTAATATATATATATATATATATATATATATATATATATATATATATATATATACATATGCATTTTTAGTAAAATGGTATCAATTCGAAGTAGAATGAAAGTTTATAACCAAATATTTCACTATTATTATTATTAAATCGCAGACCAGGCCCCTACCTGCCCGGCATTATACCCAGCATAACGATTTTGTGTACCTAGCAGTGGTTCGAAATTCGCCTAATCTCCTCATAGCGGAGATCTACCTGACTAGCTCCTTGGGTGTCTTTGGCTGCAACGCTATTTGGTTGTTTAAAGTTACACAAGAAAACAAGCTATGAATATTTTGAAAACATCCTACGTATTTCACTAGAAAATATATGTGATGATTAATGGAATAAAAAAAAACATTTAATAAAACTAAACAAAAAAAAACTATTAATAATACATAATAAAACCTACTACAGTAGACGTTTCAAGCTTTATACAAGCTCGTCAGCACAAATATCAATCGAAAACCAAAGATGTTTACGCATGTTTACGTTCAAAATTAATTAAATCACGTTCAAAAATGTAACAGTAGGATCATACATCCTGGTGGAATTGATTCAAGTATGTGCTTCATTTATGGACGATTTCTGTAACTCTTGTAAACCAACCCTTCTAGAAAAATTCTACTTTTTAGATTATTGCAACTATACATTTAATTTTAATGCTTTAGAAATCTGGGATGTGGTCGGTATCTATTGAATGATTAACAAGATTCGATTGTAAATTTCCAGATTTGTAAGCGCGTTTACGCTCTTCTAAGCGGGTATTGCATGATTGTTTATTTTCACCAATATAAACAAAACCACAATAATATGTATATTGATGTTATATTGGTGAAACTGGACATTTATGCAATATCCGCTTAAAAGAGCGTAAACGTGCTTACAAATCTGGAAATTTACAATCGAATCTTGTTAATCATTCAATAGATACCGAACACATCCCCAATTTCGAAAGCATTAAAGTTAAGTGTATAGTAGCAATAATTTAAAAAGTAGAATTTTTCTAGAAGTTGGTTTACAAGATTACAGAAATCTCTCCTAAATGAAACAGGTACGGTACAATTCCACCAGAATATGTGGTCCTACTCTGACATATACTCTCTGGCGATTTAATATTTTAAATGTATAATTTTGAACATGTACATGTGTAAACAACATCTTTGGTTTTCGATTGATATTTGTATTGAAAAGGAACTTGTATAAAGCTTCAAACATCCCCTGTAATGGATTTTATTTTGTGTTATTAATATGTTATTTTTTTCGTCGCATTAAACAACTTTTTTAATTTTAAATTTTGATTGAGACGTAATATGCTTAGTTATTTCGAAATGTGATGATGAATGTTCAAAAAGATAAAGTTGAATAACTGAAAATTGAGCTAGAACGTCTACCTATTTTAATAATGCTTGTTCTAAAGAAAATGGGTCATTGTTTAATCGTTGTGGCGCGCTGTACATCCATAGCCCCAAATTTTCCCTTTCACTTTCTATATCAATTTCTTATTACACTGAAAAAAAAAAAATGTCTTGATTTTACAGTATAATACTGGCATCCCAGCTGCCAGTATTATATCGTAAAATTAGCCGTAATAAACAGTAAAATAAGCAGTAATACACAGCCGCGCATGCGCGGTAGAGTATTACTGCTTATTTTACTCTTTATTACTGTTAATTTTACGGTATAATACTGGCAGCGGGTGCCAGTATTATACTGTAAAATCAACACTTTTTTTTGCAGTGCAATAAAGTATGGTTTTTGGTGTGTATAAAGAATCTTTTAACCGATAAATAAAATTTCGAAATTTTGAACCGGTTTAAATTACCCTATTTACGCATGGTAAGAAAAAAAAACTTATCTTAAATATTATATTCAAAATAGTTTGATATATGAAAACTATCTTTTTGAATCCATTGTACTTAAAGTTAAATAAAATGTTTCGCGAATTCACAAATATAAACATTTTAATATTATTGCTAAAATTACAAGTGTAACATATAAAATTTCAGATCAACGGCTTACAAGAACAACTATATCATGTTTATCGCATAATCTGCTTATTATATATAGAATTTGTTGTTTTGCAACGACATTTCATTACTTAAATATTCAAATTCAAGGTGTCTCATTGTACATTGAAGGCACGGAATTCTAATGTCTTTTAATGTCTCTTAAATAAAATTGAAGGAATATATTTCATCAAAATATAAAATTCATTCTCGTAATCCTAAATAAACCATGAGGATTTGGAAATATAACAAACATGCAAATCTGGGAATGCTTTTTATGGACGGAATGTTCTTCAGTAAATTTTACAAAATAAAAATAAATACTGCAATAGTCTTTGAGAATTTTGGGATGAATTTTAAATATCTTAGCGATAAATAATGTAAAACCGCATAAACACAATTTTTCAATTATGTTACTTTGGAATGATTCTGCGTGTTTTAAATACGTTGTGTTATTTAAAATTAATATCTGAACTTGCACTAGTATTTATTCAGGTTCAGAGAGTGGTGATGGTAGTTGTTTTGTCGGGAAATTTTACGTGAATTTCGAAAGCTTTTAATTTTGTAATTTTTTTTTTCGCGTGTGTGAATTTATTCAACCTCTTAGCATTATTATTTTACATAATTTTTTTTTCTTTCCTTATTCTTTATTCCACATGACTCCATTTAAAGTGTTTCCCAATAAAAATATGCCGGATCATGCTTAATGTATTATAGATTTGTAAAAGAACAGATATTTGAAAGGATAAATGTTTGCTCCCTGCGAACGTCCACCGAAAGCGAATGTAAAAGCTTATAACTGAAACTAATTTTAAATTTAATTTCTTTGCGTATGAATTGTTTCTATTAACCTGTAATCTTCTGATATCGAATAAATATGGTGGGAATAAATATGGTGGGAATAACTTTTATATACAGAAGTTGAAATAGACAGATGTTACTTTGAGTGTGGTAAGTCAAACGGTATTTAGCCTCTTCCGTACAAGTGGATCAACGTATGGATCCATGGCCTGATTCTCCACAAACACCAGTGGATCCACTTATGGATCCATGGCCTGATTCTCCATAAACACCAGTGGATTCACGTATGGATCCATGGCCTGATTCTCCACAAATACCAGTGGATCCACGTATGGATCCGTGGCCTGGTTCTCCACAAACACCACTGGATCCACGTATGGATCCATGTCCATTCATTATTCTATCGTTGCTGCTAAAAACAGTATAGCAGGAATATATGTTTGTGTATAGCTGGTATTATGAGAGAAGTAGGAAAGTGTTTAATTTCTCTCCGCAGCAGAGATGAGATATACACCATACAGATGAGAATGCGCTTTTCTCGCTTTTCTCATTGTTCTCAAATAACACGTTTTTCTGTCGTTATTTCTATGTATCGATTTAGATATTGATATATACATACCTAAATCTCTTCTTATTAATATGAATAGAAGCATCTCATTTTTCTGATAACTATACTTGATATTTTAAATCTAAATGCTCGAAAAACTGGTTTTACATGTAATCTTCACATACATATGCTGGTATGGAAGAGGTTAAGCAAACGTAGAGGTTATATGGAGTACTTCTGGCATTGAGATGATTTAAAAGCAGTGTTGATCGACCCTTTGGCTATTTTTTGTTTTCTGATGGTGATTTTGGGCAAATTTGTCATTTTTATTAGTGTAAGGAAATTCGAATTGAGTTTGTCCACTGGTGATATTTAAAACGATTTTATTTTTAATAAATCGTGGATTTTGCTGGATTGTCCTTAAAACTAGTAGAGCGAAACAAACTCGGTTACAATATTTTAAGTGATAAATTAGTCGTAATATATACGCACGTGTTTTGAGTAACGACTTTAATCATCATTCTTAATATATACAATCCAATTTATATCTTGTATAAAGTAATTTTTCTTTACTTACTTTACCTTAAACTTTCAATTTTACAACGCAAATCTTTCTCAAGTACCGTATAAGAACAAAAAGATAATTTCACTTAATTCATATTTTATGAAATAATAAGTTAATATATCTTTAAATTTTTAAACAAAGAGAGACTAGCATCTATAAATTTAAAATACATTTTTAAACGTTTTACTTTAAAAATCTTTTATTTAAATTTAATTTAATTAGTATAATTAAAAATTAATCGTAAAAATTCATACATTTATTCTCTATTAATAAAGCCTAATAGTATTTACATAATTTTAACTCCACCAATATCATTTAACATATTCTTCGTTTAAAATATTAAGATTAACCTTCGATTTATTAATTATTATATATATATATATGAAGAAAGTGACATAATCAATAACATAACCAATGATCATAGTATAGATTTAAAAAATGCTCAGTTTATATATTGTTTAGTTATCTATAAATAACTAATTTGTAAAATTTGAGTTTATCGTGAATTGTTTAATGTGCTTTATGAATATTAAAAAATAACAATGAATTGTGAATAACACGTTTCATTAGGGTTTTGTAGCGCATGTATATGTTGATTGCACTTGCCGTGCTGACTAGACCTTCCATAAGAACTTATTCTTGAAATATACAAGCAAAGGAATAAGGTGTTTTTGAATGATATACAATGATATACCATTAGTGAAAATGGAAGCAGCATATCTCACCGTACTTTCAGTAACTATTTGTTGCAAATTTATCTTAGTGTGTAGGATATGTTTGTATACAGGACTATGACTTATATCTGCAGATAATTTACAAATTCACATAGAATGTCCTATTGTATAAAACTAAATCAATCCAATTGGCTACATAGAATCATTATTGTATGTTAAAAGTTAAAAGAAAAACACGCAACTCATAACTTAATGCAATTTAACATTTGTTGTCCTAGTTAGCTTCTTTCTGATACATTCATGAAATCCCCTTTATTCTTAAATGCGTAAAACTTACTCATATTAATTTCCATCTTTGAAACCTTTTCCAAAACTAACTCATTACTTTCTGGGTTTAAGGAATATAAGGATAATTTACTATAAAACAAACAAATCTTTCATAAAAAGCCTTCAGATTCCGTGTTCTCAATGAATTCCCAAGAACAGAAAATGCCAAAACAATTGATAAAAATCACAGGCGCATCATACCTACTTGTAAATTTCAGTAATAATAGCAATAAGAACAGTAATAATAATAAAAAAAACAATGTTTAGTTCTTTACAAACTGAGTGAGGAAAACTTATTATTTTTTTTATGAATATCAGAATAAAAATGAGATTTTGAAGTTCCTGAGTTATCGAGTAGAGTAAAAATAATATTGAGTATAGAAAATAAATAACACAATCCTGGTTAAAAAAAAAAGAAAGAAAGAAAGAAAAAGTAAATAACTATCCATGTCACAACATGTCAAATTTCCTTCATACCTTACAGGAAATAGAAGGATAAATAACATTATTATTGATCACTGCAGTGTGACTATTTGACTTATATTATGATTCATTCTCATCACGTGGGAAAGAAATTTAATTTGTAGTATAATCGATAATAGCAAATCTGGATATCTTTTTTCTAATCGAATCTATAAACGAAGATGAAGAGGAAATGACGCAATAAACTTTCCCCATTGTATTCTTGAAATAGAAAAGCCTTATTAAATTTATATTTAATTAATTGAAATAATAATGATTGATTATAAATGATATTTCGCGCAGAAAAATGTACTAACATGACATTTCTCGGTGTTGAATCTTTCATAAAATCTCCCAATATTAGTTTTTATAAATTGCAGTTTCTACTTGATGTGCTGTTTAATTAAGACGCAATGTTTGTAAAAGGTGAATAATATATATATATATATATATATATATATTGTGACCTTTGCTAGAGTATCTCAGCGATTAGAAAAATTCCTGTGTTGCATATATCTATATTAATAAAGCAAAAATATAAAGTAAAAATAAATTTGTTAAAAAACGATGATGTCATATCGATTATGTCAATCGACCTAATATTGTATCGACATAAGCAATAAATTTTTCTTTTACTGTAATATTTGTAACTTCCAAACATCACACAATTTAAAATTTTTGACCGTTGAATAGGAACAAAAAAGTTCTTTCAAATGCAAATGCAGTCCGATTACGAAAGAGTAATCCGTTTGCCCTTAAACAATAAATAGTTCAGCATTTGTTTCCGGCTAATTTTCCATAATAAGAACAGCTGTCGCAGATTCTCCGGTGTTGGCGCGATTTTTGTTTTGTGCCATTTTTGCGAGAAAATCCCTGTTTTCGGGTACCTGCTAGGCCTAGCTTGCTTAACAGCATGTTAGTTTTTTTTAAATTATGAAACAGTTTATTTTATGGTAAAACGCACACAATTTTTTATTATAAAGACACACAAATTATTTTATTATAAAGACACACAAATTATTTTATTATAAAACATACACAATGCTTAATTTAAAATACACAATGCTTAAATTAAAATACACAATGTTTAATTTAATATAAAACACACGCAAACTGCTCTAACGGGTTGCCATACAAAGCAAAATCTCACCAATGTCGCCGGGTTACTGAGGTATAAAATCACCATTTTGTTGCCAAAAAGTAACAATGCTGCGTCTGTTACAGCTGTACCCGAAATTAAAAATTTCTCGATAAATAAATAAAGTACTTTAAACAAAACACAAATTTAAGAGACACGTTATCGAATTACACGCTTATACACTGAAATTATCAAAAAAACTGCTATAAATAGCGATCTTTGGCGATTTCTTCGGCTATTATCTTCTAGCATTCGGCTAATACGAAAGTATCGCTTTTAATAAATTTCAAAACTTTATTTGAATACATTATTGACATTTTTCATATAAAAATGCTTTTTTCTGTTATTAATGGGCAATCGAAAAAATTTATATTTGTGTTTCGTTTACAAAACACATTTTTCATTTTTATCTGGCGTCTAATCTAATTCTAATTAAAATCAGAAACTTCTTTTTTTTCAAAATTTCTGGTAGTAATTGAATAAAAAAAATGAAGTTTGACAGATATGCTGCTGCTTCATTCTAATAATCAAAATAATCGTTATGCCCATCACAAGTTTTTACCTATGTTCTCTTTTTCCGGGAAGTCCGGGTTTAGATCCCTTAGTTTTTACGAATTTGCCGGGCATATGCAAAATGTTTCAGAAGTTAAATATCGGAAATTTATAATTATATTATATATATGTGTGCAAAATTAATGATTAATTCATACAAAGGGGAATGCACCTTTAATATTGCAGAAGTAATGTTAATAATCAATCATCCAAGAAGCTAAAATTTGAGATAACCAAGTACTTGCCGCGAAAGATTCCATTCAAATAAGGAATGAAATATTTCCATTATGTCAATTTGGATTTTGTATGATTCACAGAAAATTATATAGTATTTCGTAGATAATGTATTCAACTAAAAATTAGTTGAGCATTTCAGAATTTACCTAAATAATATCAACTATTAAGTGAAATAGTTATAAATAGCTTATATTATTCTTACTTTCAATTATTTCACGCATTCATATTATGTTATTCATTTGTTAATTTTCTTCTTATATTCACTTGTGTATGTAGATATGTATAACATAAATAAAATCAGATTAAATAAATTAAGAATATATACTTTGAAAACTCACAGAATAACTACACATATAGACGTCTACTGTATAAAATATGATTAAATAAATACATAATTTTCAATCACTTTTAGTTACAAGTGAAACTAGTCGTTGGGGGCCACCGTAATACTTACCCATCATGGATATGCATAATGTAAATTTTAAAATAAAAAATTTGTAAACTACTTATAAAATGCATTGCAATTCGAATAAAATCGTCGCTTGATGACGTCATAAATTTTAAAGCGAGGCTAACGAAAGAGACAGGCTACCGCGGTACATTCCAGTTATCTTTTTTTACAGACCGCTAGAGTGACGTGATGCTCTTTTCGAGCACCTTCATTGGTGCATTCGAGCATCACGTGAATCCCGCGGTCTGTAAAAAACGATATGCGTAAAGCACCGCGGTAGCCTTTCTTTTTCGTTAGCCTCGTTTTAAAGGCTCGATTATTGAATTGCTTAAAAGAAACATCCTTATAACTCCAAAAAAAATAATCCTATTAACTAGCGGTTTATTGCATCTGATCAAGCGTCTCATTTCCAATTAAATCAATCTTTGGATTGAAATTTGGATGAAATACAGGGTCATGAAAAGTCGAAGAGTCTGGAAAATAGGATTACAAATATCTCGGCAACTCATTATCCGATCGACTTCATGCTTTATGCAAAATTTATGGTTTTTTATTATCTTTTATATTAATTTTTTAAAATAAACAATTTAGAAAATTTTTATATACCTTTCATCAGAACGAATATTTCGAGAGTCCGAAAAAAATAGTTCCGGATAATCGAGGTTACTGAAATTCAATAGGCTTCTTACCATTATTACATACTAAGTACATACCAAATTTCAAGTCTCTATCTCCTTTTTTTTCAGGAGATAGAGCGTTTACAGACACACAGACAGACGGCATTTTTTTTTAAATATGTTTTGCGGAATCTCCAGTCTCTGAAACGTGTAAATCCGTCAAAAATTTTTTTTGATTTTCAAAACGATTACAAGACTTACCCTATACTACGTATGATGGGTAAGTAAAATGATTGAACTTTTTGAAAAAAAGAATTTACTCGTAATTGTATTTTTTTTTTCTGGGGGATGACGCATCGTGTATGAACTGTCTAACATAACATTTCTTACGAAGATATTTAAAATTGTGATTACATGGTTTGGTTAATTGCAAAAATTTAAAAAAGAAATTTCACAATCTACGAAAATACAATATAACCAAGAACGAAAATATACACGAACATCTTCCAATTTTCCCATGATTCCGAAAAACGTTCTTTAATTTTAGAAAACCTAAAAACCAATATATTTTCGATATTTAAAGAATCATTTATAAAACATTTTTTATAAAGTTTCTTTTACTGACACTGTTTTCGGAAACATTACCGAATAGTTTTTATAGTATTCAAATCAGTTTTCATATACCAGAATATCTTTTTTAAGCAGCTATTCATTGCAATTTATCATTTTCAGCTGCGTAATTGAATTAATACACGCAAGAGAAACAAAATAATATTAATTTAAAAATAATGGTATTTCTGTTAATTTATCACGTTTGTCTGTAAAGCATGTATGTTCAACATGAAAATGTTTACTTAAGAATTGATTACATAGGAAAAACCTATATTGCAGGTTGAAAAAGCTAATTAAAATCTTCCAAAAAATCAGTGCCCGCAAAAGAAATTTTGTTTTTATAAATGCTTCTTTAAATCTCGGAAATACACTAGTTTCGTAGTTTTCTAAAGCTAAAGAACGTTTTCTTGGAATCATGGGTAACTCGGAAGAGGTTATTGTATATTTTCGTTCGGGGTTATAATATATTACTCTAGATTAAGAAACATCTGTCTTTTTTAACAGCGTACCATTAAATAACAAAACTGCACCGTAAAATCCTTTTTTTCTTTTCTTTTTTGCAGAATTATTCCTCTCTTTAACTCACTGTCATTTAGTTGTTAAAAGGAATTGAACTCTTATATGACCACTGTTACTGAATGACTTCTTTCAATGCACGATTTTTTTTTGCTACATGACTAGAGCGTTTTAAGTATTGGGAAAATTGATCAAATTTCTTTTCGCAAGAAATATTCTTCCCACCCTATTAATCAATGTTTATCCGCAATGGGAAGTTTTTTTACTCTATTACTTAATCAAATTTTCAATTAAGTTATTTCAGCTGGTCTATATTATAGGTATTTTTAAGTAAAACAGATTTTTTTTCAAAATTTATCTTGTTCTAGATCTAATGATACACTACTACCAATAGAAGATACTGAACAAACATGGACAAGGACCACACACGATCACCCATATCAGTCACGTTTAGCATCTTCAATTTGCAATTTGAATAAAAAATTAATTTTTCTTTCTAAAACGAAACTTTTCTAAGAAGACATTTCTTTATTTAGGTTCACAAGACCATAAAATTGACCGGCAAGTCTTTGACAATTGTCGACAAGTCATTTAATTAACCGCTAATGATAACACCAAAACGTTTTGGATAAAACAACTAGTAACTCTGAAATGTACCAAATACAGGATTTCAAACAATTGCAAGTGGAGACATTTGTTATAAAAATACTGGAGATTTCATTTCAGTTTAGAGAAACGCTCTTCACTGTAAAAAAAAATCCGGGAAAATACAAGAGATTTTCCGGAAAAGTTTCATTTTTCCAAAACAACAGTAGAATTTCCGTAAATGACATTAGTTCCGTAAAGGAGATAGTTTTCCGCAAATGTAATGCATTTTTTCAGTATTTTTTTCAAAACAGTACAATGTCCGTATTTCTTCCGAAACAGTGCAATTTCCGTAAATGACGTTTAGAGGTTTGCATACAGAAATCGCCTTGTTTGAAATGGAATTAAGATTGTTCTATTTACTAGAGTTCTTCAAGTATCCAAGCCTGGCCCGGCTCGTCACGATGGCCCATTCTAACCGGGGCCATGTATGGACGGTAATTCTTTTTCAAAATAATAGTAATATTTATAAATTCTAATAAAATATTTAGAAATTTATTTTATTTTTATAAGTTACACATTTTTTTTTCTTGATAGCGCTTCAAAATTATAAATGTTTTTCACTAATTTTTTTTTTTTTTAATTTTATTTCAACTTTTCTAACGTGAGGCAATATTGGGTTATTTAAAGGTTTCAAAATATAATATCTCTGAAAATGAATGCTATGTAAATTGATTTGGCTTAAACTGATTTGGCTTATAAATATATGAATTAAACTAAAAATTGTTACTGTATAAATTATGATGTTTTCCTTAAACTTATAAAAATAATTAATAGTTTTTTCTTTACTTTTATAAAAATGAAGTTTATAATTTTATGAAGTTTATAATTTATTTCGTTAATTTATGATTTCATAAATTAAACTAAATTAATAAGTCCAAATTTAAGCTATCCCAAAGTCATTCATTTCAAAATTTTCTCTAATAATCTATTTTTTGGTTTTAATATTTTTAAAACTATTCAGTTTAACAAAACCGTACACAAAAGGTCTCAGCATGGCTCACATATAATAATTTCATTTATTACAAAATTGTTTATTTACAGAAGTTTTTTTTTTTTAAATAAGAGATAAAGAAAATGTATTGTAATAGCATGTAATAAATATGTCTGCTTGCTTAAGATAATTATTGTTTTTATTTGAAATGATAAATAGATCATCAGACAAATAATTTTAAAAAGTATATGTTCGAAAAAAGAAAATGTTGGTACTATTACAAAAAGATGCAATCATACAATGACTTTTAATACAATGTTTTACGCATATTGATTTGGCTTATATATGTATGAATTAAACTAAAATTTATTACTTTGTAAATTATATTTTTTTCCTTAAATTTATAAAACTAGTTAATAATTTTTTCTTTACTTTTATAAAAATGAAGTTTATAATTTATTTCGTAATTATATATACATGTTCACACATAATATTTATAATACACAGTATTATATATAATAGTAATTATTTATCGGATTATAATAGTAATTATTTATCTGTTATAAAGCATCAAATAACAAAGCAAACTATTAAAAATTATGAAAAGAAAATATTAAAAACATTGGAAATCTCTCTGAAAAACACATCTACAGAAGAAACCATCATAAAAAGCGACTAAAATAAGTAACAACATTTGAGAAAGCGGCGTGTCCACTCATAGCGTAGTGGTGGAGATGATCCTTTCGGGTTCGATTGTCTTCGTGGCAAGGTTTGGTTATTTACTGAAAACACACTCAGAAATAAAAAAGCAGAAATGTATCTATCCCTTACAAGATTATCCTTATGAAGTAACTTTTTTTAGTCCTTTAAAATATATTTTAAGAGACATAAATATTTCTAAAAATTACGGAAGATATTTGTTATAAAACGGAAATTTAAAAACGGATCTTTCAGAAATCAAGGAAAATTTCCTGGAATTTACGGATTTTTTTTTTTTTACCGTTAAAATGCGGAAATAGTACTGGCGTCGATTGTCAGTTCAATTTCAGTTTTTTTCCGATTTTTTTTACAGTGTTTTCTATATATCTTTATCAAAAAGATAACTTCCTGGACAAATGAGCTATTTCCTACACAGGAACTTCCTCTTTATCTCCGACAGTTTAGTGCAAAGGAAATGCATTAGCTCGGCCTTGGTGTTTAAGACCTGTGTAATAACCTATGCGAAATTAATTTTATAATGGAAAAATGAAAAAAATTTCGTATTCTTTTTCTTTCACCTTTTCATTCTTTTAATGAATAACGTAAATTATTATTTAGATATTTTTTTTATATTGCGCTATTGGTCACATTTACTTTCCTAAAAACAGAATTTTCCCGTCATTACTAGCGGAAAATTTATATCTTGATAACGGGAGAATATTAAATTGGAAGTTTTGTAAAAAAAAGAGAATAGATGGTAACTTTTCTGCCACTACATTTTCCGTTTGTTCACGGATTGAATATCATCACACCCGTTTCTTACCGCCTTGTCTTCTTCCGGATTCGAACCTCGGTACTCACCATTAGAAGATGAATACCCTCTTCTTTACACCAATTGGTCACATCTAACAACTTGGTTATAGACCAAAACATTAATTACGAAGATTTAACTGGAAATTTTCCGTTTTCTCTCAATTGAAAAGGATTATTTCCGTTGGCCTATCTTGGAAGTCCCATTTTAACAATCAGCTAGTAAAGATAAAAAGGATATTTTCCTATTATTCCGGGGAAATTTACGATTTCTACTCAAAATAGAAAGTCTCCGTTAATAGACAGAAACTTCACACGTGTAGTAGAACACTCAAAAAGAGTTTAAAGTGGAATTTAACATTCACCTTGCAGTTAATATAGATAAAAATACTTATTAAAATTACTAAAAAGGTGCATAAAATTTATTTAAAAACCATATGTAAAAGGTCTTATATACATATACCTATCTTAACGCAGAGATCTTAACCGCCTCATTTACACCTTAATCCCGAGATATTTCAATCACTAACGTGATCGTTTCTATCTTAATTGAAGTGTCGCTTCTACTGTGCTGTTTTCAATCAGTTTTGAACAAGTCTGTTAATCTGTAGGGGTGTATATTAAATCCATAAGTTCAGATAGTGAAGTCCTTGATATTTTCAAAATATTGAACCATATTGCAGGTATGTTGTAAGAAAAACCATCATTAGATGCGCTATTCCCTGTACTCAAAACATACTTACATATATTTAAAAATTAGAGAATCATTACAAATTTTGAGTAAAGGGAATAGCGCATGTAATGTTGTTTTTGCTTATAACATACCTGAGACATGGTTCAATATTTTGAAAATATCAAGAACTTCAGCATCTGAACGTACGGTCTTGATATACACCCCTACAGATTAATAGACTGGCCCTTGTTCAAAACTGATATAAAACAGCACAATAGAAGCGACACTTCAGTTATGGTATCCTTCTTGAAAATAATCACGTTAGTGATTGAAATATCTCGGGGTTAAGATTGGAATATGTATATCTTTCACATTTGGTTTCTAAATAAATTTTATGCACCTTTTTAGTAAATTTAAGGAGTATGTTATCTATATTCACACTTTTATATATGGAATATTTTTACAGTGTAGTACAGCTGTCGGTAATAAGTAAAATGTTAAGAACAAGATCAGTATATGCATAGGTATTTATAGGTATTAAGGACTATTTTAAATATTATTTATTTCAAGTGATAAAACGGAAATTTAACAAAAAATAACAAATAACCAAAATGCGCTATAGTTATGAAATTTATATGTGCATACATATTTATATGCAGTTTTGTAAAATATAACTAAAACATATAAATCTATATTTATGTATGCATCTGTTTATAATGCGGGCTTTTATTATAAGTAAACAAAACAAAATTGATCGAACTGAAATTAGAATATCCAAGCGTTTTTTGACTGAAGCGGGTAATATTTCAAACTTATTACCCTAAGCTCTGAAATTCAGATTAACGTGTTTTACTTTACAAAAATCTTATTCTTATTTTTAATAGTTAGGTACATTTTTTATTTCAAACAAATCTTTTAGTTTTATTATAACTTATTCTATTAGCATATTATACGATGACAATTATATT
The DNA here is from genome assembly GCA_963931845.1 of Maratus michaelseni. Lineage (NCBI taxonomy): Eukaryota > Metazoa > Arthropoda > Arachnida > Araneae > Salticidae > Maratus > Maratus michaelseni. The sequence continues at coordinate 309,575,496 of OZ007588.1, forward strand.
TTGGAATAATAATCATGTAAATGTTTCAAGAAGGAGATTTATTTAGTTTACATTGTTATGGCGTTTACAGAATTTTCCTAATGAACAATGTTGATTCAAATATTTGAATTAAACAATTTCCTAATAAGATTTATTCAACCAAAAGCTTCATTAATCTTAATCAGTCTGTACTTGAAATTTGTTCAAAATATCATTTGGAAAATAGATTGGGTTCTCATTAATTACATAACATGTTTTTACAGTTGAAAACCTAGTTTCATAAAGCGAATTGTCTGCAACTGTTATGCTGGTATGCTCATCATGCAAAACTAATTCACTATTCGGAATGCAATTTAGTTTACCTAAACGTATTATAAATACAAAATTTCATAATCGGAAGCCGAGATTAAGTTCTTTTTTGTTCATAAAAAATATATAATTCATTTTTCTTTTTATAAATGAAGAGGCTAAGAATCCTTCCATATATAAAAAAAAGTAATGGTTTGGAAATGGACTAATGAAAATCTGCGTAGATACCGCGAAACGTATCTGATTGGTCAGACCTTTCTGACTTTTTTTAGAGGGAATGAAAGTAGAGAATTTAGATAGGATGGGCGCTATTAGGGGGTTACCAAGGGGAAGGGACCCGGGTCTGTCGCCAACATTGTCGCCAACTTGGCAATATATCGCCAAATTTGGCGTCCAAAAGTGGCGCCAACTTGGCGCTATTTCCAGTATTTCTCCAAATTTCCATAGACTCTCACTGAAATCCAATAGCGTTTACTCGCTTGCAAAAAATCAACAAATTGAGATATTGTAATGCAACAAAAATGAATATTAACTTATGAATAGAGCTTATTTGAACTATTTACATTATTTTTAAGCACAAACACTAACTATTTACAATATTCGTAACACTATATATACAATTAGTACTTGTTAGTTATCCTGTCGACCAAATTACTGTCGCCAAATTCATATATATTAAACGAGCAAGGGATTTTCCCGATTATTCATATATATTAAACGAGCAAGGGATTTTCCCGATTATGAATGATATAGTAAACGACTGGGAAGATTTTCACGAGACTTGCCCCCCTAACCTACATCGAGCACGAGAAAAAGATCTAGCTAGGTTCCGAATACAAGAAAATTCGTTTTTACAGGGTAAAACAAACTCAGCGCTGAAAATGTTTTATGTTATAAATGGAAAAATACTCAAACGATTTACACGAAACGTGTTGCCTATACTAATTCGAGCACGAGAAATCCATCTAGCTAGGTTTCGAATTCGGGAAAGGTCATTTTGATCTATTAAAACAAACTCAGCACTATGAGTTTTAACTGCTAGGGCGCAATTACGCGGGGGGGGGGGGGGGGGTTGGTGAGCGTAGCGAGCAGAGGGGCTGAGCCCCCCCTAGTTAACTTAAGAATAAAAAGGAAATAATAAAGAAATATAAGAAATCAGCTTTATTATCATATTTTATTTGCATACCAGAGTGACTAAAATTAACGATTACTTTTTAATTTCCACTTACATATATATATATATATTGTATTTCCTTCACCCTTCCATTCTGTTATACTGCTTCAGTGAAATCAGCATGCCATGAAACATTTTAAATTGGGAATGTAATTTTTCTTTCTTCTCTTTAAGATAATTAAAACGTCTTTCCGTTTTCCATGATCGAGGCACTCTTCCATTTTATGTAACATGCCAAAGATATCTTATAAAATTAAAATTAAAATTAAAATAACACTGTAGCATAATTATAAACAATGTATGAAATGCAATGTGCAATTTATTCAAATATTTGATTTATCATCCATGGATCAGTTTATAAAGGAAAACTGATTGGTTTTTGTCCTCAGTCAGGTCCTGTCAGTTCAATGGTGAATATCATTTGAATGTTTGAACCAGCTTTATGCGTTTAACTGGCAGTTAAAGTAGATAGAAAATATGAGCCTTGGATTTTAATTTGAAGGTTCAGTTTGTATGGCTACTAAAATAATAACTGTTTGTTTGCTGTTGCTTTTTAACTTCGAAAAGAAAAAGTTTTTAATAGAGATAAATTAAATGCACATTTGACAAACAAAAACATGACAAAACTCCATGTAAATAAAAGACCGAGTAATTATTTGTGTAATATTTGCAAAAGTACACCAATTTAAAATTTATTGATGTCTTGTTTCGTTAATATAAAATAGCTCTTTTAATACAACTTTTATGTTTTTTTTAAACTATAATTTCTTCATATGAACCAAATGGCATTGCATGTACGGAAAAGAGAACAATCCTTCATATAAATTCGTGCCTATTATTTTTGGTATAAATTGCCTAACAGGTGGCTGTGCTATGCTGCATTTCTCAGTATTTCCGCAATAGTTCTATCTGAAGAACTAATGCACAGATTTTCACCAAACTTCAGATTCTGTTAGACGTTGACATAAGGTACTGCTGATTGGGTTTTGGTGTAAATCGCCCTACAGGTGGCGCTGCTATGCTGCATTTTTCAGGATTTACACAATTTTAGCGATAGCCATATCTCAAGAATGCACAGAATATCGCGGAATATAATAACACTTTAGATTCAGTTAGACCTTGATATAAATTTGTGCTGATTCGTTTTTGGTGTAAATCGTCCAAAAGATGACGCTGCTATGCTGCATTTTTCACGATTTCCGCAATAGCTCTATCTCAAGAACAAATGGACGGATTTTCATCAAACTTCATATTCTGCTTGACCTTGACATAAGTTGGTGCTGATTACGTTTTCTTGTAAATCATATAACAGATGACACTGATATACTTTTTTCTATTCTAAAATGCATAATATAAAAAAAATACGCTTTTTTAAGTATTAACATGTATGAGATAGCAGAAAATTTTGGGATTGACACATCTAACTACTTTTTAAGCGAAAATAATGCATTTTCGTTCCGATAAAGGAACAATGAAAAATTATATAATTAAACAGTGAAAAGTTTGTAAAATATAAATAGTGTGAAATATTCATAAACAAGAACATTTTTATCGTGGTGTGTTTATTTAATTTTAAAATGCAAAGTAAGAATTCTTTTCTAGAACTCTTGCCTCCGACATTACATTCAAATATTTATCCTGGCTTCGAATAAATCTTCTTTTCTTGGAATTTTGCTACATTATTGAGTGCTACGGATAAAAAAAAATGACATTAGTGAAATAATCGTAAAACGTGATATCATTTCCTGAACATTCTATTTCCAAAAATCTCTTTTCTGCTCATCGCATATACCGTGACACTTTTTCTTTCTTATATAACATAACACTTTAAAATAGTAGAAGCGTGGTTCTTTGTTCCTTTTTCTCCGAGCAGAGATTGTCTGTAGGATTTATGCCTACTTAACTGGAACACCTGCATTATATTGTGTAGTTAACTCAGTTTTTAAAAATATTAACTTTTTACTAAATGTAGATAGATTTTCATTAATTCAAATTTTATTTATACATTAGAAATAAAATACAAAATTGTTCAAGATATCATTGTTTTAAAATTTTAATAAAATGCATTTGTATTAAAAAAATGCTACCGTAAAAAATTACTGTCCGAATAATCAAAATTATATGAATCTTTAGAAAATTAATTTAATTTACAAAGCAATGTTATCTTTTTATTAATTTTAATTAATTTTTTAATTAAAATGTTGCATTACGGATATAAAAGAAATATGATGAATTTGTTAATTTTTAAATCTGATTATTCTTAACGAAGCACATATATTTGAGTATATTGTATTTATACTAAGATAAATGTATTTGAACTAACTGAATTTTTTAACTAATACATTATTTATATGGCTATTTATCATTTTTTTGCGCTGCAACTGAGAAAAAGTAAATTTAATATGCTATATTTCAATTTTTGTTTAATCATTTAGAAGGGTAATTTAAGCAAAAAAATATCTGGCTACATGAAAAATAAAATATAATTTAATCCCAGAATTTAACTAAAGTGACTGACTTTAAGAAAATTCTAAAATTAATCATAATTTAGCAGAATATTGCACATGTATGTTATTCATTAATTAACTTCCTTCCATTAACTTTTTAGTATTTTTTAATTAGTGATACTTTGAAATATAGATCCTTCATTCATCTTTTTAACACTTTCTAATATATATGAAAAGTGATTTTGTCTACCGTTTTCTAATTCGGATATACTCGGATTGCCATGTAATTTATGTGCATTATTGATGTTTACCATAGCATGCACGGTATTTAAAATGAAGTGTGTAACGTTTATAGTTCGTTTACAGAGACACTAAACAGAACGTCGTTACAATATTGTGTATGGAAATCAAATTTTAATTGCTTAATAGGCGTACAGCCAACATAGTGCAAAACTACCCAAGCCGGGACTCGAACCCGGGTCTTCAGTATAGCGCATTGACGTTCTACCAACTGAGCCACTTGGGAACGATCCTCAGCCTCGAACTTTCTCACTATAACATGTTGGCAAGGCTGTTTTTTGGGTTTATGAAATGCCAAATAAGGTTTAAATATGCACTAATTTTGGTGTCAACACTGAATTAAGTGTTATAATACACTTAAAATAGTTTATCTGTACTCTTTAAAAAAAAAATCGGTGATATCACACACCAAGAATGATAATTTGAAATTAATTCCGGAAACCAAAACTCCAATATAGGTGTACATTTTTATCTCGCAATCCAGCTCTGTGGTGTTGAAATATACGATGACGTCAGAGTGTTGCGTCAGCAGACGGCAACAGAGCAGAGAACGGAATGAACCATTTTGATTTCATTATGAAGTGCTGTTAAAAACATAAGGTAAGCCTAGTAATTATTCCTTATATATTTAATAGATAATACTAAATAGTGTTTGTATAGTTAGATGAGGGAAATGAACTAAACAAAGCATGAGAATTTTTACTTTGTTAGTTGTTTTTGCTTAATAATCCTCTTCACGCACTTGACAACACTCGATCGCTAATGTTAATTCTATATTCTATAGGCATTATTTTTCTAATATCTCGTTTGTATTTGAATAGTTTTAAATGTTTTTTTTTTTTTTTTTTTTTTTTTTTTTTTTTTTTTTACATTGGGTAGCAGAGATTAATCTCTATTTCCGCCGTTGATTACGTTTTCGATTTTCTTTGCGGATTTTTTTTAGGAAGATGCTTTTACTTTCGAAACCGGTTCCGAAAATGAAAGTATCTTCGTAGAAAAAAATCGAAAAAGTAATCAACGGCGGAAATAGAGATTGATCTCTGCTATCCAGTGCAAAAATAAAAAAAAATAAAATCATTTAAAAATATTTAAATGCAAACGAGATATTAGAAAAATAATGCCCTATAGAATTAACATTAGCCCTTAATAAAAAATTATCATATTTTAGAACATAATATTTAGTTCCTGTTTTATTTTTAAAGCAAAATACTTGTGGATTGCATTAAAAGAACATTTAAATCATATTTTAAAGGGGAAAAAATCAGTAGTGTATGTTGTATCTGAATAATAACGTTTAGAAATCATTGTTTATGTGAAAAAAAAAACAGTATTTATTGTTAAATATCTAAGCAGTCCATAGTGATTTGAATTTTCATAATTTTTCCTCTGTACTGTGAGGAGTTTTGAAATCTTGTATGCAGCATAATTAAAAGTAAGCTTATTCCCTGGACTACACTCTCTTTGTGTTTGGCTTTTCTAGAAATTCGTATTACCATTTGTTAAACATTTGCTCAAAAGCAAACTTTTGTGATTATAAAAATATAATTTGCTGCTTCCGTAGAAGATTTTTAGCTTTTGGAAATCTAATTTTATTTATTTTATAATTCTGCAATAGTTGTGATATAATTAATATAATCCTAATAACAGTATTTTTTACAAATCTTCTAGATTAAAAAAAAAAAATGACCCCCCCACACCCCCTTAGGAAAGATTCTCAGGTCACCAAATGAAACTGTTCAAAAATCGAACTTTGTTTTGGGATCCTTTTAGCCTTTTACATTTTTTAACATTCTTACAAATACTAAATTGTAATATGTATAAAAACTGCAAATAAGTGTTTTAAATTAGTTTAAATAAGTGTTTTAAAAACAATAACTTTAAAATGCAAATTACATCCTTGATTTTGTCAATTTTTTTTATCGTATACAAATACAACTTTAAAATCCTTAAGGGTAGGGAATTTTAATAAAATAATTAAAGGTTGCAGCTCTTTATGAAACGGGTGAACCGCAAGCTTTTTATTTATTGTTGACATCATCACTTATTATTTCACCAGTATAATTATACACTAGTTTACACTGGAAATTTTTATTCTCCAGCCTTTTCTTTTCTTAGTATACAATGATGTTATCAACAATTTAATAAAAAACATAGTGCCTAGAATATGAATATACACTAATTTATCTTTCTGCATAATACTTTGATTAAAGGTTGCAACTCTTTATGAAACGGGTGAACCGCAAGCTTTTTATTTATTGTTGACATCATCACTTATTATTTCACCAGTATAATTATACACTAGTTTACACTGGAAATTTTTATTCTCCAGCCTTTTCTTTTCTTAGTATACAATGATGTTATCAACAATTTAATAAAAAACATAGTGCCTAGAATATGAATATACACTAATTTATCTTTCTGCATAATACTTTGATCATCTATATATATATATGTGTGTGTGTTTTTGTGCGTGCATGTGTCAGAGAGAGAGAGAAAAAAAAATATGAGCCTCCACTACATTTTCTTGAGACCCCCCCCCCCCTATTATTCACATCTAGCTACAGCCCTAATTTTTAAATATTAGAAACTTTACTTATTTTTTCTTGATTTATGCTCTTGTATATGGTATTATTCTAAAATTTGATTTAGTTTATATTTTATCATTTTTAGCATGGAAAAAGATATTTTGGTATCCTATAATTCAAGAAGTAAATTGTTTAATTTACCAGCATCATTGGATGAATTTGAAAATGTAAGATATTTAAATTTTGCAATGTTTTTTGTAAAGAAATTAATGTTTACTATTTTCTAAACAATATTGATGTTTAATGTTACTTTATTAAATGGTACTTGTGTACTAACGCCACCGCAGCAGAAGTTGCGCTAATGTGCCAATAAAGAACAATCTTGTTGTTTGCACGCGCACACAGTTATCTTTTGGATTCCTTGTTGTTTGCTGATTTTTGACGCCATTTTTTAGTGCTATGAAAGATTGGCGGCACTTAAAAACCGCCAAATCTGTACCTACGGTGGTGTTAATACGTAAGTAAATATTAAATTTTAACTTTCTTCTTTATTGTTTCATTTTCCCCAAAATTTATCAACTTTGAACTTTAAAAGTTAAATCTAAAGCTCTATTAAAGCTGTTTTCAAGTTCACTGTGCAACAAATTCAAAATTTTCTGACACAATGACGGGCTAATTTTTAAATGTAAAGATACAAACAGTGTTGACTTCAGGAGGTGACCCAGGGTGGACAATAATAAACGTTGTATGTGTCACATGTTAAAAAATATACACAATCTTTCAGGGGTCGATCCAGGAAAAATTTGGGGCCTATTTAGGGACCCTTCACAAAAATCTATTTAATAAAATGGGACCCTTCACAAAAATAAATTTAGTAAAATGGGTCCCTTCACAAAAATAAATTTGATAAAATGGGCCCTTTCACAAAATTCTATTCCATAAAATCTTACTATTTATTATTTATTTATTATTTTGTGATGTTTTAAAATGTGTAATTTGTAAACAAACAAGTTCACCAGAGAGGAAATCTTCAGCAAAAAGGTTTAAAAAAGTTTTTGTTTATAAATGCTTGGTTTGAATTTGATTAATTGGATTTCAACTTTCGTTACAAAATGTTATTTTTCACAAAAATATAATAAATTTCACAAAAATAACCTTTACTTTTCACAAAATGGGCCCCAAGAAAAAAAACCTGCATCGACCCTTGTCTTTATATAAATATGTATTATTTTATGTATACTAGATGGAACCCGTCAAAACCTGACAGAAACAAATTACTATAACAATATGAGTAAAATAAGCTTCTTTATTATTTAATAGGGGGATAGTATGAAAAAGTGTTTCATAAATTTTATTTTAGAAGTTCTTCCCCTAGTGAAACACAGTACTATTTTCGATGCAAACTCCAAACAGACAATCTGTAAACAACTGTGTAATGCAAATCATTTCGAAATTGCAGTTATATTCAGTACTGCAAGAAATAAATTTTCAAGGACTTATGATCATGCAAATAGTATATTCCTTTGTCCATATCATATTCAGTAAATAAAAGAACGTAGTATAAATAAAGTACATTACCCTGTGATAATACAACCGAGTGAGCTCCTATGCGCATTCTGCATTGCATCTGCTCAAAGGCACCATGGAAATTTTATGTTAAGGCGGTATTAAAAAAATATTTTTCCACGCTCAGCAACTCAAAATTTTGAGACACATTTTCAGACTCATTTTTAAAAGTAAAAACATGAAACTTGGCGGTGTGATTTATGAAGAGATTTATAAGGGACCTATGTTTTTATTTTTCGTTCAGTTAATTAGAAATTGAATTACGAACATTTATTTTCACAGTATAATTTTTTTTTGTTTTCAGCGCTATCGCTTTGGGAAATTTTGTTCAAAATGTCCACTTTGACAGCATTTTTTGAAATATATTCTGCCTTTATCAAAACATTGAGACAATACAGACATTATAAAAGTTTCTGAATAAGAGAACCTGCCAATTGGAGGCATTTTAGAGCAAAATTGAATTTAAAAATGTGTATCAAAATAAGCAGTTTGGATTTGAATACTCTTAAATTTTTTTTTTTAAATATTTAAAAGAATGTTTTAAAATGTCCTCTTTAATCATTGTTCGTTTCAAATCCATATCTTCTAAAACACATCCATTGTTGTAAACTAATCAATTTTTATGCAAAGATGGAGAAATTTTCGCTATTGCCAAACTATGGGATTTAAAGCTAAAAATAATGATCGTGGCGTCACATTCAGTTGACGTCAAATGCGTTACACGTGCTTGTTATTTCATCAAATGATTTTTAATTGGATGTTAATGATTTTTTAATGATGTTTTACTGATTTATTAGTTACTTCATTAACTAAAATAAAAATTACGTCTTCGACATCATGATATTTAAACAGAAAAAGCATTGAAAAAATGTTGCAATGTGTAGTTACGTACAATAGATCACTTTCAACTGACATCACAAATATTTATCCAACAGTCGAGTTCGATAATTAAAAAAAATAATGTAAATAAATAAATATCAAAGATTATTTTGGTTTCTTTTTTCTTTAATGTATTGTAAATTTTATTGTTTAAACTTGCTGAGAAATGATACTTTAATGAATTTCCTAATTTCTTTTTCTTTCGTTTCTTTTCCTTACTTTTTTTTTTTTGAGATTCAAATGGCAACATTCTTTCATTTGTTTATTGGATGCTACAGTTTGGCAAATAATTTGGCGATAGTTTTTTTTTTTTTTTTTTACGGAAATTGGTTGACTGGATAATATAGAAGTACCAGAATATTTTTCTGCATTTTATAGTTATATTAATAAAAATACATTTTTAAGATTTGCTGAATCACTTATTTGTTTACTTTTTCGTGCATTACATTACTGAAGATTGTCCTGTTATTCTTTTAAATATCCTCTACTTACATAAAAAAATAGCATGTGTTTTCTATGGTGTTTCTCATAAACATTGTAAAATTAAGATTATTAGATTTTATTCAACTTCAACTGTCATAACTGCTGATGAAGGAGTTATTTTTGGCGATTTTTCTGTTACCTGTAAAATGGTTGTTTTTGGTATAGCCGTAAATAAGAAAAAAATTTCCAATCGATCAAATAATTGTATTTTGTTAATCATTATATTTTCTGATTTTTAAGCTAAGAAAGAAACAATAATCATGGTATTAATTAATTTTTCAATTTTTAATCATTAATTTCAGTACACCCAAACAATTTTGATTAAATCGGTACAGATGTCACTGCACAGGGTTTTCTTTTTGGCACCATAAATGGCGATTTTTGCTGTGTATAGCAACCTGTTTTTTTATAATAAAAATGAATATATGTGTAAATAAATCAAATAATATAAAAATAATAAATTCAATTAAATGCGTGTGTGTAATAAAAGATTGGGAAAATTGGGTTTTTTTGCCAAAATGGCGCAAAGAAAAATTGCACAAATCCCGGTGCGTCTGCGACATCTGTTCCATTAAATCATGTAAGGGTTGTTTTTATTTAATAAATAATGAATTTTGTAAGAAGCCTATGGCTATGTTAGTAAAATGGATTTTGAGAATGGGCTTGCTTTATTAAATGAGTTTTTATGAAATAGGCCTCCAATTTTGTCAGGATCAACTCCTGGTATGGTTACTGAATTTATACAAGATATACTTGAAACTTATGCATTCTTATTTGATGTTTCAGGAGGTTTATGCTAGATTTTGTATTGATCGGACAGTATCCATTATTATATAGTTTTTTAATGAAGTTTGGCAGGAGTACATTGATGTACAAAAAGATGAAAACATTCTTCCAGGTAAGAAATATAGAATTGTGTTAGATACACCCAAAGTATTATATATTGAAAATTCAGTTCCTGACTGTGCTGAATCGAAATCATCGTCCCATATAACTGAACCATTTTTCACTGATGAGAGAAATGCTTCTGGTTCCTGTGAATCATCAGAACCAGATCTATTTGCTGCAGCAACTCCACAGTCATCTTTTCCCCTAGGTAATTTCACAATACCCGCTAAAGACTTTTCAAGTCGCCTAAGACAAGCTTTGCAAGATGAGGTACCCTTACCTAGGGTTTTGCGGTCAGAATTAATACATACCATATGTTCATCTGTTGTGAAACATTCAAAATATCCGACATCAGTTATGGTGACCGACATGGCAAGAGCCATTGTTTCTAAATACCCATATTTAAAAGAGTCCATTGGAACTGGATATGGTGGATGGCGACAGGCTATTCGAGATAAATTGAAAAATATGCGTAGATTTGATCAAAGTGAGGAAGTAAAGCAGAAGAAAATAACCAATAAGTTCCATAACAAAGGAGAAAAAGCGAATGAAAAGAAAGAAATACCACAGTTCAAAAAACAACTCATGGTTATTAATGAACAGGCTAGTGCTTCATCTGAGTTAAATGAAACATTTGACATTAGAAGAGATGAAATTGTCAATCAATATATGAAAGTTGCTGATTTAAAAATTAAATATCCAAACTTATTTAATAAACAGCACTTTGCTGAGGAATTTTTCCGAATAACAGGGAAATCTAACATTTTTCAGTGTATTCCAAAATTTCTCAGTTTATATAATAAGCAGCTCTATAATTTATTATTGACACGAAAAAGCCTTCCTTCATGGGTTGAAACTCTGAAATGTCTCCAAGAGCAAGCTGACACAGCAATAGCTAAAGATGAATTTCTGCTGATCTCATTACCTGTGCATTTTTCTGAAGACCAGCTATTTTTAACATACACGGTAAGTGATAAATTACAAATACTGTTATTAATTTATTTGATTATCTGCAAAAATAAGGTGTCTTTGGAGAAGAAAGGTTTAACATAAGAGTAAGAGTTTCCCCCTTCCCCTCCTCGAGGGATGTTGTGCCTAATGTTTACATAAGATAGTTAGGTAATATTTTATATGCAATGTTGCTTTCACATTTACAAAATGACAGCATTTTTTTATACAATTTTTATCGCTCTTATTAAATGTTTAAAATTTTTATAACATGCTATTTAATTTATTTACAGTGTTAGTGACCGTACAAGACAATAACATGTTTTGGTACTTTTCCATTATACTGACACCATGCCAAAATGTATGTTAATGCATAATGTATATATTAAATGTATGCTTGGCGACAATGGTATCCGTATAATGGAAAAGTAACCATATTTTTCTTGCCCACTTTTATTTTCTGTGCATCTATATTAGAAACATTTCTTTGATATTAAATTAAAATGTCTTGGTTTGTAACATTATTTTTCTTTTTTATGAAATGTGTGAAAAGTATGTATTTTATTTGCATGTGTTAGAAATGAATTTAATGTGGTTGAAAATAATAGGAATATTATTTAGCAGTGTGCCACCTGTTATTCACTTTCATAAAAAGTATTGTTATTACATACATGTAAATGTTTAAAATGTCTTCCATTGCCCTTAAATTTTCAGGAAAAGATTTCTAAGATTCCTGCCTAATATGTTAGAAAAATCCTAGTTTTAGCTCTGCATTTAATCGAAGACATTCTTATAAAAATGATTTTCATCATGATTTAAATTTCAGTTTAAATAATATTTAATAGAGCCTCCGTACAAAGCCCTGTGGGTCGGTTTTGGGTTGGGAGATGGGGGTGAAGGCTGATTGTGCAAAATGTTGGGGATTTTCAACATTACAATTGAATAATAGGTAAAATGTAGCACTATAATAAATACGGCAATGTTTTCACATTTTATAAATAAATTATACGCCTCAATTAATATTTCACAGGTTTCTATGAAAGGAGACTGCAAATATCAGCTTTAACTATTGTTGCTCATGTGTTTATAAATTACTTTCATATGCTAAAAAAATGAGTCACTTGTCTCTAAGATTGATTAGAAGCTATAACTTTTAGATTTCACCTAGTATTAGAAAAATATTTATCTATCAAATCTTACATTTAAATTAAACAACCCTGATAATGTAGTCTGTTTCCTTATGTCACAATCTCATTAAAGATTTGAATTGCTTGATAAAGAATCAAACTAAAGATCTCATCAAAATGATAAATATTTGCTTGTACAAACCTTTTTTGTTGTTGTTGATGTTGCCCATATTTATGTAATTTACAATAGACTGCCAAAATAAAGCATTTATAGTCAGTTACAACAGATGAAAGAGAAAAAATACATTCTTTATTTTACATATCAGAATCTGCTAAATCTCTTTAACTGTTTGTTAAAGGATTACTAAACTTGTAGTATCAATAAATATTTCTTTATAATTTTTCTTCCTGCATGCCATACTTTCTAAGTTGGTTTGTTTTCTGCACGTTACTCTTTGTATAAGTGAAATATAGCTAAAATCTATGTGGTAAATGTTTTGTCTATAAAACGATAAATCTTGTCTTAATCTTTCTTCTACATTATCAGTTATCAAGTTTTATAATAGCATGCTTGGATGATCAAGGGTCGATCCAGGAAAATTTTGGGGTCTATTTAGAGCCCGTTCACAAAAATCTTATTTAACAAAACATTCTCCTTCACAAAATTCATTTTAAAAAAATAGACACTTTCACAAATTTCTATTCCATAAAAACATACTCTTCATTGATTATTTTTATTTCGTTATGTTTTAAAATTTGTAATTTGCCAACAAAACAAGTTCACTGAAAAGTAAAACTTTAACAGAAGGACTTAAAGAAGAAATTATTATTAAATGCTTCGTTTGAATTTGAGTTAGCTAAATTTCATCCTTTGTTACAAAATGTTATTTTTCACAAAAATATGATAAATTTCACAATAACTTATTTTTCACAAAATGGGCCCCAAGAAAAAAAAAAAAAAAAAAACTGCATCGACCGCATGATGAGGTTTATGCTATATTTAAAGAAAAAAATTAAAATTGTATTTGTCATGCAGTGAAATCGAGTAGCACTGATTTTAATTTTAATTTCTCTTATAGGCAACTACTTCTATTGATGACATTAAGAAAGCAGGTTATTCATCGCCTCATGTAGGAATCATTGGGTTTGAGACTAAACAAGAAAAATACTATGTGCTAGCTGAGCATGAAATTATTCTCCACTGCAATTCATTATCGGAAGCAGTCACCAATCTGATAGCATCATACTTTATATTTAATTGCGAGTATCCAAAACGTTGCATCAAAACCCTTATTTTTATAGAAAAGTTCATCTTTGACATTCAGTCAGACAAGAAGAAATTACCATCAATTGTTGTAAACTTTGCACAAAAACTTAAAAATTGTATGTAAGGATAACAATTAGAAAGACATTTTATACTTAAGTCAATTTATATTGTTTAGTGCTTTATCTTTTTTATAATCATGGTTTTAATTTGTAATTTTTACCCAAACATAACATTTACAGTTTTTACCAAGTATCTTACTCATTTAAACTTGTTTCATAGCCAAGAAAACAATTTTTTTTTGCAATGTGCTGTTCATGACTGTCCAAATACCTTCACTAATTTTCACGCATATAAATCTCATGTTTATAGAAAACACAGGAATACATTTTCTCAAGATAGATCTATTTTTCCTGGCCATTACATATGTAAAACATGTATCAACTGTCCACAAGTAAGCTGCTTTAAAAATCTGCCAGATATTTCAAAACATTTGAATGTACATACAAAACAAAATAAAACAATATTTTGCCCTTTCATAAGCTGTACAGCCAAATTCAAAAGTTTTTCCTCTTATCGATCACATTTGAGTAGAAAACATACATATTATACGCACACTGATAAAAGTAAAAATAATTTGAATAATTGCGATGAAGAATTTTTAAGTCACATTAATTGTAGTAAAGATCCGTTAATGGACTTTGAATCAATAAATGTAGAAGATGATATAGGTGCAACTGAAGAAAATTTTGATTCAAAAAATGAAACGACATGTTAGTTTATTATTATTAAAAGCTCAGGAAAAACACATGCTACCTCTGTCCACAACCCAAAAAATCTTGCAGGATTTTAATTCTTTGTTGGAAATGCAGAGTGATTATTTAATTAATAAAATTAAAAATGAAACTTCTAATTTAAGTATAAGTAATGAGAGTTTTCTAAAGATTAATGAAATTTTGAAACAAAATTGTATTTTTGAGAGCATTGATTCATTATCTAATAATTATAGGAGAATGAAGTACTATGAAACAAACATGCAAATGGTTCTTCCTGTTGAGTATATTTTAGGAAATAATAGTTTCAACAAGTCGTGTTGTTTTCATTATGTGTCTATATTAAAAACTTTGAAATTTTTGTTGATGCAAGATGATGTATTTACACAAGTTGTGAACCCTAAGTGTGACAAAGCCAAAAATCTTATAACAAGTTTTGATGATGGTAAATTCTGTAAAACTCATCCCCTGTTTTCTACCAACTTCCATTCCTTAAAATTAAATCTGTTTTGTGATGAATTTGAGATTTGTAACCCATTAGGTGTTCATAGAAAAACTCACAAATTACTGGCATTTTACTATGTTCTAGGAAATATATATCCACAGTATAGATCTTCAACTGATATAATTCAATTAGTTATTATTTGTAAAAGTACAGATGTGAAATATTTTGGTATTGGTAAAATTGTTGAACCCTTAGTTAAGGATTTGAATATTCTTGCAACTGATGGAATTTCTGTGAGAGCTGAAACTTTTGTTGGCTGTCTGTCTTTTATTAGTGGTGACAATTTAGGAAGCAATATGATTGGTGGTTTTGTGGAATCATTCTCTAATAAAGTAAACTGTTATTGCAGAACATGCTTGTGTAATAAGGCTGAGATACAAAACACATATACTGATGATCATATTACATTGAGGACTCCTGAAAACTATAAACAACATGTAACAGAGTTGCTTGCTGATGACACAAAGTTAATTCAGTATGGAATAAAAAACAATTCTCCATTTAATTCAGAATTTTTTCATGTTACACGTGGTCTCCCTCCTGAAATTGCCCATGATTTGCTAGAAGGAGTTGTCCCATATGAAACAGGTTTAGTTTTAGAATCTTTACACACTAACAAAGTAATTTCTATTGATTATATAAATAAACAAATTGAAATGTGGCCTTATGGACCTTTAGATTCTATTGATAAACCATCTTTAATAAATAAAAAATGTAAAATAAATCAGACAGCTGCTCGAATGTGGACACTTGTCAGATTACTCCCGTTAATGTGTGCTGCTGTCATTCCTGAAGACAATTCATATTGGAAATTGTTTATAGATTTAAAGGGTATTGTTGAACTTATTTTTGCCCCTGTTCTCACAGTAGACCATATTGCTTATTTAAAAATTAGAATTGATGACCACCTACATTTTTTTAGAGAACTTTTTCCTGATAAAATGATGATACCAAAGCAGCACTTTCTTATTCATTACCCTTCTCACATGTTAAATTTTGGGCCTCTCCGTCACTGTTGGACATTGAGATTTGAAGCGAAGCATTATTATTTTAAGAGACTTGCTGCAATAGGAAAAAATTTTAAAAATATAACTCTCACATTAGCAAATCGCCATCAATTACGTCAAGCATATTATGCTTGTAATTCAAATGGATACCTTCAGCATAATAAATCGGTTGGGATTACCAAACCACTTGAATTAAGTTCTATACAACCAGAAGCTGCTCAGGTTATTGTGAAAGACAAAGGATTTACTAGGGAACATATTCTGTTTCACACTTTACTATTAACTTTTTAAAATATGTTAGTGGTTTATTTATTGTTAGGAAATTAGTTGAAGAAGGACCAATTTTTTCAAAAATTTTGCTCATTATAACAGATAGTGATAAAGTTTTTTTTCTTTTAGAAGATTATGAGTGTGTTTTCAATGATCATTTTGGTGCATATAAAATTAAAAAAATGTCTAATAAGGACTGTTCAAGATTTTTTTTTATGGATGCAAGTCTCTTGCAATTTAGATATCCATTTTCCAGCTACTACAAAAATGGAAACTGGTACATTGTCTTAAAACATATTTTGGTAACATTAAATGATGTTTCATACATGGAATGTAATACTTAAGATTTTTTTTGTTACATATAAAAATTGTATAATATTGTGTGTAATATATCTTAAGTGGGCAATTTGAACAGTACAAATCCAAAATGACAATTAAAAAATTGTGTA
The DNA here is from genome assembly GCA_963931845.1 of Maratus michaelseni. Taxonomy (NCBI): domain Eukaryota; kingdom Metazoa; phylum Arthropoda; class Arachnida; order Araneae; family Salticidae; genus Maratus; species Maratus michaelseni. The sequence goes on from OZ007588.1 coordinate 309,592,389, forward strand.
AGCCTGTTTTGGGTTTAACTGTAGGTATACTATTTTGGTTAATATCAATATATTTAACCATGAAATGTGTTTTGATAATGTTAAGTAATAATTATATGCTGTTTGTGTGGTTTGGTACACTGCAATATGCAATTTTTTTTATGATTAGCTGAAACCGTTCTTTACTTTTAACCTTGACTTATGCTTTTTTATGTGCTTATAAAAATCATTTTTTTATTGTGAAATTGCAAATATACTGATTTGACCAAAGGCTTACTGTCAGAACTTTGCCCACCTAAGATATGAGTAAGTAAATGTCTTCAGAGAAAATTCTATAATTTTTTTTGCTAACTTTATGAGAAAAGTATGTGTCTAACCCATTGGTCTGCAAGCTGTTAAGAATTATTATAAGCATTGCTTGCCTGTTCAAATTAAGTTAGGTTATTTTGTTTATTAATGCATTCAAATTTCTTTAAGATATTTTGAATTTAACTTTTTTTCTTTCTTCACTGTATTTCATTCGTTCTTACTTAGTTATTAGTCTCTGATTATTTTCATATAATACTTTCAGTATTGACAAATGTGTATTATACTTTCCAATTCAGTATTAGTTAAATAAATATCATAAAAGTTATTTTGTTCTTAATTCTTACTATTAAAATTTTGAATAAATTCTGCATACATGGTTACCTGATTGTTCTATTGACCAACTAAGTTATAACCAGAAATGTAAGATGTGTTGGGATGCCATAGTTAAATATCACTAACAAGTAATACTTGTAATTAAATCCAATTAATTTAAGCTTCTTAAGAGTGATATTTTAAAATTAATTTTTATTTAAAGTGAGTAACATTTTCCTTGGGGTATTTCTTAAGAAATTTATTCAAAACGCAAAACATTCATTACTAGGATAATAAAATATTAGGTGTTAATAAGAGTGGGGGATGGCCATAACTTCTACAATGCTATATTGAAAATCGATTAAACCCTTTCACTACTAAAAATAAGTGCAAATAGTTTCATGTGGCTTCATTGTTAAATACGTAAGTATTTTGACATGAAAAAATACAAAGTCTAACAGAATTTCCTGACTAAGTTTATTTTAACATTTATGTAATCACAACATTTATATTGTTAAATTTCTATATGGAATTCTTTTTAATTATAACTGTAATTGAATAAGGTTTTATTAATGGCGGCAACAAAGTTGCTATCATAATTGTTGTAATTAAACACCCGATAAATCTTGCAGCATCAAATTATTTTTTATAGCTCTTTTCAAGTCTTTGACCGGAAATTATCGTCCCAAATTATCCTAAGAGAAAAGGTGATTGAAAGGTTATGGATATTTACGTAAAGCTACCGGCATTTTTACTGGATTTTTCTTCTTTTGATTAAAAGATAACATATTTAGAAACATCAGTAAACTTTTATAATTAAAATTTAAAAAAAATTATATTGAGGATTTCAATTACAGATTTGCGAATTGACTTTTAAATATCCTTTTCTGAATCAAAGAGAAAAAGATCTCTAAATTTTCTGTAAACTGTTATACATTTATATAAAACTTAGACATATTTTTCTCTTTGATTCAGAAAAGGATATTTCAAAATTAATTCGCAAATTTGTAATTGAAATCCTCAATATATTTTTTTAAATTTTAATTATAAAAGTTGTTTCAAAATATGTTATCTTTTAATTAAGAGGGGAAAAATCCAGTAAAAATGCCTGTAGCTTTACATAAATATCCATAACCTTTCAATCACTTTTCCTCGTAGGATAATTTGGGACGACAGATTTTGAACACCAAATTTGGTGTGATGCTGCATCGAAGTGGCATATCCTGAATTAGTTAGTAGGACACCCAATTTGGTGTTAAAGCACACCAAATTGATGATGGTGTTTTATTACACTAATTAATTTTTGGTGTTTCATTACACCAATTTACAAGGGGTGTTTCTTTACACCGTTTTTGGTGGCAACAAAGTTGCCACCATTTTTGGTGTAAAGTAACACTAATATTTTTTACAGTGTACAGAGACACACGAAAGATTTCGGATACAGTACTACTTTCGAAGTACTGTGTATAAGTGATAATTGTTGGAAGTGCACTTTCAGTTTTTGTATGCAATTTTAAGTTTAACAAAATTTTTGCTTACTACTTGGTGTATATTAATGCAATATGTCATATACAGGGGTAGACAAAAGAATTCGTAACATTACTGATTATGAGCGTGAATTGCTTAAAGGCGGGTTTTAATAGAGTTATGTATTTTCAAGCTGCACTATATTTAGTATAATAAGATGTGTATATAGAATATAAATAAAATAATATATAGGGTCATGCAAAGAATTATATACATGGCCGCCAATGGATGATAATTTTTGGAAGTGTTATTTCAGTACTTTTAAATATGTTTTTGCAATTAAATTTTAACTTAATATGTGGCGTGTATAAAAATATGTAGGTAATATACAGGGTTGTACAAAAGGATTCAAATATATTTCCGTCTATTGGTAGAAATTACCGATGGTGAATTTTGAACTGTGTTATGCGTTTTGTTACTAAACTTGATTTTAGCATACTATGTAGAATATATGCAAATCAATAGATTATATACAGGGCTAATATAAATTAGTGTACTTTTAGGCCTATTGACGGTAATTGCTGAAATCTGGTTTAAAATGTACTATGCGTTTTCTAAATTATTTACTTATTTATCTTATTAAACAGCAAAGGGTTTTTAATGTATTCTGGGAGTGTTGGAAAGTGTTTCATAATATATGCTTGACGCATGATCTTTGTTTCTACTTTATAAAATTCTACTGATTTATTTTACTTTTGAGTAAATTATTTAATTATAAATTATGATTAAAATATCCAAAAGTATATGCATAATTATTTTTTTAATACAATCAAAGATTCAAATAATTTCAAAAATTATAAAAAAAATATATATTATCGATCTTTTACAGTGCAATTTAATTTGAATTTATTTTAAATTCAATTAGACTTCTCAGCCAGAAATTAATACTTGATATCATACTAGCAAAGCCCTCATTTTTGCTCGCGTAATTGTTAAAATATGCTAAGTCGTATTCGTCTGCCTATTTTTATTAGAGGAAATTATACTGCTACGGATAATCCAAAAATTACTATTTAAGCCACATTTTGTGTAATCTTCATTCTTATACGGCATTAGGCGAACATGAGACTTAAATGAATCAGAAAAACTAAAATGAATTCCAAATAAATGGTAATTTATAATTTATCTTGAAGGTTTTTCATTAATTTCATTTTTTATTTGAAATTTCGAATTTTTTAGAAACCGTTCTTAGCCAGCTTTTACATCTTAAAATTAACAAACATGTCTAATTCCAAGCTTCTATAAAAAGTATGTCACAAAAATCGCAATTTTCGAACGTACGTCTTTTCGTGTGCACTTTAAAACTTCTAATTTTTAACACTTTCCAACCTAGTTGAAAAGTGTTTATGACTTCGGTTTGTCTGCCGTCTGGCCGTGCTCTAACTCCCGTAAATATGCTTGGATTGCTCTGCAATTTTTATATGTAATTGTCGTTATCTATAGCATGTTCCCTATTTCAACGAAAGTGTGTAGCACTTATAGTTTTTTACAGGGACACTCAAAAGAATTCCGTTACATTACGTCTATGGAGAAAAATCGTCTGCGGTTTATTTAAATAATGTTTCACTATTTTAAAGACATTGAAACTTATATATATCACTAAGAAGTAATACAAGAGGCTTACTACAGAATAGTGTGTGCATAGCAGTCATCGTTCATTTACAGGGACACACAAAAGAATTCTCTACTGTCTGTTAACAATAATTCCTGGACGTGCGTTTTAAGTTACTGAACGCGATTTTAAATTTAACGCACTTTTTGTCTATTACGTGGTGTGTATAAATTCTGTAGATCATATACAGGGAAGCACAAAAGTTCGCGAACACATTTCCGTTTAATGACAGAAACTCCAGAAGGAGAATTTTAAACTGTGCTAAGCGTTTTCTAACTGAACTAAAATTTAGCATCCTATGTAGTATATATACAAATCTATAGATCATATACAGGGCTGAATAAAAGTATTCGGATATTTTTCCGAATATTGTATATGTTGAAAATTTCTGAATTTTTAAAAAAAAAATATGGTATGCGTTTTCCAAATTCTTTACTTAGATGTTATCTTTCAGCTTATCAAACGGTATGGTTTGTAAAATTATTTTGGAAGCGTTGGAAAGTGTTACATAATCTATGCTTGACGCATGATTTTTCGTTCTTGTTTTTAAACTGTTCCTGTGGATGAATTTATGTCTCTAACGTAAAACCCATGTAAAATTTCAAGTTTTTATTCCAAACAATTTAACATAAATAATAGTTTAGAAGGTTTTTATAATGTTTCCCGCTCATTTCACCCTTTTAAATTTTGATTTTTTTCAAAAACCGTTCCTACCGAGCATTGAAATCTTAAACATAATCGCCATGCGAAATTTCAAGTTTCTAGCACGGTAGCACCACAAAAATCGCAATTTTAGAACGTTTTTTGCTTCTGCACCTATTTGAATTTAAAATTTGTAAAATTGTCCTGTGCGAGCATTCACGTCTTAAAAATAACAGACATGTCAAGTTTCAACAAACATTTTAAGTTTCTATCACTAACAACGCTGAATAAACCGCAATTTAGAATGCTTTCCGCTCATTTCACACCTTTAAATTTCGAATTCTTAATCAATTGATTATACCGTGCATCTTAAAATTAACCACTATACTAAATTTCAAGTTTCTAACTCGAATAAATTGAACTAAAACATAACTTAGAACGTTGTACACTCATTTCACCCTTTTAAACTTCGAATTTTTTAGAAGCCGATTTTATCGAGGTTTTACATTTTAAAAGTAACCACCATGCCAAATACTACACAGTTAAAAGTTTGCAGCAAAATGTCCAGTCATTCGACAGTTTTTATAGGAAACCGTTATATAACCGTAATTTAACGCTATTCTGACCATATTATTGTCCATATTATGGCCATAATACAGTTAAATTATGGTTATATAACCGTTTTCTAAAAAAAACGGTCGAATGACTGGACAGTTTGCTGCAAATTTTTAACAGTATAAGCCAACTGATCATATACATCGCAATTTTAGAAGGGTTTTTGCTCCTGCACCTTTTTTAATTTCGAATTTCCAGGGAACTGTTCTGGGTGAGCCTTTACGTCTCTAGAGTAACGGCCATGTCGAATTGGAAGTTTCTGACCTTAAAAGTTACAAATAAATTGTAATGTAGAAGAATTTTAGCGTTTTCATCCTTTAAATTCCGAGTTTTCTTTAACTGTTCTGTGAACCATTTACGTCTTCAAAGAACACCCAAGTCAAATTTCAAGTTTCTATCATTAACAATTCCAAAGAATTCATATTTAATACTTGGAAATTTTTCCAGAAAAAAATCCCGGCTTGGGTACTTTTTCACTATGTTGGCTATACGCCTATTAAGCAATTAAAATTTGAATAATTCCAAAGAAGTCGTAATTTTTAACGCCTTTAGAACGCTTTTCGCGCATTTCTCCCTTTTAAATTTAGATATTTTTTTTACCTATTCTGTGTTACCATTTACGTTTTGAATGTAATAGATCTGTCAAATTTCCACTGTCTATCCTTAACAATTGCATCAATATCGTAATTTAGAACGTTTTTAGAACTTTTTTTCCTGCACCCTTTTAAACTTCGAATTTAAAAAATAAAATCTTCTGTGCGTGCATTTGCATCTTAAAAGTACCAGCCATATCAAACTTCAAGTTTCTATCGTTAACAATTGCATAGAAATCATAATTAAAAAAGTTTTTAGAACGTTTGCTCCTCATTTCACTCTTTCAAATTTCGATTTTTTTTTTAATTGTTCTAAGAGCATTTACTATTATACGTGACTACCATGCCAAATTTCAAGTTTCTGATCCCTCAGTATAAAAATAAACAAAATATGTTACACAGTGTGCCGTTTCTGCACTTCTCTTGGGTTAGTGGCACCAACATAAAATATAGCTTAAGTTGGAGCAGGAACTATCACCATCAATTTGCCACCATTACTTTTCAAATCAGTTCCCTAAGTTCCAGAAATTAGAACAGGTTTCCCATAAAACGGATCGCTGATACAATTTCTATGTGAAACTTGACTTCATTAAAGCTTGCAGATATGATTCCACCATAAAAACTAGTCGGATATGCATATCCCAAAACTTTCTTCTATCTCACAAAAGGTTTCGCATACATTAAAAAGAATCAGCACCAATTTATATCAAGGTCTAACTGAATTTAAAGTTTTATTAAATTCCGTGCTTTAGTTCTTGAGATATGATTATTGGTAAAACCGTGTAACTCCTGCAAAATGTATCATAGCTGCGCCACCTGTTGGGAGATTTAGACCGAAACCTAATCAAAAACAACTTATGTCAACGTCTAACTGAATCTGAAGTTTGATGAAAATCCGTGCATTAGTTCTTGAGATATAATTATCGTGATAATAATGAAAAAAGCAGCATATCTATTTATGTAAAGGTCTAATAGAATCTGAAGTTTGATGAAATTCCGTGCATTAGTTCTTGAAATATAGATATCGTAAAAATCATGAAAAATGTGGTACAGCAGCGCCACCTGTTGGGATATCCACACAAAAACGTAATCAGCGTATATTTCTGTCAATGTCTAAATGAATCTGTAGTTTGATGAAAATAAGTGCATTAGTTCTTGAGATATAGCTATTGCAGAAATCGCAAAAAATGCAGCATGGCAGCTCCACCTATTAGGCGATTTTCACCAAAACCTAATCAGCACCAATTTATATCAGGGAGTAACTGAATATAAAATTTTATTAAATTTCGTGCATTAGTTCTTGAGCGCATTAGTTCTTGCGCCCACAAAATGTTTGTCACATACAGAGAGACAGACAGATAGAGTCACACACTCACAGACACACATTTTCTAAAAACAGTAAAATCGTGTTCCGGACCTTCTAAAACGTATAAATCCGTGGAAAACCGGAAGTCGAAAATTTTCATGTATGCAAAACGTGTGAGATAGAAGAAAGTTTTGAGATATACACATCCAACTAGTTTTTATGGTGGAATCATATCTGCAACCTTTAATGGAGTCAAGTTTCGCTTAGAAATTGTATCAGCGATCCGTTTTATAGGAAACATGTTCGAATTATTAAAATATCAACTTCTAAACGAATTACTTTAATAGAAAAAATAATTTATTCTATAAAATTTTATTTATTATAAAAAATATATCATTATTGTATTATTTGCGAATTTGAAAGTTCTAACTATGAGTAATTTTTTTAACAACAAATCGATTCGTGAAAATCAGTTTGTTAACTATACATCTAAAATTCATTTTTATGGCACTGCTTTTTTTTTTAACTACTAGGCCAATCCCTCGTTCTGCCACCGCAAACTCTAAAAACACGCTAATTTGATCGGATCTAAAATGATTTCGGAAAACTGAATTATAATTAAACGACCAGTGGCGATCTACTGTAATCTGGTTTCCATTCGTTTTCCTTTGACTGAGGGATTTTAAGGCCGAATCAACTGCTGTCGAAAAGGGTAACAACTGTTTTCATGATTGATTAAATAATTTTTCAAAAATGTTTGCGAGAATAGTTTTTTTATCGTATAGATCTTGATAATGGCGCCGTTTGTACGTTCGAAATATTCGATCATTATATTAAAAGATTTTTATAGGCCTTTTTTTGTTCTGCTTTTATCACTTAAGTATTTAAATCTGTATTTTAATGATTAAATAAGATCAATTAATCATTTGAAAATCAACTTGTGTAAAATGGCTAAGTAAACCATGCAGCTACATCAGGGAATTGTATAACGGTGGTATAAGAAAATTGTTTTCAGTAACACGTTTTAAATGTATCGTTTCCAATATGACATAATTTTATTAAACGTAAAAAATTGAGTTTTTTATTGAAGGGAAGTATTATTATTTACGCTGTTTTAAAATTTGCAAAAATAGGTAAAAGATTTTGTCGAATTAAATGAATCTCTCGTGTAAATATACTTTTAAATTGAAATTGTTTGGAAATATTATTATTTGACACTTTTAAATAGGGCATAAATTTCCTCATTTAATGCACTCATCCATCTTTGAGCGCGTCATAATTTAGTATTATTTTCACGTTTTATTTCTCTTTTTAATATTCAAACGGAATTACATTTTTATGACGTAATTTTCTTCATCTGCTATTTTTAACACAAAATCATTTAATTATTATTTTAAAGTTTTATTTCTGTTTTTAATAGTCACATGTAAATACATTTTTAATTGAAAGGGAATGTTATTGTGTGCGATATTTTACAAATTGGCAACGATTTAAATAGATGGCGTTTTCGAAATATGAAATAAATCTCAATTTAAATGATGAAATATTGAATAAAAAATTGAATAATAAACCTCAAAAGATTAGTCAAATTGAAAACACAATTACATACTGCACACCACAAGTTTATCAACTATATTCTTTCAAAATATTATTAAATTCCATTGCATAGTTTTTGTTCCTATACAACTTTTTTAAGAGATTTATTTTGACCGATTTTAATATTAAATATCTCTTAAAATAATTCTTCAATTTAAAAACTGTCAGCTTCAGCGTGTTTATCGAACATTTCTCTATAAAACTACCAATTTTCATATTTATACTTTCCTGAATATTAGCCCAGAAAGAGCTCAACACTGTCAGAAAAACTCGTCTTTATACATTTATTTTTTCCTCATTTTTCAACAAATAACTTCTGTACTCCTAGAAACATGCTTTTTCCGTGAATTCTTCTCGAAAGTCTGAAGAAGAGAGAAAATGTCCGTTTATTCCCTGCACGCATGCGTATTGGCTCTATTAATACTAAAGTTTGAATTTATTTTATAAATGAAAAACTAAAAATTTTAGAAATTATTGTTTCGAATTTATTAAAGAAAATTTTGAATTTGAAAAAGTAACAATTTTCTCATTCATTTCAAATTATTTGCAATTTATTTTTTGAAAAGTTATAAAAAAAATTCACATTTAAAATATATTCTAAACAAACAGATTAATATATATATACATATATATAATAGTTGGGAAAAAAATCGATTTTACTCCAAAAAGAAACAAACAAAAATAATACTTTCGAATTTAAAAAAGTAACAAACAAAATAATAATTTCGAATTTAAAAAAGTAACAAATAATTTTCTCACTTATTTAAAATTATTCGCATTTTTTTTTTAAACATTCGAAATTAAAATATATTCTAAAACATCGAACCGAGCACCTTTAAAAAAATGTATAATACTTGAAAAAGAAATCGATTTTATTAAAATGCAAACATTTCTTCTCAAATTTAATTAAAAATATAATATCCATATTTTACGTAACAATAAAATTAAGAATATATGTAATTCATATTTTTATACTCTATTAATACTAAATTGTTAAAACCCCAACCATCTTCTCATAACGACAAAATCTCTCCGCAATTAACTTCCAATTTGCCATCTTTCTAAACCCCAAAATTTTTCAAGCCCAAAGCCACCCTTTGAAGAAAACCGTATCATCATTCCAAACTCTTCTGCAAGAAAGTGCCCAATGGACTTATCAGTAACTTACTTGACTCAAAACCAGCAGATACCTAGTTCGATTTCCAGGTGAGCCAGGAAAAATTCTTAAAATCTTTTTAACAATGAATACTTCCGCAACAGTCCATAGATGGCAGCACAAACAGAAAGACAGTTTTTTAAAACCGACTTATTTTTCTTTTTTTTTATACTGCTGACCAGGCCCCTATCCCCCTCGTTAAGAGGCTTTTGCCTAGCTTAACGAGTTGATACCTGGCAACGGGCAAAGATTCGCCTGCTCTCCGCTTGGCGAAGATGTGTTTGTTAAATCTATAGGCGGGCGTGGCTTCAGTGCGTCTTGTTGCTTTAATTGCTTTTTCTTGGTTGGCCGGTTACTAATTGATTTTTGATGAGGCGGTTCAGCAATGCGCAGTGTAGCGAAGTCATGCCGGACGGATGTGAGATGCTGGGATATTTATTATTTCCTAGCTGCATCGCTCATCCATACGTTATGCCATCGCTACTCGAGTTGGTCTCGTAATTTAGAACCTTGATCTGGTGACGAGACCTTCACCAGACTAGGCACCTTCAGGGGTATAATTCACAGGTAACTTGGAGGACTTTACACCCACGACGGATTTTACATGCAGCGGGGCCATTAGCGTACATGATCGTCGCATCTGAAAAGGAATGGGGTTAGACATTTTATAACACTTTTAATACTACACACTAAGTGCTACTTTTAGATTTTAAGTACTACTAGATGGAACCCGTCAAAACCCGTCAAAAAATTACAATAACAATTTACTATTTGTACATTTTACCAATTTTTCTTTCAGACATTATTTTAAAAAAGCATGGTTAAAAATCCTTGCTAAAAACGTTCCCCATTTTAAAAAATGTAAAAACAGTCTCCAATAAAAATCTCTACCACTTGACAATAGCGCTTTCACCCCCCCCCCCCGCTAGGGCATCATCAGTTGTGATCTTCAACTTCCTTCCTCTTCATTATATATATGACTGCTGGTTGAAGAGCTCCCCCTATCGGCATTCAATATTCTCTCTCTCTCTCTTTTCCCCTCTTCTAACATTTTTTCCAGCGACAATCAAGTAATGAGTGAAGCATGTCATTGCATACGGCTTTGGATGCATTGATTTCTATTGATTCTCTTATTAAAGCGTTATGTAAATTTTCTTGAGTTAGCTATTTTCTGTATTTGTAGGGTTTCAAGTTTTATTGAGGTTTTAGTGTTTAATCTTGCAAGAGCTGTTGACTGTTTATTTAGTTTTATATCTCGGGTATGTTCTTTCATTCTTTCTTCTATTTTTCTCTTTGTCATTCCTATGTAAGTAACCTTTTCATTTCTGCTGTTTAGACAATTTATTCTGTATATTCCTGCTGTTTGTATTTCCTCATATTTTCTATTTCATTTGTTATTGATTTGAAGAGGGATGGATTGGGGATTAGTGGGACTATTTTTCCTATTTTTTCTAATTCTCGTTTTATTTTCAAAGATACACCTTTTATATATGGAATAGGAGGAGTGTATGTTAGATTCCTCTGTGCTGGTTGTATATATGGTCAATTCTTTCTCTTACTCTTTCAATTAGTTTAAGTATAGTTTTTCTCGGATGTCCTGCCTTTAAACCTATGTTTTCAATGATTTTTAATTCTTCCTTTAGTGCTTTTTCTGTTGTAGATCTCTATTTATATATATATATGTATTCATGGCTGCTAATCTGCATGGTAGTGGAGTATCGGCTTTATAGGAGATTCTATTTAAGTTTGCTGTGGGTTTTCTATATACTGTAGTATTTATTTTAGTTATATCATGAATTATTTTTACATCTAAGTAATTGATCGAATGTTTTATTTCTTTTTCTATTGTAAACTGGATATTCTTATCATACCAATTTACTTTGTCAAGGAGGTTATCTAGATTAATTCGTTTATTTGTGATAATAAATATGTCGTCTACATATCTAAGCCATAGCCTGATTTCAGTTTTGTGTTCGTTTATGATTATTGTTTCCAGATTTCTTAATTTCCATTCTGTGACTATATTCTTGCTATATCTTGCGATCGATCAAATAATTGAATTTCGTTAAGCATTCAATTTTCTGATTAATTCTCTATTATCCGGTCGACCACTTTTCATAACAAAAAACTATCGCCAAACTGTAAAATGAAACGCCAAAAATGCAGTCCGAGTTACTTTATGTCAGAAGCATTATACGTATTTGTTACGTCATCAAATGGTTTTTAATTCGACATTTGCGTTTATTTTTCCACATGTTTTACTGATTTATTAGTTATTTCATTAATTAAAATAACAATCATGTCCTTAAATTCTTATATTTTATTTATTTATTTATTTTGATATTTCAATGGCAACGTTCTCCCGTTTATTGGGCGTTACAGTTTGGCGATAGTTATTTGTTATGAAAAGTGTTCGAAGGGATAATAGAGAAGTACAAATTTTCTTATTTTTAATCTGAGAAAAAAACAATAATCATGGATTTAATTAATTTTGAAATAAGCGGTGCAACCAAAACAATTTTGATTATCGCAGACGCACCGGGGTTAATTTTTGGCGCCTAAATGACGATTTTTGCTTTGTATGGCAACCTGGTGCTTCATAATAAAATTGAATTTTTGTGTAAATAAATAAAATAAAATAGGTACTTTTATGTTAGCTCGGCGTCAGGGATAACTCTCCGAATCTTGTTTCAATTGGAATCATTTAAATTGCAACATTTTACGTGAGATTTGTTATTCATATTGATATGTTTATGTTTAGATATTTTATTATTATTATATTCTAGCTAATTTTAAGTAAGTTTTTTTTTTTAATTTTACATTTCAATGTTTAAATATTACTTAGTTGATATTAGCTAATGTCAAAAGATTGGCGAACCACGGAGTTCAGAGAAAAAACTCTATTCCTCGCAACAGTGGGAGTTACCGACTTTATGACGTCATAAGCAAAAGTAAAAGTTTAATTGAAAATTACAGCTAATTAATTAAATGTTCGAACAAACGAATGCACGATAACAAATCTGTGTCCAAATATCTTTCATTTAAAAAAAGAATGGTGTAATTTGATGCAGTAGTTTGTTCTCACGGATTGTCGAAAGAAATCGCTTAGCGTTTTAAATATATAGATTACTTTACTTGGTTGTTTGTCTTAATTTACATGTAGTTCTACCCTACGATAATTATAACTGAAACTAAATATTCTAGAGTTGCTTATTCCTACCGGGGGGACATTATATGCATAATTTACTAAATTAACAGAGGGTTTGGACCATTATCTATATATAATTTAATATTTATAATTTATATAACTTATATAAATATGGGAGGGTAGGGATAAATGGTTAAACACTAACTAAATATAATTAATGGTATAATGTTTACAACTAGCACTAACTTAGCTTTGGAGGTGCTGAGAAGCTTAATTTAAGTTAAAAATTGCTACTAAAAACTGCTTAACTAATACGTACTAAAATTAGATGGGATACTAAAGTTACCTAACAGTTTACAAGGGGGATGAACTTGGATTTTATTCCTTAACTACAAACTTTAATTTATTTCTAATTCTAAAAAATTATTATTAACGACCTTTAATATTTATTTATACCTTCAGTTATTCTATACCATACCTACTGACGTTGTTATTTAAGATATCGCTAGTGTTTTCATCTCCTTTCGTGCGACATTGCCTGTATCTTGTTTGCAGTGTTTGATTTTTGCCGTTTATATTGGCTTGTCTCTATCATGGTGGTTTGTCGTTGTCTTGGTTGTCGCCGCTTTTGTGGGCTAGTCTCTTTTTTGCACATGTTTACTTTATGTTAGGGTTTTTGCCTCTTTTATTGGCTCGACCCTGTTGGGCTATTTTTGTCATTGTCACTATCTTGTACTGGTATTGTTTGCCACTTTCTTGAAATTGGTCATATTGCGAATTTTAAGTAACGAAAAATTTCCCTCCTGTAACAAAGAAAAAAATAAACGGAAGTTCTTCAAATTACGGAAAATTTTCCTTCTGTAACAGAGAAAAAAAAATAAACGGAAATTCTTCAAATAACGGAAATAACCCGGCAGCGGTGCTTCCAGTAATATTTCCGTGATTTGAAGGAAGTTTTTTTGAGAGTGAAGGCACAAAAAAATCATTGACAGCGGCGGCTGCGGCGGCGATTACTTTTTTAAAATATAGAGAGATACATTAAGCTGAGATCAGAATTGTTCCACATTTATGCTACACTGTAAACACAAACGTCTGAAATTCAGTTAAAAAGATGTCTTAAACGGATGGTCACATTTTAAGTGAAAAAAAAAGTGTCTTACTTTTTAAGACGCGTTTTTGCATCTGAAATTAAGACATTGGAAACGTCTTAAAACGCCGCCATTTTTAAAACACTTCAAATGTCTTAATAAGACGCCATTTTTAAAACACTTGAAATGTCTTAAAAAGCCGCCATTTTTTTTTGACATTCAAAACATCTAAAATGCTGCCATTTTTAAGACACTCGAAACACCACCTTATATGATTTTTTTCTCTTAATTACACTAGCTGATTGACAGAAGGCTAAAACTTAGACTTACAGTCAAGCTACAAAGCAAAATAAATGGTTGCCAATTATGGAAGACTACTACAACAGTCTGCATTATACTGTCATAATTTATTTTGTATTGTAGCAAGTCATGTGAAATGTTGCCAGGTATATTTTTAAAATACTGTTGACCTTTTATGTTAATTTTTAATGATGAGCAGCACATTATCCTTTGAAAGGACCCAATCTGCCAGGATACTCATATCCTGTAAAAACTCATAAAACTTTTCAAATTTGTTGTTGATATATATATATTTCCTACGCCACCCCCCCCCCCCCCCTTCTCCATTTATTATTTATCGTATTATTTTTTTTCTTATTTTAACCTGGGGCATATTTTAAAGACTTTGGGCACTAAGTATTATCTTTTTGTTGACTTATATCACTGTTTTAATATCATTATTAAACAATCAATTCTGTCATACATATGTAAGGTACAAATTTCGTTTTTTGGTCATATAGTAAAACCGGTCAAAAATTTTAGTCATTTGCCTAGAGAAAAAATATTTTTCAAAAAATTATAACAAAAGTAGATTTTATTTGTTTATCTACCCTTTAATCAATTTAATTTATTATTCAGTATTTCCTTACAGGACTTTTATCTTATAGAACTTTACAGGACTTTTATCTGTATTTGAAAATACCTACTAATTTAAATAATGAATATATATATTTTTTCCCAACAATTTTAGTTATATTTTCTACATCTATTTAAAGATTTTTGTTTATTGAATGTAATCATTATCCCCCCCCCCCATCCTACAGATCTAGAAAACTTTCTGGTATTTAAACTATCAAATATAAATAATTAATAACAATACCTTATTATACGCAACTTTCTGATACAGAAACTTTATTGATAAGAAACTTTTTTTTATGCTAAGAAAACTTTATAAATCAACACTTAATTCTACAAATATCGTCAGATTCAAAATACATAGGGCGAAATGCAATTTCCACCTTGGACAGTTAAACAACTTTTTAATGTATTTTTGTAAACATTTTAACATTTTTGTGTCTTTTAAATTGTCTTATCACCTGTTAAGTAAACGGTCGAATCTATATGGTCTCATATTGGAATTTTATAAATAAAGTAAGGTGAAAATTGCATTTCGCCCTATGTGTTTTGATTTAAAGTAGTCGATACAGGATAAAGTTATAATGGAATGCAACAAAGTCAAGAGAGAATTCAAATGTAAACGTCTGCGTCTGGACCGAGAGCTAATGAATTTGACCTTTCTTCAATCATGTGAGAAATTTAACATAATTCCAAATTTCATTCATTGTAAAAGCAGTTATGTGAATGCAAATTCTAGTTTAATATCTATTAAAAAGAAGTTCGAAAGGAAATGCTTAGATGCATACATCTGAATGAAGTTTAGATCAATAGATTACATGTCTAAAGAAGTTTTACATTTATATAATGTTTTGACAAAGTTTTTGTTTTTTTTTGGAATTCGAGGAATACATGCGGATTATCCAACATTACAGAGACATTCAGCGGCGGTCAAAGGAAAAGATAATTCATCAGACATTCATTAAGCTAAACATAGCGCAGGAAAAGCAGGGGAGGACCGTGAAACCAGTGCCGTATGTGAATTTATCCAGTAGAGTTATAAGTCAAAGGGAAGATAAAATTTTGGCCCTGGACCCTAAATATATGTTCAACAATGCACTGAATATTGAATCACTTGTCACAAACTGCAATGACATTGCACGGTCAGTAAAGTTAGAAAAGAGAGATGATGTTGGAGGTATCCTACTTAATAATGTTAAAATATACATAAATAAACCTAATAAGCAGCAGAAAGCAGAATATGCAATAATTAAAAAGTTGAAAACTGATCCTAATATAGTTATTACACAAACGGATTAATCGAACAAAATTGCGATTTTGGATAGAAGTATGTACGTGGAAAAGATGGAGGAATGTATTGAAAATATTAAGTGTAAGGAGCTCAATAAGGATCCAAATAGTGCAATCAGCATGAAAGACAAAATTAAAATTAATAGTACAGCAGTAACGCCGAGATTGGTAGGAAGAGTAAAGGATCACAAAGATAACTCCCCCCCCCCCACACCCACACACACCGCGACCTATTGTTACCAAATGCTGTAGTCCTACATACCATATTGAAAAAGCCTTTGTAAGTTTCTTGAAGACTATTTTACCGTATTCAGATTGTGTCTTAACCTCTACTAATAACTTTATCGATAAAATAAGGGAACTAACACTTAATGAAAAAAGTATACTTGCAAGTCTAGACATAGTGTCTTTATACCCCTCAATTAATTTGCAAGAAGTTAAAACTTTTATTAAAGAACTCAATGGATTCAAAACCGATGTCAGATATACAAATGAAAACCACATTAAAATCAGGTTTAATCCTTATTACGAATAATAATGTGTTTATGTTTAATGGAAAATATTATAAGCAGTTGGAGGGAGCGCCAATGGGTTCTACAGTGTCGGGACTGTTCGCTGAAATAAAATTAAGACCTTTGGAAACCAGAATTTTAGCTGAATCGAATTTAAAACCTACAATTTGGTACAGATCTGTGGATGACATTTTTATAGTTTGGGAACACGGTTTAGCGGAGTTACACCTTTTTTCTGAATAAAATAAATAGCTTTGATGAAAATATAAAATTTACACTTGAAGAAAAAAAAACGGTGGTTTACCTTTTCTGGATGTCAATTTGATCAGAAACGAAGAGAACCTCACTTTAGATAGAGCAGTTTACAGGGAACCAATGAGATCAAATAACACCATTCCATATAATTGCTACTCACCATTCTTGCATAAAACGGCAGCCTTCAAATTTTACATCAGACGAGCATTTAAAGTTTGTACGTGAAAAAATTTAGAGAAGGAAATAAACAGTATAAGAGACATTGCAGTAGAAAACGGGTTTTCATTATCCATCAGTAACAAACTAATATATGAATTTGGTCATCGGGAGGATTTTATTAGAGCAGATCGTAAAGAAATGAGAAATAAAAATTTTAGCTATATTCCTAATTTGTTTGAGAAATTAAGATATGCCTTATTAAAACACGACATAAATTAGCCTGTCCCCCACGAAAATTGAAAGAGTTAATTTTCACTAAAATAGGTCCAATACCTATGAATGAAATAGCTGGTGTATACACTATCCCTTTTACAACCAACGACAATAATACAATGGAATACATAGGCATGAGAAACAGGAAATTTGGTGAAAGAGTAAAAGAACATAAGGCAGATATTAAATTTGGCCGCCCGTCTACTGCTTTATCCCGTTTACATTGTAAACAAAATATTGTAATAGATTTCAATCAAGCGAAAATCATTTATCCATCATCTAATTACAATACATCCGTTATCAGAGAATCTATAGATATTTTACGTAAAGGAGATCAAGTTTGTAACGATACAGTATCATACAATATACCCAATATATGGTTTAATGTCCTAAATATTAAAAGATAAAGTATATGAACCCCCCCCCCCTCCTTTTGTTTCGCATAGTTCACACAGTTGCTTACATTATCCTTCAGCGTATCCATGGAAATCAACTCAAGTAACGCCCAAGAAACAATGGACTTTTCCACCTCAAGGCGAAGCTGGAGTTCAGATGCGCAAGACGGCAGTCAGAAAGAATTTTCGCTCCCTGATGATGGCGGCGATAGCCGGCCGAAAGAACTAGGACAATTAAACAACATTTTAACAAATTTTTGTAAACATTTTAACATCTTTGTGTCTTTTAAATTGTCTTATCACCTGTTAAGTAAACGGTGGGATCTGTATGGTTTCATATTGGAATTTTACGTTGGAATGTTATCATCAGATTCTATTAAGAAATGAACTCAAGAGAGAAAAAAAAATACGAGGTTAAGAAACTGTTACGAATCTCTTAATTATGATTAAGGAGAATAAATAATAATATTAAAAAAACAGCTGTCCTCATAAAAACCTTAAAGAAGGAGATATAAATATTATGAACCAAAGCAATATACGTACGAGTTGCTGCTAATTGATACTGCGAAATTAGTAAACAAGCTATTTGAATATGTTAGAAATTGATAAAATGGTGCAATCGCATTAATCATAATAAATTATTTGTAAGTTACATATAAGAAAATCGAAAATAAATCACAGGCCAAAACTCAAGTTAGTGGCAATAAGACTTGAAAATTTAGTGAATTATAATAGTATATTAAATAAATAAATATTTAAATTAACGCCGAAAGTCAACCGAAAACTGTTAGTGAGCAAAAAATGTAAATGATTTGGAAAATATAGTTGAATACCAACGCATAAAATGGACTTTTGAAAAATACATAATAATCTCGAAAAAAAAAATTCTGCATCAACGTTCTATATTTAGACACATATCATACGTAAATAATAAAAAAGTCCTGTGATAAAATACACGTAATAGTTAAAGTAAACTACAATACAACCACATAACCCGACCAAAATCATCTATTTTTTAAGGATTTAAGATAAAATACTTATTTTAGGCAAGTAACTTGAAAGGTATTATCTAAATATACATGTGGCTTAAAAACTAAATTCATATCTTACAAATATATAATATAAATTATGTGACGCTATTAAAACAAAGATATAAGAAAACATAAAGATAAAACTTACTTTTATTTTTTAAAATATTTTCTTTTATAATCCAAGGAGCTGTCGTATTTATTATATTTGTGAATGCATTACGCCGTCATGTAATGGCTGCGTCCCTATCTCTAATCGTCATCACTGCACCTGCCTGCCCTGCCCTCCCTTCCTTCTCATTTGAGATGTGATCAACAAAGACAATGTCTTAATTTAAGACATTTTACCATATTAAGACACTTTATATTAGTTCATTTCTTACCACCAGTCCATTAAGACACACAAGTGTCTTAAAGTAAGGTATCTGTTATGTCTAAGCTCTATATTAAGACATTTACGTGTCTTAAATGCTTTTTCAGTCGTTTTTATGTCTTACTTTAAGACTCCTTTATTAGCAGTGTATAAATAAAGTTAATATATCTAAGTAATTTTGCGGTCTCTGAACTAATTAAACTAATGAGTTAGTAATTAAGCAAATTATAAACTAACTTATAATTCAACTAAATAAATATATATATCTTGGAATACAAACTACTAAATTTAACAGAGAACAGACTATCAAATGTATTAAAAAATATGTTAAGAAAATAAATTTAAAATAAATTAGGTAAATAAAAATAAAGCATCAATTATCTCTGAAAATACAGTTTCCAAACAAAAATTATGTGGCAAATCTTACTCGCTCAACATTTTTTAAACTTAGATATAATAGATAAAAGAAAAGAAAATTCATTGTATAGAATCAAATACAACTTTAGGGCATTGTTTAGATATCAAAGATCTTTCGAAACTCGATAAAAAAAAAACTTCTAACTCAAACTACATTTTTCTCTTATTTCGGAGAAAATAAAAATAAAACCAATAGGATCGTGAAAACATGACAAATTCTTTTAGCTGAGTAACAATATGTTGCTGTATTTTTTGTAGTACACATTATTATAAATTAACTGAAACTGTTTTAAAATTAATTTTATAAACGGTGAGAATTCCTGTTGATTTTAAGTAAGTGCGCAATATAACTTAGGAAAATCCTAAGCAAGGAAAAATGACAAATAATTAACTGTACAAAATATGTACGAGCTTTAAATTTTTGGCTTCCATTATTCAAATTATAATGCTTCAAATAAAATAATAATATGTAGTATTATAATTTATAGAACTTGATAAATTAAATTTATATATATCATTAGTATCTAAAAAAACCCAAACTAGCTGACCCCCGCCCGGCGTTGATCGGGCCCGTGTTAATAAATAAATTAAAAAAAAACATCAAGTTTTTATTCTTTTATAACTTTAACCCGATTTTGTATGAAATTATATTTTAAAATGAAAAATTCGTAAAAATATATTGATATTTAGTGATAAAAGCGACCATTTTTTTTTTTTTTTTTTTTTTTTTTTTTTTTTTTTTTTTACCAGGGTCGTTTCATAGTTTTAAAATAAAAAATTCTTTATGTCCGAACTCTTTGAAATCATTATTGGTGATAAATAAAACTGTTTTACAGCCGTGTAAAAATTTTGTGAGAAATATTGTTATCTAGTTGTAAAAGAAATGTTTTTTTTTTTTCGCTAGTTTGTTTCTTTGTTTTCCTCCTTTAACATAGCAATAAAAAAATAGTTCTTATCTTCCGAACTCTCTGACGTTTCAAGCGGTTATAAATATAACTGCATCCAAGCTCTCTTTAAAATTTTGGGAACAAATATGCATATTTAGTAGTGAAAACATGAGTTCACACACTTTAGCTTTAAACCTCGGAGCAAAAATATATTAGAAAGTCTATGCTTTCAATGCAATGGCACGCTTCACCCGTTTTCAATCAACATTTTCATATCTCCCTAGGCTAAACAGGTGAGGTTTAATCAATCAGGTTTCCCGTTATTGAGGGTAGAATCCTTTAAAAAAAACGTTGAAGTATGCGCAAAGAGACGATTTTCGTGTGGAAAAAAAAGTATGGATTTGACAGAATGCGTTTTTCGTTTTAAATATATAGATTTTTTTTTCATTCAAGATAAAGCGCAGATTCCATGTTTGCTTTACATAGAAGGTCTTAAATCATTATATTAAATTATTTTGTAAATCTTTGATCATGTTTAAAAATAAAAATTATAAAGATGGAATAACATCAAATCCAGTAAAACATGCGAGAATACAGAAAGTCTGAAATACAGTGTCTTTAAATTATTTTGTATAAAGAGCAGCATATATTTACGGCCGTTATATAAAATTTCCAAATATATTATAAAGTTTTAGATAATTTTTGTATGTAAATTTTGGTTTTGTTCTTTTGAAGGCTTCTGTTTAAATAACTTTTTGAATATATTTGCACAAAAAATATACATGTTTTGATTACTTTTGAAACTTTGAACTGTAATATCAAGCAGTTTTAGAAGACGGCGTTGCACTTCTAATTTCTCTTCAAGTCCCTTAAATCCTACTCATTTTATTTAAGAAAAACATAAAGTAATGTTTTTTAAACGAAATGTAGTTTCACATGGTCTAGACCAGTGGGTCACATGGTCATAGTCAGTGGTCATAGAATGTCTACTGAAGCTCTTTCTCGATCGCCTGCCACAAACAACAGCTTTAGTCATAAAAATGTGTCTAGGTATATTAAAGTGAATATATGCGTGCGCTTTTAGTGAGATAATTTACCTCGTAGTTTCAATTCTAGAAGTCAGGATGTTAATCTAAAAGAATTACGAGATACGGCAAATTACACAATTACAAATTTGTAGAGCATCGATTTATTACGAAAAAACATTTTCGCACATCATTGCTGAGAATAGTGTACAATAGCTGGCTTATTCATTCACGAATTCCAACACAGTTGCGACACGAAAATTCAACACGAAATGTATTACTAGGAACACAATTACTTTACTCATTTATAAATGGTACACAGTTTTCCATCCACCTACAATAATGGATTTTGAAAGCAGTATCGCAATTTTACAGTGTTCGATTTTTTATATGGGATATAAATAATAAAATTATCTTAATTTTGCAATCTATGTTATAATGCAAAAAAAAAAAAAAAAAAAAAAAAAAAAATCCGTAAGTAAATCTAACGTCCTATTGACGGTGGCAACACCTGACAATTGAATTTCGCTTTTACTGTAATTTTCTAAACTTCTGAACATTGCACATTTTTAACTTTTACACAGTCGAATAGCAAAATAAATTGTACTTTTAAGCGCAATTTTGTTGAAAACTGCATATCAATAGGCTGATTGTTTATGGATTTTAAAATAATTTTTAAGCATGTTTTTTTTTTATCTGCATTTTTTTCGTGCAACCCAATTATGAAAGATTAACCCGCTTGCATTTAAATCAATATAAATAGTTCCATATTTTTTTCCGGCTAATATTCCATATTTTCACCAATAAATAAATAAAATAATATAAACGAAACGTAAATTTAACAGATATGGAAACGAACTACGCCCTTAAATCAGAATTATCTGAATGGAAAACGTCTGCTGCAAATAGCGAAATCTTTGGTGATTTCTTCGGCTTGGCATACGGCTAATACAAAAGAATCGCTTTTAATAAATTTCAAAATTTTATTTTATTGCATGATTGATATTTTTTATATAAAAATTATTTTCTGTGTTGTTAGTGTGCAAGCTAAAAGAAATATATTAAATGTAAAAAAATCTATTTGAGTTTTCAATTAAAAAAAAAACAATAGTTTTTCATCCATATTCTATCACCCGGGATGTCTGGGTTGCGCCCCATAATAAAGGTAGTAATTGTCCAAGAAAATCTAAAATTCTTTTACAACAGCTGCTCAAACTAGCATTTTATGGACGTGTTTAATAAAATGCTAGAGGAATATTAAAATTTTTAATTTGAGTTTTTTTAATCTTCTTCTAATGACGAAAATGTAAATAATTTTAATGAAGTGCAGAGGCATGCATTGTGTTTCATTATTTTGCTAATGAGTATATTCTGTCTGTCAATTAAATTAACATGTCGTTCATAAAAAACAGAATGTATTTTTTTTTTTTTTTAATGAGTAAATCATACATAAAAATATTAAATTATAAAACAAAAATGAATTTTTAAACTGAGATTTTATTAAACAAACTCATTTCATAGCATATTAAGTGAAGATGAAAATGGTCACTAATTAATTTAGTTCAAAATAATACGTATTTATAATTAGCGTGAAATTGCCACAAGCAACTGTGTTAAAAATTTCTATATCTTTGCAGATGATGAAAAGTTTATTACGGTTATTTGTTTTATTAAGTTTTTTGTACGATTTATCAAACGTTAAAATTTCTAATTTTTCTTCTCTAACTGATTTTTTAACGTAACATAAAATTCCCTCGCCATTTTTCTTTAATTTAAAAAATAAAATGTAATTAGTGTGTATTAAACAATTAATTACCTATTGAATTAAAAATATGATTTACATTTCTGTAGATATGAATACATAAAAGTCCTTCCGGCCCATACCGGGAGGAAAACGTACCTTCCATGTTCTTAAAAATTCAACTTATTTTACTCAAACATCCGAAGCTGAAATGCTCGGAACCCGATTATAGAAGATTCAATCCTGGTTTTCGTTAATACTGAATTTGAATGCGAATTTCAGCGTGAGAGTTGCAGCATAACAAAAATCAGATAGTTTCAAAATATCAGAGAAAATGTCAAAAAGCTATATCTCAGCCATTTTTTTAAATAAAGCCAAAACAAAAAATGCTCCGAAATCCTTGTATCACGGTCTAAAACTTAACGAAAACAACTTTTTTTCAAATTATAAATTTTGTACAATGTTTTGAATTTTTTGAATTTTTTAACTTGTTGCCATTTTGAAACAAGATGGCGGATGAAGCTAGCCAACGAACTTGGTCAGGACCTTGAGATGTACTGTAACACATGATCAGTCACATTCATATCGGTTCCTAAATAAGAGAATTACAGCATGACGAATGTCAGATATATATATAAAAATCAACATTTGAACGGAGTGTGGTTTAGGGGTCTGCGGGTCATGGTCAATGAAAATATACCAAAATTTTCTGGAAATGCTTTTCTCCGAACGGCTACAATAAGCTTTTTGTAATGAAAACTACCTAAAAAATAACTTCGCAATTTAAGGAAATCCGTGATGATATAATATGGTTAAAGATGTGAAAATTAATTCTGTATAAATAAGCGTAATATCTTGCAAAACTAGGCGATATTTCTTCATATATTTTCTGAAGTTAATTAAAAAGCTAATTTTGGCGTTTCTTTCATTAAAAAGAAATACGTTTTATCACTGCTAATCAATGTTTATCCTTCAACTACAGCTATGAAGAAATTTCTAAGAAGATTATGAAATGTCACTCAAAAACATATGCGAAGTAATGATAGTATGTGATTGGGAGTATGTCAAGAATTTGCTTATTAAAATTAATAAAAAAGATTTGTGTATAGGAAATATGGGCTTAAATAGATGTTTTACTCAAATTGTGAGGGGGGGATGCTGTTTTCTTAATAAAGGAATGTATGAAAGAGCCTGCTTATATAAATTTTACTTCACTAACATTTACATCTTGCTTTAAAAATTTAGAAATGCATTTCAATATTGGTTTCTTTCAAATTCAAATATGTGAATTTCTGACATAACCATTGAAAAAAAAAACATGTTCGTTGTATGGGAAATGTGTGCTTAAATAGATATACACAGTTTGTGAGGAGAAAAATTCCCACTTTCCTGAATAAAAGAATATATAAAAGAGCCTGTTTATAGAATTTTTACATCATTAATATTTATAATTTCTTTTAGAATTCAGAAATGTCTTTCACTATTGGTTGCTTTCAAATTCAAATTTGTGAATTTTTGACATAATCATTATTGAAAAAGACACATGTTCGTTGTAAGAGAAATATGCACTTAAAAAGATATACACAGTTTGTGAGGAGAAAAATTCATACTTCCTGAATAAAATAATATATAAAAGAGCCTGTTTATAGAATTTTTACTTCGCTAACCTTTACAACTTGCTTTTAGAATTTAGAAGTGTCTTTCACTATTGGTTGCTTTCAAATTCAAAGTTGTGTATTTCTGTCATAATAATTGAAAAAGAAAAGATGTTCGTTTTATGGGAAATATGCGCTTAAATAGCTATACACAGTTTGTGAGAGGAAAATTCATACTTTCTTTAATAAAGGAATATATAAAAGAGCCTGTTTATAGAATTTTTACTTCACTAACATTTATAATTTCTTTAAAATTTCGAAATGGCTTTCACTATTGGTTGCTTTCAAATTCAAATTTGTGAATTTCTGGCATAATCGTTGGAAAAAAAAAAGCATATTCGTTGTATGGGAAATATACGCTTAAATAGATGTACACAATTTGTGAGGGGGAAAATCTTATTTTCGTTAAAAAACGAACATTTAAAAGAGCATGTTTATAGAATTTTTAATTCGCTAACATTTATAACTTCTTTAAAGATTTAAAATGTTTTTCAGTATTGGTTGATTTAAAATTCAAATATATATTCAAATTTGAATATACCGTAATATGTGAATTTCTGACATAATCATTAAGAAAAAACATTTTCGTTGCATAGGAAACATGCGCCGAAAAAGATATACTCAGTTTGCGAGGGTGAAAAATCATACTTTCTTTAATAAAGGAATATATGAAAGAGCTTGGTTATAGATTTTTACTTCACTAATATCTATAACTTGCTTTGAAAAATTTGAAATGTCTTTCACTATTGGGTGCTTTCAAATTCAAATTTGTGAATCTCGGACATAATCAATAAAAAAAAACATTTTCTTTGTATGTGAAATATGTGCTTCAATAGATATACTCAGTTTGTGAGGGGGAAATCCTATTTTTCTTAATAAAGGAATATATAAAAGATCTGTTTATAGAATTTTTTCTTCACTAACACTTATAACTTGCTTTTAAAAAATTAAAATGTCCTTTAACTAATGGTTGCTTTGGATCATTGGATAATCATTAGATTGGATCTTTGGACAATCATTAAAAACATTTTTTTCGTTGTGTAGGCATGAAATTGTATGATATTATTATTCAATTTTTAGGTGCGTTCGTAATTAATATAAATACGTAGCACTCATAGTCGTCGTCTGGTCCGTCCGTTCGTCCGTCTGTCGGTCCGTTCGTCCGTCTGTCCTTCCGTCCGCATATAACAGCGCAAAAACTACCCAACCGAATGGTTTGAAATTTAATAGGTATAATCGTTGCAGAATTTTGTCGAGTCCTTTCAAATTGTATGAAAATTGAATCAAAACTTAAATAGATATTAATAAAAGTTTTCTCTATTTTGTTAAATATTATCATACGTAATCTATATAATAAAAGAGCAAGTCATGTGACTGAGGAAAACAAACACGGGCTAACCACATCTTTTTTCATATGCCAAGCGGCCATTTTTATAAAAAAAAATTTTTCGAATAAAATTACCAAAATTACATTCAGACATTATCTAAAAAACATGGTTAAAAATTTTCATTAAAACGTCGCTCATTATCAAAAATGTAAAAAAGTTTCAAATAAAAACCTTCACCATTGCACAAAAGCGCTTTCACTCTGACTAGTTCATCATCAGTTGTAACTTTCAAGCCCCTGCTTCTTCGCTATATATACGACTGCGGGTTCAGGAACTCAACCTATCGGCATTCAATTCTCTCTTTTTCTTTTTCTCCCCCCTCCTCTAGCATCTTTTTCCAGCTGCAATCAATGACTGTGTGTACCATATCATTGCAAGTGTCTTTGGATGTATTAATTTCTATTGCTTCTCTTAATACAGCATTATGTAGATTTTCGTAGTTCGCTATTTTCTGTATTTGTAGGGCTTCAAATTTGATTGGGGTTTTAATGTTTGATCTTGCAAGCGCTGTTGACTGTTTATTTAGTTATATATCTCTTACATGTTTAAAAATCTAAAGTCTAGATAATCTTTAGAAAAATCGTTTAAAAAATTGTTTGCTTGAGAGATGAGTTACGTTCAAAAATGTATAGATTCTGAAATAACTTCAGTGGAAATTAGGATAAACGACGAATATCTCAATCCATTACAGTAAATAAGCAAAAGAGATTCATACATCGTGAATCATAGAAATAGTAAACCATGGAGATAATCATTCGCAAAGCAATATCTCCATGGTGAAATTTGAGGTGCTGTCTGGTGTTGAAAAAAAATCGCATCTGTAAACGTGCATACGTAATAAGAAAAAATAAAGGCATGCTCATTCCGCTCATAACAGACGATATAATTCATTTCACTGAAATAATAACAACTAGTTGCACCCGTCGAAATTTGATGCAACAGAATATATTAAATAAGTATTTTACACTTTAAACTTATGAATAAAAGAATAATGTAATAAAAAAGAAAGTTACTCTGCAAATTTAAAGCATGATATTCACACAAACATACTCAAAACTTTGCACACAAACACCACATTCCATTGAAGTCTTGATCTCAGTAAAAATCTAGACAATTACGTCATTTAGCTTTGTAAATTTGAAATTTTGTGTTTGAAAATGCACGTTTTAAAAAGGATATCATTTTCCATAAGCAGACGATTTAGCTTTTAATTTGAGAGTATGTGGAATAAAAAACTTGGATAATAAAATCAGTTTCACGAAAATATATATGAAATATTACCGTAAGAGTCATTTAACCAATTGTTTTAAAATTTTCATTAAATATTTATTATAATTAAAGTTTCAGAAATATTTTATTTTGTGCATACCAAGGAAGTAAATAAATAGCAGAAGTTCTGTCTATTTAGATGAAGGTATAAGGGTCAGTGAATATGACGTCATACAGGCACAAGGTTAGTAAAATACTATATATTCATGGAGGAAAATTAATCTTTTGTTTTCCAAATGACGTCATTTTCTTCATCGGAAACATTTAATTTTTCATATTACTTCTTATGATAGATTATTTACTGTTATTTTATTTACATAGATTACTTAATATTGTTTCTCAACAAATAATCTGTATTCTGCTCTTCTGTGATTACTGCATAATTAAACCCAATCATTTTACTATTTTTACATTTTAAGAAAAACCATAGAGATTCTTCTTTTAAATATGACGACATTTAAACTGATGGTATCCCGCTTCTGATTTTTGAAATGTGATAAGGCAAATTTATCTTATGTTGTAGAGATAACATCTTAACCCAATTACCATCATTTTAAGGAAATTTCATAAAAGACTTTTAAAATTAAACTTAAAATATAAAAAGGGGAATATTTAAAATAAAATAGCTAAAGCGGGCACATTTGCAAATGAACAGCTTTCGTTTTAAAAAATAATTATCAAATTAGTTCAGTATTAAGTTCAGGGCAAATGACTAAAAAAACAGTCTTCTGTTTTAAATAGATAGATGATTTTTTTTACATTGTAAAACTAGTTATATTACGAACGCACCTCATTTGTCACGTTTAACGTGCAATTTCCAACTTGTTTTAAAACAAATACAACGTTTTTACGATTTTCTTGTAAATGCATTTGTTATTTTAAGTAAGTACTTTCAAAAATAGTGTTTTGAAGCATTTTTTATGACTGAAATTCTCAAAAACGAAGTCATCAAGACGTAATTATCATAGGAGGATAGGGGATCCAACACGGGCTATCCGAGTTACAAAATATGGAAATATTTAATTCCTTAGTTGAATAGAATCTTTCACGGCAAGTATGTGGCTGCCTCAAATTTTAGCTTCATGGATGATTGATTAATAACTTTACTTCTACAATATTAGAGGTGCATTAACTTTTGTATGAACCAATCATTTATTTTTAACATGTCTACCCTATATATATAAAATCCTAATGAAACGAATTTGTGAAACGATTTTATGAAACGAATTCATGAAACGATTTTATGAAACGACTGATTAAACGACTGATTATGTTTCAAGGCTATTTTTAATAAAATATTAAACGCTTGATGGTGAAATTAATACCAATTGTTCATAAAAATCCGCGGATGTCAAAACTGGTAATAGAATTTTGAAATTGGAATTAGTTTTCGAGATATTAATTTTTTTCTAATTTTAATGACATTTCTGTAATGATGGCAACTAATTACTCAGTTTTTTTGTGACAAAAAAGGGGAAAAAATTGAAAAGGATCCCGATAGGGATTATTGATTTCTTTTTATTCGTCATTTTCAAATTGAAATTGAATTTATCTTTTATTTCAATCGATAATGAAGACAAGTATAGATAATGGAGACAAGATTGTGATTAAATTATGTTTTTCAGGAAAATTTGAAAAAAAAAATCACATCTCTATCGTCAGGATTCAATCGTCTGTCAGCATTTAATTTAATTTATAAACTGAAAATATTTTGAATAAATTCGTCCAAATGACGTCATTTAGGTAAACGCAAAAGAAAGGGAGGAAAAGGAATTAATAGTAATTATTATTTATTGATATCATTTTGTTATTTTTTTGTAAAATTTAATTAAACGAATTTATAAAATCATTAATTCGGATATTTGAAACTAATATATAAATTAATAATTGCCCAACTGAACGGAAGAATAAAATATCCTGGTTGGTTTTTTATCCTGCTTGGTTTTTTCCGCCAAACTTTTTAAAAAAGCGTCAAGACCCCTATAATAGAAAAGCAGCAAAAGTTCATTGGGTTTGTTTTCATAACTTTTGGCAACAAATCTATGTATATTAAAGAATCTATCCCTTTTTGAAGCTCGAATTACTCCAAACCTAAAAGCAAAGAATCCTATACTGGAAAATTACTCGATTTTCTTATGGACAATATTCAAGTCATATAACATGGTGTAAAATTATCGCGGATGGCAAATTTGTTTAAATATCTCATCAATTGATGCCGAATAAATGCAGGCATGCATGCACAAAATATTTAATTAATTTTGTATGATAAATAATTATTATAAAATTCGTATATACAAATTAACTAAAAAAAATAATTTACATATTTAAAATAACATGAAAATATGCATGATGGTGCACTAAAATAGAGAGAAAATTAAAACCTGTTACTGAAAATGTCTATAACATAGTACTTTTCAATACCGTGGTTCTTAATGTTATTCACAAGCAGATTGTATTTTTCTCATCCTTAAACGCAAAGGAAGAATAGAATACACATCGTTGTTATAGATGTCCGAGAGGTAGCCATAATTTAAACCTAACCATTTTATACAAGCTGGTTTTCAAGTTGTAATTGATTTTACTTATCAATCCCGAAAACAGTGGTCAGTTGTCGCAACAGCTGTGTATGAGGCCATGATAATCAAAAAATTCCCATTAAAACGTTAAAAGCATGGCAACCCAATTACAGATTTACCAATATTTTTAAAATAAAGCACGCTGTCATGTTTTTAGAGGCCTCGAAGTCTGACCGGGGGTTGGCGAGCGTAGCTTGCAGGGGGTAGGCCCCCTAGTATATAATATAATTATAAATTTCCGCTATTTAACTTCTGAAACGTTTTTCATATGCACGGCAATTTCGTAAACACTGGGCGATCCAAACCAGAGTGTATGTTGTTCAGAGTGTACACCAGCTCCACTTCAGAATATGTAAATGTATTTTTAAAGTGAAAATCCACGAAAACGTGGATTTAAAAAAATTATCTTAAAAAATATCTATTTCAAATTTTAAAGCATGATAAGGTAGAATCTCATTTTAGGTAGATTTCGTAAGAAATACTACCTATTACATTCTCACCTAAGTTAGAAATTTTGAAAATTTTTTGCAGATCTACGCCGATTATGACTCCCAGAACCCAAAAACACCCCCAGTTCAAAACTTTATCTATCTATCTATCTATCTATCTATGTCACTTTTTTATGGACACGATAACTGGAAAAATTCTGCATAAATCTCTTCCAAACTGATACATAAAATCAAGGGGCATAAAATCTCGGTCAAGTTCGTTAATGGGAAAAATCGAACCAGGGGAGGGGGAAATGGTGGGGGCTTTTTGTGAAAACAGAAAAAAACCCATAATTTCTTAATTATTATACGTATCGAATCCGTTTAAAGTTATTATTACTTCTGGGAAAAGGGTCGAAAATTTATGTATGACAGATTTTTGATATAATTAAGGTATCTTACTACGTTTAAAAAGTGGTTTTCGACCAAAATTGTCAAAACGATTTTATTGCATTTTATTAAAGCCCAGCTTTGTACCTTTCCAAAACTGTTTTTATTTTTATTGTACGATAAATAGAACCGGAGCTGTAGCGGTTTTTATACTACTCAATAACTGTCACTCAAACCGGAAGTACTGTTTAAAGGACCGGAAGTACTATTTAAAGGTACTAACTGGGAAGGACGAAGCAAAATTATGGCCTTCTAGACATAAACAAAGGCTCAGTTCTAAAAAAAATGTGTATGGCTCATAAAAACAGTGATGTTTAGATGAACATCACTGTGTAAATTCTTGTAGTAAAACCTAAATCTAAACTTTAAATGCATTTTTTGGAAAATGTAATTTTTGGCGAAAATTCCATACGCAAAACATGATTTCTCAAAAAGTTATTAGAATATCACTATGAAATTTAAATTGCTTGTTATTTACACTATTGTGAAGGCAATGAACTAAAGATTTAATTTTAGAATAAATATTTTTTGTTTTATGGATGTTTTCATGGAAAGACATTGATGAATTTTATGAAAATCAGGATGTAAAAAGGTACGATAAGCTATAAATTTTGAAACATTCAAACTATCTCTTAGATTTTAGTTCATTGCCTTCACTAAAGTTATAAGTATGAAGTGTAAAAAGGACATTAAGATACATGCAATATATTTTTCTATAGCGTGTTTTGCGTATTGGGCCATATTTCGCTAAATTTTACCACAAAATCCCCCATTTACCAAAATTTCACCAATGAATGAAATATTTTTTGCTTTTTTTCACAGTTTCTAGTCATAATATTAATAAAAATAATTTCAAAAAATAATTAAATAGCTTTTTTGGAAAAATTGCTCCGTACGTAGTCAGGCACCTTAAAAATGGCGCCAACGGAAGAAAAAAAGAGGGGTTTTAGAAGAAAAAAAATCATAGCTTCGTCAATTCCCAAGATATCAAATCCGCGTAAATTTATTATTAATCCTCTTAATATTATCTAAAACTTTTACATTGACATGTTTTTATAGGACCAACCGTTATAGCAAAAAAAAAATTAAAAACAAAAAAAATCCCTGCCGGCTCCGCCTGCAAACAAGTTATTTTTCGAAGTAGGCGGTTCCAACTCCCTCATCTTTTCGAAACTGATACATAAAATCAAGGGGCATAAAATCTCGGTCAAGTTTGTTAATGGGCAAAATCGAACCAAGGGGGTGGGGGGTGATGGGGGGGGGCTTTTTGTGAAAACAGAAAACCCCCATAATTTCTTAATTATGATACGTATCGAATCCGTTTGAAGTTATTATTACTTCTAGGAGAAGGGCCGAAAATTTAAGTATGACAGATTTTTTTAAATTAAAAATTGCCTTAAGGGGGGGGGGGGAGGGAAGGGGGTTTTTAGAAGAAAAAAATTCATAACTTCGGCAATTCCCAAGATTTGAAATCCGCTTAAATTTATTATAAATCCTCTTAATAATATCTAAAACTTTTATATTGACAAGTTTTTTATAGAACCAACTCTTATAGCTAAAAAAAAAAAAAAAAAAAAAAAAAATCCCTGCTGGCTCCGCCTGCAAACAAGTTAGGTTTCGAAGTAGGCAGTTCCAATTACCGCATCATCGCAAAAAGGTCATTTCTTCCGCAATTCCCGGCAAACAGGCGCCCCACGGTCTGCGTCTTCGAAATCTCCCTGTGCCTGTAGGCCGAGCCGTCAGGGATTTTTTACATTATTGTAGGAATTAAAGAAACAAATCATTAATAGCTGAAAAATATAAATTGTAGAAACCATGTAAATTAAAATGGGATTTTACAAACAAAAATGCAATTTAACTTTACATACTAAAAATATGATGAAAATAGTTAAGAATCTAGAGCAACAAAAAACACAAAAAGAAACTTACCAAATCATACATGATGATTTTATCAGCAGTAGTGTAAAGTAGAGTAGCTTTGGTAAATAGTTCTCATTTCTTTTCACGATCTTTCTCTTTATTAGCTTGCTGGACATAATAAGCTGCAAGTGTATCAAGAGCAGACATCTGATCTTGCTCCATGGTAGGATAATTAATGTTAGCTTCTTTACGAGATGCATCAAGAATTTTTACGAAATCTTGAACATTGCCTTGTCGATAATATTCTTGCTGAAATTTCAAAATACACAGAATACACGGAATAGAGGTGAAAACCATTTTTTTATGTTTTACATTTAACATATATATTTTAGATTGCTAGCTAACAATAGCAAAAATCATTTTTTTTTTACTTTTTATATGAGAAATATCAATTATGTCTACAAAAGAAATTTTGAAATTTATTTAAAAAGATAGTTTTGTATTAGCCGCATGCTAAAAGATAATAGTCGACACAATCGCCAGCGATTTCGCTACTTACAGCAGGCTTATCGATTCTTATATTATCAATGTCTTATGCACGTACATGTCTGTTTTATTTATATAAGTTTAATGATTTTTTAAATAAAGTTTTAGTTTCTTTATAGAATATTCGCCGGTAACAACTGTAGAATTATTTATATTGTTTTAAGTGCAAACTTGTTAATCTTTTTCACAATCGACTTGCACGCGATAGAGATTGATTTTTTTTTTTTTTTAATCACGCTTGAATATTATTTTAAAAACCATATAAAATCAGTAAATTGTTATACAGGTTTCAAACAATTTGCATTCAAAATAACATTTCTTTTTCCTATTCGACGGTGTAAAAATACAAATTGTGCGATGTTTAGAATTAAAAAAAAATTGCAGTAAAAGAAAAAGTCATTGGTCAGGTGTTTCCACCGTCAATATGACGTCAGCGTTATACTCACGGACATGTTTTCGTTTTATAATCTGTATATATATATATATATATATATCGGAAAAATTTAAATGCTTTAGGTGAATCAATGAAAATTACTGTAAACATAATGCATGTAGAAAAGGAAATTATTTTATGAATGTCTGAATAACGTTTGCTTTTTCGAGCTATAAAAATGAGAAATAATGATTTAAAAATATATATTTTTTGTTACCCATTTAAAACAACCATGGACTGATTTAGTAGTCATGTAGCTTTTTAATCGATATTTGTGTACTAAGAATGCTCTCAGAATGGGTTTTTGAAGGCACAGTTCCCTAATTACCTATAAACTACTATCATTTGTGGAAAACGCACTGAATGATAGTGTACATAAATGCGAATTACGGCTTCTAACTACTTCCCTCCCTCCCGCCCCCAGGAAAAAATAACGCATTCATCTTGTGACAAACAGGTTCATGGCAGCACTGGTATAGCTCAGTAAGAACTCCAAGATAAGGTAAAATAACTCTTTAATTAAGACCAAGCGGACAGGCTCAGTGGCTGAGTCCCAATTACCAAATTTAGCCTGAACTAACAAATACTTTCCCAATAAGCCCACTAAGAAAATGTGTTTTTTATTAGCGATCACCAAAGTACTTGAACAGAATGAACAATTAAAGTGTTCACTTACGCACAGACGATCGCTGGAACACCTCGAGTTCCACCGAAAAACCAATACTCGTCGAATCTC
This sequence comes from Maratus michaelseni, assembly GCA_963931845.1. NCBI lineage: Eukaryota > Metazoa > Arthropoda > Arachnida > Araneae > Salticidae > Maratus > Maratus michaelseni. The sequence continues at coordinate 309,626,883 of OZ007588.1, forward strand.
ATTCTGTTAACTCTCTCTGTGTTAACTCTCTCTGTAATACTCGTTCTGTCCAATGCTCGTTGAATCTCATTTTCTGAAACGCACAACCTCCAGCAATTTTCTAAGGCTCAGCTAAAGTCATAAAATGGTAGAAGCTCCAGGCCGCTGCAATAATCTTTATTGAAACTAATAAATTCAAACTTTCTTACTCACGGCTTTTTTTACTCTCCACCAGCTGGCTGAGAGCAGGTCTCAATGTCCATGAGGACGAGATACGGCCAAATCCAACGCTATACACATTTGCATCTGCTTAAATACATTGCTGATTTACCAGGAAAGCCAAAATGTGCATAAAACTGATGAGAAATACACAAAACCCACAGATTCCGAAGGCCACATGCATTCTTAGAAAATTACAGTAAAATAGCAAATAGATGTCTCTGCACGCACACAAATGTTAGATTGACGACATGTTCAGAATCAAAACAACTACTGCATTTATGAGAGAGTCTCTAGTCCACCACAATTTTATTATTTAAACTTCGATATAATAAAGCAAAAACATATCCGTGAGTAAGGCTAACCTCATATCACCAGTTGCAACAATGTATTCAATCCATTTCCATTTTTCCCCAAATTTAATTACAGTTCTAAACATAGCATAATTTTATTTTTTACACCATCAAATAAAGAATGTATTTTCAAATGCAATTTGGCAATCTCAATTTACTGTTTTTTTTATGGTTTTCTAAATAATCTTCAAATATGATTTTTTTATTCATATCTATTGCGTGCATATCAATTACAAAAGATTAACCTGTTTGCACTTAAAAAAATGTAAGTAGTCCATCGTTTGTTTCTAGATAACGAAATTAACACCTGATTAATAAATAAGTAAATAATATACTATACTTAAAAGACAAATTTTTAACAGATCTGCAATTGAACTACGTCATTAAGAATTGAAATAATCAGAATACAAAAACCTGCTATAAGAAGTATTGGCGATGTCTTCAGCGGCTAATACGATTGTATTGCTTTTAAGGAATTTCCAAACTTTTTTTTTATATACACTGTAAACTGAAATGTCTGAAATTCAGACATTTAAGTGTCTGAAATGGATGTTTTAAAAAATAGACACTTTAAAGCGTCTTAAAAATTTAAGACATTTAAAAATGTCTGAATTTTAGACACTTGAAACGTCTGAATCGCGGTTATTTTTGTGATCTGATTTGTGAGCAATAAGCAGCCATTTCTGACCACACTTTTTTAAAGCATTAAATACAGCCATGTTTGACCACAGTGAATCCTGAATAAATGGTAAAATATTTGACCATAAAGCAGCGCTGGGATTTATTTCAGAAGCAGAACCTGATTAAAGCATGTGAAAACTGGGTCATGCCCCCCTCCCCCGATTTTTAGGAGGCCCCAAATTTGGTATGCAATTTTCGTAAAGCTGATATTTTAAATCTCTTTCGACTTTGTACGGATTATAATCAATATTTTGAACTTTTAAAGTAGGATAAGTTTAAAAACAAAAAATATATTTATCTAAATACAATAAAATCTCTCAATAGTGGACACCACATCATCTCAGAATTTGTCCGCTATTCCGAGAAAGTGCACTCTTCCGAATAACAGACAAATTCCGTCGTCCTGGGGTGTTTGCTATTGAAAGGTTTTACTGTAATATATTTTTGTTTTTAAACTTATTCTACTCTAACAGTTCAAAATATTGATTATAGTCACTATAACGTCGAAATAGATATAAAATATCAGCTTTATGAAAATTGCATACCAAATTTGAGAACTCCTAAAATCAGAGGGGTTATGGCTACGGCCCAGTTTGGCCATGCTGTAATCAAGTCTTGCTTATAGATGAAACCCAATATTGATTTATGGTCAAATATTTATATGTATTCTAAAGCATAGAAAGTGTTTAATTTTTTATCATAGTACAGAAGATGTGCACTATAACAATTCGAGGTATAGTGGCTACCATCCCCTCCCTCAACCCCACGCCTTCTTCACCTACTATCCTAAAAATAAATACATTAGATTACTGAAAATATAAAAATATATGTTTTTATATAATATTCTTTGTTTTAAAGTTCATTCTACGCTAAAAGTATATACAATATTGATTATAACTTTTCTGTACCGCCCGATTATAGGAAGTCATTGAACACTGTTGTGGGCAACGACTTCATTCGCGGCGCACATAGTGTGGCCTTTTTTTTTTTTTTTTTTTTTTTTTTTTACCATTTTAGAAGGAAAATTCAACACTAAAATATTAGATTAAAATTGTAATTTTGTTTTAGAAGAACAATTGGACTTTTTATCAAAATTAGCTATTTATCCTTCAAAGGAGTATTTTTCAGATGGATAACTGTTAGAAAAATACTTCTGCTGAATTGTTTTAAAGGATCATCAAATTAAAATTGACATAAAATAAATAATTTGTGCCATATACTTTGTTTTCTTAGTAGAAAGTACAAGTTTCGTTGCTTTAAGTATGCTTTGAATTGTTTTAAGAACATTTTAATAATTATTATAAGAAAATAGTAATAGCACATATAGCTTTTTTCATACTCTAGATGTTTTATATTATTTTCATTTAAATACTAACATATATAAACACCAGGTTTATGTTATGGGAAACTTCATATATATATATATATATATATATATATATAAAGAAAAAAAGATTTTTTTAATGTAAAAACATATTAAAATTTACTGAAAAACCTATATTTTAGATCGTGTACAACACAATTAAACAGTCTAGAGTAAAGAAAAAAAAGAAAAAGAAAAGAAAAAGAAAAGAAAAGAAAAGAAAGAAAATAATAGAACCCATACATTTAGATCCCGAATTTTATTACAACAATGAAAACTCCTTAGAAAAATATTTGGACCAAAAATATGCAAAAATGTAAATCCGTAGAAGTCTAGTTTTTTCCATTTTCCACTTTCTATTTTTAACATTTTTACTAAAAATAATAATTAAAAAAAGATTAAAATTTGCTTTCAATATCTCAATTTTGTAAAACCGAAAGCTAAAGTTTTGAGCAATAAATCAAAGTAAATAATGATATATTTGTTTACATATTTTAGAGGAAATTAAATTATAGCTGTGAAAAATATATTTATAATAAAGTTAACCATTAAAAAAAGGTAAATTTGAAAACTAATTTTATTAATAATAATCATAAAGTCGTAATAATTTGATTCCTTTAACTGTCATTTATATTGTTTGGACGTTTAGAGGATATAAATGGGTTATACATTGCAATTAAAATTTGCTTTTAAACCAAGTAATATTATGTGGTACGATTTTTTTTATGTTTACATTCTCAAATTGAAAAAAAAAATTGCCAGTTTGCTAATAAATTTTTTTAGGTTCAACAAATCAGATTTGACAAAAATCAATTCCCCCTCCCCCAGAAGAAAAAAAATTGAAAAGATTTCCCAAAGAAAATTGTACATCTCTAATTATGAAATATAAAAAAAAGGTCCCACAGGTGTTTGACCGGGAAATTAAATGTTATAAAAATTCCACATATTGATCAAAGCAACATTAAATTCCGTAACATATCAAAGTGTTTTTTTTTTTTTTTTTTAAGATATAAACACAGCATTTTTTTCAGTATAAGATTTGATAATTTTCTGTTATTGCTTTTTTTAAAAAAAGGCATATTTTAAAGTAAGTATATATATATATATATATATATTTAAATTAAATATTACTGATATTTTTACAGAGTAACAACATATAATCACATAAAAAAGTATATATTTCTGATGTTTTTTTATTTATTTATTTATTTATTTATTTATTTATTTATTTATTTATTTATTTTTTTTTACGGGTTGGTGGAAAAAATATATGAAAATTATTGATTAATTTGTGTGTGAATACATAAGCAATAAAATCAATGCTGTGAGTTAATCAATGATCCAGATTCTTTACAACAAAAAACTTTTATTGATAAAGTGGAAATCTAACGATATATTAAACAAATTTGTTAATTTTAAAAAATGATATGAATGTATTTGAAAATCATAAAAAAATACACAAATCTTTTAACATTAAAATATATTTATTTGATTTAAAAAGATACAAATATAATAAAAACATATTATTCTTATCAAATTAATTTAAATAGTAATTAAATAATATTAGATAAGTAATTATATTCAAACAAAAGCTTTATCTGAAAACGAAAATTAATCGTTATTTATAATCGTACTTACATTTGATAATTTAGTCATATCCATAATCGTAAATAATTTTTATGCGAATATAACATGAAAATAGATAATTCTCAGATTAAATGTTGATTTTATAATATTTATAACGTGTCAATGGAATAGTCAGAATTGATTGGAGAAAACAAGTTGCACACTTCTGGCAAAGCACAAAAAAAAGAACTGTTTTGCAATTCGATTTGTTGAAAATATTTATTTTCATTCAAAAAAAAAAAAAATCACACATATATTCCTTTTGTAAAGGGAAGAAAAAAACAAATCCGACTGAAAAAAAAACACTCACCAGACGGATTTTATAAAAATATTATTGAAAAAGTACAGGCTTGGTGATGAACAGGGGAAAAAAATGAATAAAATTCACACCAATGGTATAACAATTATAAAATTTTATAAATTATAAACATTTTCTTGAGCTTATATTATTTCTTTATATCGTCTCATGATTACTGAAAATTACTTATATTCCACACATAAGGAATAACACAAAATTATATTCACATACTTTTTCACTATAAAAGTTACGAACACGAACATCTCTTCAAACTACTTAATCGTTGAACTAACATTTTAAATCCAAGTATTAACGCGTCAGCCAATCGTCATACACGTCTGCCAACAAAGAACAAGGTCGTCGTTTAGGGTCTGTTAAAATAAATAAATAATAAAAAAAAAGGTCAGCATGATGTGATCCCTGACCAAATTGACTTTTAGGTAGCTTTCAATACAAAAAAGTATAAAGCTACCTATTGCAGCCGTTCGGAGGAAAGCAGTTCCGGAAAATTTCGATATATTTTCACCGATCATGACCCCCAGACCCCAAAACCACCCTCCGTTCAAATGTTGATTATATATATATATATATATATATATATATATATATATATATATATATATATATATATATATCCATATATATATATATATATATATATCTGACCTATGTCATACGATAACGCTCGTATTTATAAATCAATTTTGATGAAACTAATTGTGTGTATTAAGCTCACCAATGTCTCGACCGAGTTCGTTGGCCAGCTTGGTCCGCCATTTTGTTTCAAGATGGCGGCCATTTAAAAATTTAAAACTAAAATAAATATACAAAAAAGTTAAAAATTCAAATTTATTTTTTAATTAAATGTTAGGCCTTGATACGAGGATTCCAGAGCATTTTTTGGTTTACCTCTATCTTATAAAATGGTTGAGATAGAGCAGTTTGAAATTCTAGGGTGGCTGACATTTTGAAACAAGACAGCACATTACAAAAATTTTCATTGTTAAAATAATTTTTCCAATCATACATATAAAACTATAAAACTATATATTCATATCCGTTAGCGCCAAATTCTCGCCAAACTTGGCGACATTTAGCGAAATATCGCCAAATTTGGCGACCAAAATAAGTCTTCATAAATGAAGCCAATTTGGCTATTGCTCAATTATTTGGCGAATTTCTTATTCAAATTCAGTGTTAACGAATCTTTTGTAAACGTTTTCTTTGCATTTTAACTTGCTGTTTTCGTGTAACAGTAGCTAAAATTTTAAAACGAAGATATTGGAAAGCTACCTTTTCCTCCCGGTACAGGCCGGAAGGACTTTTTTTTTATCAGCGGTCAGAAACTTTTTATTTTCTAGCGTTAAATTTATCAATTATCTAAATATAATTACTACAGTTTTTATGTTTTCAGACAGAGGAAAAATAGTTTAAAAAAAGATTTTGGCGTAACACTTCAAATAATATATCGAATTTTGTAGAATTTCAAAGCAATTTTCATACTTAAGATTTCTGCTTTAGATGTAAAAATCCAAAACATTATTCCTCCATTAACTTTTCAAAGCCTTTTAACTTAATCTGCATTTTCATACATTATTAATACTAGAGTGGTCACTATTTTGTCTATACAACTTTGAAATCACTGTTGTTAAACATTATACAGACAATCAGTGTCACATCATATTTAGAATTTTGCGATCGCCGATGGAAATTTGGAATCCCGTTTCTGTTTAAAATATCATCTAAAAATGATTAATTTAAAAATATGATATTAATTTTTTTGTGAAAATAACTTATTATTCCTTAGTGAATTTATAGTAATTAAACACAAAAAAAAGGGACGAAGATTTTTTTCGTCAAAGAGAGGGTGGTCTGTTCCCCGGAATCCACCGTAGAAGTCAATTTTTCATTTTATTTACTCTGTTCATGTGTTTCAAATTTATCTGAAACTTGTTTGAAATTTATCTGAATTTATCTCAGGGGGACTGAAACCTTCTAACGAAAAAACGAATAAACTAACTATTTCATTTCTCCGATTTGAAAAAAAAAATTGTTTAAAACTTTTTTTTAATATTTAATGCTTCTTGATTGTTAATTTTTTGTATTTTTATATCGGTATGTTTAAACATTGTTCTACCCTAAGAGTTCTGACAAAAAATTGTTAGTTTGTTTCATATTTATATTCTGAATTTAATAAAGGTTGACTAGACAGTGAACCATGGGCATAGTTGTTCTAAAATAATGCCCCTCCGTACGTATCATCCTGCCAGTACTCATATCTTTTAGTATTTCATGGTATATATCCCAAGATTCAGGAGGGGGAGGCAACCCTTCACTACCCTTCTCGCGTACATCCACCAATGTAAGTAATTTTTGGAGAATTTTATGTTTTGTCAAAGTAAATTCTTTAACTACTTAATACACTAAAAATAACTGAGTAAGCAAGTTTGTATAATTTTGACACACGTTCTATGCTCTAATCAAACTCCTTTTATAAAGTAATACCAAATTTAGTGCATAGGAAAGTATTTTAAATACCTTTTATCTGTTTGAAAACATTCCCCGATGGTTCTGGCATACATAAAGATACAATTGTAACACAGTCATTACACATATGTTACTATTATATCACTTTCCATACACTTAAATGTCTGAATTTCTAAATGTCTTAATTTTAGACATATCATCGGTAGGTATTCAGATATGTTTCTCTATTCGTTTATAGAATAATCATAGTAAGACACTTAAGTGTCTTAACTTGAAATTTCACATTCGGACACTTAAGTGTCTTAACTTGAAATTTCACATTCGGACACTTAAGTGTCTAAATTCCTTTTTCAGACACATATGTATCTGAATTTAAGACGCCTCTATTTGCAGTGTATAATTGATATTTTCCATGTAAAAATGCTTTTTGTATTTTGTGAGCAATCTGAAACAATATATTAAATCTAAAAATTCTATTAGAGTTTTCAAAAAATAATAATGGTTTTCACCTGTGTTTTGTGCACCTGTTAGTATATGCTGTAACCGAGGGAGCCGTTGTTGAATACTTGGGTCTTTTTAAACCCAGGTTTATCGATGTTTGGCGTATTACAAATATTTTTGGCGGTTTAAAATCGAAAAATTCATTGATACATGTTTTTTAAAATCAAATTATCTCATTGTCTCAATTTTCATGACATGGTGTTAAATATGTTTTTTTTTAAAGTAAAATTAGTTAATATAATAACTAATATTATTTTGTTACAAACTGATGCGTACTGGCATTATACTTTAAACTCGATCACATTATAAATGTCTAGTGCTTTTTAGCTCAAAGGCTATCAAAGCCAGAAAGCTAATGTGCCCGCAGATTCTGTATGTATGTACGTATGTATGTATGTATGTATGTATGTATGTACGTAACGCGATAATTCTTAACAGAAATCCCATTTACTTCAGATTTTGTTTATACGTTAATTCTGATAACGCGCTTCCCTGATTAATTTTGGGGGTTCATTGGTTAAGATTAAAGAGGGGGGAACGGCCGCTAATAACCCCTTAATTTACATAAATGGATTTTTCATACAGAATTATCCGATTTGCTTCAAATTTTGTATATAGGTTCATTGTAATAAGGCACTTCCCTGATTAGTTTAGGGGGGTCATTGGTTAAGTATAAAGGAAGGGAACGGTGGCTAATCCCCCCTTAATTTAGATAAATTTGTTTTTCATGCAGAATTATCCAATTTGCTTCAAATTTTGTATATAGGTTCAATCTGATAAGGCGCTTCCTGCTTAGTTTTGGGGGTTCATTGGTTAAGTATAAAGGGGGGAACGGGGGTCTAATCCCCCTTAATTTAAATATGTATGTTTTTCATGTAGAAGTATCTGATTGGCTTCAAATTTGGTATACTGCTTTATTCTGGTAAGGAGCTTCCATGATTAGATTTGGCGGTTCATTGGTTAAGTATAAAGAAGGGGGAAATGGGGAAGCTAATACCCCCTTAATTTAGATAAATGGTTTTTTCATGCAGAATTATCCGATTTGCTTCAAATTGGGTATACAGGTTTATTCTGATATCGTGCTTCCCTGATTAGATTTGGGGGTTCATTGGTTAAGTATAAAGGGGGAAACGGGGGCTGCTCCCCTTAATTTAGCTAAATGTGTCATTCATGCAGAATTATCCGATTTCCTTCAAATTTGATATGAAGGTTTATTCTGATAAAGCACTTCCCTGATTAGATTTAGGGCGCATTGGTTAAGTATAAAGGGGGGAAACGGGGGGCTATCCCCCCCGTTTTCCCGTTGATAAATGGGTATTTCATGCAGAAATAGCCTGTGAGCTCAATGACATCAGTTTAACTGCGCACTTTTCTTTTTATTAGTTAACCGATAGCAGTTATTAACACTGTGATTGTTTGTGGAAAATATAAATCAATCTTGAGCTTATTGAAAAATATAGATGTATATTTACTTACTAAACGAAAATGATATAAACTATATCATGTTTCTTGAATCCGTAATTCACCTCTTTAGAACAAGTCATATAACTTATTTCGATTTAAAATCGATTTCGATCTTATTTTCTTTTAAAATTATTTAAAGGTGTTTTATTAATGTACTAGCAGGCTATGCTGGTCCATTTTCCAAATGAACCTTGAATCAAACGTAATGGTGAATTCGACCGTGTATTTTCAAATAATATGGATCTTCACCTAGAAGATCCTTCCGCATTGCTAAATACAATGCGAATTCCATTGCATTATTATATTATTTTATGCGTTATACAAATTTCGGGCTATTAAAGAGCAACTCTTTAATTAGATGATTAGAGTTTGGTAGATAAATGTGGCCCTTGTGACTAACATAAATTAAAATGTTCTCTGAGTCGCCACACTGCTAAAAAAGAGAGTATTAGAATAATTGCAGGGATTGAACATTGAACTTAAATAATGTTCGGGTTATTCATTTTCGTTTGTTAGTTCTTGAACTCTGGGCCTCTCAGTTTGGCGCTATGTGTGGTTCTGGTAGCTTAAATGCAATCTCACTCTAGGTTACGTTATATTTAGGAATATACTGATCGTCTAGCAGATCTGCTACAGTTTTCTATCTTTGGATTCCAGCAGATAAATACAGTGAAAAATGTAATAAATTATTTGGACACAAAGAACAGTGTTTAACTTTCATATTTAAAAGAAATGCGAATCATAAAAAAATGGGTTTTTAAAGCTGAATTGTTTGAATAAAATTAAAATAACGTTAATTTTATATACCTTTTCATTTTATATACCAATTGCAATCATGTTTTCATTAACTTGAAAATAACCCTCGATAACTGATTCTGGTAAATAAAATTAATCCTCTAATATGCATCAAATAAAATATTCCTAATCTTCCTAGAAAAAATATCAAAGAAAACTAAAAAAAAGAATAAAGAATTGTTTTGTTTTTTTAATGTGTGATAATAATTAGTGTATCGCAGACATTTACACTAAAATTTAAATATTTGACTTTATTTTTATAATATTAAATATTATTTACATAATTTACATTTAAATACAAAAAATTACACCAAAAATGTTGTCGTACACTTGAAAAAACACCATTATTATAAACATGAATTATTGTGCCAATATTGTGACCGATGTCATGGTTATACTTTTTTTGGCTTAAAATCAGATTGTTTGGCGACAAAAGTAAAATCAAAATCATAAATAAACAAATAACATGTGACTCAAAATTACAGTCATTTTTATAATTACATTTGCTAGTTTCTTCTGTAAGTCACATGACGCAAGAGTTAGATAAAAATAAAAATCGCGTGAATTTGGTTAATAAATTAATTCAGACCTTTATCACTAAAAGGAACAAAGGTATTAGGGAAAAGCGAATAGTGATATTAAGTTAAAGAGAGTGGTTATGAGTTATTATCCGGGTTTATTTGAGTTTATAGAATTTCCTTTAAAAGCGTTTGGTTTGAGTTTAGTCGCGAGGGCTCCCCCGAAGTTAAAGACGGTTTTGAGCACGAGAATTGATCCTGTCAGTAAGGGTGACCTTTCGGGTGTTTATGTTATTCCATTTATTAGGGAGGAGGGTCTTAAGAATTATTATGTTGGTATGACACAGGGGAAATTCAATGTTAGATGTAAGGAGCATATTGCAGATATTAAGTATGGGAGAGGGAATACTGCCTTATCAAGATTAAATAATAGAGAGAGCATCAACATCCTATTTAATGAAGCTAAATTGATTTATAGTTCCAGTTTTTATTTTCAACTTTTTGTGAGGGAATCTATTGAAATTTATTTAAGAAGCTCGAAAGCATGTAATGATACGTTGTCATTTAATATTCCGAAGATTTGGGTTGAGTGGTTGAATAATAGTGGGTTGCGGTCTGTAGATGGATCTAAGAGCGGTGTTAAAATTAAAAGTATAGAGGGCGCTGTACCTTCTTTCACATAGTGTCTGTTCAGACTCTCTGGTTTTTAATTAATTTAATCTCTGGTTTTTATGTACATTGTATTTGTGGTTTGTGTATATTCTATTCTGATGACGATTTGATGAACAAATCGAAACATGTAAATTTTAAATTTTAACATCTTTAATGTTTATGTTGACGTCTTTTAAGCAAAATAAAAAGTGTTTTAGTGTATATTTAAAAGTTAATTCTAAAGGACGTATTTTGACTCTCCACTTTATTTGAAATATAATAACATTTGAATATTTTCGTTTTATAACATTCTTTTTCATCAAAACTGTTTTGCTAATTTTATTTTAAATAAAATTAGTAACCTTTTCTTCTATTTTTGAGGTGTTTGTATTATTTTCTAAATGATATAGCCTTTTCAATTCTTTCACCAACGATAATGGTCGCCAAAAAGTAACCAGTGGTAACCTTTTCGTCCAAAATAACGGATCTTTCCTTCATAATTCTATACCTAATTTACGTAGAAAGTTGTGTTATATACTAAAACCTTCTCTAAAAAATTATCTATCGAATAGTGCAAGTTCCGTCAAAATCCATTCAGCAGAACTCGAGTTATAAAGAAACGAAACGAAATATCCATTTGTGTTTCACATATATGGTAGATAGATAGAAGATATACATTGGACAAATAAAATATCATAACCAAGCACTTTCGATCATCTGACATGCTCATCGTCTCTGTTAAAATCATTAAAAACCAGAGGCCGAGTTCATTAATTTATATTGGATTGGCATTTCCAAAATTCAGACTGAAAAATGTTGCCAGAAGTTATTACTTGTGGAATCAAATGAAATTCTATGCCGAACTACTTCTATGTGTAATGGTACATTATCATACAACATTCTCAATATTTGGTATAATTTACCAGGATTAACATAATCTCCCTCTCCACTTCAATTTGAATTTTGGAACAGTCCAAACAACATAACATTCCCCTATTTTTCAGTTTCATTTTTGAAACCGCGCATCAAGTATAAAGGAATAAACTCGACCTCTGGTTTTTAAAGATTTTAACAACAGAGATGATGAGCACGCCAGATCTCGACAGTACTTGGCTATTGATATTTTAGTTGTACAATGTGTATATGTTAATATAAAATGTGTATATTTTAAGTAGTTTTAAATGTTTTTTTTTGTTTTTACGAAATAATTTATATGACTTGTGCTGGTGCTTTCACACCACATTTTTGTTTCAGATTAAAACACCGTTCAGATGTCTAAAATATTATTTAAAGGAAAATGAGAATATTAATTGTATATATTATTTTAATGAACATATCACATTTATATGTTTGTATTTGCGTTAAGCGAATGATGTATAGATTCAGCTAAGTGCTCCAGTAATGGACCACAAACATGGGTATTTTATGACCATGTTTACTTCAGCAGATAATAGAGCCTGACATTAAATTGAAATGAAATTTACTACATGCCAAAATGTCAACTCCAACTATCGGTAGATGTCCCATCATGGAAAATATTGTACAGAACCTTTTCCTGTTCACCAAGGGCCAATGACAGCCATAGGCTTTATATGGGACATACAATATAGTCTAACTGCGATCGTAAAATAAGGAGGTCCCTTGGCCAGGTAGCGGCGAATCACAGCGTTTGCCAAATGGGTGCTTATCTCCCCCCTCCCCAACCTTACTTTTTTCGGTATGTAGAGAAATGTTTTTCTGTATAACACTTAATTTTTGTACTTGTCGGGTACACTTGCCTATGTGACGTCTAATTTTGTTTGTTGAATTCTACTAACAATTACTTGACCTTTTCTTCCGAGAATATAATATGTTTTTGACAAAGACCAAGTATAATAGAAAATCTATACTTAGATTACTGAAAGCGTTTAAGATTTTATTTAGTGCTATATGTGAGCCCCAACATGTTTTGAAAATAGTAGGTCTGTAAGAAGTTTAAAGCATGGAATTTACTAGCGTCTTACTATGATGATTTCAGCATCCAGATGTGTTCACCAACACGAAAGTGAAGATACCGTGAGTTATAATTAATATAATACAAGTTTTATCAATCATTGTAGAATTTTGTCTACAGGGTGTAGCATTACTGCTGTTTAATTGATCATTTTAATTACCCAATTAACTAAAAATTATATTTGTAACAACGCTGAGTGTAAATTTAAATCAAATTAATGAATTGCAATACATAAACAAAATAATACTGAATGTGTACCTATACCTAACCGGGTAAATGATTAGAATATTTTACTAAATGTTCAAAATTGCTAATTTGCTTTTAATCCTATTTTTGGATACTTTCCTAATTTTTGTGTTTTTGTATGTATATAATTGTTCAAATCCTACTATTAGCTCACACTCTCTATATATTTATATATCTTGTTCAAATTTTCAATCGTTAATAAACTATTTTCTATTCAACCTATCAAGTTCAAATAATTTTTAATCATTAGGTTTTAAATTTATATCAAGAAAAATACACTTTTTTTAACTTTCTAACGCAGTTTGTCTAACAATTTTGTGAGAAATACTTTTCGAGCTATTCATTTTTGGTATTTTAGCTATTTATTTTTTATTTAATTTTTAATACATTTCAAAAATTTCTCTTATGTAAGATATTTAGCAGCATATAAATTTAGGAATAAATACCGTCAGTGGCGAAGCGTGTAGATCGCTGGAAAAAAATTTCTATTTGATCTAAGTAGGAATTGACTTTTAAAAAAAAGTTTTTATATTACTTGTTGTAAATAAATACTTTTAGTTAATGTTAAATCCTTTCTCTGTATTACTTTTATGTAGCAATTTCATTTAATTAATTAAGATATGGAGTGAGCAAATACTTTTTCTTATCTTGTTTTTTGCAGTAATGCCTGTGGTTAATGTTAATTTTCTTCAATACTTATTTTAGTAGATCTATTTGCCCTTTTTCCAAAAAAGTCGTGGGACAACGTAAATATTTCACAGCGCATTGGTAAACCTATTGTAAATATAATTAGAGTAATTCAATCTTTTGAATATTTTATGCCCATTACTTTTAATTATCCCATCGTCTAGGAAACTTATTTAAACGATCTGTAAGCTAATTATTTTAGATCACTGCATAGGACAAAGGAGGGGAACGAGAGAGGTACCAACCCTTTACCTCATTAAACCCCAATGTTAGTGTTTCATAAATAAATGCAGTAAACGAGCTATTTTTATTAACTGTCTAGAAATTGCCAGTATTTGGTATTCTGAGTATTAATTGCACAGGGTGATTTTTTTTTAAGTTGTGAAAGTAAAACCCTATAACGAAAGAACCACTGATCCAAATGACCAGAAATTACACCAGTATGCTCGCAAAGCAATGGGGATTTTTTTGGCATGGTTAAAAAAAACTTAAAATCTCACCGACAGATGGCGCTGTATATGCAGTAAAGTTGGGAGAGGAGCTTAGGCAAGACACACGCACAGTGGATATGGATACTCTTCACTCTGTTGTGGAACATGCGGTTTCACGTTTCCAACTTGTAGCTGAAAACATTGGACAGCACATTGAAAATCTTATGCGTTAGTTGCGCAGTTCTATACGAATGTTTTACTCCATAGTTTTATTTCGTTCTGTTTTTGCAGGTGTTTGCAGTTCCTTTTCTCAATTACGGCATTCTGTATGATTTTGATATGCGTAAAAAAGTTTTCTTTTTCTCAAAGTACCGTCCATTATTTTCCTCCCACTGACGATATTCTTTGTTTCTGTTAACTTACAGCGCCATCTGTGGGTGCGATTTTAAGATTTTTTTTAATAACGCCAAAAAATACCCATTGCTTTGGGAGCATATTGATGAAATTTCATGTCATTTGGATCTGTGGTTCTTTTGTTAATGGGTTTTACTTTCACAACTTTAAAAAAAATCACCCTGTATATATTAATTTAATAAATTACTGCATTTGTTTTGTAATATACATCACACTTTGTTTGTTGAATGCTACTAACAACTACTTGACCTTTTCGTCCGAGAATATGTTATGCTTTTGATAAAGACTAAGTATGATCGAAAATCTACACTTAGATTGTTAAAATCATTTAAGATTTTATTTAGAGCTATATGTGCTCCTTAACATGTTTTGACCGTAATAAGTATGTAAGGAGTTTAAAGAAATAATCTCATGGAATTTTTACTACCGTCGAATATGATGGTTTCAGCACTCAGATGTGTCCACCAGCACGAGAGTGAAGGTACTGTGAGTTATATTAAATACTATCTGTTACCCGTGACTTCGTTCACGTAACATTAAAAGAAGAATAAATGGATTAATTTAGCAAAGCATTTCATTCGATAATTAAAAACATATATAGTTAACCAAATCGTTATCACATTTTATAGGAGACAATACGGCATTTCTTTGCTATAGGGGCCTTAACATAACCCAGTCTTAAAAAAGTGAAATGTCATGCCAAATAAGATATACAATCGCGAAAATGAAACTGCAACCAATGAAAAAAGAAGGGCCCAGTAAAATCGTGAAAATCGACGAATTCCTCTTCGTAAAACGAAAAATAACACTGAGAGAATTCTTCTATACAACAGTCAATTTTTGGAGGTATTTGGTGTGAAATTTGTATATGTATTCATTTCTAAATGGGCATTATTATACTGTTTATTTGTATAGACTTGTGTTATATATTTCTTACTACATTATTATTTTATGTCTTGTTTATGTATATATATATATTAAATATTGTTTAAATATTGTATTTAAATATTGTTTATGTATATATATGTATATATATATATTAAATAAAGTGCTTCTCACTAAGTGGTGTAAATATTGAACAAACTGCTTGTGGATTTTATACATTGATAGATATTTCATAAAGATATAACAATCTGATGCGATTCTACAATGTAAATAAAGGTTGTTAGAAAGTACTTTAAATTCTGCCCAATGTAACCTCGATATTTTTTCTATCGCGTAAAGGACACTCTAAACAAATAACTACCGAAAACACCAATCTGATGATCTAAATTTACATATTTTTGTTAGTATATATAGAATTATTTTAATTTATTTCGAGCGTTTGAAATTTTTTACGCTTTTTCTAGGGTTAAGTGTCGAATAAATGTACGTTCTTGTTATTTTTTTTTTCTTGCCATTTCTATTTATTCTATTTTCCAGTCATTCCATTTATGGATATTGATTTAATTTACATATTCTTTTCAAAGAATATTGTTTACAGTTATTATTAGGATTAGTGAGGATTAGGATAGGATACGATTAGGGTTAGGATTAAGATTATAAACTGGACGACAATGGTATGATTAATTCAAGTTTAAAGGTTGAACCAAGATCTCTATTTACATACTGAAGTAGTAAGAAAATTAGAAAATTATCGTCTGATATTTTTTAATATGTTTTACAGTCATAGATGGCATCAAAGGTGAGCGAGGAAATGATCCTCTAAAATACCATTAAGTGTTTACCACGCAGAAACAAATCTGGTTACAACAATGTATTTAATTTTGCGCCAAATTTCACTTGATAAAAAAAAGCAAATTGGCTATGGACCCGATTACAGATCCCAAACCTTCCTATTCTCGGAAATTTTCTACCTATATGTGAAAACCTTTTCTACTATATACAACGCGCTTTCACGTTTATAATATTATGAATTGGCACGATCGGCTTGTTCAAGTTTACATAATTCGGCTGGAAGAAAAGTTTCATTACTTTTTGATTTCTTCTTTGCTTTTGCATTACGCGAATTTGTCGCTAAAATTGATTTTCGTTTCGATAACATTGTTGCTTTTTAAGTTTTTAAAAATATTGTAATTTTATTTAAACATTGCTTTAAAATCTATGCCATTTTTCTCAACCTACAAGACTTTACAAAAATCTATTATGAAACAGAACTTTAAAAAAAGCTATATTTAAAAATGACAACAAAGTTTTTACTATTTTAAAGCTAAAAGAAATGTAAAATTAAATTCCGGTTCGAAACGACCATTTACAAATGTGTTTTGATTGTGGAAAAATGATAGAGGAAAAATGCTATTATTTCGACGCAATCATATTAAATCTTTAGCTTGCAACTTTCTTTTAAAAAATAAAGTTATTTTTATTAAGATTTTCTGATTTTCTATACGGATAATATTGCGGTGCATATTATTGACATTTGCCGTCCAATATCTTTTCAAAGCTTTTTTTTTTAATTAAATAAAAAATATGGTACCTTTATGTTAGCTGTGTACTGACGATAAACCGCCAAGTATTATTCCCATCACCATCATTCGTATTTATATCGTATTAAATTATAAATCTTTCACTCATTTCATTTAAAACACAGAACTTTAATTTACAACACATACTTTTAAAATAATTCATTTCATGTGAAATAGAAAAAGAAAAAAATAGAGAAATTAATCACAAATAATTTGATAACCCAAGATCATTTTATTTCAACATCAAGGCAAATCTGCTTTTTTTTCGATATATGACATCATATTCGCTTGCTTTCCATACTTACTCGTATTTATGCACCTTGTATTATTATCAAATATTTGAAAACTCAAGTTTTATTTCTAATATGACGTCATTTCATATTCTGTTTCTTAAATAATTAATTTCATTTTCATGTTTCAAGTGGAAATTGTTCATTTGAAAATAAATTGTTGAGTAAAAATTATTATTCCAGATTTTGATTTAGTTTTGGCAACGATCAAGTATTAGCAACGGTAAAGTAAATTTAACCATTTTAATGAAAAAATGTCCATTTATTCTCTATGAAAATAATGAAATTTTGAATTATTAAGAAAATTATTTGAATAAAATAAACAAAAAACAGCCTACGTTCATTTACGGGTTATAATCAACATATATGCAAAGATACATGATCATTAAATTCTCCATTTTGACACTGGGTTCAGCCTAACATTTGCACACAATCGGATTTATAATATTATTAGGATTAGGTTAATATAAGTATTATTATTCCTTATAGAATTTTGTCTACAGGGTGTAGCACTATTTCTCTTAAATGGATCATTTTAATTACTCAATTATCTAAAAATGAAGTTTGTAAGAACTCTGAGTGTAAATTCAAATCAAATTAATGTATTGCAACACATAAACAAATTTTTACTAAATCTATCCCTACTTATTAGTATTTAAATACAACAATACCTTTATTAGTACCTTTATTTTTACTTATCCCTAAATGGGAATATCATGAGAATATTTTCTTTAATATTCAAAATTGCTAATTTGCTTTTAATCCAAGTTTTGGATTTTATTAAATTTGCTGGAACAACAACTATTATCCCCGTTAATTTCGAAATATTTTTTCACCCTTTATGTTTTCTTCTCTAACATTTATAAATTCATTACTTTTAGAATGCACTTGGATTTTTATTAAGAAAGAAAGAAAAAAAAAAAACATAAAAAAGAAGATATTTTTATATGTATGCGATGTCAGTAATCATATACAATTACACCAATGATATTCATTAGCATAAAATGATATAACATTACCAATATGTATTAGTATTAAGCCATATGGAAGTAGTAACTTTAATTTACTGAAAAAATATATTTTTGTTTCTGATTTTCTGGAGGTGTTGCACACTTTTATACATATTTTTCTTTAAAAAAATCTTGTTTCACGTTTGAGATATTTTTTAATTGGAATTAATTACTTAAACATGAAGGTTCTTATAAAACATTCAAATATTACTTAGCTCAAAATTTCAGCTACGTTTTTATGAAATATTCTAAGTCAAAATAAAAACTAAAACCGTATTTTAATAAGTTTCAGTTTTACAAGAAATTATAATGCGTTTCCTTTCTCATTAACAGGTCAAAACTAACTTAATATTCGCATTAATGTAAACTTTACAGCAATTTTTTAAACAATTTAAAATTTTTATTTATCTTACACAGTATCTTCACAGGAATTACAAACCACGTAAAGAATAATATTCCATTTATTTTATGTTATTTTTCTTTCTTTTGCAACACATACAAGATTGAACCAGGATGCAAAAAATAAAAAAAATCTATCGTGAAAGAATCCATTTATAATAACACACTCTGTTCTTTAGTTTCAGTGCATTATATTACATGATCTATAATTGGCACATCCAGTGATATTTTCTAAAAAACGCTTAAGGGTTAAACACTCGGTCACCATTTATATTCTACACCTAAATCGCCTTTTCAGATATTTCAATCTCTTTATTTTTTTGTAGTTGAGTTATTTGTAGTGTGAAATTCAGGATACATTTTTCCATCCGCGGATATCCTCCAACACGACAGGGTGAGGAAAATTTGTGAAATTTGCATATCTAAGCTATTAATGCGCTAAAAATCAGAAGTCTTCGGGGAGGGCAGAGAGAGATAATCGATTTTTTATTCAAAATTTCCTTATCTGATTTTTAATATTCCTTTCTTGATATTTAATTCATAGTTTCGAATAGTCTTTTTCACCTACTGTTGCCAGATTTTAAAAAGCCCTATTTCTTAAACATATATGTACACCTGAATTTTTAAAGAGAAAGAAATCTTTAAAATAAATAAGCTATTACTTGCGAAAAGCATTAGATGGGAAAAATATTTAAAACGATAAATTTAAAGCGTCATATTTAAAACTATTTTCTTATAGGATTTCCAAATTCAAAACATTGTATTTTTAATTTAAATAGATATTTACAAGTAATTATTGAAAAAAGAAAAAAACTTTAAAATAATTACATTATTACATGTGAAAGGCATTTAATGGTGAAAATTACTTCAAATTTTAAACGATATATTTCAATTGTCATAGTTAAAACGATTTTCTTATAGCATCTAAAAGAAAACTTTTCTTCTAAATATTATAAAATCTGGGAGGCAACGACATTTTTTTATACAACCTAATTTTCAAATGTGTAATTGTTATTGTATAATCAACATGCAAAAAAAAGCCGTCAGATGTCGCTGTACAAACAAATCCCTCGGTCAGAGGGAAATAAATGGAAATCCGATTACAGAAAATTGTCACTGGTCGTCATAATATCATTTAATCTTCCGTAATCGGATATCTTTTTAAAACAGGAAAAAATAGCGCAATTTTAGTGTCCATAGATCATATATAGGGCTGTATTATCGGCTATGGACAGCAATTGTTAAAAAACTGTATAACTGTTGCATTATGCAATTCGTATATTGTTACTTTCCTCGATCTTTACAAGAAGAAAGTATTGGATTCATGAAAATTTTCGACGGATTTATACGCTTTCGAAGGTCCTGAACACGATTTGACAGTTTTTAGAAAATGTCTGTCTGTAAGTCTGTGATTTTGTCTGTATGTGAAAAAAAGTTTGTGGGCGCTCTATCTCAAGAAGTAATGTACGAAATTTAATGGAAATTTATGTTCAGTTAGTCGGTAATATAAATTAGTGCTGATTAGTTTTTGGTGAAAATCGCCCAACAGGTGGCGCTGCTATGCTGCATTTTTGGCGATTTCCGCAATAGCTCTATCTCAAGAACTAATGCACTTATTTTCATCAAACTTCACATTCTGTTAGACCTTGACATAAATAGATGCTGATTACGTTTTGGTGTAAATAAACCTAAAGGTGGCCTGCTATGCTACTTTTTTCATTATTATCACGATAGCTATGTCTCAAGAACTAAGCACAGATTTTCATCAAACTTCAGACTCAGTTAGACGTTGACATAAGCTGTTGTTGATTAGTTTTAGATCTGAATCTCCCGACAGGTGGCGCTGCTATTCTGCATTATTCAGGATTTACACGATTTTAGCGATAGTCATATCTCAAGAACTAATGCACGGAATTTAATAAAACTTTAGATTCAGTTAGACCTTGATAATTTGGTGCTGGCTCTTTTAGTGTATGCAAAACCTGTGTGATATAGAAGAAAGTTTTGGGATTGGCACATCCGAATAGTTTCATTAGATATATCATTTCTTTATATGAAAAATTAGAATTTCTTAACACTGTTCCGATAGAGTTGAAAAGTGTTTCATAATCTATGCCTGATGCATGATTTGTCGCTCTTAATTTGTATTGACTGAAATATAAAAAAAATTATGAGATTATCACACGTTTTTTATTCTGGTAAATTATCGAAAAGAAACAGAGATTTTATGGGGGGGGGGGGAAGAAATTCAAGAAATACAGCCTAAAAGCTACATATATATCAGACAAATTATAGAAACATACAAACAAAAAGAACTTTTTTGAACAATGAAAATAAAAATAGAATAAATTTAACATAAAACATTTATAAAAGTAATTCCTAGAACTATAAAATAGAAAACATTAATTGAGTGAACAGTTGAAATTTTCACATGCAAACAATTCTACCTATATAAAACACTAAAGTATGTGGTTGCAAAAAAGCTGTTAATTCTGTTTTGTCGATGGCAACGAGTGGTTTGTTTAGAAAATCAAACCTTATAAATTGTTTTCACTAGTTTTCGAGAAAAGTATTTGAGGTATCAATTTAAAACTCACCACACATACGCAAAAAAAAAAAAAAAAAAAAAAATCTGCATACGAAAATCCAATTTTTGTGAAAATCAGCCGGTTATTTTTCTTACTTTTTGCACAGACAAGGCAGTGCAAATACAAAAAAAAAAGAAAAAAACGCACCATTTTGTTTCTGTTTCAAAAGTTACCGATATTTGTTAATGTTAAATGACATTTGTTAAATTTTGAGGGGGGGGGGGGCAGGTCGGACTGTTTCTGTTTCAAAAGTTACCGATATTTATTAATGTTAAAGGACATTTGTAAAATTTTGAGGGAGGAGGGCAGTTTGGACGTAATTTAAATAGCTACTTTTTATAATTTAAATATAATGTTTAAAGTATATAAATCTGGCATCCCCTGGTGTTGGAACGTAGAACTAAAAATTTTGCTATACGGTGTCGTATAGGCAGCGGGGACCCGTTCCGCAGGTTCCTTCGGAAAGAGGTTTGTTTAAAACAAAATGAGCCAACTGACAATGGAAGGTGGAACTAAAAGATGTTTTAATCATTCCAGGATCGTTTGGAAAAATTGACTAGCAAAGCGGGCGTAGCATGCTACTTTTTTTATGTACTATAAGTAGGGAGTCTTCAATCTTTTACGCTGGAGAGCCACATCAATAAATTCCTAAAATTCCGCGTGACACTTATAAATCAGTTAAATAGCGTCGACAAGTAATGTATACAAAGAGCAGGTTAAAATGGCTGTGGATTTCAGAATTCTCAGTTTTTTATTCATAACAAACATGTTAGTTTTATATCTAACTAGCTATCCGCCCGGCTTTGACCGGGCCCGAGATAATAACAATCTCAATGCAAGGCGTTAACCCCCTCCCTCCCCATACCCGCAAATATAAGGAATAATTTGTTCAAGAAAACCACCTGAATCTACATTAACGCGATCATTAAAAAAAGAATAAAATTTTTCTGATAATTAGAACATAACGAAGACACTACGCTAAAATAGCCGGCAGATGACAACACTTCCCATCCTCAATTTCAAATCTATATCTTAGTTATCTAAATTTTTGTTCATTAGTAAAAATTTGCAATTATTTCCTTTCATTTTCGCAAACTAAATGGAGGGATCGGCCCGAGAAACAGATCTCTTTGTAGTTCAGTTTTTAATGAAAGCAGATCCCTGTCTGAAACTTTCTCGGATTTATTTCACTGGCGCCAGCAGATTTTTAGCAGTTTTTTGCATAAATTAAGAAAAATTACCGGCCGAATTTTTCAAAAATTGCATAGACGGAAGCAGAATTTTTTTTTACATATGCTCAGAAATTTTCAAATTGATATCTTAATTAGTTTTCTTAAAATTCGCTAATTAGTAAAATAATTTCGAATTAGTTCATTTCCGCTTGCAAATGCAATGCGCCGATTCGTTTCTTTCGCCATTTTGATTTAAAAGATGTCATTTTAGAAGCGATGGTTAATGAGAATCTAATTAATATCCAGGCTAATTATCAAGATATTAAAATTCTGAGGGTCAGGTGCACCAAGAGAGGGTTTGGACTATCTAAATCTAAATTTACAGACTTCTAGGTGCGCTAAATTTTCCTAGCCATCAAGCCATCGCTAACAGACACACACACAGACAGACACACAGAGCGAAACTTTATTTTATTAGTATAGATATATTAAAGCGAGAACCAAAAGTCTTAATTTTTTAATGTGAAGTCGACCTTACTGCGCATGCCTCAACCTTTTCTGAAAGGTGAATAAAGCAGGAAATAGAATTAAGAAGAATCAAGAGCGCTGGAGAAAGAATAGATCTCCTATTGGCCAGCACTACTCCCAACCCTACCGCTAGAAAATACTCCTTTTAAATTCTTCTTAATTCTATTCTTATTTCCCCTTCCTTGAGAGAGCAACCATTCTTCAACCTGCTTTATTTGAGAGAGAGGTGAACAGAAAAGAATTGGTGATTGGAAGGGGTCGGGAGGGATTGAAAAAGGAGGGAGGCGCTTTCACTTTTTTTGAAAGCAGGAATGGAAAGTGAAATGGGAGGTGGAGTTCCCCTTCTATAGAATTTGAAAAAGGGTCCTTTTTCCCAGGAAGAAAACATATTTATTTTACAACCAGATAACAATATTTCTGACGTAATTTTTACACGGGCTGTAAAACCTTTATATTTATAACCATTAAAAATTTCAAAAGGTTCAGACAACAAAACCTTTTTTCTATGTTTTCTTACGAGCACTTTTATCACTAATTATTATCAGAATTTTTTATTTAGGGTTCATTTAAGGTTTTATCATGGGCCCGGGCAACGGCGGGCGAATCAACTAGTATATATCTACTTATAATAAAATCTGAAGTGTCTGTAACCATTCCGGACGGGACCACTCTGGTCTGCGAATCGACCGTAGTTATACGCCATGTTAGGCTTAATGAAAAACCTATGGTAACATATGACAGCTAAATGATAAGATCTTCTACTTGAAATCATGTCTGTTCAGCATATTTTTCCTATAAAAAATGTATATCATATCCTATTATAATGTTTTAAGTTCTTAATTAAAAATCCAGATTAAACATCGGAATCCCAGATATAAACAAACGAACACTGTTGCGAACAATATTGTTTTGGCGCCATCTACCGGCTTTAAAAAGTACTTTTCTACAATACAAACCTTTA
Source organism: Maratus michaelseni (assembly GCA_963931845.1). Classification (NCBI taxonomy): domain Eukaryota; kingdom Metazoa; phylum Arthropoda; class Arachnida; order Araneae; family Salticidae; genus Maratus; species Maratus michaelseni. The sequence continues at coordinate 309,651,002 of OZ007588.1, forward strand.
AATAGTAAAATCTTTATGCTGTTTATATGAAGGCTTAGCAAAATGGAACACAGATCAACAATCCGTTATTTTTCACGGGAGTTATATGCTAATATTTTACAAACTTACTGTATTTAATTTTTTACAAACATTAGGAATTATGTTTAGAAACAATTATTCAAAGCCTTTTGTTTGCTTATTCATAAGGTAAAATATCCATAGAAACGTTCCAAATTATGTTAATCTTAGATTTTATTATTTTTTTAATGTCATTTTAAACATTTAGTAAATTTGTGATTTAAAAAAAAATAGTTGATTTAAATAAATGATTTAAAAAAAACAGTTGATTTAAATCAATGATTTAAAAAAATCAGTTGATTTAAATCAATGCTTTAAAAAAAATCAGTTGATTTAAATCATGATTTAATCACCAATTTAAATCATCTGATTAAAATGGTTGACATCTATGTTGTTTTGGCGCCATCTACCGGCTTTAAAATGTACTTTTCTACAATACAAACCTTTCAATAATAAAATCTTCATGCTGTTTGTATGAAGTCTTATGAAAATGGAACGCAGATCAACAATCCGTCATTTTTGACGGGGGTTATATACTAGTATATATATATTTACACAAATATTTATTTTTATTACCAGAATTTTCATACAATTACCTCATGTAGTAACGTAAATAGTAATAGTAGTGTATTTCGAGGGAAATTATCTGAAATGTAAATTTTTAAAAAAATGATCTAGTGATTTTTTTTTTTCATGCTTTCTCGGTTATTTTTTATCTAAAGAATGGATTTCCTCTAATAAGCCAGTTGGAAAGCATCGGTCAATGTCGTGGAAAACGTTTGTTCCTAAGTATTCGAAATAACACGGATGGCCACTAAGACTCTCTCGTTGGGCCATCTGTGGCCAATGGGACGCGGGTAGAGCATATATTTTTATATATTATTATTTTAATTCCTTTTATATATTTATTATTTTTTTTTAATTTTATCTCATTGTTTAATAATTGTTTTAATAAAAAAAAAAACATAAATAAACCTACGAAACTACTACAAGAAACTACTTCTTTAAATATCTAAATGACAAACAGAATGCAACGTAATTAATATTTGATTAATTAATCATTTTAAAAAGTTAGGCAATATTACGTAATTATCATTCACAAGAGATACCTGAAACATCCATTTCTAAGCTGCTGAATTGACAAATCCAGAAAGTATTGTATGTACTTAGAAAATTCAGAGTAATATTTATTAATTAAGATTTTAAATATTCAGTAAGGATTTACACAAAACAGAAAAACCTCAGAGAAACAGTAATTAAAGCACAGACAATTGAGTCAAAATTGAAAAGCACATGGTGTTATAATGAAATAAATGAAGTGAAATTGCATACCAAATAAACAAGCTAAATTTGAATTTTACAGATTGCAAAATCGCAATTATTGACGTTTACTGAAGTTTTTTGTTTGTCGTGTTTAGTGGAATTAATATTTTCCCCTGATTTACTAATACGTATGTGATAGTGTAACTAATTGTATTATATCCTGACGGCATCGCATTAATTTTGCAAGTGTAGACTTTGGTTTCACTGAATTAGGGGTTACACGACATGTATCAATAAAGAATAATGAGTATGATGAACGTTAATTTTTAAATATTTTAATTCTTGCTTAAAACTAAACGTTAGCAACATGGGAAATTCATTAACTGTGTTATTTGAAATATTCTAGGTACATCTTTTAAAATTTAATATGAAGAAGGAAACACCTTAAAATATGCATATAATGGGAAATAAACTAAGCTAAACGCTGCGGAGCTACAATCGATGAAGAATCAAAACCTGTGGTGCCCAATACGGGAACTGAGGTTCTATATACACATACAGGGTTCATTATTTCCATAAGCTTGCAAAAAAAATCATGTACCAATATTAATTTATGTATTTAAAACATTTCTGGAACAGTTTTGTAAAGTCTGGAGAAATGCTTCCATATGAATTCACTTAATCTCTGATTCAATGCTTCATTTTCTTTTTCTTTTTTTTTATTAATTATTAGAAAAATGGTTGTAGCTTTCGGTCGAGAATAGACCAAATGATGTTCGCATTTTACGATTTTAACCGTTTTTAACGAAATTCTCTAACTTTAGAAGAATTTTTTAAGCGTTTTTAACGAAATTCTGTATCTTTAGAAGACTTTTTCTTTGAATAGGCAATATAAATGCATAAAATCGTTACAAAAATGTTAAAGTTACAAAAAGGATAGATGCAAATTATCAGATATGAAAAATAAAGTAGAAATTTGGTACTTTCGTGTTATAGCGGCCCCCAAGGATGAAATATTTTTGTTTCTGTTTTCATTAATATATTGTAAATTGGGTACTTTCGTGTTATAACGGCCCCCAAGGATGAATCGCCTAGCGACCAAGATTTATCGCCAAACTTATAAAACATGTATGACATTATAATAATATATGATATATATATATATATATAACATTTCTTGACGTATGTGGCCAAGTTATATTCATATATGATGCATATATATGACATGTGTATATGATGTATATATGACATATAATGATGCATATATGATGTATATATATGACATGTGTATATGATGTATATACGACATATAAGACGTAAATAATATGTGTATAATGACGTATATGACACATATAGGAGTGTTTGGAATATATTATATGCGTATATAGGATGCATATATAAGCTTTGCGATGATCTTGGCGAAATCATAACTGCAACCTTGGCATAATCAAAATTGTGGAGGCCGTTATAACACAAAAATAAGGTAATTTTTTTTTTTTAATCTTTCGGAACATTTTCCCAATGGTTATTGTAATTTGTTAAAATATATATATGTAATAATAAAAAATTTTCGCCCTATTCCTTTAGTTAAATTATTCCAAATTCTTCAATTCATTTTTCCCTCTCTTTTTAAAATATCTCTTAAATCTATTTTGTATTTTATTCCATAACTTAATCAAAATATTCTTTTATTTATCATTCTAAAAATCTTAATCTGTTAAAAGCTACACGTATTTATTAAAACCTTATTCTCTTAAATTGCAACACTGCCTCTAAACGCACCTGCCTAATTTCTTCTTTTGAGACATTTAATTTTTATTCTTTGGAACTTTTATAATACCATTTTTATTTCTATTTAATTCATTCGGCATCCCATGATTCCAAGCGGTTTTCGCGCCCAAAGGCCTTTTTACCTTTTTAATTTGCCGCTTCTGTTAAAGAGTTTTAATCATACGTCAGAGACACGTCTTCGTGGCCTCATTTTTTCATCCATTAGCGAGAAAGCTCCGCCTTCTTTATCCCCCTAGCGCCCTCCGAACATGGATGCGAGTGGACCAGCTTGTTCGCGCGTTTTGTACCTTTGGGCCAAATTTTGAAGTATTTATACGGTTACACTGGCTTCGGAGACAGAATTTACACGAATTAGTGGTTGTCATCTAATTGCCGTCACTGGGGAGTCTACACTAATGCATCGGTAATATGTTCTTCAAGCTCCGCTAATTCTTCAAGATCTTCAAATGTGTTCAGTTTTAATGAAGCGAAAGTTGGTGGAGTTGCTTTCATCTCTGTGATCACAATAAAGCCACTGCTCATCTATTAAGTTATTAAGTCTTCTTTTTAATGTTTTTGGGAAATTTCTTCTGGATTTCACTGCCTCTGCTCAATTTTTACGACTGCAAAAACACTACGATTTCCGATGTGATATACTTCGAGATTTGTCTTCATGGTGAGTGACTCGAAGTGATGCCCTGTCCGGGTGTCATGACTACATTTCAACGATCTCGACTGCGGCTACCTCGATATGATTATCAGGTAATTTTAGTGGTTTCGGACTGAGATGTTCCGATTGTCTGGTGGAAAGAACGTTCAAGTCGACAGCAATAGCGATCGTCTATAATGTGCCAATTTTCGACAGGAATGTATCATATATATATATATATATATATATATATATATATATGTAATGATAAAAAATTTTCGCCATTTTTCTTTAGTTAAATTATTCCAAATTCTTCAATTCTTTTTTCCCTCTCTTTTTAAAATATCTCTTAAATCTATTTTGTATTTTATTCCATAACTTAATCAAAATATTCTTTTATTTATCATTCTAAAAATCTTAATCTGTTAAAAGCTACACGTATTTATTAAAACCTTATTCTCTTAAATTGCAACACTGCCTCTAAACGCACCTGCCTAATTTCTTCTTTTGAGACATTTAATTTTTATTCTTTGGAACTTTTGTAATACCATTTTTATTTCTATTTAATTCATTCGGCATCCCATGATTCCAAGCGGTTTTCGCGCCCAAAGGCCTTTTTACCTTTTTAATTTGCCGCTTCTGTTAAAGAGTTTTAATCATACGTCAGAGACACGTCTTCGTGGCCTCATTTTTTCATCCATTAGCGAGAAAGCCCCGCCTTCTTTAACCCCCTAGCGCCCTCCGAACATGGATGCCAGTGGACAAGCTTGTTCGCGCGTTTTGTAGCTTTGGGCCAAATTTTGAAGTATTTATACGGTTACACTGGCTTCGGAGACAGAATTTACACGAATTAGTGGTTGTCATCTAATTGCCGTCACTGAGGAGTCTACACTAATGCATCGGTAGTATGTTCTTCAAGTTCTGCTAATTCTTCAATATCTTCAAATGTGTTCAGTTTTTAATGAAGCGAAAGTTGGTGGAGTTGCTTTCATCTCTATGATCACAATAAAGCCACTGCTCATCTATTAAGTTATTAAGTCTTCTTTTTAATGTTTTTATTACACAGGTCATCAGTAATCCTGACCGGCTTTTTTGATACATTCCTGTCGAAATTTGGCACATTATAGACGATCGCTATTGCTGTCGACTTGAACGTTCTTTCCACCAGACAATCGGAACATCTCAGTCCGAAACCACTAAAATTACCTGATAATCATATCGAGGTAGGCGCAGTCGAGATCATTGAAATGTAGTCATGACACCCGGACAGGGCATCACATCGAGTCGCTCACCATGAAGACAAATCTCGGAGTATATCCCATCGGAAATCGTAGTGTATTTGCAGTCGTAAAAATTGAGCAGAGGCAGTGAAATCCAGAAGAAATTTCCCATAAACATTAAAAAGAAGACTTAATAACTTAATAGATGAGCAGTGGCTTTATTGTGATCATAGAGATGAAAGCAACTCCACCAACTTTCGCTTCATTAAAAACTGAACACATTTGAAGATATTGAAGAATTAGCAGAACTTGAAGAACATACTACCGATGCATTAGTGTAGACTCCCCAGTGACGGCAATTAGATGACAACCACTAATTCGTGTAAATTCTGTCTCCGAAGCCAGTGTAACCGTATAAATACTTCAAAATTTGGCCCAAAGGTACAAAACGCGCGAACAAGCTGGTCCACTCGCATCCATGTTCGGAGGGCGCTAGGGGGATAAAGAAGGCGGGGCTTTCTCGCTAATGGATGAAAAAATGAGGCCACGAAGACGTGTCTCTGACGTATGATTAAAACTCTTTAACAGAAGCGGCAAATTAAAAAGGTAAAAAGGCCTTTGGGCGCGAAAACCGCTTGGAATCATGGGATGCCGAATGAATTAAATAGAAATAAAAATGGTATTACAAAAGTTCCAAAGAATAAAAATTAAATGTCTCAAAAGAAGAAATTAGGCAGGTGCGTTTAGAGGCAGTGTTGCAATTTAAGAGAATAAGGTTTTAATAAATACGTGTAGCTTTCAACAGATTAAGATTTTTAGAATGATAAATAAAAGAATATTTTGATTAAGTTATGGAATAAAATACAAAATAGATTTAAGAGATATTTTAAAAAGAGAGGGAAAAAAGAATTGAAAAATTTGGTCATCCTGGTATCCAAAAAATGTTAAATTTAATCTCCCCTAATTATTATTGGCCTGACATGACGCAAGATATAACCAATTTTGTAAAACATTGTGATATTTGTCAAAAGAATAAAAAACCCAGACAGAAAAAATTTGGCTTATTACAATCTATGCACACCACAGATCAACCTTTTGAATGTCTTTCTATTGATACTGTGGGAGGATTCAATTATTATAACTCCACCAAAAAATATCTACACATCATCATCGACCATGCTACTAGATATGTTTGGGCTTTCCCCTCAAAAAGTGTTACCACAGAAACTTATACTAATTGTCTAAACCAAGTTTTTAATATTCAAACACCACAACAATTATTCTGTTTTAATAAAATTCTTAATGTCCAGACCCATCAAAAAGTGTTAAGTGATAGAAATGCAGCCTTTACTTCATCTAGATTAAAAAAATTTCTGCGAAACCACAATATTAAGCAACGTTTAACCACATCACATCATCCTCAAACGAATGGCAAATGTGAGAGAGCGAACCAGACAATAGTTACTAGATTGAAGTGTAAAGTCAATTCTACCAACTCCAAAATTCCTTGGACAAAAATTTTGACAGAAGTAGTTAATGAGTATAACAATACCCCTCATTCTATCACTAAATTCCCTCCTGCTTACTTACTTTTTGGCCAATTACCCTATGATTCTCCTCTTCAACAAAATTATTACCCTCCTGTTCAAGAAGCCCTTAAACTTGCTAAAAAACGCACTGATGAATTCTATTGGAGAAGTAAAAAATATTATGATCGAAATTATCTAGAACCAAAATTTGAGATTGGAGATCTTGTAATTTATGAAGAGTTCCAATATCCTAATACCAGAAAACTTTCACAAGTCTTTAGTGGTCCTTATCAAATCCTTAATGAGTTATCTGATGTCAATTTTGAAATTGATATACAAATTCAAAATAAACCTACTGAAATAGTACATGTATCAAAATTACTCCCTTATTATCCTCCTGATCAATTAAAATTATCCCATGAGAACCAACTACAAACTAATGTTAAATTTATAGTTTCGTCTTGATTTTAATATAATCCAAAAATAAACGAAATAAAATAAATTAATAATTAACTAATCAATTCTCTTCTGTATAACCGTGGTGTTCTTGATTGTGCACACGAGAGTGTCACTGTTGAAGTTTCCACTTGAGTCAACTTTTTATGCTGGCGTAATTTAGTTGATTTAAGTTAGGAGTTTCTGATACTGAATTAGATTAGATTAGAATAATAAATTAAACAGTATTAACTAAACTAATAAAATAAACTGGATTAAATTATATCTTAAACTAATCAAATATGATATCTTAATACTAATTGAGAATTGTCCAACCTTTCTTAATATGCTACAAGGTCCCATTTTTTTCATTTCATAACTTATGTTTTCTTGTTTGACTGAAAGCAAGATAGTTACATAACCATCATCTACACAATAATGATTGTTTTCACGAATTTTTCTTATTTATTCCTTTTTTTGTATTATGTATTTTATTGAGTATATTTCATACCTCATTCACTACTATATGGATGAGATATTAATTATATACTTAAGAAAGTAATTAAAGAAAGAGTGTGATATTTTTGAATTATAATGCTTGTTATTGCTGAACTTATTGTTGAATATTATTATTATTAGTTATACTATTTATAATTTGATATTGAGATTAAATATTACTTGAATTTGAATACTACTTGAATTTGAATATGTTGAGATATATAAATTTTTACTTCTAGAAGTAAACAAGTAATAAAGTAGTAAAGGTAATGGAAGTTATAAAGGTAATAATGGTAATAGTAATTTTGATGTTGAGTAAAAAACTCTTATACTGCTTACATTACCTATTTGCCTTTTTAGAGTAATTACCATTTGTCAGACAAACTATACCATAACAAAATACTCATTTCTCTTAAGTTTTTCTTAGCATTCCATTCAGGACTGAGTTTTTCAGACAAACATAAGTTTAATATTTGAAAATTAACTTATGATTATTGTTATTGTTAAGTATTATTATTTTAAATTTTTATTGTTGATATTCTTCTTCTTCTTATTATTATTATTATTGTATTATTTGTGTTTTATTGTTGTTAATATTAATCTTAGTACTATTTTCGAGTTGTTGCTAGTAAATATAAAGCATTCAGATGAACTTTAATTCTGAAATAGACTTTCATAAGGAAGGTCAGTAAGATCTAAAATTTGAAGGATTTTTCTCTTTCAATTTGTAAACTGTTCAGTTTGTGAGGTATGCAAATAACTTTTTTGGATGGACTATCACTCAGACGAGAACTGAACGACAAATTAAGCAACAATTCTACAAGCAATTTGCAACAAATTTTGTAAGATGATATTCTGGAAGTATGTTATCTATTATTTTAAATTGTTACAATTCTTTTCTTATTTTGTTTAATATTTTCTAAAGCTTTTTATGTCATTGTTAACAAGATTAATATCTTGTAATTGTATTTTTTATTAACAACTCCACCAATTCGCGTTATAGTTATTAAATTTAATGTTATTGGACATTAATGAATAAATTTTGGAAATGTACTTATTTTGACTTCCTCCAGTTGACAAATTGTAATCCAAGTCCGTGTAACATTTCCCTTCAATGAACTTGCAGGTCATATGACCTACCGGTTCATTCGTCTTTTTGGGTGGGGGGATATTTATTTTTTATTTATTTTTTATTTTATTTTTTTTTTAATAGATGTTGCACACAATAATACACTGATAATACACAATCCCTCTCCCAGTGATAAGCATTTTGGAGACTTCCCAGTGATATTGGAGAACAACTACCGATTAGTTGTCAAATTATCACTCATAAGTGTTTATAAATTTATCCCAGAAGTGACGTCTGTAAGTTAAATTATTCTTTTATTTTTATTGATTGCTTATTTTATTGATTTGTTATTATTGGCTTATATAGAACAAAAATTGTTCTTAGGATATTTTAGAAGAATTTTGTTCCTTTTATCCTGAACATTTAGAACTTACGAAATTTAATATTTATTCTTATGTATTGTTAAAAAATTAATTTTATTTGGTTAAGCTCACAAATATTACTGAAAGTTTTGAACTGCTCTGATATTTATTCCTATATTACTTCATTTTACAAGAGTAACTTCATTTTATGTTCTTATTTTATCATTTAATTATAGTCCCTTTTCATTCGGTGATATTTATTCATAGGAAATAATTTCTATTTATTGAAAAAATATATGAGTAATCTCTTTTCAAGTAACATGTATTGGAACATATTCTATGCCATTCTAAAAATGCATAAAAATTTATTAGATTATCTGAAATTACAGCTTACATCACTGATTGCATAATAATCGCAAAAATAGCTTTTGAAGTTTTTTAATGTGAAAAAAAAAAAAAAATGTTATCTCAAAAGAAAGTTGAGTAACATTGAAAGGGTAAAATTATTGTGCAGTTAATTTATTTGTTTATTTTATTACTTTTGTTTTTTGATGCTATATTCTGAGAGTACAATTCAAGAGCCAAAAAAATTGTTCTTACAAAATAATGATACTTATTTTAAAAAAGTGTTTTATTTATTTCATTCTAAATTGTGATATTCATATATAGTGGATCTATTTATAGAAAGATTATAGTAGTAGTTTACATTTACTATTTAAGTGAAATGAATTTTAATATGAATTGGACTTTTTTACTGTTGAATATTATTTAGTTTGTTATTTAAATTATTAAGAGTTAGATATTTACAGTTGTTGTTAAGTTAAAGAATTCTTTATACATTGTTATTTTTTTTACATGTTATTAAAGTCAGGGTTTGTTAAAGTTATTGTTGAAAGTAAGGGTACTCAAACCAAAATGGCTGAAAAAGAGCTTAATGTTATTATTTTTGACCCAGAAAGTGGGATGAATGTTGTGTCTTGGCTTAGACACTTTGAAGGATCAGCCCCTCCAGATAAAAAAGAGTGGAAAATCAACAATATTTCCAAATATTTGAAGGGCGAAGCATTAAAGTTGTATGTTAATGAATGTCTAGATTGTAAAGAGTATGAAAAAATTGCTGAGATCTTAACAGAAAAATTTCTGAAAGTAACTGTCCCCCGTTTTTCTGATTTCGCCTCGCTGAAATTGCATGACCTAAACAACTTAGAAAATTATTTCCGTCAGAAAATAGAGATAGGTCGACAACTTAAACTATGTGAAACTATTATTTTACAAGGATTGACAGATGGCTTAAAACCTGAATACCAGAACTATTTAATAGTAAATCCTCCTGAATCTACTACCGATTGGTATAGATTAGTTAAACAACTTGTTGTCATTCCATCTCATTCTAGCAGTAACAATAATAGTAATGTTAGAAATATGTCTCAAAATTCCAGACCTTTTTCTCAACCAATTAATTCACCTAGACATTGGATTCGCCCTCAACCTAATTACAGGAATCCAAATTTCCAAGCAGCAACTAATTTTAACCCTTCAACGTCCAGGTTCGTTAGTCCCAGATTGCCTGTCAATCATTATCAAAGAAGGATTCCTAGTCGACCATGTCGAATGTGTTTAAATAGAGGTATCCAAAATGCTTATCACTGGGAGAGGGATTGTGTATTCAATGTTAGACCTCTGCAATCTTCTGCACCCCCTCTTAGTCAACCACAACCATCTACTGATAATATATGACAGTTAATTGTATCAGGATATGTAAATAACAGGTAACTACCTTGTGTGATTGACTCTGGCTCAACCATAAGTATTTTGCCTTTTAAATTTGTTAAATTGTTAAATGCTAAAGTTATAAATATTCCACCTGTTATTATTGGCCAAGCCAAAGGAACTGTTGTAATAGATAAAGCTTGTAATTTATTGTTTAAATTAGGTAATGTGCAACAAAATATTAGATTTTTGATATGTAATACAAATTTAGATTATGCTATACTAGGTTTAAAAGAATGCTGTAAGTTTAATTTAATTATTGACTGTGCTACATGTAGAGTATTACAAGGAGACCTTGTTTTAAATTAATCTAAGAACATATCCAGTGATAATTTAAGGTTACTTCATTTTAATGTTAACTATGATTATCAGAGAGTGCAACCCGATAATGGAAAGATCATATCTCCTCAATCCTTTGTTCCATCTAATGTTGATAATTCTAAATTAATTGGGGAAATAAATTCTATAGAAAATGAAACTTTAAGGGAAAGTATAAGAGATTATTTAGATATATTTTCTAAAAATAAATTTGATGTCGGGAGAATTTTTTGATACCTTCCTGTCGAAATTTGGCACATTATAGACGATCGCTATTGCTGTCGACTTGAACGTTCTTTCCACCAGACAATCGGAACATCTCAGTCCGAAACCACTAAAATTCCCTGATAATCATATCGAGGTAGGCGCAGTCGAGATCATTGAAATGTAGTCATGACACCCGGACAGGGCATCACTTCGAGTCGCTCACCATGAAGACAAATCTCGGAGTATATCACATCGGAAATCGTAGTGTATTTGCAGTCGTAAAAATTGAGCAGAGGCAGTGAAATCCAGAAAAAATTTCCCAAAAACATTAAAAAGAAGACTTAATAACTTAATAGATGAGCAGTGGCTTTATTGTGATCATAGAGATGAAAGCAACTCCACCAACTTTCGCTTCATTAAAAACTGAACACATTTGAAGATATTGAAGAATTAGCAGAACTTGAAGAACATACTACCGATGCATTAGTGTAGACTCCCCAGTGACGGCAATTAGATGACAACCACTAATTCGTGTAAATTCTGTCTCCGAAGCCAGTGTAACCGTATAAATACTTCAAAATTTGGCCCAAAGGTACAAAACGCGCGAACAAGCTGGTCCACTCGCATCCATGTTCGGAGGGCGCTAGGGGGATAAAGAAGGCGGGGCTTTCTCGCTAATGGATGAAAAAATGAGGCCACGAAGACGTGTCTCTGACGTATGATTAAAACTCTTTAACAGAAGCGGCAAATTAAAAAGGTAAAAAGGCCTTTGGGCGCGAAAACCGCTTGGAATCATGGGATGCCGAATGAATTAAATAGAAATAAAAATGGTATTACAAAAGTTCCAAAGAATAAAAATTAAATGTCTCAAAAGAAGAAATTAGGCAGGTGCGTTTAGAGGCAGTGTTGCAATTTAAGAGAATAAGGTTTTAATAAATACGTGTAGCTTTTAACAGATTAAGATTTTTAGAATGATAAATAAAAGAATATTTTGATTAAGTTATGGAATAAAATACAAAATAGATTTAAGAGATATTTTAAAAAGAGAGGGAAAAAAGAATTGAAGAATTTGGAATAATTTAACTAAAGAAAAATGGCGAAATTTTTTTATTATTACATATATATATATATATATATATATATATATGGCCTTTGCAAGGTAAAGAAAATGTCATTGGCGTGGGAAGAAAATATACCAACACACACAATAATCAATTTATTATAAAACAAACTTAACCCGGTTGCATAAGCACCGGGGTATCTTTTTGTCGCCAAAAGGGCGATTTTATGACTAGGCACCACAACGATTTTGGCGAGATTTTGCTTCATATGGCGACCCGGTAGAGCAGATTGCGTGTGTTTTATATTAAATTAAACATTGTATGTTTTATAATAAATTGTTCGTGTGTGTTTTATGATAAAATAATCATTAAGTCTGTTTTATGGGATTGGCACATCCGACTAGTTTATTATAATTTATAGTTTATTTTATTTAATTATACCTTATAGTTTTCTGTTATTTATTTAATATTGTTCATTCATTATATTTTATTTATTTATATATTATTTATATATTATTTACGATTTTTAAAAATGTTATGTATTTAACCAGTGGACAGGAGCGAGAACTTTGCACTGCTGTCTAATAATTTTTAGCAATATCTAATACTGTTTAGATGCAGGTTTAAACTTCTAAAGAAAAATTAAGGATAAAAATATCTGCAAACAACATTAGTCAAGCGAGAATATCTTCTCATTTATTCTTCACAATGAATAAAATCCCATCGAAGATAAAAAAAAAAAAAAAAAAAAAAAAAAAAAAAAAAAAAAAGGAATTCGCGAGGGAAAAAAAATAACATTCATATTTTAACTACATTAGAGGATGACGTCATCTTCAACGAGAAAAAATACGGGACGAAGAAAAATAAATTGAAATACACTTAAAATACAATTCAATCTAATATAACAAATCATACCTTTTATGCTACACATGTAAAATACCACTGCTTCGATCAATTATATTGAATTTCTTCTAAACGTTTCAATATCAATTTTGGTTTTTAATCCCAAATATAAAATAAACCTGTGAAAAAACTTCACATTTTACCTCTTTTGTACTATTTATTAATTTTTATAATCATTGTTGAGCGTCATATAATGCGGGATTTTATTTTTGTGGCATTATTGATTTGAAAAAAAGCTTTCATATCATTTATGAAAAAACAATGCATATAATACACTATATTGCCAAAGGTGACCGGTCACTTGCGATTTTAGACGTTTTGTTAAATATCTAGAAAAATACATGAGGAATTAACCTGAAACTGCAGGGGTGTAAACAGTATAGTTTTAATATTATATAATATAATTAATTAGTAATTAGTAATATTGTGTATGCTATCTTGGCACTAATCAACAGATATTTGACACAATCCCTCATCTTTTTGCTTCTTTTTGGGAACAACGGATTTCGAGTTTATTCTATCGACGATAATTTTCAGAGTTTTCAAGCTATGATTTTGAGACTTTCACAAAATTTGCTCTATATACTTAGCTAATACATTATGCATATTATATTTTGATTGCAATCGCGCATGCGCAGCGAAACATTTTTTAGTAAACCTGCTCATTTTTCATCCAATTTTTATTATTTTCTAATTCTGATTGCAGAGTGTATTCTGTACAATGTTGTTTGTCATATTTTCTGAAAATAACTTTTTTTATATTAAGAACTCTGCAAATTATAAGCAAAAAAAGCAGAGTGTATTATGTACAATGTTGTTTGTCATATTTTCTGAAAATAACTTTTTTTTATATTAAGAACTCTGCAAATTATAAGCAAAAAAAAAAAGGCGACATTTGGGACTCTTTTTATAAAAACCATAATTTCTTTACGAGTATACATGCTATCTTCATAAAAATGAACACAGTATATTACAATAAACCACTTATTAATAATCTCGAGTTTGAACGCCTTTGCTACATTAGTTTTTACAGGGTTACCCAAAAGATATTCGTTCTTTTTCAATTTGTTGACAGTCCCCTATGGGGTTTCGTGAAAAAATCTTCGCGGAAATATATAACCTTTACTATACTGTTTACACACCTGCAATTTCAGGTTAATTCCTCATGTATTTTTCTAGATAGTTAACAAAACGTCTAAAATCGCAAGTGACCGGTCACCTTTGGCAATATAGTGTATATATTATTTCTGTTGTCAACATCCCTTCTTCTATGCACATACAAAACATACAATGATGAATGAGGTATCAATCAAAAAGTTTTTGAAGAGGCTTCTGACATAGTACACTCACATTTCGTTAAAACGCGATGTTGGATTAAAAAAAAACAGTGAATTAAAAATTAAAGCCAAAACGTACCAGGAAATAATCTCAAGAATTCCAGTGTGAAAGCTTCGCACGGGTCTTTCTGGTATAAATGAATCTGGTATGTATTCATGTTCTTTCTGGTATGTATTCATGTATTGATGAATACATATAAATACAGTGAGTATTTTTTGAAAAGTACTAATGACAGTGTTACCGCAATAGCGCCAAACTTTGGCCAACTTAGCGAAATATCGCTAAATTCGGCGACAAAAGTAACTTGCCACATATGAAGCCAATTTGGCGACAAAAGTAACTTGCCACATATGAAGCCAATTTGGCGAAATTCCCTTTTAAATCCATCAATCTTCTTCCATTGGTATAGCCTACTATTTTCTATAAAGTGCCATAAGACGAAAAAAGAAATTAAAACAGCATTTTAAAAAAAGTCAATTATACATATTTATAATTACACTGTCAGCTTTCGTAATGAAATTTTGATTGTTGATAAAAAGTGCATCAGAAGCATTATTCTTTCAAAGTTTCAATTTTTCTTTAGCTAGGATATAAACATTTAACCTACTTAATACAAAAACAAGTGTAGCATTTTTAAATCTTTATGTTCAAACACAAAGCTCTTAAAAAAATTTTAGCTTTCCTAAAAAAGAAAATTCAAAATATATCTGCAAACTTACATTGATATTTATATACGTAAAATTTATAAAAGTTACAGAAACTGAGATTTTTATTTAATAAATGTAAGAAAAATAACAATTTTAGTGATGAATAATTTATGAATATTTAAATATTGAACAAGATTTTATCTTTTTAAATTTCTATACAAAGATTGTTTTTCTGCTATAAAGCACAAGGATTGAATAAGTTTCATGTATTTAAATTTGAATGCAATGAATTTAGAAGTGAATTGAGAAATTAAATGTGTTATAAATAAAAACAAAAGAATCGTATTACATGTATGATTTATATACATATATAGAAAAACAAATAAGGTATACTGTAAATATTTTATTTTCAACCGCAATTATATAAAAAATAATACCAAAATTTAAAAGGAAATTTATACTAGGAATTAAATTGATCGAAGGACATCTAAAAAAACTGTATGTGTTTCGATCGTAGCCTAATTCTAAACTATGATAAACTATGCAATTTTAATGCGTTACAAACAAACTTATAAAGTAATATTAGCTTCGGGAGATACCAATATTACGGTTTGAATACTTGAAAATACCTCTTTAATCCCCTGTGGCCTGATAGGTAAATGAAATCACTAAAACTCAGTAAATGCTCTTGAATTATTCACAAATTAAACACAGTTTATTTTTCACTCATCGGACACAGAGACAAAAAAAACATATCTCACTCAAAAAAAAAAAAAAAAAAAAAAAAAAAAAACTCAATACACAGCACTTTTCACACAGCTTAGAACAATTCTAAAAACAGAAGCGTTGCTTTTACAAATCACTCTAATCTCGACACACCGATTTTTTACGTCTATCTACGCCTGACATGTGGCGTGATCTGATGGTTATAAACACGAAGTTAAAACATATATTTTATCAAACAATACCCATATAATATTGTAGATTTTCTCTAATAACACAATTGTGGCACTAGAATGTTCGTCATGTTCTTTGATTCAATCATTAAAAATTCGACTACAACTTTTCTTATAAATCACTAATTTCATATTCTGTCTTGGATACCAAACAAGCTACTTACCAACCGACTTCCATCAAAGGAGTTTATACAATTCCTTTATATGTTTTTTTATGTATGTCTACGTATAACTTTTACACGAATGCTCACATTTTTATAATTCTGTTTTTATTGGAAAGAGCTTGTTTCGGTGGTGGTATCCATACCAATTTCATAAAAATCCAAAAATATTATGTTTGTCTTTCTGTCTGCTAGATTGTAATATATAGGTACTATATAGGCTCTAACTTTCGTAAAAAATCCTCCATTCATCACAAAAATTGAATATGCTGTTAAAGTATATTAAAGTACGCATTACCACTTTATGTTTTAAAAAAACTACGGTACCATGTGTAGTTCTTACAGTGTTGGGCGATTCCGAGATATTTTACTCGATTCTCTCGATTGTTTGGATGTCTCGATGATTTCCTATTGTTGAAACAAATTTTAATTGTTGACTCGATGCATCTTTACAAGTGAGAGGCCGAATCAATGAGTTGCCATTAATATACAACTACGCCCATAAGGGTGGAGAGCAGACAGAAGGAGGTCGAGCGCAGCACCCTAGATGTTCTATAGCCAAATGTTTTAACAATTTAACACTTAAGTTAAGGAAACCTTTTTTAGAAAGATTTTTGTCGTATGCATTAAGGTATTAATGATCGACTCTAACTATCAAACAGTTTCTATTTATAAATTGATTTGCTTGAATATCTGCTATGAATTTACTTTCTAAAGAACTACAATGAATATTGTATCATAATTTTAACACATCTTATTACTTTTGTAACTATTACAGAAGCTATTGGTTACCTTTCTATTGATAATGTTGCAAACTAAGAAACACGCTAATTTCATAAGGTCTGTCAATTGATTGAAACATCATCTATAGTTTTTATTGTATGTCTCTAAATCATTTCTAAATATTCTACCAATCTGGAGTCAGTTGGGAAAAAATTACATTCTTATGTACTCTCTACGAAATTTGATGTCGATGAACTGATGATTAGTGTCAAAGGATAACTCGGGACTAACTAGAAGCCGTCATACGTGCGATGGATACGATAATGATTATAACTAATATTAAATAATATAATTTAAAATATAACTAAAAAAATTTAAAAAGGTTTAATCATTTTGGAAGGTTAATGGTTTTTGTTACTATGTATATCACTCTAAACATTTTGTGTATATTTAGCACTTTCAGATGTGCCAAATGTGTTAACAGAACTTTGTCTAAATTTCTTATTAAACTTTTTAATGTAATGTGGTAAGGAAACTGATTATAACGAAATACGTACATAACGAATGATTTCCCCGATTCCCTCAACTTAAGTTATAAGCTATCGCATAAGATTATACGATATACGATTAATTTAACCCTTACAAGACCATAAGATGTCCAAGACTAAATATGCCAATACAACGCAATATTTTAGCTATTGTGGGTGTAAAGTAAGAGAATATCACCAGAAAAACATAGCAGGGTGTATATGTTTCCTATAATTTCATTTATGGACCATAAAAATAAATAAACGAAGAGTTAGGTTTATTATATCGGTATTTTATTTATTGCTTTGTAATGCAAAAAACATAATAAAAATTATCAGAAAAGTAAAATAAATAGTTAGTTATAATATTCTAATTTTCTCAAGTCCAAAACACTTTCAAGATATTATTAGTTCAGCCCGCGAATGTTTTGGTTTTGGCGCAATAAAGTTTGACAGTTCTTTTTTATTATTATTCGTTCAGAAACACATTTGCCGCCTTGGACATACGTTTCATTTTGACATTCAGTGAAAAAAATATCGATTCAATAATAATTGAACAATCGATAACGATTTTTGTAGAAGGGAAAAATATTTCCTTTGATCGTGAAAGGGTTAAATCGCGCGTTTAAATGTTAATATTCTCATTAATTACAAAACCTTAATTTTTTTGTATAATTAATAATTAATTAGGCCGATAATGTGCTTGTTATGACAGTTGAGTTTTAACTGTTTTATAGTTTTAAATGTGCTTTTTCAGTTTTCTTCTAACCCCCCCCTCCCCCCGTTTTGTAAAAATTATATAAATAAATAAATAAAATGTAATAAATAAATAAATAAAATTTAAATAAGTAAATAAATAAAACATTGTGTAAAGTTTAGCCCACAATTTGTATCGGGAGCAAAATTTTTCCTTCTCTCAAAATGGTATTAGTTTTAGACGTTGCGGGTGGTGGTCAATGATTTCATCCCCTCCTCGTAAAATTTTACTTGTAAACAAGATGTTCTCACGGGAGAGAGTGTGGCTCTTAAAGGACCACACAGTAGATATTTTTCTTTTACAACAGGAGTGGGGGATTTTATTGCAAAAAAGTTTCAAGTAACAATCGCCTGTTTCTCTAAAACTCATAAAAATAAGGCTTGTTGTTGTTCGTGTGTATTTAAAGTGCATCCTATGCACAATTATTGCTTCACGGACTGTCACATAAATTGACCAGGTTTTTCTACGAAATGCGGACCTACAAGGTTATTGTATCACGTGGTTTCTTCAGGGTGGACCTAAAAAAAAAAAACTCAACTTTGACCCTGTGTGCACCCTTGACCAATAGGGCACGCCAGTTAAGTATATGCGAAAAAGGGTGGAAAACACGGAGTGCTCATTGGTTAGGCTGATGGAAGAGATTTAGCGGGGCTGGGGTAGATGTCAGATCGAGGAGTTGAGATGATGATGGAAGAGTCAATATGACATATAGCGAGAATAATGAAGGTGGGATCTAAAGTTTTTGAAGAAATACGGTTGGAACGGTAAAACGAAAGTTTCTGGCGGCAGGAGTTATGCATGAGCACCGGTAGATGAATGCGGTGGGCCCTCGTCCCTTGAAAAGTCTCGCAAATTACGGCGACTGCGGTATTTAGCGTAACGTGCCGCAGAATATTCAACCCAAGCGGCAACAGACTTCATGCATTCGGTGTTCTCCGAGGTGGTCTTCGTCCGAGTTATACGCGGCATGTCGGGGGAGATGTGAGCGTTCAGATGCGGGATAACTTCGATGAATGACGGAAAGGCAACGGGAGAGACGTCAGGAAGGGGTCCCTAGACCTGGTCCTCAGCGGAGAGAATCCTGGTAAATACTGGCGTGGAGTGCGCTACACTAAAATTTGACGGAGACAGGCGGCTAGATGCCTCGGTAATAGACTGATAAAATGAACGCTGTGCCCAGCCGATAAACGGCGAACACCTATCAAGACTGACTGGTGAGTGCTAATAAAAAAAATATATATATATATTAATTGTTGTATTAAATGATGTTAAGAAAACATCTTGTTCATTAATGTGATAATGTTATTTATGTAATTGTGCGTTTACGTAGGTTTTATTTGAATATTATGGCTCTTATCTCCATTCAAAATATACTTGTCTAGAAAATATGAGCACATTAGTGATGGTGCTCTGGTATAAGCTCATGGCTTCTTGTGTTTATGATCTAATTCTATGATCGACGATTTTGTTTTCAAGTAATAATCATTGTGGTTTACCCTCTAAATTGTGTAGTTGATCTTATAAGAATTGATGAGACTAAAAAATATACTTTCTCTTTTCTTGAATAAATTTTGTCACTTTGTTCATATAAGTGCTTGATTTTTGTCTCTAGACTAATTTATGTAATTGAAGCGTTCTGTTAGTTCACAAGATTTTTAAGGAGGGGTAGTTCCCCCTATTTTGAGAGTTGAGACCAAATTTGAAGCTAATTATTTTAAGTCATAATATACACTCTCAGTGGAGTCTTTAGTCAGTTTACTACACACTTTCATGGCTTCTCTATTTAATATTATTTACTCAAAGTGAGAAATTTATGTATGTTCTAAAATAACAACAAACATGTCGGTTCCAGGTATTTAAGTAATCTGTCAGGTATTGAGATAAACATGACTAAATATTATACTAGGATTTACACAACGCAATTTTCTTTAAAGATTCACGTTTAGGATTTCAGTAGCACTTATGTAAAATTTTGGATGTTTCATGCTTGCCATGAAATAGTGTGCTTTTGTGATTTGCTCACCTCGTGATCAGGTGCTGTCTTTAACCACCACTAATTATCTTATCCACCTTAATTTCAGGTGGTTTATTCAAAATTTTAAACTCTTGACTGCACCTGTCATCTTAATGTTACTTGTGGATTCTCGGTTGATTATCACAAAAGGACACAATAGATTGTAATCTCAATCTACTATTAGAGGATATTAAGTATACTTGCATATTCATACAGGTGAAGGCTACTGCTAATTGTGAGTAAATTTAAAGAAAGGTAATTAGTAACAATTAAAATTAAATTAAGAGAAATAATATAATAAAAAAAAACACATCTAACAATTGGTACCGTGACAAAAAGAGATCTGTGTTATTGCTATAAAAAATTAAAATGCTGCACTTTTGAAACAATTGATTTAAAAAATAAATAAATTAATTAAATAAAATTAAACAAATAAAGTCTCTATTCAAATTATAGAAGTTTAGATATATCTGTATATGTATTTAAAATATGTGTTTGTGCATTATATGTCTGATGTGGCTAAGGTTTTAAACACGATATATTGGATTTTGATAACTTTCATTGGCTTTCGGTTAAATTTGTCATATGCTTTGGTTTAATATTTACAAAAAAAAAAAAAAAAAATTTTTTGTTAGTATGATTTTTGGAAATATAAGTAGTAGAGAGCAGTAGTCTGCAGACATATATACACAGACATATGCTTTTGTGACTTCTGTATGTTTTGTGTAAAATACATGATTTATTTTAGTGAAAATATTATATTGTAAGGGTCAACGGTGTTGTGGTGGCTATTTTTATCGACCCCATATACTGTGAATTTTGGTTCTGAGGTCTTTTAGGAAGCATTTAGTTACCAGACTCTTCAGGTTCCCCTTTCAATGTTCTATTACTTATTGTATTAAAACTTTATATTACTAGGTAGAATTATTACACAGTCAATACATGTGACAGGCATTCCAGTCAGTGACTCTAACTTATAATTGATTGGGATTTTAGTGCTATTTTCATAATCAAACTTTAGGAAATCATGGCTTTAACTGAGGCAGAAAACGCAGTGGCGGGCCTTCAAAGAAAAACGGCGTTAGTAGACCACATAGGTCTAATTCCGACATTCAGTGGGGAAGTTGGCTCTATTTCTTATGGAGATTTCAAAACTTCCTTTGACAGATTATCGAGTCTATATGAGTGGGAGGAGAAAGAAAAGGTCTTTGTTTTGTTTACTAGAGTAATCGGTCCTGCTGCTCAATTATTGAGAACCTACGAAAAGGAGGCAAAAACATTTAAAGATCTTACAGATATTTTACAACACAGATACTGTAGAAAGGACTCGCCAGCAGTGGCACTACAAAAATTCATTAACTTTAAGCAAAATCAGGGAATGTCGGTACAAGAATTCTTTGACAGGGAGAAGCAATTATCTCTATCTGCGTTAGTTGTTGACGGGGGTGATGAAGCCTTGATGAATAAGACAAGGACGGAAATGTTGAAGTCAGTGCTCTTAAACAATTTAACACCGGAAATAAAGAAAGGAGTAATAGCGAAAGATCCAAAAGATCCGGACGAAATTTTAAAATTCGCGTTACTGGAAGAAAAATCGTGGGAAGCAGTTAGGGTGGAACCAGTTTCAAATGCGCTTTTAACTTTACCATCGACATCTGCTTATGAGCAGGCAACCACTCATGTGGTCTGTGCGGCTTCACATAGGGATGAGAGAGGACAAAATGATATTGAACAGCTTAAGGAACAAGTAAATATGTTAGCTAAGCAGGTAGAAAGCCTTGTAACAATGAAAACCGCAGAAACAGCGAATAAGAAGAAAAATCTCTGCTTTCGGTGCAATCGGCCAGGTCACTATGCCAGGGATTGCTTTAGTCGTACAAATCAAAGAGGCAACTGGAGGGATAACAGGGGTTATGCGAATGGTAGAGGTGGTTCTCAGAACTACAGGGGAGGATCGGATAATTTTAGAAGAGAGAATAGCAGCTTTCGGGGTAATGGTCGAGGCATTTTTAAGGGAAATAGGGGTTATCGGAATGACAACAGAAATATGAGGAACAATCAAGAGGATAGCAGACCACAGCCAGGGGATGCGAATAACTACAATAATGCAAATGAAACGAGAGATAGTACTTTAAATGTATAGGGCCTGAGCGTTATTTGACAGAATCGACTCAAACTAGGCCGGAAGACTGTCAGAATTTTGTGTTTTCCATGTTCCCAGGGTGTAATGCCGAGTTACCTTTTATCTCAGCGACTTTAAATGGGACATCTTTAAAACTGTTAGCGGACACGGGTTCATCCATCAATTTAATTTCTGATAACATGCTAGAGAGTTTAACAGGTACTGATATTACCAATGTTAAAATTCCAATACCGACTGCTAGTGGAGACACCACTACTTTACATAAATCAGTAAAAATTAACTTTAAAATCCTAAATGAAGAATTTTCAGATACCTTTTATGTTATTCCTGGGCAATTTATGAAAAGTTTTAATGGAATTTTAGGTATGCCATTTTTGAATAAAAACAATGCAGTGATTTTTTGTGCGGATAATACTATAAAATTGAGAAATCAGATCAGCCCAGATGTAAACAAACAAATTGTTGATTCCACTCAGCCGGTTCTGACTACCCAAATACCAGATATACAGGAGGAGACCTCTAATCATAACTTAGTACTTAACGTTGATGACATAAACAAACAAAATACTGAATCCCCTCAGCCTATTCCTCCTAATCAATTACAAAATATACAGGAAGAGACCAATGACCAAAATTTAATACATAAAAATAATGACACTTCACAGGGTAATACAAATACTGATATTTATGCATATACAAAAAACAAAGTAAACATTCCCCCATTTTCTAAACAACTAATTGAACTTAAATGCAGAAAGAATTTAACTAATTTTAATTGTGATTTTGTGTTAGAACCCTGCAGATACAAATTGATGGACAAAATGTTAGTTTCGAGAACTATTTGTTCTGCGGAACATGGTATGTTTGTGTGTGTGATTAATTTTAGTGAGGAGGAATTAGCATTAAATAAAAATATGACTATGGCGAAATTAAATTTTTGTGAAAAGGGAGTTCAAAAATTCAACTTTTTTGGCAATGTAGTGAATGATAGCTCTGATGTGAGTTTTGATCATGCAGATTTGACTTGGGATGCGGATATTAATTTAGATCACTTGGATGAGAATAGTAAGAAAATAGTTAGGGAATTTTTAGAGAAAAATAAAGATGTTTTTGCGGCTTCAGTGCGTGACTTGCCGGGGTGTAATACTATTCCGCATGTAATAAACCTTAAAGATGATACACCAGTCAAATCAAAGGCATATCGAGTACCGATAAATTTGAGAGAGGAATTAAACAATCAGTTAGATGCATTACTTGAGGCGAACATCATTTCACCATCTATGTCAGAATTTTCATCGCCGGTCATACTGGTACGAAAAGCGGATGGTCAGTATCGGTTAGCTGTTGATTATAGAAAATTAAACAAGAACTTAATTAAAGATAATTACCCTCTTCCAAATATCACGGATTCAATTGACTCTTTGGCAGGCTCAGTTTTTTTTTCAACATTGGATTTGACCAGTGGATTTTTCCAGCAGATAATTCGACCTGAGGATCGCCATAAAACTGCTATCATTACTCATCGCGGTTTACATCAGTTCAATAGAAATGCTTTTGGTTTAGCCACTTCCAGCAGTGCATTTCAAAGACTGGTGAATTTCATTTTTGAGGATTTAGCAAACTTGGGAATTCTAGTATATGTCGATGACATTATTATTTCCTCAAATGACATAGAGTCACACCTTGCAAAATTACAAACAGTCTTCGACAGACTACGTGAACATAACTTAAGACTTAAGCCTAGTAAGTGTAAAATTCTCACAGATAAGATACAATATTTAGGATATGAAATTTGTCGTAATCAAGTTGCCCCCATAAACAAGAATATCGAGGTTATAAAAAATTTCAATATTCCTCACAACCGTAAGGCAGTTAGAAGTTTTTTGGGCACATTAACGTATAATAAAAGATTTATACCTGATTTTAGTAAGAGAGCAGTTAATTTAACCAATTTAACGAAAGAAAATGGCATCTTCAGATGGACGCCTGAGGCCCAAGCTGAGTTTGAGGATTTAAAAGAAGCTTTGAGTTCCAAACCGTGTGTTATCTTGCCTGATTTCTGTAACAATTAAAATTAAATTAAGAGAAATAATATAATAAAAAAACACATCTAACATGCTTACAATTATATTGTTTTATTTTATTAATATAAATTATTAATATAATGCATGTATTATAAGTAATTTCTTCTTAGAGGTATGCACAGGTCTAAATTTTCGGTCGGAACCGGCACGTTTATTATTTAACACATCATGGCGGGCCCGGGCAATAATCGATGAAATAAGACCCAACTCATTTTTTTAAAAAAGATATTTCTTAATCTGCATTATCCTATACTTAAAATATTTTTTAAAGAATATTTCACACATATTTTTGCAAAATCTACATTTTTCAGGTGTGTCCGAAAACTACGAAATACCAAATAACAATATTGTTGATTAATACATTCAAATGAAAGCTCAAAAGAAATATTAACGTTGGGATTGTACGAGTACTTACTTTTGTATTTAGTATTTTTTAATACTATTACTCGCTATATTAAATGGCAGAATTCTGTGAATAATTAAGGTGCATTATATTCTTCTGAAATAGTAGCATTACAAAGAAAGCACAGTTTAAAATAAAAGAAAAAAGCAGCTAAAAAGTTTTAATTCTAAAGGGAAAAAATAAATTATTGAAATATTGCTCTGTGATTTAATATACTAAAATGAATTTCTGAAGATTCCGTTAAACAAGTATAAATTACAACTTACCCCCCCCCCCAAAAAAAAAAAAAAAATAAAAATAAATAAATAAATAAAAATTGCTGACGCGACACGACCCGTAAAGAATGAGTTCTAGGTTCGACCCGAATCTGTGGAAAACATGTAAGCCAGGGTCCGGCCCGGCCCGAGTCTGCACAAAAATTTTAAGGCCGGACCCGTGCAGACCTCAATTTCTGCCATCAAAAAGATAGGTTTTGCCAAATTCTTTCTCTTTTCCGAAAAGTAAAAAAAAAAAAAATACATGATTCATTAGTTCAAGGTCTGAATTCAGTAATAACTAGTAAAAATAAACAACACCAAAATACGCAGGTGTAGTCATAAACTGCCGACGTGACGCAAAGTCTACTTCACTTCTTTACTAGATTTGCTCCTACGGATGAGAAACAATGGACATTGCAACTGCCCCAACGTAACTTATATTCCCCTGACATCAAGTAATTGCTCATCACTATTTCCCCTCAAACCTCAATCTGCAGCAAATTATTGCTACTGCAGAATTATCAAGCAGTCTTCCGTACCTGCGATCAAATTTCCTATCGGAATAATCGCCAAGTTTTGTAATTGATGTTTTTATCTTCTGCGTGAAGTAATCGTTTGTAGAATATCTCGATTCTAGAATTTGGAAAGGAATCGACGAATGTCTCGATTGTTATTTTCTACGATGGCTATTGCTCTTAATTGAAGAATTATCGATAATCACCCATCAGTAGTTTTTTTTTTGCATGAACATGTAAAGAATTAATATATAATCGTCTACTGTGCATCAAAATATAGGCAACAATTAAAGTGAATTAAAGTAGGTGTCAATAAAATGTTGTCCCATAAATAAATGCGGTATTTCTCTATTATCCCGTCGACCACTTTTCATAACAAAAAACTATCGCCAAACTGTAAGATTAAACGGCAAA
Source organism: Maratus michaelseni (assembly GCA_963931845.1). NCBI lineage: Eukaryota > Metazoa > Arthropoda > Arachnida > Araneae > Salticidae > Maratus > Maratus michaelseni. Next base: position 309,677,052 of record OZ007588.1, read on the forward strand.
AATGCAGTCCCATTTACTTGAAGTCAGAAGCATAACGTGTTTGTTATGCCATCAAGTGGCTTTTAATTCGACATTTGCGTGTATTTTTCATTATGTTTTACTGATTTATTAGTTATTTCATTAATTAAAATAACAATTGTGTCTTTAAATTATTATATTTTATTTATTTATTTATTTTGATATTCCAATGGCAACGTTCTCCCGTTTATTTGGCGTTACACTTTGGCGATAGTTTTTTGTTATGAAAAGTGGTCGACAGATAATAGAGAAGTACCATAAATACTTTGTTCTGCTACACCACTTTTATTATAATATGTCAATTAGCGCGCAATAAATGCAATAAGGTAACAAACAATCCCTTGAAATTGGTTTTATTGATTCTTCTTAAAAATTACTTGTTTCATTTTCCAAAATTTTCGGAATGATAAATTCTTTAGAAATTCAATGCCAAAGATAAAATATAAAATTTCGCCTGTTATTTAGTTATCGCTACTTTTTTAATTTAATTATAATATACAAAATATTAGCTACGGGAAAGAACTCTACATTTACATTAAGGGAACGTACATTTATATTCGAGCATATGCAATGTAAATCTGAACATACATTGTTTTAAAAAAATTGCAATGGGAGGGTTTTTTATCATAATTTTATACATTTACGAAATATTGCTTAATATACGGTAACCTTCGTTACATCGAGCCTTATTATATCGCTCATTCCGATATATCCCTTTGTCTTGTCTCTGGGAAAAAAATTTAAATGGGCTTTTTATGTAACTTTATATACATGTCGGTTACAAAAGTGTCTTATCGTTATTTTTTTATATTGTAATATGTGTATGTTTTAATACGTTGGTAAAAAATAAAAAACATTTTCTTGATTGTTACCATTTTTATTAAGTTTTTAAGCTCTGGAACAGGGCGCGGAAGTAACACGCTACAAGTAGCGAAACTACAGTAGCCGCTACTTTTTCCAGTAGTTTCTAGTGTAGCGTGCTACATTAAAAAAGTGTAGTGTAAAAAGTAGTGCGATACAAAATATCAGTAGTTTGTAGCGAGCATCGGCGCTACTTTTCAAGCTAATTTATGATGGAGGAAAAAAGTGCCAATCTTCAAATCCCGTGATAATACTCGTTTCTTTTGTGTGAAATATGTTCTCTGCAACAATTTGCGAACGTCAGCAACAAATCTCAGTTGCAGGGTCATATATTTCTCCATAGACTACGAGCACGGTCACAAATTAACTGCCATTTTCACAGTTTGGGTGTCAAAAACTTCGTGTAATTTTATTTAAAACCATGGAAATCTTCTCAATAGAATGTATTTTTATACGACTACGATTGTTTTTTCCAAAATGTAGTCGTATTGCTATGTTAAGTCTTTATCGGACTAATTTCTTCTCCCTTTTGCCTCCCACCATCAGCAAGCGAAGAAATGTAAAATCTTTATAAAAAAAAAGAAAAGAAAAAGAACGGATTTATCTAAACATAAATCATCTAAATTATCCCTAACACCTCAAATTCACGCTTCCCTTTAGTAGCATACAAAGGAGTTTAAAATATTTTTAAATCTTTATTTTTATACAAAAATAAAATCTTTCAGTCCATTTGTTGCTCTCTAATGACAATAAATAAAAATTATTTCCTTGTCCCCAAAATTTACGCTTCCGTTTTTGCCCCTCCTCCAGCATACAGTTTTAAATATTTAAAACTCTTTATTTAAAAAAAATGGCCACATTCGTTTCTACCTAATAATAATATATAAGTAACCATCTAAATTGTCCCATAAAATCCCATAATTTACTCCCCCCCCCCCAGCATGCAAATAAATCTAAAATCTTTAAGTTATTTTTATTTTTATATGTAAAAAAAAAATCTTCTGCCCTAAATAGTACTCTGTAGTGACGATAAATTATCAGTATTATAAATTATCCCCCTTCCCCTAAAATCTCCCCCACCTCTCCATATACAAAATTTAAAACTCTTCTTCTTTTTTCAAGTTCCGTTTTCTTTGCTGTCTGGTAACATTAAATAAATAATCAATCTTCTAAAATATTCCCCTTCGAATAAAATTTCTGCTCGCTTCAACCCAGTTTAAAATCGTTAGAATTCTAATTCTAATTCTAATTCTCGAAAAAGCACAAAAAAGAACAAGTACACCATTTTATTATTTAAAGTGTACTAGGAAAGAATGATTTCAGCCTTCAAACAAACTAGCAGCTGAAACGTAAAGTGTCAGCATGCCGTGATCTATTATTTGCTGCATTTGCTGATAAAACCGAAATGTACTCACTCATCAAAAAAATTAATTTTCTTGCTGGCAACCCTTTGTCTTCTTACTTATTATTAGATCTTGTGTTTTAATGTGAGGATGCTTCTTTTGGGATTAATGTAATAGAATGACTGACAAAAGTAGTATAGAAATTTTGAAGTTATAGAACAACAAGAAAGTGGTAATTATTCTGTAACATGTAAACTTTGTCCAATTAATAAGAAGTTATCAGTATCAAAATCATCTGTTACAACTTGAAATTGAATATAGAGGTGAGTTAGTATTTTCTTTATTAATAATAATTACTGGATCGCATCTCGCACCGAATATCTAAATCGTTATTCACTAAAATTCATAAATCATTAAAAATATTATTTTCGATTTAAGATTCCTGGTTCAGAAAATATTTTTATCGAACTGTTTATTATCGCAAAAAATTATTTTATTAATACGTCTTTTGATCGTTGTGAAATATTTGTCCAAAGTGTGCATACAAATTAATTTACTGCATATTTCCTTTTGAAGATTCAATAGATAAAACAAAGGTGGTTGGGAATAAAAATATATTATTTTAAAAAATGCCTAAGAATTCTTAATTTTATTTTTATGGCTATTTATTTTTACTTTAGCTGCACAGGTTTTTTAACGCTAAAATAATTGATTTATAATGTTTTATATTTGATTTGATATTGGTTAGCTTGGTGTTTTAATGAAATATCTTTATCTTTGTCTCCAGAATGAATCTAAAGCCCAGTACGTTGAAATTTAGGTTTTCAAAGAGAAACAAACAAAAAGAGATAAAAAAGAAAAGAAAAGCTAGGATTTAACCTATGCAAGTCTATATGATCTCGTTCAATTTTTAAATTGCTTTCAGGAACTATATTTAAATTGTAAAGAAATAGGACTATTTAGCTCTAATTTAAAAAAATAATGTATATTCAAATTTACCAAGGGCTATCCGCTCTTAACATGAATTCAGACACTTTTCTCTGGGAGGGATTTCTGTCGCTCCGGGGGGGGGGACATTATAGAGTTGCGCGGGGGGGGATTGCCCTTTTTTAACCATTGAAAGTATAAAATCTCAAATTTTCTGGCGGGCGGGGGGGCATTTCAATGCTCCGGGGGGAATGTCTCCCTCGGACCATCCCCTGAATTCAACAATGGCTCTTAAGGTTGTTCTCAAATCCAAACTCGCTTTATGACATATTCATTAATTCATTTTTGTTCGGAAACGCATGAAAATGCAGGTGTTCTTATTTGAAACTTTGTAACCGAAAGACGTTTTCCACTATTCTTTATTTTATTTTATTTTATTTTATTTTATTTTATTTTTTGGTAAAGACAGAAGATTTTTCAGAAAACACTGTCAAAGTCGGCGTTTTCAACCGAATTTCCGACGCCACAGCAGGGGAAAAGGAAAAAACGTGACACGAATCGCTTATAACCCGATAAGTAATTTATTTATCAAAAAATGAAAAACTCATTTCGATTCCAAAACGCTTTAATAGTCAGATCTGTCAATTTTATGCCTTTGTGTTTAAAAATGAGTCAGAAAATGTATCAGAAAGTTTCGCGTTGTTGAGCAAGGAATTTGAGAACTACCTTAAGCGCTACTGTGCTATATCACTCTCATAAATTTGTAAGATTATTACAATTTTTGCTTTCAAATTTCCTCTTTTTAACACTTTCCCACATAATTAAAAAGTGTCTATGAATTCGCGTTGTCTGTCTGTCCGTGCTCTAACTCTCGTAAATATACTCGGATTGCCATGAAAGTTTTATATGTTATTGAAGTTTACCATAGAATGTTCAGTATTGAAAATGAAATATGTAGCATTTATATCTCGCTTACAGGGAAATTCAAAAGAATTCTGTTACATTATGGTCTATGGAGAAAAATCGTTTGTGATAATTAGCAATGATAACTGAAGTAGAGAAAAGTAGCGAAGTAGTGACTACTTTTGAAAAGTAGTTTGTAGTCGCTACTTTTTAAAACAAGTAGTTGTAGTTGTAGTTAACTACATTTTTCATAAAGTAGTTGTAGTTGTAGTTCGCTACAAACAAAAAGTAGTTTTTCCGACCCCTCCTCTGGAATATACCGCGCTTTTTTATTATATCCCGACATGCGTTCTATAAAAATATGTTATACTGTATTTAAACTCAAAACAGCAATATTGTATAAATTTAAAAAATGTTGAACTTTCAAACTTTCATAAGTTATAAATCAAGCCTTTATTGTTCGCTCTGATAACTTTATATGAAATATTCAATTTATTAATTTTTCCCAATCTAACGCATCTTTATTAAGCAGAATTGATTCGACATCACAAGTGAAAGTTTTTGTATTTTTAAAACCTTAATTAAAAAAATAACTACGGAAGCGTAATCATCGTTTACATATTTTGTACCTTAGCACTAACATAAACTTAAAGACCATTTCATTATATTTAAATTAAGTACTTTAAAATTATTATTTTACTAATGAAACTACTTTTTTAATTAGAGTTATACGATATTTAATTCAGCACTTTTAGCTATTTTAACTTTTAAATTAGAACAGTAAGAGCATTCTTATTATTTGAAATTTTTTAAATGGTAAGAATTTTATTTCTTTGAAAGACAGAATAAAATAATAAAACATATGCCTTACCATTATCTTAAAATTTTAATTAAGAAATCTCAAGGTTTCAAAAAGAACTGCGTTTGCATGCTAAATAAAATTATTTTTTCAGAAAAAAAAAGATGCAAAATTAAATATTAAAATTTCGTAGAAATAATAAACGTAAATTAATGTAGAAAATTATGAAGGTATAATTGTATCTTGTATGATTTGAAATTAAAGCGCAATCTGCATTATTTGAGATAAAAGTCTGAGATTTAAACAGACATGATTTAGTAAGAAATAGCGCATAGTTTTTTAATCAAATGGAGTCTGAATTTCTGCTCTTTTTAGAAGATGTTTTCTTAATGCACAGTGGCTCAAAACTTACTTCACGTAAAGCATTATGACGTCACATCAACGTCAATATAACTTTCAGAAAGCTTGATGTGATGTTACGTGACGTCAATACACAGACCTCTCAACACCAGGCCTACGTGCTGATATAAAAATGGTGGCTTTCGTAGGAAGATTTTTCTCACTATTTCTATGAGCCCTTGAATTTGAGTACTAGTAATTTGTAAAAGCATCGTCGCTCTATTTAATTGCAGAAAAGTTAGGCAAAGAATACTTTTAGAAAATATTGGTATATGAATTAAAGGGACCGTGCAAACGCTGAAAACAATCAGCCTATGACACGCCCCATTTTTGTGTCAGCGCGTACACCTGGTGTTTCGAGGGCTGTGGTCATTGTGAAGGGACAGTGACGTGAATGGAAGGTCGTAATAGCCGGTTTTGAGCTCTTCTGTGAAGTCACACTGTGACCGCTTTGTGAAGTTTTAATATGACTGTTTTGTGAAGACTGGGCATTTGTGAAGATTCTGCATCGGGTCGGTGGCCAGATTTTACCCGAAACCGATTCGAAAAGTTCGGATTGTCTTTTTCTTTGTTTGTGGTTTTAACATTTTCCAACATAGTTGAAAAGTGTTTATGAATTTGGTTTGTCTGGCCGACTGTTTGTCTGTCCGTCTATCGTCTGTTCATCTGTCCATGCTCTAACTCGCGTAAATATACTCGGATATCCGTACAACTGATATATGTTATTGAGGTTATTAAAACTCTCACTTTTGACGATTCAGCAATTCTTGAGCTATAAAATTTATCATTTTTGACAGTCATTTCATCTCAAAATCACGTGATTTTTAATGAAATGGAAACTCTCAAATATTTGACGAAACTGTTTCCTCATTCATGGCCAGACTCCATGCATATTAAGGAAAGACGTTTTAAGCTCAATGCATTTTAAGCTTTTTACCGGAGGGCTCGCTGTACGTCCTCAAATACCTCGATTATAGTAAGCAGATATACGTTTATGTTATTCCTGTCACAATTTATTTTTAGAAAATCGCTTTTTAGCGCTTTCAGTTAATACTGAATGTATGTAGTTATTTTTTCTGCATTAGTTATTTGTTTAGTTGTTAAAATTTTCAGGAATGTTTATTATTATTTTTGTTGTTGTTGTTGTTCATTATGGTTGAATTCAAAAAGAAAAAATTTCCTGTTTTACAAAATCGTTAAAAAAATAAATAAATAAATAAATAAAATAAATACAAATTTCAGGAGCTTTTTTTTCATTTAAGAAATATATTCATAAAACAATCAAATTTAAAATATGCATAACTGATCCCTTTCCCCTCTATAAACAGTAGCGTGTTATATCTTAACCATCATCTAAAATTGATAAACTCTCCTCCAATAAGCACTTCAAAGTTTAATATTTCTGACCAACAAATTAACTAAAGCATATTATAATCATTCATTGAACAAAGAAATTTCTCTGATAAATTATATTAATCAAGCCATATTCTAATTATTTATTAACCATAGAAAAACCATAATAATAATATATCCTTATTAATTAAAACCAGCAGAAACTATAGCAGCACCGATAAAAATACAATCTACCTTCTAAAAATATAAACACTCAGCAAAATCCAGTAGATACATTTAAAATTACGTTTACTCAAGGTCCCTATGGCAAGGTAGGCAACGCATTCGCCTCGTACACCCAAGGCCGCGCTTTCGAATCCTCTGGAAAACTTCAGATAAGCGACGTATTTTTTTTACTGTCGATTAGTACAGCTGCTTCTAAAATTGTCAATAGATGGCACCACCGGCCTTTTTTGACACTTTCGAACAAGCAATTTTACGAAATTTGTATACTGAAACAAATAAAGTAATTAATTTACTCAATTTGACGAAATATTCGCTCGAAGCATTTCCCAGAAAACGGTTTCGTCAAAAAAGAAGAACATTTCGTGAAATTTAAGTATCCATTTCTGACAGTGATGGCATGTTCAGTATTAAAAATGTAGCATTTATAGTTCGTTTACAGGAACACTCACAATTATTTCGGTACATTATGGCCTATGGGAAAAAGTCGTTTGCGGTGTATTTTAATTATGTTACACAATTTCAAACATAATGAAATTTATATGCATTTTTTATGTGCAAAACAAGATGCTTACTTTTGAATATGACTTGCAATGCACTTTTCATTCATTTACAGGGTCACAGAAAAGAATTAGTTTACATAATGATCTACGGGAGAAAAGTTTTACAGCGTATTTGAATGATGTTACATTATTTCAAACAAACTGAAATTTATGTAGATTATTGAGGCGCACTACAAGATGCTTACTATAGAATATCAAACGCAGTTAATGTTCATTTTCAGGGACACGTGAAATATTTCTGTTCCAAATTTCATTGCCTATACTGTCTATGAGCAATAAATGCTGGAAGTGCGTTTTAGTTATGGTATGCGTTTAGATAAAATTAACAAAGTTTAACTAAAGTTTTGCATACTGTGTATGGTGTATAAATTCTATAGATCATATACAGAGCTACACAAAATAATTCGCAAGTATTATAGTGTATGAGCGTGAATAGCTTAATGGTGTTTTTAATTGAGTTATGAATTTTCCCTCTGAACTGTATTTAGTACATAACTCTCTACAAGATGCTTACTATTGAATATGGTGTGCATAGCATTTATCGTTCATTTACAGAGACACACAAAACAATTCGGTTACAATACTTCTATGAGCAATAGTTGCTGGCAGCGCGAGTTCAATTGTGGTATGTGCTTTTATATTTAACTATTTTTTGCAGATCACTTAAGGTGTATGATTTCTATAGATATAATGTACAGGAATGCACAGAAAAATTCAGGTACATTTCCGTTTATTGACAAAATTCCTGAAGTGAAATTTTCAACTGCGTTATACGTTGCCTAACTGAACTAAATTTTGCATACTATATCAAAATCTATAGATTATATACAGGGCTGAAAAAAATATTTTGGATATTTTTGCGATTATATTATGGTAATTGCTCAAATTGGGTTTTCAAACGTGTTATATGCGTTTTCCAAATTATTTACTTAGACATAATCTTTCAACTTATTAAAATATGAAGTTTTGTTACAGTATTTTGAATGTGGAAAGTATTTCATCATCTAAGCTTGACTCATGATTTTTTTTTTTTTTTTCTACAGTATCTATTTGTATTAGGAGTCGGGTGCCTTGATTTCAAAGAACACGATACGACCCGGAATGGGTCGGGTTGGGTCTTTTTTTTTACTTTAAGTCTTGTTCGGAACAGAATCCTGAATAGGACCGAGTAACGAGATTTCATCAGAAGGTTAAGATCTATCGACATCCACGTAACTGATTAAATCCAACCGCAGTCCCCAAATTCTATTTTAAACCCGCAATACGATTTTAACTTCACAAAAAAACTTCCGTTCACCCGTAACCCAACCCGAACCCGACAAACAAGGAAAAATTCCCCCGACATGCATTCCGACCTGCAACCCGAAATCAAAGAAAATTGATCTATAATTTAATACAAATATGGTAATATAGTCTATAATCATATCTTTAATATGAATTTTACCTTTTAAGTAGCTAAATGAACATGTATAAAAACTCATTCATATCCAAATATAGTTTTTCACCTGAAACAATATCCTGGTCTTTCTTTCAAAAACTCGCGTTAATCCGAATTCGACCTGCAAGAAAAAAATCTCAACCCAAATTCTACTCGAAAACAAAACAATAAGAATCACTTTGACCTCGAACTTGACCCGCAACAACAACAAAAATAGTGCCATCCTCACTAGAGATGAGACGGGCTCAGCCCGAGCCCGAGTCCGGGCCCGACACGGGCTCGGGCTCGATTTTTTTATCGGTCTTCGGCTCGAGCGGGCTCGGGCTCATAGTTTCTGAAACTGACAATTTTATTTATTCTCATATAGAAAAAATAAAAATAACTTTTTCCTCTAAAAAATTAGAAATTTCATTTCAAGTAATTTTAATGTTATTTTGAGCAGAATGAATAGAAGGGGAAACAGAAATCTTATTTTTCTTTTCTAGTATTAGAAGAATGTTACTTTAAAAAAAAATTACGATATTTGCGACATGTCTGACGAGTGACGACTGGGTGATATGGCGACAATGCGAAATGGCGACAATAATATTTGTTGTTAGCTTTTTGTTTGTGAAGTAGGATATTTTTTAATTGGAACGTTTATTTTATTTTATTTTTTTAGAGATCTAATGCGAGATGAATATTTTTTTTCGTTTTTAGTCAATCAGCATTAGTTTAGGTTTGCAAATTTTTAGTCTTTTATTGTGTGCGAGTTATACTAGTTCTTTATATGAAAACAACGTTAATGATTCTATTTTTAATTATGAACTCTGCTCATACTAAAGCTCTGCTCTGCACATTTACGAAGTCACTTTCATTCGTAAGTACATATAATTGTCATGTATTGTTATTCCAATAGAAAGCAATCGAAGAGTGTTTCAACTTTTTCTATAAAAGCACAGGATCTTTCAGATAACGGTGTCGAATTTTTAATTTAAGCTGTTTTTCAGGAACACGAAATATTGTTTTAATTAAAGAATCAATTAAAAGTTACGAAATACACCTTTTATAAGAAATAGAAAACGTTGTTCGATTCTTTGGCATAGAAATTGCAATTTCTACAAATTTTATTTATTTATTTATGAAACGCACTTCGTTAAAGTGTCCGTCAGATTTACTTATTGGGAGAGAAAAATATTTAAATCCTTTTAAGGAAGTATATTTTATTTGATACCAAACTTCTCTTTTGATAAGATGGAATGTAAATTTCCATAAAATTAATTCTGTGTACGGGATGAACAGTTATTTTCGCATACGAAGTTTTAAAAAATGTGATATTACTTTTAAAACAATTTTTAAATATTATGCAATTTTTTTTCGGTATCGGGCTCGGGCTCTAATTATACAAAATGTTTAGATCTCGGGCGACCTCGGATTTAAAATCATCGGGCTCGGGCGGGCCCGGGCTCTGAAAAGAGAGCCCGAACTCATCTCTAATCTTCACCTGACCCGAATAGCAAATGAGCTATAAATTGCGGATAAAATTGGGTTACCTAACCCGATGCAGGACTCTATTCGAGTCAATAGTAACCCGTAAGGCATGGTGACATCACGGCGACGTCACTGTGAAGTCACACTGTGACTTTGTGACAGTCGTCGTGACGTCACGTGACGTCGATGTGAAGTCACTGTGACGTAAATGCGAGGTCGTTATGGCCGTTTTCAAGGCTTTCTGTGACCTCACAATGTGACTACTTTGTGAAGTCACCGTGCGACTTCAATGTGAAAAATGTGACGAATCTACATCGGATAGGGTGACCAGATTTTACCCGAATCCTATACGGATTATTCGGATCAAAAATTTTTTATGGTTCAAGTTTGTGACGTTTGTGACGACACTGCACCGGGTCGGGTGACCAGATTTTACCCGAATACAATCCAGAAACTTCGGATCGATCTTTTTGGATTTGTTTGGCTACAGAATAGATTTGGATTAGTTGTCGTGTGACCTGATTTTCGTGAACCCGATCTGACCCGAGTCGGGTATAATGTTTTTACTGTAAGTCTTGTTCAGAATAGAATCTTGCATACGACCAAGTAACCAGATTTTATCAGAAATTGTGTTACGATACAATTTCTGATGTCGGCTCGGATCTAGAGTCATGCACGAATCCGGTAATATACTTCTTGAACATGATTGAATGTCTACTTGAACATGAATGATGGTTGACTGAAACTATATTTACATTCAACCCGTAATCTTACCCTAACCCAACAACAACAACAACAAAAATTCTGTAGGCCCACAACCCGACCGAACCTGATAAATGATTTCGCATAGATTCGGATAACAAGATTTCACCAAATACGGATAAGATCGACGATAAGGATTGGATCGGCAATCATTTTTTTATGCAACTCGTATTCAAATTAAAACTTTGCATCTGATTGGGAAACCGGCTAATGTAGCCGTTAAACAAGAAAATTATAAATGTAAAAAACGCATACTAATATAAAAATAATAGATTAATCCATTAAAAATTATAATAAAATTAAATATTTTAATAATATGAAATTCTATTGTGCAAATAACCACTTTTAAAAATAACTTCGACTTCCATTTGTTTTATGTAACCATCAAAAATGTTGACAATAATTAAAACTATGCTATTTTGCTTTTAAGTATTGAAGTTTTTAAATGTGTATACTTTGCCATATTTCCCCTCGTTCAGTATCACGAAACTTTCTGACACATTTATGAACAAATTTTTAAACGCTTGGCACTTGCATGCCTGATTATTAAAGCGATTTGGAATGAATAGCGTTTTCCATTTTTAGATAAATGAAATGCTTAAGAGCAATTTTGGTCACGTTTTTTCCTTTTCTGACGCTGCGCGTCGGAAATTCGGTTCAAAACACCGACTTTGATAGTGCTTTCTGAAACATCTTTTGTCAAAAATGGAAAATGCCATTCTATTACATATATTCTGAATAAGAACACCTGCCAATTTCATGTGTTTCCGAATAAAAATGAATTCAGAAATTAGTTATTTTGGATTTGATTACAAATTTAATGAAAATAAAAGTATAGATTTTTAAATAAGCATTGTGAAAAATTTATATTAGGAATCCATTTAAATAATAGATCTACCTATTGTGCGATATTATTAAATAATAAACATTGTATCAAGCAATAAAACATTTTTCGAAGCAAATGAAATTTAAAACTTCGAATCATAAACGCAAAGAAAAAAATATATTTTTTTTTCTTTACAAATTATTTTATTTATAGTTTTTGATAGAATACTAAATGCAGAGCTTAAATATCAATTTTTACTATAGAAAAAATTCGATAACATAACTGGAAAAATTACCTTAACTGAATAGCTGTTTTATTGTTTCATCAATATTCATTATTTTTGTGTACCTAATACTGACATATCTTGACAACTAAATTTGTAATGAGTTAAATTGTCGCAATTATTTCAAATATACCAGAAAATTATTTCTCAAAAACTCCACTAGCTAAGAATTTTTCAAATTGTAAATCAAATATTAATAGTTTTAAAAATTGCAATATTTTTAATTACAATGAATAACTATGAAAATTGAACTGAGAAACGCAAAATATAAATACATTCCTCGTTATAAATAACAATTTACATTTAGAATATATATTGTTAGTAAATACTTTAAGCTTTTTTCCAAACTCTCTATTTTAAACGATTTAAAAGATAAAATTTTATACAAGTGATTAAAAAAAAAAAAAAAGATTTAAACATCTTAACATTTAATTAATGCACTATTAATGTACCATTACTAAATATGCACTATTAACAAAACTGCGAAGACATTAAAAGTTACCTGCTAATCTATAAGTAAAACCACCAGTTCTAGGGATTAAGTTTTAATGGTCGTTGACTGCTTCCTTTTCATTGAAAAATGAGACTCAAATCCACTGCTTTAATTTTCAAAGTGTCCAGCTTAGGTGTGTTCATAGATCTGAGATATCAAATATCACGCAGACCTTAATAACGCACCCAGCTAGACATAAGGATAGGTTAAAATGGATGATTCACTTTAAAATGTTAATTTACTTTCACGGTATAAATTCCACAATATACTTCCACAAAAATAAAAGAACACCACACACTCTAATCCGCCGATGAAAATAATCGTCTGCCCTCAACATCTGCGATCATGATCTGCGCAGTAATGTTTACCACAAAGTAACATCTAGCAGGTGTTTCCAGAAAAAGAATAGAAAGAAAACAGTTAAATAAAGACATTTCAAATGCTTTATAATTTATATGACTGACAAATAACTTCTAATAAAACTATAATATTCTGTTTTTATATGAGAGAGTTTAATATTCTTGGAAATAAGCTGTGAAAATTTAAATTTTTATACATTTTTTAATCAGTTGCATTTGTTTTAGGCGTCCAAAGTAAACATAAATTTTAAATAAAAATGGATTTAATAGTCTTTATAAAATAATTACGACATAAATATAAATACTATTCTGCAATCAGATTTCCTAAATACGATTTTTTCATTTTTTACACTCTATTGAAAAGAGCAATATATTTAACAGAGGTGATATCTTATTAAGCACTGACCAGTTTTGGAATAAATTGCTATAGGAATGACATATACTTTATGACATATTTTTAATTCGTTTTTGTTCGGAAACGCATGAAATTGCCTTTTGTTTTCATTCAGAAACTCTGTAATTGAAAGACGTTTTCCATTTTTTAGTAAAATCAGAAGATCTTTCAGAAAAGAATGTCAAAGTCAGCGTTTTGAACCAAATACCCGACGTAACAGGGAAAGAAAAGAGAAAAACCAGTCGTCACGTGACACGAATTGCTTATAACTCGATAAGTAATTTATTTATCAAAAAATGGAAAACTCATTTCGATTCCGAATTGCTTCCATAGTCAGTCCTGCCCATTTTATGCCTTTGCGTTTAAAAATGAGTCAGAAATTATGTCAGAAAGCTTCGCGTTGTGGAGCAGGTCAGTTGAGAACCACCTTAAATATTCAGTACAAGAAAAATCTTGAACGCGTTCGACGGTCACCCCGAGCACCCCCCGTTGTCGAACTCGCAAAAATGGTGTCCTCACTTTTTAAACAGAAAGCTGATGATTGGGTTGAGTGGCCCCTCAAAATAATAAGAGATTGGAGATTTTTAAAATATTTTTAGTATCACAAAATTAGCAAATGAATTCTATGCGGTGGTAGGAAAAAAAATTAAATGTTTGTATTTAAAATGCTAACAAATCTCTAAATCGCTAACAGTTTTATTAGAATGGGAGATCTATTTCTGAATTACTTTCCGCCAAAACTTTCCTACGTTACTAAATTTCTATTTAAGGATTTTTACCTGTGTATTATATAGTATATTTTGTTAAATTTCATGAAAATGGCAATGAAAATTGTAAAAAAATATCTGCCTCATATATGTAGACAAATATTTATTTTATTTTGGAAATACAATATATTTAAATAATGTGTGACAATGTTTTTATTAATGATTTAGGTACATGACATAATTCAAATCTATATTTTATGAGTTTTTTTTTTCGAAATTCACTCTCCGATCACACCGTGAAGTCACAGAGTGTTGGCATTTTGGTCATAGGTTTTAAGTGACTTATGTGACTTGCAGTGACGTCATTGCAACGTCACAAAAATTTTTAAAGCTGTCAAAAAGTAATTTTCTTTATGTTATAAGATGTTCTAAAGTTTATTTTAAGTTTTCTTTAGATCTCCAAGACGTTCACATTTTGGTTACAGTGTTACGTTACAAAGTGGTGGCATTTTGGTCACAGATGTGACGTGACGTACGTGACTCACATTGACGTCACAATGACGTCACTGTGACTGTGGATGCTATGCGGGAAAGATTAAAGAATAGAGCCGAGTAAACAGATTTTTTCAGAACCTGATACCATCGGGAACGTCTCGGCTGCAATTTTTATTCGTTTGATTGGATTCAGATTAGAATTCCACATACTGAGATTTTTTTTTAGATTCGGATATGACCGCGACCATTATCTTCTCGACTGTACAAGCCTTACCTCTCACCATCCAGTAAAAATAGCGGCGGAAGAAGTTGAAAGCTTGGAAGTTCAAGTGTGAAAGGGTATCCAACTAAGAGTTTCGCCAGTAACCTTTTCACTGGGAATCCTAAATTTAAAAGATTCTAATTTTCAAAAACCAAGATTTCTTCAAACATTAAAAATTCTATATTTGTATATTTAACTTTACAGCATATGAAAAACATTTATAGTTTTATTTAAAATAAAACGGTTTTTGTTATACCGCTAACTAGGCCCCTACCTGATGGGCATGAGTGCGTAGCTTGACGAGTTAGTACCTGGACACAGGGCGATATCCGCCTGATCACAGCATGGCTGTGATCCACCTGAATAAAAGCCTTTTTGGCATCGCTGCAGTGTTCTGCCACAGTTTCTTTGTTTGCCAGTTCATGGTTTCTATTTAACATTGTTGAATTGGCAGATTTTAAAAAAAGCAAAAATTAAAACAAGTAATATAAAAACTTTTTTTAAAGTCAATTCCTACTTAGGTCAAATATAATTTTTTTTCCAGCGATCTACACGCTTCGCCATTGACTTCGTATTTATTCCTAAATTTATATCCTGCTAAATATCTTACATAAGAGAAATTTTTGAAATGTATTAAAAATTAAATAAAAAATAAATAGCTAAAATACCAAAAATTAATAGCTCGAAAAGTATTTCTCACAAAATTGTTAGATAAACTGCGTTAGAAAGGTAAACTAATTGTATTTTTCTTGATATAAATTTAAAATCTAATGATTATGCCGTTTTTCAAATATTGAATTTCAAAAATTACCAAACTTCACATTAAAGTGCCATAGTGATGTTACAGTTAGCGATAATACAGTTTTTTTTTCGAATATTAATTAATTAATTAAATTTTATTATTTAATTTTAGTTTTATACTTTATTTCTGTTCAAAAGTATAGACTCACTCCACATTTATAGTCTCCTTCGCTCGCGAGCTGCCTGATCTTCGTCCGTGAACAGCCCATTATATTTTTACGTGTGAAGGTGAGACTATAAATATGGAGTGAGTCTATACTTTTGAACAGAAATGAAATATAAAATTAAAATTAATTAATTAAATTTAATTAATGAATTAATATTTGAAAAAACTGTATTAACATCAATTGTTAACCAGTACAGTTAAAAAAATTAATTTGAACTTGAATAGATGAATAGAAAATATTTTATTAACGATTGAAAATTCCAACAAGATATATACAGAGAGAGTGTGAGCTAATAGTAGGACTTTAAAAGAGAAAGGAATCGTTCTCGTATTTTTCAACCTTGATCAGGTGACGAGACCTTCAACTGACTAGGCACCCCCAGAGGTATAATTTACAGAGAACTTGGAGGACTTTGCACCCACTATGGATTTTACATGCACCACGCGCCATTAGCGTACATGGCAAATAAAACATATTTAGATTTTTTTTATCATAGAAATATTTCACATTTTAATCAGATAATTTCGAGTTAATCATTCAGCAATAAATGCATTTTAAATAATCCAGTTGTTTTATTTATAATATTAATTTGCAGTTACAAAAAATTATTCTTTCATTGAAATCAGATGTATTTCAAAGATTAATATAAATAGATATTTAAAAGTAAGTAGCCAGCAAAGAATAATTAGAAAATAGCATTTTTACTAGAAATCCTGAATTAAAAATTTTCATTTTTATGATTAAAAGTAAGATGAATGATAAGTTTAATATCTTAAAATTTATTTTCCTTTTAACTTTTACAGCACATGAAAAGCATTCATAATTTTATTTAAAACAAAACTGATTTTGATTTTTTTTTATCATAGAACTATTTTACATTTTAGTCACATAGTTTCGAGTTAATTATTCAGCAATTAATGCATTTGAAATAATTCTATTGTTTTATTTATAATATTAATTTTCAATTAAAAATTTGTATTATTTCAGTGATATCAAACACAATTCAAACATTACTATAAATAGTTATTTAAAATAAAATGAACATGTTTATAATTTTATTTTGATTTCCTAAAAAGCGACAGTCAAAATTATTATTTACGGCAATTATTGAGATGTATGATATTTATTTTCAAATTAAGATGTTTAATCTTTACAAAAAAGCAACATACTTACCAATACAGATTAGATCAACATAAACCCACGGATATCAACTGCTATGACCTTTTTGTCATCCCTATTTACGAATGGAATGGTAATCTTTGCTTACTTAATCACAGCTAAGAAGATATAAGTACATTTATAAGTAATATAGTTTTTTCTTTATAGTAGAGATAAATAAAAAGTAATATTTCTCTCATCCTTAATTACTTTATTATGAATTTAAAAAAAAAATTACTTTTTCATGGAGGGTAATATACTCTATACTTTTTAAATGAAACCCTAAAATTAAAATATATGTTTCTTATTCCTAAAATTAACCATTTTAAAATTTTTGCGCAGCACTTTAAGCAAACATTCATGTTTAAATTACAGTTAAAAGAGTAAGAAATAACCATATTTTCTTCCTCTGGAGGATGAATTTTGCAAACACAGTTTTTGGGGGTGATTCTCATAACTTGCCACTTGGAATGATCGCGTATTACACAAGATGACAGTAAGACAACATTACAGAAGTCTTTTGGATCTCTCTTGTTTAGAAGTCTTTTGGATCTCTTTTGTTTAGAAGTCTTTTGGATCTCTCTTGTTTAGAAGTCTTTAATTGGATCTCCAATTAAAACACACACAATATTTCAATCTATATCATCTGTTTAAATGAAATAATATGTCAATAATCTAACTTATCGTTCTAAACTTAAAAAAATACTTTTCCGTCATTTCTGATTGGGGCATATGCTAGTTTAATTATATTTCGATATTATTAGTATATAAATATCCAAGGCAGTGCAAATTGTATTCTTTAAAACAACATCTCATTACTACATATATTTACTTAAGATAAAGAAACCGACCCATTCTCCTAATTTAGTGGCTAGCATGCTAACCACTGAATTCAGTAGGCCTCTCAATATAATTAATAAAATGTAGACATTTTTGAAGAAATATTTTTGCTATTGCAAAATTATCAGATGAACAGCATGCGGGGGTAACAAATAATCAAAATGCTTATATTTAAAATGCTTACAATTTTACCACAATGAGATCTCTATTTTTGAATGACTTTCCACAACAACTTGTCTATGATGAGTTTGCATTTAAAAAGTCCTTCCGGCCTGTACCGGGAGGAAAAGGTAGCTTTCCTATATCTTCGTTTTAAAATTTTAGTTAATGTTACACGAAAACAGCAAGTTAAAATGCAAAGAAAACGTTTACAAAAGATTCGTTAATACTGAATTTGAATAAGAAATTCGCCGAATTATTGAGCTATAGCCAAATTGGCTTCATTTATGAAGACTTATTTTGGTTGCCAAATTTGGCGATATTTCGCCAAATGTCGCCAAGTTTGGCGAGAATTTGGTGCTAACGGATATGAATATATAGTTTTATGCGTATGATTGGGAAAATTATTACAACAGTGAAAATTTTTGTAATGTGCTGTCTTGTTTCAAAATGTCAGCCACCCTAGAATTTCAAACTGCTCTATCTCAGCCATTTTTTAAGATAGAGGTAAACCAAAAAATGCTCTGGAATCCTCGTATCAAGGCCTAACACTTAATTAAAAAATAAATTTGAATTTTTAACTTTTTTGTATATTTATTTTAGTTTTAAATTTTTAAGTGGCCGCCATCTTGAAACAAAATGGCGGATCAAGCTTGCCAGCGAACTCGGTCGAGACATTGGTGAGCTTAATACACACAATTAGTTTCATCAAAATTGATTTATAAATACGAGCGTTATCGTATGACATAGGTCAGAATATATATATATATATATAATTATAATATCTATGAATTTCAAAAAACATATCAAGTTCTATTCTACTTAAATCTCCAAAGAGATAATCAATGATACTGTGTATACAGAATACCACATAGCTAATAATTAACATGTGCAAACATAATATTACCATAGCTTATATATATGGATATATCTATATATATAAATCAACATTTGAACGGAGGGTGGTTTTGGGGTCTGGGGGTCATGATCGGTGAAAATATATCAAAATTTTCCGGAACTGCAGCTTTATACTTTTTTATATTGAAAGCTACCTAAAATTTTTACGTCTTTATTATATAGTATTTTTTTTATTTTTCGAAAATGGCAATGAATATAGTAATAAATTATCTCCTGAGTATATATGTATATATATATATAGTTAGTTATTT
Source organism: Maratus michaelseni (assembly GCA_963931845.1). Taxonomy (NCBI): domain Eukaryota; kingdom Metazoa; phylum Arthropoda; class Arachnida; order Araneae; family Salticidae; genus Maratus; species Maratus michaelseni. The sequence continues at coordinate 309,696,223 of OZ007588.1, forward strand.
ATTTTGAAAATATTAAATTTATTTAATCAGAGATAACGTCAGAGATTCAGATTCATGGCATAATTCAATGCTCATATGTGTTATAGAACTTGAAAAAGTATATTTTTTAAAATTGAATAATGATTGTTTAGTTTAATTTTTGCTTTAACATATTTTTTTTTCCAAATTTACTTTTTGGTCACAGTGTGACGTCATAGAGAACTGATATGTTGTTAACCGATGTGATATGATTTACGTGACTTTCAGTGACGGTCAAAGCAACGCCTTTTAGTCAATGCAAAAACAATCATAATTATTTTTTTAGGATTCATAAAAGTATTTTTTTTATTTATTTAGCTGGATTATTTTTAACTACACAGCGTCTCCCGGAGTTCTATTTACAATTACACAGAAAGCTGCAGTATTAACAAAACTGGCATTGGGGTGATCCAAGATTGATGCCAAACTGCTTCTTCAACCTACAACCTTATTCAACCTATCACATAAAAGAAAAAGAAAAGATTTTCTGTCTGAAATTGGAAAATTTGCTAATTACTTTATAACTTTGTATATCGATATATTATAAACGAAATTAGATCGCAGGCTTTAAATATGTAGTTTTATTGGTGCTTTATCTTTTTTATTCGCGTCCTTCAGTGGAATTCTTTCACATTCATCCGCTGTGCGGTGGGTAAAGAAAACATCTGATGTGCGATAAGGAATGAAAAGACTTTTAAGTGAAAATTTTCCAGTTTCTCTTCCTACGAATAAGTAGAATAAGGAGGGAGGGAAAGGTGAAATGAAAACATTCATTTTACTGGAATAAATTTTCATAAACATTTACTTGACCACAAGACATTTGTACTGTTCACAAACCATCGCATGATACATAAGTAATCTTTAGCAACAGACGGCACTAGAACAGAAATAATCCGTATAACTATGTCCTTATATGCATTACAAGTGTATTTTACGGTCTTTTCAACATTTTACAATTTATCGTAGATTTTATAGTATAAACTATTAAGAAACATCTTTGAATATGATGTACCCTGCGCGACTAAGTCCGTTTATTTATGTCGCGCGTTTTATGCTAGGATAAAAATGCAACTTGTTTGATTGTTATGTTTATAACAATCCAATGATTGATAGTTAATGAACTACTTACACACTACTACTTACATAATTAGTTAATGAACTACTTACTGTTCTTTACATTACCAATTTTACAATCATATATCACTCAAAATATGGTAAAAGTTCCATATAAAACAGTCCATCATCATTCAAAATGTTAAAAAGTTTCTAAAAAACTGTCACCAACAAAAACGTTTTCGCTCCAGCCGGAGCATCATCAGCACGTCTGATTGTAAGGTTGGTAATGTGAAGAATATTGAAATACAGACATTAGTAATTGAGATATGGGATATCTATTTCTAAAGTTAATGAACTATTTATCTTTAAAGTTGTATTCTCTTTATGGGCCACCCTACAATTAAGTAAAACTGAAAACGATCTCATGGAGGATCATTTTAATATTTATATTTTAAACTGCTTTGTTACATATACAAAATCTGAAGTATAGCTTTAGATTTGTTTAAAAGGTGATATCTTTACGGACAGAGTACAATATATACACTTTTATAAGAAAAAATTATTCCTTTAAAATGAATTACTGTTCTTGATTCATAGAAATGATTTCTAGAAATGCTTTCACTACAGAACACAATACGGATTTAGTAAAACTGTAGACATCTTGGTAATAAAATTTAATCGCATTTCTTCAAATAAAGTAGATTTTTTTTTTCTCAACATAATCGGATTAGGAGATTTATAAGAGAATAATCAAGACTTCTACAGATAAATGGAGTTTGAGAAATAATATTTTTTTTTCACCATTTGTACTTTTAATTTGTTAGTTGAACTATAACTGATGACATTTATCCATTTTTTCCATCAAAAAGTATATATTAACATATTTATATTAAATCTCGAAACTAAACCTCATTATAAATTTCTGTTTTATGAAATTGCGATTGATTTCTTTCTTACGAATTTGAAATAAATTTATGTAAACACATTATTCAGATTGAAAGTTTTGTCTTGAATATATTAATAAAATAAATTGTCTTGAATATATTAATCGAAAGCTTCGCACTTCTTTTTCAAATTAAAGTGATTTTTTTTATCGTAAAAATTACATTTTTCCAAATCAGCGGAATTCAGCAAAAGTCTATTGTATAATTTGATAGCAAATAAGTTTTCCGTGTTTTTGTTTTCAGTTTATCCATAGAAATTCATATAATTGCAGACCGAAAAATAATAATATAAATTTTGTAAAATATAATGGACTACAACTAAAAATTTGTCCTCAGATTATTAAGCGATTGGAAATAGTATTCAATTAGTCAATGTTTTATATTATATTTACACATCAGTTTCTTTTTAACATGCATAAAAAAAAAGATTCAAAATGCTGCTATAAGCAAATAAAAATGGCATAGAAAGAAAAAATGTTACATAGTAGTATTGTGGTAGAAGTGTTTTAGTTACTTTTATTTATTTTATTTTATATTAACTTAAAATATGTGGCTGTGATGTGCAATGTACAAAAAATCTAGAGGGAAAATATGCCATACCCACAATTATTATTTACTTAAACATGTCCACACCAATAATGCAAATTTATTAATATGAACAACAGAAACTACATATCTCAGAGTAACATATTAAACTCCAAAAAACTCCCAACATCAAATTTGATATCTGGAAGATTTCATACTAAGGTACATCGTGAAAGAAAATGAACTGAAAGCGATAATTCAGTTACAGAACTCACAAAAACGGTAAGAAGTTATTTGGAAGGAAATTTCACATCAAAATTTATCACTAGAAATTTTTTTTAAAAAGAGAGCATCGGCACAAAGAAACTCAGTATAAGTTCCAGAATATCAAGCAGCTAATAGATGGGATCGTTTCATGATAGACCAAAAGCAATTAAAGACGTACCTCAAATTTTTTGCTGACTGTTTGAGAGAGTTCTTTTGGTACCCCTTGCAAAGAACAGATAGTGACGATGTAAAAAAGTGGAAAAATCCCAATTAAGTAGAAAAAAATTTAGTAATAACCCAAATTATAGCAATTAAGCCAACAAGCACCAATTAAGCATGTTAATACACTATATTAGACTTCTTGCAGGAGATTAATGTGTGATTTTTGAAATTTCTTCACTACATTTTCTTGATTTAGTTCCAAATATCACTGATAGATGGCTCTGTGCTACCTTAAATGTGCAGAAAACTCAAACTAATGCTTAAAATTGGTTCAAAGTTCACCCAGTTTTCATCCTTTATTGCCGAAACGTCAGTTGAGGCTTACTGCGGAGACGCAAAAAGTTTTTGGTTTCTGTTTGTTTGTCTGTCTGTTCCGCGATAACTGCCGCAAAAAAGTCTAATTAGGTTGATTTTGGTAGGTATGTTGTGAGGTACCCGGAATTAGCTGATTAGTTTTTGGTTAAATTTGATTCATTCGTTCGAAAAATATAGAACATTTTCTTTTAAGTCAAAATGCTTTTCAATGGGAAGTCAGACGATTTTTAAATTGTAACATTCATCGAATTGAAATGATGCATTGGGATAATTGATATATTAAATTATGGATGCTGAATTTACAGAATGGAGATCTTAAATTAATACGATTGCTTTAAAATTTGCCAATAATTTCTCTTAATTTCGAAATTAACTGTATAAACTATTGGGAAATTTTACGCATCAATTGGTGAAATATAAAATGATTTTAATTTCTCATTTTTTACAAAATGTCATGCATTTCTTTTTTTCTTTTCTTTCATTAAATGGTTGCCGAGCAACGTATTTGAGTATTTCAACGAATATAAAAAGAAAAGAAAATTCGAGTTAATCGCATTACGTTGATGCAAAATTTTATTAACAAAATAGCTGATTTTCGGGAGATTTTAGTTTTTAATATGCTTTTTCTAATTAAATAGATGAGGGTTTACTTTAACTACTAAAGAAATATTACCAAATCGGTTTTCCAAACGAAAGTTATAAAAACGTTGAATGTGTAAATTGAATATAAGTATCATAAGAGGAATTTAAATTTGTATAAGTATATTTTGTACACGGAATTATATCAATTTTAGCAACATATGATGATTCTTAGTGGTTTAAAAGTAAGTGTTCATTTAAGGATAGGATACAATCTCCTGTGCAGGGAGATGGTTAATCTAATGAAATTACAACAGTAAATGCATTCAGAAATATACTCGAATAATGAACTAGCAAAATTACTGGAAATTGAGAACATAAAAGTAAAGTGACAAGTGGGGCGGACCCCCCCCCCCCCCCCCCGGGCAGGAATGCATTCTTATTCTGCAAAATACGATAATAAGTAGTTTATCATATCATTGCATAAAATTGTGTTCAATGTGATACCTCTAAAATTCCCCAAAGTTCCGATACATCTTATATATTTTAAATATATAAATAACTTAACAAAATTGAATTTTACGATATCAAATATTATGCACATTATATTAAAAATTACGGAACAGATGCTTTACACTCATGCAGCGGTGTTTGACGATTTTTTGGTTGGCGCGATTTTCAAACCCACGCCAAACCAATAACTAAATACAATTGCAAGGTTGCCATCAAAGGAAAAAATCTCCTAAATTTGGCGACTTTTTCCTTTTTATAACCGATTAAAAAAAAAAAAATCTGTGCGTGAGTGTATGACATCATAGCCAAAATTAGTGATATGTAGGTCTGGCGCTGAGGCCTCCTGATCTGTAGATTTACTAGTTATTTTTAGCTTTTGATATGCGGAAAAAACGTTTGCATTTCGAAATTGAAAGATTATTATAAATATTTTGAGACAGTGCAGCGTCATCTATTGGTGATATTTTAAAATAAGGTACGGAAGCCTAATAAATAAATTTCTATAATTCAAATACAACATTTGCTAAATGGTACATACATTAAAATCGTGAATTTACAACCACAATTAAACATCAACGTTTCATTTCGCTTCTGCGAACGTCATCAGGATGTTACAAACAAGTCGAAAATGTCAAAATGAGCATACACGTCAGAGTTCTGGAGAAAACATGATCGGAGAGTGCGCAAACGTCATCAAGTTCCCATGGTAACCAAGTGGATCATACCACTGTAGTGAAAAGAGGGGTTGCAAGACAAAATGAGCAGATTGTATTAATGGATTATAACATATTATGCCAGATTTTATGAATGTTATAGGATAAATTATCGTTACATGTATACTGCCCAATTTTAATAATCGTAAGGGACTCTAAAATTTTATTAACATAAGAGTTCTTGCATGGAATTATGATTCTAGCCTCTTCAAAGTCAATTTTGCTACCTTCATTCGAAAAATAAAACCTTGCGAGAGCTGTACTCTGTTTTGATTGTGAAATATCTCTCTTGTGCTCTTTTTTAATCTTTCTGAAAATTTTCGTTTTGTCTCACCGATATAAACCAACCGTTCGTTATTTGGGAGGGTAATCAGTATTTCATAAACTCCGGCTTTTTGATGATTCTGGATTTTATCAATATTGCTACTAATAATTTGTATAAGATATGAAGGGGGGATAGCTACTAATTTTATATTGAATGTCTGAAGCACTTGTTTTATATTTTTCATATATTATCGGAACATAATGCATACTTCTGTAATTGATCTTTAAACTATAAACAAACTTTTGACCTGAAGGAGGGGGGTTATTATACTGTCGAATAATCTTGTCAATCTGCGAAACTTTAAAACCATGATCAAAGGCAATACCTTTAATAAAATCTATTTCAGCTTTAAGTTGGTCACCTGAACAAATTCTATAAGCTCGCCTAATAAATGACTGAAATGCAGCAATTTTATATTTAAAGGGCATATTTGCACAAAAAGGTATTACTGTATTCTCTTTTAATGGTTTTTTCTATACAGAGAATGTAAAATGAGAACTGCTCCGGTTAATCTGAACATCGAGAAAAGGCAAATTTGCATCCTGTTCTATTTCGAGGGTAAATTTAATGCTATCACTTAATCTATTGACTTCTTGAAGAAAAAACTGTAAATCTGGTAAAGTGTAGGTCCACAAGATGAACACGTCATCCACATACCTTAACCAACACACTGGTTTCAGTTTAAATGAACTGAAAGTTTTCTTTTCCAATCGTCTAAGTGCAAATTCTGCGAATAAACCTGAAACTGGTGACCCCATTGGTGCTCCATGAAGTTGTCTGTAAATAATGCCATTACATATGAAAATATTGCTGAACACTATAAGATTCAGACCTGCTTTCAATGAAGTTTTAATGTCATTGGTTAAACAAAGATTGCAATCTATCAATGAAAAAATATAACTGATAACTTCATCCATATTTATTGAAGGAAACAAGGAAATAACATCCAAGCTTGCCATAACTGTATTAGCATAAAGAGGGTACTGTTTTAATTTATCCATGAAGTCATTTGTAGACTCAATAACATATTCTGAAACGGGAAGGATTGATTTTAGAAAAATCACAAATGCCTTCTCTAAAAAATAGGTAGGAGCAACACAACGAGAGACAATGGGTCTAAGAGGCAGATTTAATTTATGATCTTTCAGCCTGCCTGTGAGCATCGGTGTAATACCAGTGTGATTAACTTTTATTAAAGACTTAAATATTGTCAGGCCATTTACCACCACGAACCAACTCCTGCATTTTCCTAAAAATTGAAGAGTTTAAATCTTTATTGAGTACTTCACAACCCATATCTGCAATACAAGCTTCCAACTTCACAATGTAATTATCCCTGTCTAAGACGGCAATTCTATTTGTTTTATCCGTTTTGATAAACATAATGTTTGGATCCTTCTTTAATCTCTTAAGGGTAACCAATAAAGGACGCTCGGTTCTATCATGTTTAAATGAAATATTAAATGCAAATAAAGAATAAATTTCTTATTTGAATACTCTATACATAAAAAATTAACAATACTAGCAAATTAATTCTTCGGAACTTCAAAAAACTGTCGTATACTCTTGATCACATAATAAATAACCCTATACAGTGTTGTATTCAGGGGGTGGCCCGGGGGGACATTCCCCCCCGGAGCATTGAAATGTCGTCCCCGGAAGGTTTGAGATTTTATACTTTTAATGGGTAAAAAGTGCAATTTTCCCACAGGAACTCTGTAATGTCCCCCCCCCCCCACCAGGGAGCTACAGAAATCCCTCCCCGAGAAAAGTGTCTGAATACAACACTGATCCTATATATCACACAACTTGCTTACTTCAAATTATTTGATTTATAAAATGTAACTGAAAATATAGTATTTAAATTGTAACAATAAATAATGCGTTTAAAATATATTTACGATGGAAATTTTATAAAATTCATTTTTCAAAACTTTCGATTATACCCGAACATTGTATACACGAGAGATTTGTTCATATCGTGTTTAGAAGGGTTACATAAAATGAACAGATTGGAAAATTTTATTTACAATTTTATGTTTACATAATGTATAACTATTTCATATTTCTTGATGGAAAACATTCCTTTAAAACAAATAAAGCGATGTAAAACTTTTAGTATATTTATCTGCGAAATATTCAAAAGGCATCGATCATTTTTAAACATGATGTAGCAAAATTAAAAAAATAGATACAATAATTTTTGAATATGTTTCATTCAGATAGTGATATATTTTATACGTAAAATATTTCCATTCTGTTTAATTAATTAAAAAGCTATCCAGTTTTGAGGAAGTTGTTTAGAATAGATATATAAATCATCTCTGACTTGTAGCAGTTACATAATACAAGAAATGGTTCTGAAAAATGTTTCTAAAAAATATAGAGGCACTAATGGGGACAGTGGACTTAAAAAAGATTAATTTTATTACTTATGTTATTCGAACAAGAAATTTTTCAAAGAAGTGTTCTGTATCTTGAATTAGTGAATATTTTGAAAAAGATTCAATTTACCAAACATATATTTTGTAACGTTTAAATAGGATTTGTTTTTAATTGAAATATATCTTGAGTTTCAATTTTCAAAATATTTTCTTCATTTTTGTGATTTATTATTTAAATGTTTCTATTTAAAAAATTGTGCATCTTTTTTTTATATATGTCTGCAGACATTTATTACAAAAAGAACACTTGCAAATAAATTAATTTTCAATTAAACGTCATATAGTAATTTACTTTATTACCAATTTGAGGATATTTAAAAACAAATCTCCAAACCAGATATACATGTTTTTTATATAATGTATCAAAATTGTCTCTTTAACATATTTAGAAATTTTAACAAAAATTTCAGGGGACGATGGACATTAAAAACCAAATCCTTGAATTGTCGATGGAATAATTTGAAAATTAGAATACTTGATATTGGCAAACTCAAATACTTATATTCAAATTTTCGTGCTAAACTAACATATAGATATATACAGGGTGTTCCGTTAAAGGGGTCCAATATTAATAGGGGTAATAGAGGAGATCACACGGAGCATAAATCAGTATATAATGCCTGGCTGGATCTCAATAATTTTCAAGTTACAGCAAATAGAATGAAAAATCGGAAATTTGTAAAAAAAACCCTCATTGCTAAACTATCGATAATGCTACATAAAAACGAAGCACATATTTAGAAAGAGCAGAAAAAATCCTACGAATTGACATAAGTTGTTTTAGAATATTGAGAATTAATGGCGAGTTACAAGCTCTGAAACAGTGAAAAAATACAAAATCAAATATTTAGCAAAATAGTTAATCGTTAATTCCAAAAATGCAACTCTACCTACATCAAGGAAAATGTTATAAAATTTGGTCCATTCCGAAAGCTTTCGAAGAAGCTGACAATAAACCATATCAGTTTAATTGTATGGGAGAAATCAAGCAGTTCCCTAGTTACAACTCTGTACTGTTGCACGCTCGGAAAGAGCGAAACTCCACCCATGATGATTGTAAACACCCCGTTTTAATATCTTTCAATTATACATTTCTGATCAACCTCTATCAATACCCTTTCATTATTCAGTCTGGTCAAGTGAATGACATATTGTGCAGTTCTCGCCTTGTCTTAAAGCAAACTCCGTGACTGCTGCGTTTCCTCCATGAACTTTCAGGATGATGAAGAAGAAGTACTTTTTAAGCAAATTTTCTATGTGTATAGGAAGAAAAGTGTAATAAAACAGCAGTCATCAGTGGGCGTTATGTTAAAGGGAGGCTGTTGTAAGTGGGATTGTAGTAAGTTGATGTATAATAATTATGCCGGAATACTCTAACGAAGAATATGCGGACATGCATCTGATGTACGGGCAAGCTCATGGAAATGCATGTCTAGCACAGCGCATGTACCGTGAGCAATTTCCAAGGAGACGTTGCCCAAGTTCGAAACTCTTCATAAAAATCGATAGACGATTACGGGAGACTGGATCGTTTAATACAGCAAGCATTGATGCAGGGAAACCTCGACATGTACGAACACCTGCAATGGAAGAAGATGTACTGAATATTTTTAAAGATAACCCCTCCACGAGTACACGAGCTGCTGCGTCTGAAGTCGGTGTTTCTCACCAAAGTGTGTGGCGTGTTCTGCGTGCAGAAAACATGCACACCTTTCATGTGCAGCGGGTACAACTGTTATCAGTAACAGATTGTGCTCAGCGGACAGAATTCGTACGCTGGTTGCTTAATGTAACAGAAAATAATCCACAATTTCTGGAAAATATTTTATTTACTGATGAAGCAACATTTACGAGAGAGGGCGTGGTAAACACGCACAATATGCACACATGGTCATATACAAATCCGCACACTGTTTTCCCGTCGAACGCACAACAAAAGTTCAGTGTGAACATATGGGCAGGTGTCCTCGGCGATTATCTCATAGTGTTACGGTTGGTTTCAACAATTTTTTTTTTTTTAATCTACATTAATTATTTAAATCACTTTCTCAACATTTATTTAAAAGCACTCTTTTTTTCTGTTTCTAATAAAAATTTAAATAAATAAAAGTAATTGTAATAATTATAATAAAATCAGTTTTTATTTTTTCTTCTTTCTTTTTCTTTTTGCAAAGTAATTTCAACGTTTATAGTCTAACGTAGCTTCCTGTTTTTCAAATACGAAAAGCAGACAGCAAGGGAGGGATGTTTTGTCAGTAGACTGCACAGGTGGAAAATTTGGAGTCATCTAGTCTGACTTTGATATAAGAATGACCGACCGCCCTGTATAAGAATTACGTTATCTTATGAGTGTACTATACACGCAATTAGGCTTTGTAAGTTTACGTCAGGCTTCAATTGGCTCTGCTATCAGGCGGATAGCTGGCGCCCATGTAAACAGAGGCTAACAGGACCCCCCTTCAGCACACGCCATGGGGGTGATGCATGGTTTCCTTCCCCCATGAAGCGGCCGGCAGAGTGGAGCGGCAAGCTGTAGTCTTCACGATGAGTCCATTTTTCCTTTTGTTTCCATTCCCGTACCCCTGGCAGAGTGGATCGGTCCCGTTTTTCAAGCAGCGCGGGAGAATGAATGTTTACGACACTTGTTGCTTGGCCAAGAGACCTGTCGTTTGACTCGTAAAAAAATTCGACTTATTACGGGGCTCGAAGATTGGCCTGTGGGCTGGATCGCGAAGTTGTTGAAGGCGGACAGGTTTCTGGAAGATTTTTTTTTTGAGAGTGGGGCATTGATAGCCCTACATTAACCATCCTAAATCATGATGTTGTGATGAAAAGAGGCTATAAGGGCATTTTCGAATTGCGGATCTATAACTGTTAACGAGAAATTAAGAAGAAGATATGTGTAGCCTATTTTTTTTTGGCGTAGTGGCGCTCCAAGATTATGACTTCTTAACCATCAGAAGTGATCATAGATATTGAACTAAACCGGTCAATAGAAGTCGTAGTGTTCTGAGTTACGGTGATGGCTATCTTCGAATAAAACACATGCTTCAGGAAGGTGAAATTACTGACTCCGACGGTGAAGTTCTGGACCGTAGAACGATTTTCCCCTCCGGACTAGATGATGGACCTAGTAGTTGATGGCAAGTGATGCAGTGAGATGAGAGGATTGATGAATGTTAGCTTGAAACCACGTCTGAATTTTTCCCCAGCCTGAATACTCCAGCTTAAGTGCTTCATCAGATTTTGAAAAAGGAGGAAATGCTCCTAAGTGCCCATTGACTAAAATTGTAAAACTCTCTACCTGTTGTAAGTACTATTTGCATAGTTTTTCTTTTTATTTATTTGTACCTCTTTAAAAAAAAAAAAAAAATATGTTTGCTATACCAGAGTTTAAAAGTGAAATGAATATCTTTGGATAATTTCAATAAGAATAAACATTATGAACAGAAATAGTCTGTAGGTTAATATATAATGTTTGTATGTTTGAACGACCATTAAATGGTAATATGATGGTAATTTTAAAAATATGATGTGTAATTTAAAAGTAACCAGTGAGTGGTTTCAACTTAAAAGATCAGCTGTTATATTGTTTTATTAAGATTATTTTTGATAACTTAGTTGCTTCATTATTTTAAATGTTCAAATAAATTGTGTTTTTTTTTTTGTTTATTATCAAAGATGGTATGTTTTTCTTTGTATAAATCTCTAAATAATTAATTTTTTATATTCACAGTAGACCTATAAGAATGGCCTAACCTTTCTGTGATTAATTAAAAAAAAAAAAAAGGGAGAGAAAATTCAACTTTATTAAATTAGGACTTTAAAATTTCTTAAGTTTAAATTCATAACTGACTGTTTTAATAAACATAAATTGAAGTTCACTCAATGTTATACAATCGTATTTTTGATCTTGATTTAAGGATGGATAGATTAATAAGTGAAACAGTAATATTAAATTTAATTTCATAAAATGTTAAATTAAGCTTTAACTCTCCTCTTTCAGAAACATTGTTTTTCTAAAATATACACCAAAATTGTTTTATTTTAAAAAGTAAAAAAAAAAAAAAAAAAAAAAAAAAAAAAAAATATCCAGTCATTATACACCACTATACGATTCTTGGTTAACCGATCGGATCTTGTTCAGAATCTCTATGGTTGTTCTAAAATTTTAGTACATCATCATATCCCTATTCTATTAACGGATTTAACTCTTTCCCCTTTTGGTCCTCATATTGGAGGAATTTCAGGTTGTCTGCATTTTTCCAAATTATATGATGATTACACTTTTGTTAATTTAATGTGTATGGAGATTTGAGCTTGATCGGGTTGGAGTGGAGTTGGGTGTTCTTTATGCAATCCAGTATGCTACTTGATTTAGAAATCTGTTGCCCCTTACTACATTTAATATTGTCTTAAAATGATGAGTTCAAAATTATCATTGTTGTATTAACCTATTCGGATTCTTAAGTTTTGATATTTTGATTAGTTTAATATAATTTGCTACCTTTTCCATGGCAACAGATTTCAGTGGAGCTAATCAGGGTATACTTATTTTTTTCTAAATATTTAATTGTCAAGTGAAGATTGAGTAATAAATGAGCTTTTTAAGTTTAAGTAAGTTGTGTTTTAGAAAGAACCCCAAAACACCACAACAAATGGAGCCGTAACAATTCGGTCTCTGGGTTATTGATTTTTTTTTACTTGTATGTATTTATGTATCAAAGAGCAACTGGGTGTTTTTGCAATTAAAATTTTATTTATATGTTCAAGTGTAAAAAGAGGTCTAGGCTCTCTCTCTGTGCTAGTAAGCTACAATTCCCAGTCAAAATTATGCCTTGTGAGCATAACCTTTTCTTATTTACAAAAAGCATAGTCCTGTACTTAAGTTTTATGTATTTATAAGGTTTTCCTTTCCCCTCTCTTTTTCTCATTTTTAAGTTGTCCCCCCCCCCTTTTTTCATTCTCTTTTTGGTTTGTTTGTCATTTTCTAACTCTAACTATGGCTGATAAGCACTCGGAAGCAATTGCCACTATTCAGCGAAAAAATGCTTTAGTGGATAATTTGTCAAACATTCCCCCATTCAATGGAGAGGCCAGCTCAGTCTGCTTCTCAGATTTTTCTGAGAAATTTGAGAGTTTTGCCAAATTATTCGACTGGAATGAGGAGGAGAAAAAATTCGTTTTGTTAGCTAGATTATCAGGAGCTGCTTCTAGGCGAATAAAAATTCACAAAGCAAAAACATCTGATGAGCTATTAAAAATCTTAAAAGAGAGTTATACTTCACAGGCCACACCAGATGTTGCCCTCAGTCATTTTTTAAATTTTAAACAGCCACCCAATATGAGTGTTCAGGAGTTTTATGACAAGGCATATGATATGTCATTAAGAGCCCTTGTAATTGAAGGTATCCAGGGTGAAGTAGTCGATAAAAGCCGAACGGCTCTACTACACTCCATGCTGTTGAGCAATCTTACACCAGAAGTGCGAAAGGGGGTAATTGCGAGAAATCCACAATCCCCAGAAGAGGTCCTCAAAATTGCGCTTCTTGAGGAAAAGGCTTATAGGAGCATTAACCCTTTCTACAACCACCGCGAGGAAATTCTCAACCCTAATTTGACCCAAAACCTACCCTGTGCTGCAGTTTTTCAGCAAGATAGCTCACAAAAGAAGGAGATAGACCAACTAAAATCTCAAATTGATGTTTTAGCAGCTAAGATAGACAGTTTAGTTGATCTTAGGGCTAGGGATGTACAGGAGAAAAACCAAGAGGTAAGACCCGTAACCTGCTATAGGTGCTCCGTACAAGGCCACTATGCCAGAGATTGTCCACTAAATTTTGTCGACTATAATTTTAGAAGGGGAGGTGGTCAAAATTTCAGGAGCCGTGGGCAAAATTATAGAAACAGAGGTGAAAATCCTAGAGAGAACCACAATCAGCGAGGCGGATATAGGGGAAGAAGAGGTGGTTATTACCAAAACAATAGGAGCACAGCTGCGAACAGAAATGAAGAGCAGGCGGTAAATAACACCCCAGTAGCTAACAATGAAAGTGAGGCTTTAAACTATTAGTGGCCGGATCAGATGTGGTCAAGTCGATCCCCAACAGGCCCCTGGACCCCCCAACTGTGTATAGTATGTTTCAGCCCCAATCATATACATTACCAACTGCAAGAATTTACATAAATAAAGTTTGCCTAAATGCATTATGTGACACGGGTTCTGCAATTAATCTCCTGAGTGGTACTGATTGTAACTGTTTAGAGAATTTTGAAATGGAGAATTGCAATATCCCCATTATGACTGTCACCGGTGAGAAAGTTCACCTAAATAAGAAAGTATTTTTAAAATTTGTTTTTGATAATGTTCAATGTCAAGCTGAATTCTATGTAGTGGAAGGTAAATTAGCAGAGGAATTTAATATGATTTTGGGAATGCCATTTTTGAAAGAGTACCGGGCAAGTATAAATTGTGATACAAATGCTGTCGCTCTTAAAGTGCCAGTTTCAGGCCAATGTAAACAAAGCGTAGAAACCCCAAGTAATACTTCAGGGTGTAATACTTGTCTTGCTACTAATTCTGTAAATATTTCTAACTCTGTATATAGTGTAAATTCTAATAATAATTGTATAAATAATGATTGTGTTAAAAATAATTCTGTAAATATAAAATGTGTCAACAAAGTAGGGGAGAATTCAAAAAGTAGTAATGCCAATAGCCCTCCTGAAAATTGTGCATGTGAGAAAGTTCATGACTCAGTTAATATTGAAAATGGGAATCATAGTAGTGAAAATATGGTAGTTCAGGACCCGTAGTTGAGTAATATGGGAAAAGATGTTGAGATAGTCATTCAAACTGAGTCAGATAAGGAAGTTGAAAGTGTTGCGCAGAACTTTTGCATGCAAACAACATCAGGCGGTAGCTCTGAGGGTAATAACACTGAAAATTTTTCAAGTATTCAAAGTGTCGACAACATTCTTTCAGCAGCGAGTCAGGTAACTCAGGGTAATTTAGCTGAAGAGACTACTGAAATTTGTAATATTGATGAAAGTGAAGATTTGGTAAGTATAGAGGATAAGGTACCTGAAGTCGAGGAGGAGAGCAATGAAGATAGCAGTAGTGATAAAACCAATAAAAATAAAAATATAAGTTTCGCTGTGACAATGATAACTCCAATGATACTGTTAATTGTAATTTTTGTATACAAGTCGAAAAGGAAGTTACTTTTATGCCTCATTCTAATCTACTTGAAAAAATTGGTGAATTACAAAAATCAGACAAGAAATGCTGCGAGATTGCAAGAAAACTAGACCAAGGTGTAGAAATTGCTCCTAAATACATGAAATTTTTTTTTAGAGATGACATTTTAGTTTGTGAGGATACAAGGGAGTCAGCTATTTTGAATAAATCTGTAAAGTTAGTCGTGCCAAAAGAATTGGTTACTCAAGTTTTTGCACTAACACATGAGTCCCTAGCGGCTTGTCATCAAGCCTTTCAAAAGACCATTGATCGCATTCGTGAGCACTTCTATTGGCCAGGAATGTCGTCAGATGTCAAGCATCTAGTGGAGTCATGTATTAGTTGCCAGCAGAAGAGAGCTTATAGAGCGAACCAGCTCGCCCCTCTGCAACGTATGCCGACCCCCCAGTTTCCTATGAACAAGGTTCATTTGGATCTCATTGGACCCTTACCGCAAACTTTTTCGGGAAATAAGTATATTGTCGCATATATAGATTCATTTACTAAGTGGCCAGAAGCATATGCGGTTAGTTCAACCACTTCAGTTGTCATTGCGGACACTTTAGCTGATTTCATATCACGCTACGGTGCGCCCTGTTTTATTACGACGGACAACGCGAAGAATCTAATTTCAGATGCGATAGAGCACGTATATAAAATGTTTGGTATTAATCATATTAAGACCTCATCTTATCACCCGGCTGGCAACTCGCAAGTGGAGAGACAGAATCGTACTCTTAAAAATGCACTTTGTCACATAGTCAACCAAAATCAATCTGACTGGGACACTAAACTCAAATTTGCACTACTAGCTATGCGTTCAGCTGTCCACTCTTCAACTAAACTTAGCCCAGCTGCAGTTATGTATGGCAGAAATATGAATCTACCATATAATCTCTTTTCTCAACCACCTTCTTTTAATTATAATGATGCACCCTCTTTTTGCGAACTCTTAATCCCAGCTCTTCAAAAAGTATACACTGAAGTACATAGTAATTTAATTAAAGTTTCTGAGCAGCAGGAAAAATACCGTGAAAAGACAGCTGTTGATAAAAATTTTAAAATAGGAGATCTTGTGTGGTTATTTACACCCACAGTCGCCCCTGGTAATACAAAAAAATTAAGCAAGCAAAATAATGGTCCTTTTACTATAATTGAGAAGCTAAATGAGGTTAATTTTAAAATAGCGCTAGTTGCTAATCCCAAAAATTGTCAGGTTGTCCATGTTGACAGGTTGTCTTCTTTCAAAGACAGACTCCCCATCTGGTCCAGTAAACCAAAACAAACAATTGGCCTGGGATCGACTGAAAACGTGACCATCCATTCACCACACCAACCGCGCGATTCCCCTCCTGTACGCAGGTGTAAGCGTAACCGATTCATTCCCTGGGCACCATATGATAGTAACCGCGCACCAGCAGTAGTGAACGTCAACAATAACGAAACTCCGGTAGCGCCGGAAGTGGAGGAAACAGACAGCGACGCGACTGAAATCATAAATCCCTCTCCCCCACCTCCCATTTCTCCGGAGATTGCAGCGGCAGAGAATAACGAGATGTGCGTAAATAAAAATTTAGCAACGGCAGAAGGCAGTGAAATGCGCGTAGGTAAAAATTCAGCCACGGCAGAAAGCAGTTCAACTGCTGAGCACAGCGATTCGCGCAGGTCTCGTTCATCGATTCGTCCAGCTGCTAAATCGAATAGAAGTAGTCGTTCAATATCGATTTCTAGAACCGACTATTCGCTACGGGATAGAAGAGGCCGTCCGAGTTATAAATACTAACTACCTTTTTTCGTTATTCAAGCATTTTTATTCAATTTTACCTTGTTTATTTGTATTTATTTATAGTTTAGTTAATGTGTATGTATATTTAATTATTTTTTTTTGACATTTTTAAAACGGAACTTAGTTTTTCTAGCGTATTAAAGGTTTGTTTTGGTTGTGTGTTGATACTCTCATGTAGGCATTTTTAACCCTTTTTATGCCTATACTTAAAGTTTTTGTCTGTTTTATGGTAGATTATGTGGTATATACCCGTCCGCACCCCGTTTTCGTAGATTTTGGGTATATTTTTGCAAAAAAAAAAAAAAGAAACGAATGTAATTTTTGTTACTTTAAAATTTTTTTAGGATGTTGTGTTTTGTATGCCCTTTTGCCGAGGTAGATCTGTTTAGTTCAGTTTTTTTTTAATGCATCAGTGTTTTGTATATAACTTTTTAAGTATGTGTTTACTTTAATTTCTACATTTTAACTAGATAGATTTATTATTTACTATACAGTTTGTGGTTTTATTTGAGCTTAAACTTTAAGGAGTGTGGGCCCTTTTTCTTTTTCTAGTACATACTGTCTCATGTACATGCCTGTATGTTGTTGTGTGTGGCTAAAAGTGCTAAAATTAACTATTTTATTTATTCTACTTCCTATTTTTGTGGAATGTGTGTTTTCCTTCCTGGTGATATATGTCACCACCCCTGTTTTTTATTTTATTTTGTGGAATGTTTTCCCTGTAGTGCCCAAAAGGCCCGAAACTGCTTTTTGCTATAAGTAGCACAGAGGCAGAGATACTCTTTCCCATGCACATTACTTGTACGTGCATTTGTAAAATCTACATAATATCCCGAATCATTAGACTGTGTTCGAAAACAAACATGTGTTCTCATATAAAATTGTTACAATTGTGTGCGTAATTCTCTAACATGGTCTGTGATACCATAATTTGTGTCTTACAGATGTATAGGTATATATTTTTTTTTGTGTGTCACCAGTTGCTCTTGTGTATTTTTGTATAATAGAATTAATATGTGTTTTACAAATTTCATTGACATTTACAGTGTTGTAACTATGATATTACTAGTACTTATTTACATTAATAGATAGTGTTGTAATATACTGTGATGCCAATTATTGAAGTTATGTATATAAGCAGTATAGTGACAATTAATCAGTGGGCACTTCTATTCTTTTTCGGCTAATTTTTTTTTTTTCAAAATTCAATTTATGTATTATTTACAGTTCTGTTGCCAGAAGTCTCAGGAAGGATGCAGTTATGCGTAGGAATGACAGTAGTAGGGAAGTGAGGTTTCACAATCAGGTGGAACATGTGTTCTTTTACAGGTGCAGAAAATATCTTGGTCATTTTAGTGGTAAAATCAGCCTTGTGGTCCCTCCTCTGGTAGTACTCTTTTATGGTCATGTTTCAGGTAATATTTTAGGTAATGGTTTCTACGGATGTGCGAGATCTGGTTGTATATATCCGGAATATATTGTCAGGATGGTATTTCAGCGGTGAACTCTCTGGATCCCGTCCCGGATCGATGTATGATCTGTGTTTGTGTGTCAGTTTTTTCAGTGTTGAGGTCCCAGCATGCCATGTGGTACCAAGTTACCTTTCAAAAAAATAATTTGTTTTCTCAAAAAAATTTTTTTTTAATTAGCCGGGGGGAGCAATCTTGTTACGGTTGGTTTCAACAAATTTTTTTTTTTAATCTACATTAATTATTTAAATCACTTTCTCAACATTTATTTAAAAGCACTCTTTTTTTCTGTTTCTAATAAAAATTTAAATAAATAAAAGTAATTGTAATAATTATAATAAAATCAGTTTTTATTTTTTCTTCTTTCTTTTTCTTTTTGCAAAGTAATTTCAACGTTTATAGTCTAACGTAGCTTCCTGTTTTTCAAATACGAAAAGCAGACAGCAAGGGAGGGATGTTTTGTCAGTAGACTGCACAGGTGGAAAATTTGGAGTCATCTAGTCTGACTTTGATATAAGAATGACCGACCGCCCTGTATAAGAATTACGTTATCTTATGAGTGTACTATACACGCAATTAGGCTTTGTAAGTTTACGTCAGGCTTCAATTGGCTCTGCTATCAGGCGGATAGCTGGCGCCCATGTAAACAGAGGCTAACAGGACCCCCCTTCAGCACACGCCATGGGGGTGATGCATGGTTTCCTTCCCCCATGAAGCGGCCGGCAGAGTGGAGCGGCAAGCTGTAGTCTTCACGATGAGTCCATTTTTCCTTTTGTTTCCATTCCCGTACCCCTGGCAGAGTGGATCGGTCCCGTTTTTCAAGCAGCGCGGGAGAATGAATGTTTACGACACTTGTTGCTTGGCCAAGAGACCTGTCGTTTGACTCGTAAAAAAAATTCGACTTATTACGGGGCTCGAAGATTGGCCTGTGGGCTGGATCGCGAAGTTGTTGAAGGCGGACAGGTTTCTGGAAGATTTTTTTTTTTTTGAGAGTGGGGCATTGATGGCCCTACATTAACCATCCTAAATCATGATGTTATGATGAAAAGAGGCTATAAGGGCATTTTCGAATTGCGGATCTATAACTGTTAACGAGAAATTAAGAAGAAGATATGTGTAGCCTATTTTTTTTTGGCGTAGTGGCGCTCCAAGATTATGACTTCTTAACCATCAGAAGTGATCATAGATATTGAACTAAACCGGTCGTTAGAAGTCGTAGTGTTCTGAGTTACGGTGATGGCTATCTTCGAATAAAACACATGCTTCAGGAAGGTGAAATTACTGACTCCGACGGTGAAGTTCTGGACCGTAGAACGATTTTCCCCTCCGGACTAGATGATGGACCTAGTAGTTGATGGCAAGTGATGCAGTGAGATGAGAGGATTGATGAATGTTAGCTTGAAACCACGTCTGAATTTTTCCCCAGCCTGAATACTCCAGCTTAAGTGCTTCATCAGATTTTGAAAAAGGAGGAAATGCTCCTAAGTGCCCATTGACTAAAATTGTAAAACTCTCTACCTGTTGTAAGTACTATTTGCATAGTTTTTCTTTTTATTTATTTGTACCTCTTTAAAAAAAAAAAAAAAAAATATGTTTGCTATACCAGAGTTTAAAAGTGAAATGAATATCTTTGGATAATTTCAATAAGAATAAACATTATGAACAGAAATAGTCTGTAGGTTAATATATAATGTTTGTATGTTTGAACGACCATTAAATGGTAATATGATGGTAATTTTAAAAATATGATGTGTAATTTAAAAGTAACCAGTGAGTGGTTTCAACTTAAAAGATCAGCTGTTATATTGTTTTATTAAGATTATTTTTGATAACTTAGTTGCTTCATTATTTTAAATGTTCAAATAAATTGTGTTTTTTTTTTGTTTATTATCAAAGATGGTATGTTTTTCTTTGTATAAATCTCTAAATAATTAATTTTTTATATTCACAGTAGACCTATAAGAATGGCCTAACCTTTCTGTGATTAATTAAAAAAAAAAAAAAAGGGAGAGAAAATTCAACTTTATTAAATTAGGACTTTAAAATTTCTTAAGTTTAAATTCATAACTGACTGTTTTAATGAACATAAATTGAAGTTCACTCAATGTTATCCCAGCAAACACGAGATTTTTGGCCACCTGTTGTAAACGTTGTGGCCAAAAAAGTTTGCGGCAATTTGTATCCAGCCATTAATGTATTTTAACTGAAGCGCCCGCACACCGGATGTCTATCGCCAAATCGTTAACGGGCAAATGGCGGGGAAACTTAATGCAATTTCAGTGCCCAATAGCGAATGAAAGTACGTTTGCGGCCAAGATATACAAATCTATCATTGTTTAAAAGTCAGTGGCCCAGTATAATCTTCTCGACATTTTTATTATAAGAAATAAAAAGTATCTTTACTTCACATTTTATAAGATGATTTTCGTTATTTTAAACCTGGATTTATGTGAAACGATAAAATATGCTGCATTTAAATATTTTATGCAATAAAAAATACACAAAAAGTACCCTTCTTTAATTTAAAGAGTTTTTATGGAAAAAAAAAATCATAAAAACTGTTAATGTTTTTGCTTTTAAAGTATGCATTAATATCTTTAAATGAATATTTTTTGTGAGCACCTAGAATGAAAATGAATATTGCAATCTTTAGACATACATATTATATAAACATATTAAAAAAATTAATGATAAATGGGAATTTAAATTTCAATTTCAATGAAAAAATATTTGTCAAAAGAAATAAATGCCACTTTACCAAAAAGCAGTTACTGTTAAACGAAAAAAAAAAAAAAAAAAAAAAAAAAAAAAATCTTTTTTTTCTTGGAGGGGGGGGGGGGCGGTGATTTTATATTATCTGTATATTATCTATAAATCAGTTCCAAAAAATAAGTTATTTTCATTTTTTGAAACACTCCAAAATTTAGATTTAAAAGAAAAAAAAAATCTTAACTAGCTTAAATAAGCAATAATACCAAATACCGATCCCCCCCTCCCACTCCTTTCACACGGCAAGCCGGGAGTAATGCAGGGAAAGATGAAACAAGATTTCCCTTTTCCAACACATTTTTTTTCCCAGTGGGGATTTTTGTAAATATATTTTTAAATGTTTTCCGCTTTGTAATAATCAGCATTGAAAAATTTCCACTTTTAAAATTATTTAATGTTGTATGAGAAATTTTGAAGATAAAAAAAAAAACTTGAAAAAATAAATCTATTGAAATATAGCTTTTTTTCTGCGGTCTCGTAGGGATTTTTATGTCTTTTTGGCAGCGTCATCGCACATCGCAGCGTTGTTTACATTTCCCTTTCCTGCATCGTGGCGTCGTCTATGTCTAAGTCTCGTCATTCACTGGTTTTTGGATATTTAGATTTACTAATTAGGTAAGATTATTTTTCTATATTATTCCAAGAGTTAGTTAAAAATTAGTTTTCATCATTCTCAGGGACAGATTTAAGTTCAAGATAAAGAAATCTGAGAAAAAGCATCAGCAATTGTGTAAAATTAACTGCATTGCTTTGCTTATTATGCGACTTAATTCTACAGAAGTGAATAAAAAAAAAAGTTCTTTACTGATCTTACATCTGCCCTGAATATGCTATTAATAAGTTGATTGTAATTATATATATATATATCAGAGTAAAATGTGTCCGTAATGAACAATCTCGGAAGTTTTTGGTTTATAAAAAAATTAACCAATAAAAATTCAGCTTTTATTTTTTTCATAATTCTCCGTTGCCTGTTTTATAATTTGCTTTATTGCTGACAATCTTAAACCAGTCAGGAAGCGGAAAGTAATATTTTACAGCTCCAGTGTCTTTCAGTGAAATTATACTTCATATGTTAAGATCTGGTTTTAATTAACTAATATATATATATTCTGTATTTTCTGATGATACTGGCATATTTTTATTTTGATAGTAATAGAAAACTTCGAATTTTATGTACTAATTAATGACCATTTGCAAAATTTCACTTTATTTTTAAGATTTTAATAAAGTAGGTAATTTCTTTTTAATTCATTAATGTGATTTTTAATTAGTCATGGCAATAGTGCCCAAAATGTTTTGGTTTAGCCGAAAAGCTAAGTAATCTGATTTAATTTTTAAATTCCACTTATCAGAGTCGTGTAATAGGAACACAACTTGGTACTTTTCTGTTATACCAACACATGCCAAAATATACGCTAATCTGCCATTTATTTCTACCCTAACCGTGTAAAGAATTTTTTATTGCAAACTGTACCAAACATTCTGATTGGACTATTTATTGAACGTGAATCTTTTATTATTATTATTTAATCGTAACCTCATAAAACATCTTAACTTGCTACTTTTCAAATAGAAAATATTTATTAAATTATAACTTGCATTTATTATTGACACTGAAATGAATTTTACCATTAAGCTGTTACTTGATGATGTAGAAGCGGCAATAAAATTGTTTTAGGACTTTAGATACATAAAAAAAAAAGTTTTTATCAAAAAAACTCATAAACATCTTCATTCAAAAAATGAAATGTTTACAGCAATCCTAAGAGACATTTACAATTTCAAGCCTGTAGTTTAAATAGAGTTTTATTTTATTACCTTATGTAATATTTATTTGTTCTTTTATTTTAAGTGCATATTTTGTATTGCAATTTTCAAACGTTTTATTTTTAAGTGCTTAAATTCGTGCCAACAATGTTATTTTTGTTTTCAAATGATTCGTTTCATGTGAATTTCCTTTTGTGCCGATTATTATGCTTAGCGACAATGGTGTTGGTATAGCAGAAAAGGACCCAAACTTTTTATAAACAGTTGCTTTTAATATATTTTCATGTTGTAAATATTTTTTTAATAACAAACTAGATTAATTTTTAATGGGTTTTTTTTTTCCTAATGAAAGCACATAATTTGTTTGGGTACATTTCGGTTAGCCGGGCGCCAGTGATATATATACATGTATTATATATACACATATCTATGTATATACACATATGTCTGCATATACATATATATACATACATATATTTATATACATATATGTATGTATATACATATATAGGTATATACATTATGTATTTATATATGTTGATATATATCACTGGCGCCCGGCTAACCGAAATGTACCTTTTTTTGTTTCAAAGTATTGCATCGTCCCTTACCCCTCATGCAAAAACAAATTTGTCTTTAAGGACGTCTTCCTTTTTAAAACTTGTTTTAAGCCTTTTTTTAACCTCATCTCCCCCGAGTCTGAAATTTTCTTTCTGTGTTTGTGACAACATACTCTCAAAGCATGCAATTTCTTTCTTGGAATCCAAAATAGTTGCACACTGTTATACTATACTGTTACATTTTTTTTTTTTTTTTTTTTTTTTTTTTTTTACACCCATCCAAAATATTAAGAGGAGAGAGCCTGTCTGATATTACACTTTTAATTTTATGTTAAATAAAACATTGGGTACTTTTCGGTTAGCCAGGTGCCAATGATGTGTACAAGTACATACATGTATATATATTACTGGTGTCCAGCTAACCGAAAAGTACCAAACATTGTATCAATTATCTTCCTTAATTACTTTCCTGGAACTATAATTTATCTCCATCTTTTATATTATGTTCTGCAGTGTTTTTCTTTTTCAGTACCATAATTTCAGTAAAAAGCGCTATAGTGCATATGCGTGTAAAAATTTAAAACAGTCTAAGTGCACAGCACTTCTGCTGGTGTGGCTGATTCAGTAATTTTTTTTTTCTTTTCCTCCTCATAGCAATATTTAGATAAGATGCCATTTTATTTAATGCAAATTATGTGTGTGTGCATGTTGAAATAAGTTTTGATTTAAAAGAAGAAGAAAATGATTCACTGACATCAGTTATATACATTAATCAGTTGTACTTTTTCTTTTTAATTTTCTAGTTGAATATGATAAATGCTTAATATTGCAACCTATTACAATTTATTTTCATATTTTTCAGGAAACTGTGGTGGCGCAGTTCAGAGATGGCAGCAGAGATGACTGTGCAGCATAAACTCGTTTGGCATTCAAGCAAAGGTAAGTTGTCAATTTACTCAGTTTGTAACGCAGGGCTTTTATCTTAGGGCCCATTTTGAAAAAAGTAAAAGTTATTTGTGTGAAATTTATTCTTTTTTTTTTTTGTGAAAGATAACATTTTGTAATGAATATGAAATTTAGTTACTCAAATTTGAACCAAACGTTTATTGATAACTTCTTTAAGTCCTTCTGTTAAAGTTTTCCTTTCAATTTGTTTGCAAATTACACATTTTGAAACATAAAATAAAAATTAACAATGAAGAGTATGTTTTTATGGATTGTTTATAAAATAGTCAATTCAGAAAATTCCAGATTTTAAAAGTATTGCTACCCCACATGCAAAAACAAATTTGTCTTTAAAGACTTCTTCCTTTTTAAAACTCAATTTTTTTTAAGTTGCCTGTGTTATTAAAAAAAAAAAAATGGGAAGAGATCCTGTTTATTAAAAGGTATATTGTGAAGGGACCTGCTTTACTAGGAAGAATTTTGGGATGGTCCCCTAAATAGGCTCCAAATTTTGTCTGTATTGATCAATTTACATTAGTAAATTTAATTTCACACATTCATAAAATAGAAGTGCACTCTTGTGTTTTAGCTGCATACAGTTGGTAAACGTTAAAGCTCTTTACAAAGCTTTCCAACCTTTGCACTTTAAGTGTAAAATTTACACTTTTTAACCTTTTTTTACAGCTAGAATGTACTTATTTTTTACTCTTAAAAGTTATAGAAAAAAAAAAGCTATTAAAATATTTTTCGGCAGAATCCTCGAATAAGCGAGGGTCCCCGATTTGGCGATTTTTTTGACGCACGCCAAGGAACGACGCGCGCCAACCGAGAAATCGGCAACCTCCGAATTCTACCCAATCAGAACACGAGCTTTTCGGCAGACGACTTATTACTTACACACATCGTCAAGCAAATTCTTTCACAAAGTACACCGTGAAACGTAGCATTGATTTTATTTCGTTTTAAGAATATTTACAAAGTTTTAGTAAATTTTACCGCCACATTTTTCGATTTTTACATACTTTTACCAATATTTTCCTTCAGATATTTCAATTTTTACAAACTTTTACCGATATTTTCCTTCAGATATTTCAATTTTTATAAACTTTTATCGATTTTTTCGATCCGATTTTTTCCATTTTTACAAATTTTTAGCTATTTTTCCTGCCGGATGTTTCCGTTTAAAAAACTATTTAGCTATTTTTCACTCCGTATTGTTTCATTTTTAGCAATTTTTCTATCCAAATTTTGAACTATTTATTCCTCCGGATATTTTTATTCTTACAAATTTTTTCCTCCGGATTTTTCCATAAAAAAAAGTTCTACCCTATTTTTTCCTCCGGATTTTTCAATTTTAACCTACTTTTTTCATTTGGATTTTTCGTTTTTACAAGTTTTTAGCTATTTTTCATCTATTTTTCATTTTTACAAATTTTTAGCTATTTTTTCCTCTACATTTTTACAAATTTTAGCTACGTTTTTATTTTATTTCTTTTGTTTTCATTTTTATAAATATTTAGCTATGTTTTTACTTTTTTTTTTCATTTTTATAAATATTTAGCTATGTTTTTACTTTTTTTTTCATTTTTATAAATTTTTAGCTATGTTTTTCCTTTGTTTTTTTTGCATTTTTTGAAATTTTTAGCTATTTTTTCCTCCGGATTTTTCCGTTTTTAAAAATTTTTAGCTATTTTTTCCTCCGGATTTTTCCGTTTTTAAAAATTTTTAGCTACTTTTTCCTCTGGATTTTTCCGCTTTAAAAAATTTTTTAGCTACTTTTTCCTCTGGATTTTTCCGCTTTAAAAAATTTTTTAGCTACTTTTTCTACCGAATTTTTCAATTTTTAAAAATTTTTAGCTACTTTTTCCTCCGAATTTTTCAATTAAAACAATTTTTAGCTACTTTTTCCTCCGGATTTTTCAATTAAAAAAAAAATTTAGCTACTTTTTCCTCCGGATTTTTCAATTAAAAAAAATTTTTAGCAATTTTTTCTCCAAATTTCTCAATTTTTTTTTTTAAAATATCTATTTTTTTCATTTGGATTTTTTATTTTTACAAATTTTTAGCTATTTTTTCTTCCGGATTTTACCATTTTTACAAATTTTTAGCCATTTTTTTCCTCCAGATTTTTCCATATTTTTAATTTTCTTTCTTTTGTATTTTTCATTTGTATAAATTTTTAACTATTCTTTCCTCATCATATTTCCATTTTTACAAATTGTTAGCTACTTTTCCTCCAGATTTTACAATTTTCACACATTTTTAGCTATTTTTGCCACCATATTTTCCCACATTTTTAGCTATTTTTGCCACCATATTTTCCGAATTTCCAATTTTTTTGCTATGTTTTCCTCCAATTTTTCCATTTTAAACTATTTTTCCCACCGGATTTTTCCTTTTTTTTAATGAATTTTTAACTATTTTTCCTCCAGATTTCTTCATTTAAAAAAATTTTTAGTTATCTATTCCCTCTAGCTTTTTCAATTTACAAATTTTTAGCTATTTTTTCCTCCAGATACTTCATTTTTACAAATTTTCGGCTATTTTTTTCCTCCGGATATTTCCATTTTTACATACTTTTATCAAATTTTTTCTATTTTTACATATTTATAGCTTTTTTCTTCCATCTGTATCCATTTTTACAAATTATCTTTTTTTTTCTATGAATTTTTTTGAAATATTTATCAAGTTTAATAATTTATTACCTTTAACAATTAAAAAATTTCTAGTAAAATAAGGCTTAAAATTGAAAATTGTCACAAAACGGAATAAAATCAACGTTTACTTCATGAAAGAAATTCTCATAAAAACTCTATAAATAGTCAATTCTCTGCATCACACCACACACGTTATAATTGAGGAAAATTTCGATATTCTTCATTTTTCTAATACATGCAAGATGCGGTTGACTATGCTTCGCGTACATTAACTGAAAAAAAACATCACTGGACGCATGAAACTCGCTGTACAGCATTCTCTAGAATGCACGAAATTCATTTAAGCCGAGGTCAGTAACTTGTGTATGTACGCTTCGCGTACATTAACCAAAAAAAAAACATCACTGAACGCATGAAACTCGCCGTACAGCAATCTCTAGAATGCACGAAATTCATTCAAGCCGCGGTCAGTAACTTGTGTATGTACGCTTCGCATACATTAACCGAAAAAAACATCACTGGACGCATGAAACTCGCCGTACAGCAATCTGTAGAATGCACGAAATTCATTCAAGCCACGGTCAGTAACTTGTGTATGTACGCTTGGCATACATTAACCGAAAAAAAACATCACTGGACGCATGAAACTCACTGTACAGCATTCTCTAGAATGCACGAAATTCATTCAAGCCGCGGTCAGTAACTTGTGTATGTACGCTTGCCGTACATTAACCGAAAGAAAAAAACATCACTGGACGCATGAAACTCGCTGTACAGCAATCTGTAGAATGCACGAAATTCATTCCTGCCGCGGTCAGTAACTTGTGTATGTACGCTTCGCGTACATTAACTGAAAAAAAAACATCACTGGACGCATGAAACTCGCTGTACAGCAATCTGTAGAATGCACGAAATTCATTCAAGCCGCGGTCAGTAACTTGTATATGTACGTTTCGCGTACATTAACCGAAAAAAAACATCACTGGACGCATGAAACTCGCTGTACAGCAATCTGTAGAATGCACGAAATTCATTCCAGCCGCGGTCAGTAACTTGTGTATGTACGCTTCGCGTACATTAACCGAAATTTTTTTTTTTTTTCCCAACAATCCATTGACTAATTTTAAGATTTTTTACCACGATTGGCTGATAAATTTGGCGATATCTTTTAAATGGCCAAAAAATCATTTTGTAAACTTTTTCATATTAAAATTTAGTTAAATTGTAATATTTTACCAAAACTGTATTCAAAAAGTTATCATAAAAAAATCTTCGTCTATTACATATTGCATAGGAATTGTTCATTTTTATTAAAATTATTTTATTCAAAATTGTTATTTTACAGTTTGTTAAAACAGTTTAGCAGAGTTTCATGAAATGTAAACATCTTGTACAATGGGTCCTTCAAATTACTCAAAATTTTGATGCTTCAGCTCATGTGCTTAGAAAATGTTTGCTTTAAATGTTTTAATATTTGTTTCAAGAGTGATGATTCAGTTTTGTGATTATTGTGACACCTCTGGAAATATAGTGCATCTAATCTGGACTTACATTTAATAAAAATTAAATTAATTTAAATTTTTGAAATGTAAAATTTAATAGAAAAAGATTGAGTATTTTTTAAAGTTTTGCAGAAATGTGTCAAATAATTTTTGTTAACAGGGTTTTTGACTTTCATGAACTTTGACAATACTTAAGATTACACAGATTTATGCTAAATAATTTTTTTTAATTTATGCTATGTATGTAGAAGAGGAAGGGAGGTGGTGATAAAATTATTTAATCTTCTGACCTCTAAATTAAGGATTTTTTTTTAATATGTTGTCATATAAATTAATTTGGATTTTGATTATATGTAATGTATAATTTTTAACAAATTAAAAATAAAGCAGATTCTTTGGAGAAAGGGACCTTCTTTAATACTTTCTTTGACCCTTTTTTCTTAAGAAACTTTAAAAAATGATATTTAAATTCAAGGTATTTTTAAAACATTCTTATGTTTTGCCCAAAATATTTTGCAAATGTAAGATTCTGGAGAGGAGCTGAAGGTTCAAATCCATGTTTTTAAATTTTCCTTTAAATCAAATATCAAGTAATAAAAATGGTGATTTTTTTTTCATTGCTAACTAAGCGTAAAACTGACAGTGTGAAATATGTTCGAGCCTGGAAGCTTGGTTACGCTTAGTTAGCAATGTAAAAATTCACATGTTTGTTATTCAATAATTTCGAGTTAATTTCACTGCTGAAAATAAATTAAAATTACTCAAATATCAAGTTTTTAGAATAAAATAACTGTGGCAATATTTGTATTGGAGTAATTAGTGTTTCCCCTAGACGTTTTCGAGAGGGCGCAGCACCCTGCCCATTTTTTTATAGTTGTAAATGCGCCCTGCCCGTTTTTATATAGCTGGAAATGTGCCCTGATTATTGTGGATTCGCAAGAATTTGCTTTCGCGAATTTCACCAAAATTTAGCGGGAAAATATCACAAAAATCATCTATCGGTCATGAGAAAATATCGCAAGATTTGTCTATTGGTCACAGTAAAATATCACAAAATTTGTCACTTGGTCGCAAGAAAAATTACAAAATTCAAAAATCTCAAAATTCGGCAGTTTGTTGTAGGAAAAAAATTGGGAAATTTGCTTATTTGTCGCGAAACCTCCCTCCCTGCACAATTCGGCAATTGGTAGCAGGAAAATATTCTGAAATTCATCAGTCAGCTGCGGGAAAAATC
Source organism: Maratus michaelseni (assembly GCA_963931845.1). Lineage (NCBI taxonomy): Eukaryota > Metazoa > Arthropoda > Arachnida > Araneae > Salticidae > Maratus > Maratus michaelseni. The sequence continues at coordinate 309,726,076 of OZ007588.1, forward strand.
ACGAAACTATTCAGTCAGTCATGGGAAAAAATAGCGAAATTCTTCCAAGATCGCATGAGAAAAATTGCTAAATTTGTCAATCGATTGCGGCTAAAAATAGAGAAATTTATATATCTGTCATGGGCAGGGCATTCGGGGCACGGGCCCAGGGTCCCCGATTTTCAGGAGTCCCCAAATGCTACTAAAAATTTTTGAATTATTGGCCAAAACAGTTTTAACTGTTAAAAAAACAAAATTAAAATGGAAAAATCTGTTTGTCAGAGATTGTCTATGATGTGTCAAAGCAGGGTTGGCAAGTTTCTTCCAAAGTGGAAAAAACCGGCCTGAAGAAATAGGTTTCTTCCAAGTGGAAAAAATGGAAGAAACTGTTTTTCTTTAAGAATTTACCATATAAGTTACAACTTTGTAAAATACAATAAAAATAAATGTATTTTCTAATAGATAACCTTACATCAATTTAATTAGACTTATAAAAATTTAATTATGTATGATAAATTGATAATTACACCAGTTTTTTAGCCAAGATCACACACCTGTCTAAAGCTTTCCAATCATTGTGTACCTGAATAAAATAAATGGGACTTTTCTAACACCATGCCAAAATGTATGCTAATGTGCTATTTATTTAAACCCTGAACGTGTAAATATTTTTATTGCAAACCGTGCCAAACATTGTGATTTGCTATTTATTGAACATGACACTTTTTAATTATTATTATTACTTAATTTACTCTGTAACCTCGCAAAACATCTTAATTTGCTATTTTTCAAATAGAATATATTTAATATTAAGTAGTAACTTATATTTATTGTTGACACTAATGTGGATTTTACCATTAGGCATTTACCAGATGATGAGGACGCTGCAATAAAATTGTTTCAGGACTTTGGATACAAAAAAAAAGTATGAACGTCTTCATTCAAAAAGTGAAATGCTTACTGCAATGCTAAGAGACATTTACAATGCTATGCCTGTAGTTTAAATTGAGTTAATTTTATTAATTTATCATATAATATTTATTTGTTCTTTTATTTTAAGTCTATATTCGTGTCGATTTAATAAAATAGTTCGTGAAAGTCTGTAATTTTCAAATGTTATATTTTTAAATGCTCAATTTTGTGCCAACATTTTTTTTTTTTTTTTTTCCAATTGAATCCTTTCACATGAATTTCATTTTGTGCCAATTATTGCACTTGGTGACGACAATGGTGTTGGTATAATGGAAATGTACCAAATAAATTTATCCAAAATACACAAAATCAATTAAAGGTAATTCAATTCAAAAGAGGCACATTTTTTTTAATATATATAATTTAAACTTCTGTAACCAGTAGTAAATAGTATGTGGATCATTTACCTATTGTAGAATGAAACTCTTTTAAATAAAAGACAGTGCTTTGAATTTACGCCCATTTTATTAAGGAAACTAATATACAGTAATTACTGTATTGAAGGATTTCATTAAAATCTCCATTTTCCTTACAACAGTGCAACATTGTATAACAAAACAGAAGTAATTTAGCTTTAAGATGCTGCAATCAATTTCTCAACTTAGAATGGATGAATGCAAAAGATGAAAAAATTTCTTATCCCTGTAGAGTTTATTTTCAGAACATTTATCTTTTAAATCAGCATGCTAGTATACATAATTACAAATTTGTTTGTTTTAAGTTTTGCACAATAGTTTTTAAAATATTGCATTTTTATATGATAAATAAGGAATTGGTAGGTTTTTTTTTTTTTTACAGAAATTATATAAACAATAAAAAAATATCCCCTACCTCTAAAGTTGTAAAAAACATAACCTGTAAATACCTGCTGAACCTGAAGTTTGTTATTAAAAAATAACTTATTTTTCCATAAATAATATTTTTAATATTAATTAGTTTCCAATTTAAATTTCATATAATTAGGTTTTGAATTTAATTCTTTTATATAGTTAATATATTTTAATTTTGAGCATCTGTTTTGTTTTCTGTTGGTTTCTTCCAGTTTTTTCCATTTTTTTCCAGTTTCTTCCGGAAGAAACCCAACCCTGTGTCAAAGTAACTTCATTTTTTCTTTATTGTCTTTTAACCCTTTGAGGCGTGGTGGGATATATTATATCCCACCTAATTTAAATTTTACTTTTTTAACTTTGACGGGGAAAAGTTGAAAAATTGCTTTTCCTTATTTTGAACTAAATTACGGTGAGAATTGAAATGCTATCGTTTTATGAGTGATAATATCAGATTTATAGCTTGGAAGTACACAATGTATTGTCCTACTTTACAAAGCCATTTTGAAGGAAATGTTATGTGAAAAAATAAGGTACACAATGTATTTTCCTACTTTACAAAGCCATTTTGAAGGAAATGTTATGTGAAAAAATAAAGTGAAGAAAATAAAGAACTGCTGGTTTCTAGCAATACAAATTCTAGAAACATTTACAAAGTGAGCAATTCGACTTTTATGAAATGAACAGAAAGAGCACCCATACATCATATGTAAAGAATATGAATTTATATATTTGAAGTTATTCAAAAGAATTTATAGAAAGCCTGTTTTTATTTTGTTTTAGTGATTAACACAGAGATAAAGTATTTAATATATACAGCCCCCCCCCTCCCCCCCTGCTCTTAACACATAAAAATAGAAACAATATTATTGTTAACATGGTTGCAAAAAGAAATGAGAGAATATGATATAACATAAAATTGCCACCATGAAATGCAGTTTCGCACCTAGAAAAAAAAAAAGGAATTAGGTGTCATTTGACAACGCTGCCCTTTCATGAGTTTTTGTTAAAAGCAAATATAGGTATACTGCAATAAAATAGTTTCATTTTGTACAAATAACTTGAACTACAAAGCTTTTTGTAAATAGTTTTTTAAAATTACAGTAGATTCCCGTTACAACGAAAAATCCCGTTACTATGAAATTTGACAAATCCCCTTTTCAAATTTCATTAACCCCAATGTATTAAGAATTCCGATTTAACGAAGTGCATTTTACTAGCAATTCCGTTACAACGAAAAATCATCGAGCTTTTTTTTCTTTTTTCTCAATTGCTTAACAGAAATGAAATATACTTCGAATAGCACGTCGAAGTTAAAAAATAACGTTGTTTTGGGGACAGGTGCTATTTCATATTTTTCTCTCCTTTGCTATTTTTTCGTTTGTTTACTTCTGTTTCCGAATTCCTTTTTTTTTCATTAGTCCATACGCTTCAAAATGATCACGTGACAAACAGCAGGTGCACTTCACTGTGAAAGAAGTGTTTGTGCTTGTTCTGGGATATCTTTGACGCCAATACCTGTTGCAGTGTGTTTCTTGCTTCGTTCATTGATAAAATATGGCTTGTGTGAAACGAAAACAATTTTCGTTGGAAGAAAAGAAAGCTATAATTTCTGAGATTGATAAAGGATTGCGGAAAGCTGATGTGGGCAAAAAATATGGAATAACACCATCGAGTTTATCGACATTTCTAAAAGATAAGGAAAATATTGACAGACAATTCCAAATTGCAAGCATTTGTTCCCATAGAAAACGAATGCGACAGTCCCAATTTCAAGATGTCTATAAAGCCGTGTTCAAGTGATTGTGCCGATGTTCGTTCACGCAATGTGATCCTCTGATAAGGCAAAAAGCTCAAGAGTTCGGAATAATGCTTGATATCGAAAATTTCCAAGTCAGTGTTGGATGGCCCAATCGCTTTCGTACTCACCATGGAATTGTAATAAAATCAATTTGAGGCGACGCAAGTGATGTACCTACAAAGGCTGTAAATGAATGGAGAGCTGGAAAAGCAACTGCCCTTATAAAGACATACAGCTCCGATGATATTTTTAATGCTGACGACGCTGGAATATTTTATCAACTTGAACCGAGAAAAACATTAACATTTAATGACGACAAATGCATTGGAGGGAAAACTTCAAAGAAACGAATTACAGCACTTTTTTTTGTAACAAATCTGGAACCGAGAACAGAAAAATATTAATTGTTGGTCACTCTGGCAAGCCCCGTTGCTTTAAGAACTGTCATTCGCCTTGTGATTATAAATTCAATAAGAAGGCATGTATGACACAAGATATCTTTAGTGATTGGCTAGTGCGATTTGACAGAGAAATGAAAGCTAAAAAACGGAAAATTCTTCTCCTGATTGATAACTGCATGCCTCATGATAATTCCTCCAAATTAGACTGCATCCAATTTGAGTACTTCCCGCCAAATTGCACTTCTATTCTTCAGCCTCTAGACGTCTAGACCATGGCATCATCCGTGCTGTAAAATCTCGCAACTGAGCTCTTTTGCTAAAAGAAATTCTTTGCGGCTTAGAGAATGGCAAAAGACCAAAAATAAATCTCAAAGAAGCTATTGAATTGATCTCTGGTTCGTGGCAAGAAATTAGCCAGAAAACAATTTCTAACTGTTGGAAACATGCCCGATTAACTGACACCGAAGAAAATTAATCAGAAGTTTTAGATTTGGATATGAGTTAAACACAGAGTTAAACTTCTGAGTTAAACACAATTTGGAAGGCTACCAGAAAATTAACATCAATCTCTGATCAGGTGGATTGGGAGGATTTCTTATCTGTGGATGACAATATTCAAACATGCTCTGAAGTGACTGATGAAAATATCATTTTAATCATTAAAACTACATTAGACCAACAAAATGACGAAAATAGTGATGACGATATTGGTGTCACCGACGATTCAAAAGTTACCTCTTCGGAAGCTTTCTCATGCTTGGAGAAAATACGTGCTTTTGTTTCTCATCAAAAGAATGTTCTAGAGGAGGTATTTTCTCACATTCATTCGTTGCACACGTTTTTGTTATAATAAACTAACACATTCCTTTGTACAAATTAAAATTACAGATTTTCTGCAATAATGTATTACTAAATAAAGGTTAGTCCGTAATTTTGTAATTTTAATATTGAATTTTAATTTACTAACTTTTTCTATGTTAATTTAACTAGTCTTCCATTAAAATCCTCTATAATGAAAGGTACATTTTCTTACATAATTACTTTCTAACATACATCTTACATAATTTATTTACGTGTACATGTAATTCATTAGATAAATAGGAGTAATTCCGTTACAACGAAAAAATCGTTACAACAAAATATTTTAGTGGTCCCGTGGCGTTCGTTGTAACGGAAATCTACTGTATAATTTCTGTTCCGATTATATTTATAAATGGCTAATTAATAAGTGGTGTTTTTAAAGTAAGGCATTTTAATTTTGTTTTGTAAAATTTATTTTTTGTTTTTCAGAAGAAGAATAAAAATCTGGAAAGAAAAAAGTTCTCTGTGAAGATGACTGTAGATTTTCAGCTCTTGTTTATAAACTTAAATTAAGAAACATCAGAAATTTAATTGTAACAGGATTAAATTTTCTTGTAAAATATTTCTGATAAATTTTGAGCATCTTGTAAATACATAAATAAATGTTTTTTGGTTGGTTTGTTTTACATTTGTTGTGAAAAATAAAATTTATATGAAAAAAAAAAGCATTCAGTTCTAGTGTTTTTAAATATATATATTTATTTATGCAAGTGATGTTGTTAAAAAAGATGTACTATATATTTTCCCCTTCTTTCTCATTCTGAGAACATTCCCCCTTCTTTTTACAGGTTAAGATATAATTGAATAAAAGTGTTTTATGTAGGCTATATTTTAAAAACTGATAAACTGTTTTTGTTGGTTGATTATAAATTAGCATTGCTTGGAGATCAGGTATTAAAAATAATTTGCTGTATAAAAACTTTTGAAAATTTTAATAAAAATTTCATCATAATCTCATTAGAAGTTGAGATTAAAATTTTAATGTACATAATATTGTATGAATCAGTTTGAAATTTTGTTAGTCAAAAAGTCACATACCTCCTGCTGGAAGGAAAAATATTTTAAAGATTTCTTTATTGGTAATATATTAAAAAAATATATATATATATTCAGTACTCATTACTTGCTAATTTTTAAAAAGTAAAAACAATGATATATTATTATTTATGAGTAATGTTTAGTCCATTTAAAAAAAAAAAAAAAAAAAAAGATTTAGTGTATGAATGGTGAACTTGCTGTGTTCTAGAAGATCAACTGCCACTACTATTTTGAAAAAATATTAAACTTATTTAATAAGAGAAATTTTAAGATTACATAAGAAGGAAAATAGTGACAATTGGCTTTCTGTCAATTAGTAATATTTTGTAAATATATATACATTGAAATTTTGTTCTATGATGTGTATAAAGGGGGGAAGAGTCCTTAACAGACTAAAACATTACTTTATAGGAATACTGCTACATTTTTCTGATATTATATGCCAAAGAGATGAAGATAGTGAAATGACATTTTTTGAACGGACCTAATTTACATATATATATAGTTACATCATTAAAAAAAATTCTTAAATTTCAATGATCAGTAATGTCAACATTTTACCAATTTTATAAAATAGAGTTCCTGCGTTTTTGTTTTATTTTCAAGCTGGATAATTGGAAGAAACATCCAGGTAAGAAATTGTATTATAAAAGCACCAGTGGACCCGTGCGAAGATTTCACACTGCAGTCTAATACTTTTTAGCAATATCTAATACTCTTTAGATGCAGGTTTAAACTTGTAAAGGAAAATTAAGGACTGAAACTATCTTCAAACAACATTAGTCGAGCCAGAATATCATCTCGTTTATTCCATCACAGTTACAGTAAAAACTGATCGAGCATAGCAAAGACAAAAAAATATATATATCTATAGTTAATTAACTGCTTTAGAGATGACATCATCTGTTTCGGAAAAAAACATGGGACAAAGAAAAATAAATTGAGCATTTCAATTTTGCTTTTTAGTCATAAATATAAAATAAACCCGTGCAGCAACTATGTCCCACTTTATCTTTTTTGTAGTATTTATTTTTTATAATCATTTTAAGCATTATATAATGTGGTATTTTATTTTTGTGGCTACACTAATTTGAGGAAAGCCTTTCATTTCTTTTATGAAGACAATGCAGATTTAATTTTTAATTTACAGCAATTTTTAATCAAAAAATATGTTTTATCGAGATGTGAGTGCACTATGTCAGAAGCTGGTTCAAAATCCTTTCTTATGGCATCTCGTTCATTGTTGTGCATTTCATATTTTCTGAGAAAAGGGGATGTTGATAACAGAAATAATATATACTAGTGGGCCTGTGTGAAGATTTCACACTGCAGCCTAATATTTTTTAGCAATATCTAATATTTTTTAGATGCATGTTTAAACTTCTAAAAAAAAATAAAGCCAGAATATAATCCAATTTATTCTTTCATACTTTACAGTAAAAACTGACTGAAAATATCAAGAGCTATATATATATATATATATATATATAAATTGTATTTTAACTACATTAGAGAGTGACATAATGTTTTGAAAAAAAAAAAAAAAATTGAGCGTTTGAATTTAAATTTTGCTTTTTTATCATAAATATAAAATAAACCCATGCAGCAACCATGTCCACTTTATCTTTATTGAACATTTTTTTTATAATCATTGTTGTTATTTAATTTTTGTGGCAACAGTAATTTGAGGAAAAACTTTCATTTTATTTCTGAAAACAATGCCTATTTAATTTATTACTTGCAATTTTAACCAAAATACATGTTTTAAAGAAATGTGAGTGTACTATGTCAGAAGTCGCTTGAAAATCCTTTCATATGGTATCTCATTTAACATTATACATTTTTTATTTGCTTCGAAAAAGGGATGTTGAATATAATCATTAGATAACAATTTTCAATGGAAATTCTGGCTGGACAATCCACCTGGTGAATTAGCTTGAAGAAACATAAATTGAAACTACTTAAAAATTTACTCCTTTGAATAGAATGTTTAAACCTATAATTTAATTAAAAATTGAAGAAAATTAGTTTTTTTTTCGTATTCTCACCATCATTGGTAATTTAACGCTCAATATATATTTTACACCTTGTGTTACACCTTATTTTACAACTTTTTTTTTATTAATTACAATTATGGCTTTTGCAACTTTTTCAGAATAACATTAAAAAATAAATCATAACCATATGGCCTTTTATTCCGATCTAATGACATGAGTGGATACGGCCAATTTTTGCCTCCATTGGGACACTTTTTTAAAAAAAAATTATTATTATTGCTTCCAGATTGAAAGTATTCTATACAAGATATGAAGCACTTACGATTTTATTGTATTTTGACCTTTTTAATATGGGGTGCTTATAACACCATTGCAGTTTTTAACTGAAAAATATTATAATAAAGTGAAACATGTTTGCATAAAAGTCAGGTTGGTGTTATGAGCTCTTGTTAAGAAAAATATTCCAATAGATTATTATTATTATTTTTTTTTTTTTTCAAATTTTGAATAAAATATTTAGAGTTTTCAGACAAAAATTATGGACCAGTAAATTTAGATTCTAAAGTTTAAAATAACTTAAAAAAAGAAAAAAAATTGTCCCTGCCAAAGGAGTAAAAATGGAGATTTGCTCAACTTTACTTTTTTGAGGACCATAAAAAGTATAATTCTGGCCAGCTTCCATTCATGATATCTAATAGTGGCATGAATATGGCTAGCTTTGGGCTATCATTCATTAATGATGCCCATTGATGGCGACAAAGTGGCTAGCTTTCGGCATGCATTCATTAATGATTACCATTGATGGCAACAAAGTGGCTAGATTTCGGCTTGCATTCATTAATGATGGCAACGAAGTGGCTAGCTTTCGGCTTGCATACATTAATGATGCCCATTCATGGCAACAAAGTGGCTAGCTTTCGGCATGCATTCATTAATGATTACCATTGATGGCAACAAAGTGGCTAGCTTTCGGCTTGCATTCATTAATGATGGCAACGAAATGGCTAGCTTTCGGCTTGCATACATTAATGATGCCCATTCATGGCAACAAAGTGGCTAGCTTTCGGCATGCATTCATTAATGATTACCATTGATGGCAACAAAGTGGCTAGCTTTCGGCTTGCATTCATTAATGATGGCAACGAAGTGGCTAGCTTTCGGCTTGCATACATTAATGATGCCCATTCATGGCAACAAAGTGGCTAGCTTTCGGCATGCATTCATTAATGAATAGCATTGATGGTATGTGGATGGCTGGCTTAAGGCTAGTTTACATTTATGATGACCAATAAATTAACATTTATGGCCAGCTTTGGGGTAGCTTTTATTCTTAACAAACGCAGGTGGCATGGCTGTGGCGATCTTCTGGCTAGATTTTATTCACGATGATCGTTAATGGCCAAACTGTGGCTAGTTTTCATTAATAATTGCCACTTAAAGTATAACTGTGGCCAGTTTTAGGCTATCCGTCAATTATGATTAACCACTTGTGGCACAATTATGGGCATCTTAATGTAGTTATGGCCAATTCTGTTGCGGCCACATTGTGGCCGGCGTGACAGTTTTTTTAAGTTGCCGTTACGGCAAACGATTGCGGCCCCTCATCTACTAGTTTGGGCCAAGGCTAACGTAGCCATCAGTGGCCCGCAAGTTCTGTGTTAGTTGGGTATACAATCGTATTTTTGATCTTGATTTAAGGATGGATAGATTAATAAGTGAAACAGTAATATTAAATTTAATTTCATAAAATGTTAAATTAAGCTTTAACTCTCCTCTTTCAGAAACATTGTTTTTCTAAAATATACACCAAAATTGTTTTATTTTAAAAAGTAAAAAAAAAAAAAAAAAAAAAAAAAAAAAAAAAAAAAAAAAAAATATCCAGTCATTATACACCACTATACGATTCTTGGTTAACCGATCGGATCTTGTTCAGAATCTCTATGGTTGTTCTAAAATTTTAGTACATCATCATATCCCTATTCTATTAACGGATTTAACTCTTTCCCCTTTTGGTCCTCATATTGGAGGAATTTCAGGTTGTCTGCATTTTTCCAAATTATATGATGATTACACTTTTGTTAATTTAATGTGTATGGAGATTTGAGCTTGATCGGGTTGGAGTGGAGTTGGGTGTTCTTTATGCAATCCAGTATGCTACTTGATTTAGAAATCTGTTGCCCCTTACTACATTTAATATTGTCTTAAAATGATGAGTTCAAAATTATCATTGTTGTATTAACCTATTCGGATTCTTAAGTTTTGATATTTTGATTAGTTTAATATAATTTGCTACCTTTTCCATGGCAACAGATTTCAGTGGAGCTAATCAGGGTATACTTATTTTTTTCTAAATATTTAATTGTCAAGTGAAGATTGAGTAATAAATGAGCTTTTTAAGTTTAAGTAAGTTGTGTTTTAGAAAGAACCCCAAAACCCCACAACAATAGGACCATATTTACTCCCAGATGTACTCAATGGCAGTACGTACTTGGTTTTCCTATGGGATATCTTACCGCAGTTACTGCAAAATGTGCCAGCAACATTGCGCCACAATATGTGGTTTATGCACGATGGCGCACCGGCACATTTTTTCATAGGTGTTCGCAATCACCTCAATTCAACATATCCTGGGAAATGGATTGGACGCAGTGGACCTGTTGCTTGGCCTGCACGCTCTCCAGACCTCAATCCGTTAGACTTTTTTGTTTGGGGACACCTTAAATCGCTGGTGTATGAAACGCCTGTGGATACACCGGAGGATTTACTAGCGCGAATCGTTGTCGCTGCAGGAGACATTCCCAACTCCGTCGGAGTTTTTCGGCGTGTTCGCCAATCTTTACGACGTCGCTGTCGGCTGTGCGATTCTGTTAATGGGCGCAACTTCGAACACCTATTATAATAATGTCCGTTCGTCTGCCTTCCGACATTGAACTGTGCAGCGCAGGCCAGAAGACTATGCTTCACATATGTCATAAAGTACGTGGAATGTAATTCTTTATTTGTCAATTTTCTTTTATTTTCAACACTTTTTGGCACAGTATTTTGTAAGTCACAGACTGTGGTGTACTCAAATTGTAAATTACAAAGTTTGTATGAATTAATTTAAAATTTAGTGTCTTTTTTAAATTTATAATTAATAAAATTATTATGCTATTTGTTATTATTATTTCCTATCATAAATTATGATGCACATATACATACAATAATTGTCCATGTAAAACATGTACTGAAACTTCTTGCATAGTTACAAATCGCAATATTTTTAATTATTTCCGAATTTTCACCACCAGTTTAATTTTAAGGAATTTAACTTAAGCTTTATATCAATAAAAGACCACTTTAAAATGTAGACTATTATTGTAAAGTTATTTTGGTTCATTCAACTCTTGAATAATTAAAAATGTTGCATCTCAGAAGAAGCATGATCGAAAATGTATAGTTGAGAGTAATTAAAAAGGCGGTGTTTCCAATCGTGATGGGCGGAGTTTAACCTTTGCTAGTGTCAAAGAAAGCGGAGTTGTAACTAAGAAACTGATTAATTTCTCTCACACAATTAAACCGATATAGTTCATTGTAAGCTTTTTCGAAAGTTTTCGGAATGGACCAAATTTTACTACATTTTCCTTGTTGTAGCTAGAGTTGTCTTTTTGGAATTAACGATTAACTATTTTGATGTATATTGGATTTCGTACTTTTTTCACTGTTTCAGGGCTTGTAACTCGTCAATAAATATTGCTATTTTAATACAATTGATGTCATTTTGTAGGTTTTTTTCTGCTCTTTCTAAATATGTGCTTCGTTTTTATGTAGCATTATCGATAGTTTAGCAATGAGGGTTCTTTTACAATTTTCCGAATTTTCATTCTATTTGCTGTAATTTGAAAACTATTGAGATCCGACCAGGCTTTATATACTGATTTATGCTCCATGTGATCTCCTCTATTACCCCTATTAATATTGAACCCCTTTAACGGAACACCCTGTATATTAACTATGCAATATTTATAGTTTTAAAGTAACGAATATTTGTCATCTTTCAAAATATCCCATGCGCATTTCTTTTGCATAAAACATGGTAATATTGATTTATGAGATACTTTTTATATATTATAGTGGAAGTTGCCATAAACTGTAAAAGTTCGCTGAATGTATGAACAGTTTTTTTTTTTTTTTTTTTTTTTTTAATTATAATAATGCTTTGTTTTTATTTTCTAAAAAAGTAGCTATATATTTTCATATGCACATAAATATTAACAATAAAATAGCCCTGAAATGCAACTTTTATGCTAACATTTATTTATTATTATATAGAGAATATACACTGTAAGTTTCAAAAGAATCTGATAAATTAGGAATGCGCATGGAACATTTCAAAAGTTAGAATAGTGCAAATATTTGAATTTGAGAAATCCGCATTATAAGTAAAAAAATTTTTGCAAATATGAAAACTTATATCTCTGCAAAGAAGCGTCAGAATTGAAAAATTCTTTTTGCATCACATGAATTTGAGCATCTAGTTTCATAATTCTCCAAATAAAAAATATCGATTTTTTGGTCGAATTTCATTATTTTGAAAATCTGCTGTTCCCTTAACCTCTTGAAGGGCGGTGGTTCATTTTTGAACCACTTAATTTTAATCCCTAAATGCCACACTGGCACCAGAAGTTTAGAATGAAAATTTTCCTTTTATAATGTACGTAAAGAACATCTTTTACTTATTTTTGAATACATTTGTTTGTATATTCTGATGTCATTGAATCATTTCAGCAATTTACAAATAGGTGTACTTTGTCTCTGAAAGGGTTAAACGCATGAAACATTTCAATGTGTATAGATTGCGAAAATTTGTTTTGAAAGGGACTGCTTTTGAAATACATTATTATGTTACTTGCATTACTTTATTTTAAGAAATATGAATACACATTTTCTGTAAGTAAATGCCCTTATATTGATATATTTTTTATTTCAATTCTTGACTGTAAAAATTCATATTTTTATTCGATTTTAGCTCATTTAAAAGAGTTTCTCGAGCCTCTTTAGTAAAAATAAAAACATAAAAAGTCCTGTGAAATATTGTAAAATCGCCAAATAGTCTTACTTTGTTAAATTAAATCTCTATAAAGGACATTTTTATTTATGCTACAATTAAAAACAAACTTAAATAAATTCTTATGGTCTTCTTTTCCAATGTCTGTCCAGTTATCCAATATTCTAATTTGTCTATCTAATGAATATAATGAAATTTGTGTTATTCTCAGAAAAATAAAGTAATATCTACATAGAGTTTCATTTCTCAGAGCATAGAAATTACATCACATTGATAACTGTTGGAAAAGAGAGAAGTATATTTGCATGTATTCAGTATCAAACGAGGTTTTTCTTTCTGTGAATTCGAATATCTCTCCAAAATCCGCCAGATGATGTGGAATTACTCTGAATAAGTTATGTGTACTGTTTAATTTTTATCGAACCTTTATGATGATAACAGCAAAAAAATCAAGCAATATGAAATAATTTTAATTATTATTATTATTTTGTTTTGCTTTTTAGGGTTTCGTTCATCTCACGAAACCCTATTATTCCCGCTGCGTTGTATGTTCGTCACAGAGCCATTCTCAGAAACTATATAACTTACAGAGTTGAAACTTTGCGTATATATAGCAGAATACCAGCTATGAAACTCAAAATATTAAAATTTGAAAAAATCCTTTATTTTTAATAAATAGAGATAAAAAACCAAAATTCTAACAGCCTTTTCCTATTAAATTTAAACATGTTTCGTTGTAGCAGTTGCCAAAAATTAAAAATTCACAATGAAATTCTTTCTACAATAATTAATTTTCTATTGAACGTTTTCCACGTGAAAAATGAAAATGAAATAAAAAGTTTCACCAATTGAATAAAAAGATAAATATGAAATAAAATTGATTGACGTCATAGTGGTAATAAAACGAAAAATTTCTAAGATTTCTCAATAATACAAGGAGTATGAGTATGAGTATGTGTATGTACACAAAGTAGATTAATATCACGTCATTAGAGAATTAAAAATAAAATCTGACGTCATATTGGAAGTTTAACGAATTTTTCAAATGTTTGAGAATAATATAAAGCGAGTATCAATATGAGTAATAGAGAATAGTAAATATATGAGTTTGAGAAACATATTGAATCGTGATAAAAATCCGATTATGGAAATATTCACATATTTTAACATTTTGAAGGTGTACAACATGTTTAATTTTGAAATTATTTTTTTAAATATCACATTTAATCCGCATGACAAATATTATTATGACAGAATATAATAGCTGGCTTCGCCCGCTATCTGGCTGGTTTAGATATTCGAAAAAGTAGACCGGTAAGTTTTTACTTTATAAAAAACATGATTTTTTTTTGTTGCTAAATGAAATTTATTTGGATTTATTAAAGAAAGGATAGAGTGTTTTGAAAGGAATATTAAACGAAACACTTTGAGCGATCTTCGATCACACTTGCCCACTTGTTTATTTATAAACACGACATACATTTCATTTCAATGAAACTTCCCTTTTATATGAAAAGTCCTGTATTTTAAATTGTAAATCTCATAAATTGATTAATTAATTAATTAGGGTATCTATTATATTTAAATCTGACGTTTTTCTATTTCACAGCAACTCCTTCCGGAATACAAACCATTGCGCAATGAAACTCATAATAGCTGTTCTCACGAATCCGAGGATATCACAACTATCGGAATTTTTAAGTTTAAATTTATTTCCGAGATATTATTATTATTTTTTTTAACTTTTACATAAAGTTCTCTAATGATGACAACAGAAACACTCCGTTGTTCTTGATGAAATGTAGAGAAAGGGAAATAACATATTTTTATGAACGTAATTTTCTCGTTGAAATTTAATAATAATAATAATAAATTGAACATATCATGAACAAGTATCTTACTTAATTTAATAACTAGTAAATTTAAGTTACTAGTATTTTTAGAAAATTACTTTTAAAAAAACGCAGAAATAAAATAAATTTTTTTCCAGATTGAAGCTTTATGAATCCGTTTATACTACAAAACTCAAAATTGTCTGCCGACAAATTTACATTTAGATATCATTCCATCGTATAGATATATTTCAGTTTTACATTCCACCAGGGAGGAATGTTTAAGTTCCATATTCACAGGAATTGAATTTTTAAAAAAAATAATATATTTTCAATTAATGTTTTTTTTCCCTTTAAGATAGCAGTTAAAACGTTCTATAAGGGCGTCAAAAGTAAAATGGTTTATCACGTAAAAATGATAGATTTGTTTTCCATGTAAAACACTTTGATAAACATTTTTTTTTTATAATTTCGTGAAAATGGCGTCATTTTCATTCCACCAACTCCGAAATTAGAAACCAAATCTGAAAGAAAACGAAATGCTCTTGACAAATTCCGCATTTGAAAACACACAACATCACATAAATTATAGGCAAGTAGTCTTATATAAATATAACCAAAATTTTTTGGTAAGAACATTTTTCGCACTTGATTTTCATGGAAATCGTATTTTTAAGAAAACGCATTTAAAGTTTTTATTTCTGGAAATGTTTTAGAAATATTCACCTCTAATCCTTACATTTCTCCAGATTTTTATTTCCACCTTAATCTGAATATTAAAAAATATTTTTTTTTTTAGACTTTTAAAACAGCATCCAGTTACATAAATACTCACCTACAGTTGGAGATCTGAAGCAAAAACATCTATAACTGCACTTCAAATAATCGTAAGAAGAAAACAAAATTTATTTTGCATATCCAATGTTACAGCATTTGGAATAAAACAATATATTTATTTATTTATTTATTTATTTCACACAATTGAATATCTAATTGCAGTAGGATATCTTAATCATTCTAAGCATTTGCAAGAAGAAGTCGAACATGATGATAATAAATATTTTTTGTAAGAAGTATGTATGAATAAATCTATCATTTTTTTTTTTTTTTATTTAGATTTTATGGTCCATTTCTATACTTAAAGCCACACATTCTTAAAGGCATAACATTTTAAATACACATTTAAAAAAAAACAATTTAAAGTTATATTCGCCAAGTTACCATTCTATGATAACGAAAAAGTTTTTTCAAAATATGAATAGTTTTCACGATTGGGTATAAATAATTTGAAAGATTTCACTGTTAAATACGGAACATCTCTGAATAATTGATAAAGTTTATGAATAGCGTAGACTTTTCAGCCTCATACTATTAGAACAAGTTTTTATAGTGATAGAAAATTATAATAAACAAAAGTATTAAAATATAAAATGCTTAAGTGATACAGGGAGAAAAACTCCAGATCAGTTAACCAGTGAAATAAATAAAATACATGAACTAGCAAGAGATAACGTATATAAAGAAAGCACTTTAGCCGAAGAATACTAATAAAATTTAGTGGTGAGAATTGGCCCATTGACTCCTAGATTTTTACACCCCAGCTTGATAGCTTATTTTAAAATTTTGGATGCTGTTACTTGTTTGTAATAATAAAAACTTTGGATTTAAAGAAAATAATTTTTTTTAGCTTATTTATCCATTGAACACCATAAAACACATTTCAGGATTCATTTTTTATTACAAAATAATGTAAAATTAATATAAGAAAAAACATCTAGTGACCAAAATTTATCAAATTATAAAGCATATATGACATTATAATAATACTATATGTGTTCAACATTTCGTGATTTATGTGGCCGAAAGTTATAGTCATATGATGCAAATAATATATATATAATGACGTATATAGCATTAATGAGTGTTTGGTGTGTAATATATATATATTCATATATACGATGCATATGTAAGCTTGGCGATGATTTTGATAAAATCATAGCTGCAACCTTGGCATAATCGTAATTGTAGGGGCAACAAACTTTAAATTAACTCCATCGCTATTACAGTATTTAAAAAAAAAAGTCTAAAATAAGACAATATGGACGACACATTGACAATACAAATCTCCTCCGAAATAATTTTTTTTGGCAAGACAACGTGGTACTTTATAAATACGTTGAATGTATCTAATTTTTTAATCTATCTAGATTTGTAGAGGTGTCTGTCGGTACATATTTTTAGCCATCTTATGGCTATATATAAACATTTAAAAAATTACGGCATTAATTATTATATTAACAAAGCTAGCGAATAAGAAAAATAATATACAAACGCTTGCACTTACCGCTTACCGCCGTCGCCGTCAGGTCAAAATGTAAACAGAAAGATCAGAATCTGAGTTGAGTTGAGATGTAGCGTTTCTTCACATAGTCAGTTACGAAAAAAAAAAATCAAATGTTCAAAAGGAGATTTACATTTTTCACTTGTTTTTTGAAGTAAAATTATCTTAAAAACTGGAAGTCATCATGCCTGTAGTTAATAAGTGGAAAGGCAATTTCCCCCTCCCTCGATTTTGAAATTTAAATAACTAAATAATTAAAATAACTAAAATAAATAAAAATAATAATAATAATAAACTTAAAATAAAAGAACTAAGAATTTTTCGTTGTGTGTAGGGTGTATATGTGTGTGTGGGGGGGGGGGGTTCAATTACTACTTTCTTCCTGAATTTTAAAGTTTAAGTAACTAAAATTACGTTTTCTCCGTTTTTGAACAGCATAATAAAATTGGTTCTTTTGAGTAACTTAAAAGAGGAACTAAAAATTTTCCGTTGGAGGGGGGGGGGGCGTCATTAACCCTCCCTGGATTTTGAAATTTTATTTAATTTTTTATTTTGACCGATTTTGTAAAACAGTAAATTTATTCTTTTTTCGAGTAATTTAAAGTAATTAAACACTAAGAGAAAGTACAAATTTCCCGTTGGGGGGAAGGGCGGACTTTCCCCCCTTAAATTCCCCATGAAAGTTATTTATTTGTTATTTTTTATATTTATGTGTTAAAAATTTATCTCAAAAGGGGTGGTTCAAAGAAGTGTCCGCTGCTTAACTCGCTGTTCCTCGCTTAACTTAAAAGAGGAACTAAGAATTTTCCGTTGGAGGCGGGGGGGGGGGGGGGTTGCGTCATTAACCCTCCCTGGATTTTAAAATTTTATTTAATTTTTTATTTTGACCGATTTTGTAAAACAGTAAATTTATTCTTTTTCCGAGTAATTTAAAGTAATTAAACACTAAGAGAAAGTACAAATTTCCCGTTGGGCGGAAGGGCGGACTTTCCCCCTTAAATTCCCCATGAAAGTTATTTTTTTTATATATATATTTATGTGTTAAAAATTTATCTCAAAATGGGTGGTTCAAAGCAGTGTTCGCCCCCCCCCCGCCTGAGGATTTTGATTTTTGTTAAACTAAAAGTCTTGAAAACAGTGTTAATTATTAATAACAGAGTAAATACGCAATATTGTCAAAAACTGAAAGACTTTAATATTGCTTAGCTTTTAAAACTGCAGATAAATTGCAGAAAATATCTCACAAACTTACTAAAATTAAGTTCTGTAAAATTACCTTAAAGTAACTGCAGTTATACTGCAGATACATCAGAAAATATAATACTGAAATAATGACTGTAAAAATACTTCAAATTTACTACAGTTTTACTACAGATGTAAAGTCTGATTATTTTTTAAATTTATGATTATAACATAAATTCACGTAAACTGCAGTATTTTTGCAGATAAAAGCTCACACTATTTTTGAAATAAATTACTGCAAAATTACTTCACATTAACTGAAAAATAACTGAGGTATTTTCACAGTGAAGATTGCACTACAGAAAATCTACAGTTGCCTGTAGAAAAACTTTAAAAATACTTCAATTCTGTAGAAAAACTGCAGTTCATTTTTAGCTGGGTATTAATAAAGTAATTACGAGCATGGAGAAGAAGGAGAAGAAAAACTTCAATAAACAATTCAAAGTTATCTACTTTACAATGTTTCCCTAGGTTCTTTGAAAGATTGAAATTTAAACGTAGCAAATTCGATATATGTCTTATCGCAAAACCATCCATAAAATTAAAAAGCGTAGTTTGTAAGAAAATAGACCCAATATGGTCATATGAATTATCAGGCGTTTATGAAATCCCGTTTACCAGAGCAGATGAAACATTGCAATATGATATCGGAATGACCACTAGAAAGTTTAAAACAAGATTAAAAGAGCATATGGCATACATCAAATATGACAGAAGTACTACAGCACTGGCAAGACTACATGGAACCGAGACTTTAAAAACTGATTTTAAGGCGGTATTCAAAAAAAATATTTTTCCACGCTCAACAACTTAAAATTTTGAGACACATTCTCAGACTCATTTTTAAAAGTGACAGCAGGAAACTTTTGGCGAGGTGTTTATAAAGACATTTATAAGGGCCCCATGTTTTTATTTTTCGTTCAATTAATTAGAAATTGATTTACAGACAATTATTTTCACAGTACGCTCATTTTTTTTTTTTTTGTTTCCAGCGCTATAGCTTTGAGAAATTCGGTTCAAAATGTCCACTTTGACAGCATTTTTTGAAATATATTCTGCCTTTATCAAAAAATCGAGACAATACGGACATTATAAAGTTTCTGAATAAGAGAACCTACCAATTGGATGCATTTTAGAGCAAAAATGAATTTACAAATGTGTCTCAAAATAAGCAGTTTGGATTTGAATACACCCTTAAAAATAGTAAAATAATTTATCCATCAACGTTTAATTTCCCATCTATTATCCGTGAATCAATATAAACCTATATGCGTAACGTGAACATTTGCAATGAATCCGCCTCATTTGAATTACCTAAAAGGGTCTAGCCGGTTAAACATAGCAAAATGGCTGCCACGGCCGATGTTTGAAACAACATGTATGGTAATAAAGCATACCTTGAGAATATAATAGAGAGTGTTTTTAGCCCCTGACCTTGAACTGTCATTGAGATAACCGAGGAATTACACGCCGGCGCTACTATTTTTCAAATGCGTTTTTCTCAAAAAGTATAAAAGTTAATAAAATAAAACGAATACCAACTATTGAAAAATATATTAGTTTTTATAATATATTTTTTCACATTTTTACACAATTTTTAACATAGAAAAGTAAAAAAAATATTAAAAAAAAATATATTAATGTCCTATAATATATATATAATATATATATATATAATATATATAATTAATATAATATATTAATATATTAATAATTGGAATATTATATTTACACCAACCAAAAAATTACAGAATAATGCTCAAGGTATGTACTTTAAGCAAAAACAATTTCGTTAAAATCGAAGATGCGTTTTTTGAGTTACAACAAAAATAATGCTAACAACGTGTTAGAATTTTCCTATCTTTTCCTGTTTGACTTTGTACGATTACGCGTGTGTTATTGTTACTGCAAATTAAATACAATACGTGGATTGTACGTACATATGTAATGGTCTATAAATAATTAGATATCACGCTCGTTTAATAGAAAATGACATAACTCAAAAATAAAAAAAAATTCAGTACAGCTGTTTTAAAAATTTTTAATTAAAGAATATTTTGTTCATTAATAAAAGATACTTAAGTATACTTTTTTCCTGTGATTTTTTTAGGTTAATAGATTTATTTGTGTTATTCCAGTAGCAATAACGACTCAAAAGTGTCACTTTATCACAAAGTATAATGTAAATACGTTGGAAAAGCATAGTGACACTTTTGACCTCTGACGGCATAATAGAACAACTGCCACTGTGCAGTTTTTGCAGATAAAAGTATCAGTGCTTAGGACTTAAAAACTGTCTTTATCTCAAAAATGACAATTTTTAAGTTGTGTCACTTTTCTATTAAAAGAGCGATGTTTAGAGGCATATTTTTAACAATGGATAAAACATTACAATATTAACTAATATTGTTTCATTATAATAGTATATTTTTAATCAATTATGATTAAGAGTTCACTTTTTACTATAAAGGAGATAATTATATAGAACATTTCATAAAAAGAGCCTTTTCGAAAATATTTCAATCATCATCATCACTACTTTCATTTATCACAACATAGATATTATCAACCGAAAATATTTTTCTTAATATTTCAGCAGGGCGTATTATTCTTAACAAATATATTCCATGAGATAGGTAATATATTACACTTGCCACATGGGGGGCAACACCCAACAGTCCTGTTACCATTAGGAAAATCACAGCAGTATTTTTGAATGCCGCCGATGTTATAACTGTTAGGGATATAGTCAACGTATACGCGATTGTGCTGTGTGAAGCTGTATAGGCTTGTTCTATAAGAAAAGGCATATTTACACACAGAAACTTGTGTCAACCAATCTACCACTACAGTTTTGACGTAGTAGGAATCACCAGACGACGTAGGCCAATCATATCATAGACCTGTTTAATGTAGACCAATCAAACCGCAACATCTCATGTGTACAGTAGGAGTTATAAAGTATAAACAGGTTTTTCTTGCTATCCAACAGTAATTTAACCAACAGTGACGTCAGTTTCCCTTTTCTTATATGACAATCGTGCTAGGCATAGTAGGCAAAAATTACCATTTGATTTGTCAGTTCTTGATATTATTATGCAAGAAGGATGCGCAGTGCGCAAAGATAACAGAATGTTTACAAACACGCAACAAGCCTAAAAGGAAGTAGTATGTATGGAAACATTCTTTTATTTTGGCGTACTGGGCATCCTGCCCGAGTAGAAATATCACGAATTGACCAATCAATTGATAGCAGCGTATTTCCGCAAATACAAACAGGAAAAGTTTGGAATATTTTAACAAGGTGATAGTATTATTTTTATTATAACTCAAAAAGCGCATTTTTGATTTTAACAAAATCTTTTTTGGTTAAAATACATACTTTGAGCATTATTGTGTAATTTTTTGTTTGGTGTAAATATAATATTACTATATTAATAATTTTTTAAAAATATTTTTGTCTATTTTTCTATGTTAAAAATTGCGTAAAAATGTGAAAAAAAATATAATATGAACTATTATAGTCTTCAATAATTGGCGTTGGTTTTATTTTTTTAACTTTTATACTTTTTGAGAAAAACGCATTTGAAAACTAGTGGCGCCAGCGCTTACTTTCCTGATTATCCTAAGGGCAGTTAAAGGTCAGGGACTAAAAAAACTCTATATTGTATTTTCATGGTAAGCCTCATTGCCACATATGTTATTTCAAACATCGAACATGGGGGCCATTTCGCTATGCTTATCCGGCTAGACTCTTTGGCACGAGGTACCTTTCAGTTTTAAAAAAGCAATAAGGAACTATTAATTTTCACGTTTACAGTTGACTATTTCAAGCACCTGCTTCTTTACATATATGATTTTGTGATTTATGTTTTCAAGTTAATTTTCAAAAATGTGCGAAAATATTTTTGTTTATCATTATATATCTTGAAAATGGTGCCGTATGAGCTGAAACATATGTCAATCATTAAAAGGTTGTATAAGCCTTTTTTGTTTCTCGTTGTATCACTTAAGCATTTTATCTATATTTTAATTATAATTAGTGATCTTATTATGTGATTATGAAATAATAGTATGATAAAACGTACTCTAAAAAACCGGTTATTTTCAAGTAACAATGCTGTTTAAATTTGGTGAAGTAACAACAGAATATAACAAATCACATTTTAAAGATAAATATTTATGCATAACCTATAATAGCAGACATTATTCCCTGTTGATTTATACAACTCTCTTTTATGAGACTATTTTTATGTTACATCTCTTTTGTGATATTATTTTTAGGAAAATATTACTAGGTGTTATATACTTTTTCCCAGGACTATTGGATATGGATGTGTATAAAAAACAGAATACAGTCACATAATTTTGAACCTGCACATTTCAGCCTTGATCTCATAATATTCTCGATAAACATGTATTCAAAGTATTCGACACTCTGTACAAAACAATATATTTAGCAAGACTTTTTTTTTGTTGATGTGAGAAAAATGCATATTGTAATGGCAACTTTGCCATTATGATGTTTCAGCAAAAAGATAATCCAAAATATTCAGAAATGAATGCGTAACAGTGTAACTAGTAGAGTTTTTTCTCATTAATGTGAGAATAATGCCTGCTAAGACGTCATTGTGAGTAATAAATAGAATTTCTAGAGCGTATAGTATATATATAGAGAGAGAGTATTTCTCTAAAAAAATCTGAGTTTCTCATATATTACAAATTTAGGCTTGTTTGGATAGATTTTAGTTTAAAATATCGTTGCAACCATGTCAAACTATCGAATATGAATAAATGCATTTTTCATTACTTTTAAACATGGGCCGATTGTCACCACTAAATTCTATTAGAATCCTTCGCCTAGTGGGAATACAGGGTGTTCTAGAAAGGACTCCCCAACTTTGAAATGACATAACTTCGAAACAGTGAGAGATAGAAATGTGAAACAAGTTGAATGTTAGACAGATATGTCTGGAATTTTTTATACATCAATTTAAAAAAATAGTTCCAATATTGGACACGAGAGGGCGCTGCAATCACAAAGCTGTGTCTTTGAAATAGTTCCTGAAAGTGAGCTGTTTGAACTGAGATAAAAATCACATTACAATGGTTTCGATATGGTTACCTTTTTCAGCAACAACATGACGCAACCTACAGGTAACGTTCGAAATCACTTGTTGCAATACTTCTATTGAAATGGATGCACATGCCTCACAGATGAATTGTTAGAGCTGTTCCAACGTTTGGGGATTCTTAGAATAAACAGCGTCCTTCAAGTAACCCCACAAAAAGAAGTCGCATGGATTCAGATCCGGGGAATATGGTGAATACGGCATGATATTCTTGAATTCCGAATTATTCTCTAATTCTATACAACTTTTTTACACGTGTCAGCAATGAAACAGACGGACGAATGAAATTTCTGTCCTTCTGAGTACCATTTAAAGTTCCATGTGCTTGTGCTACCACCTATTATCCAATATTGGAACTATTTTTTCACATTCATGTATCACAAATTCCAGACCTATCTGTTTAACATTCAACTTGTTTCAAATTTCTATCTCTCACTGTTTCGAAGTTATGTCATTTAAAAGTTGGGGAGTCCTTTCTAGAACACCCTGTACTAATAACATTGACAGGGTTGCCACTTTGGCTTTCTGTTTTATTGAGAAATAACGAACTCATACCGGAAATTTTGAGAATTTTTTCTGCTTAAATTAATCGGGAAATGTCTGTTATTAAATAAAACAAAAATTTCTAATTGAAATTTCTAATTGAAATTTCTGGTATGAATTCGAAATTTCTGAATTACGTGAAAAGGAGGCCAAATGGCAACCCTGATGAAGAAAACTATTCAAATTTAGTGGTGGCATTCGGCTCATTTTTAAAAGTATTGAAAAATGCAGTTTTTCACATTCGATACTTTAACATGGTAACGACGATAATAATATCATACAAATTCAAGGGAGTACGCAAGGGAGTACAGTAGTTCCTACAACACTAAATCCCTTTCGGAGAAAAATGTCTGATTCAACACTGATTTTAGATATACTTAAAGTTATTATTCCAAACCCAGGCAACGCTGGGTGGATCAGCTAGTTATAAATATATTTCTTCAACACATATGTTTGTTTTAGTGAGAATTCAGTTCCCAGCGTTTGGTCTAATATTAATCCTTAACAGGTCTAAATTATAAAACCTTTCTGGCTTTTTAGAGTTGATTAATTGATTCGGCTATAGATGGTATTAATTTTTTGCTCACATAAATTCTAAAGGTAAAAGAAACATTAAATTTCGTGTGTCCTACATAGTTTCTATTTGTAGAAAAAATGAAATCACGTGTACTTGAATAAATATCGTTACTTGGCCAAAGGCACATCTTGACCGAATACATATAATTTTATTTTGAATAATTAATCATTAATTTGATTAACTAATTAGATTACAGACCAATTTAATCATTAATCAAGCACAGCGATTGAAATTCATTAATTCGTTAATCATTATAACTGAGAATACGACGTAAATGAATTTTAATCGGTTAATCATTAATCATTATTAAAAGTGTGATAATTAATTTTGAATCTTTAAACCAATTAAATTTAACACCACCCTGCTGGCTGTAACCTACAAAATTCAGTTAAAATCTTTTATTCTATTAATAGAATTAATAATTCCAGAATACCTAACTATCCGATGTTTCTCTTTCTGTTTATTTCTTTAATTTGGAGTGATAGAAATTTTTATGAATTTAAATTTTTGTCAATATTTTATTGTATATTCTTTAGGTGGGTTTTATTCCACTTAAACTGAATTGTAATCTTTTGCATTTTAGTGTAACTAGCTTTACTCATTATTATTAAAAACATATGTCATTAATACACACATTCGTATAAAACATATGCATTCATAATAATAATGCATATAAAATATCTAAATCGGGTAAATTAAAATAGATGAAACTAAATTCCATTTTAGGTATAGAAATATAAACTAAAATCCATTAGCTTGACAAAAATATCTAAATATTACTTTACTTTTTTGAATGATAATAAATACGGATATGAAGTAGTTTAAGCAGAAAAATGTCAGTTCAGATTTATTTGTTATTTATTGGAAATATCTTCTCATGTGAAAAAAAGTATTTATTTGTAATAAATAATTGTTTAACTAATTTTAATAATGTTATACAACTAATTTGGGATTTTACTCGTGTTTGCAATTTTATAAGAATAAAACAAAAAAATTATTTCAATATAAAAAAAAAAATTATTTCTCCCTTAAAGTAATTACATTTATGTTTCAAAGTATATGTTTATTTAAACATCTGATATTTAAAGGTATCAAATATTATTTCTGTTTGTAATATTCTAGGAAAATGTATTTATTTATGTTAACGACCTCATTTAGAATTATAATAAAATAAAATGTTTAAACAACTTCTAACAAAATATACTAAATTCAATGAAATTAATGTAAGTTAAACGCAGTTGTTTTAATTTTTTTTTTACCATTTCTTCCTTTGGATTTTTTCAAGAGGCTTGTGGAAAAATTTATTGTCTACAAGATGTTAATTTCTTTAAATTCGTCTTATATATAGAATATATTTACCAACTAGATAATAGTTTTCTTTTCTATTTATTGATAATATATATGTTTAATGAAAATATTTATTTTTTAGTTAAATTATGTAAGCACTGAAATAAATTTATATGCAAAATAATTAACAACTATCCTTTATACACTGATGTCCAAACATTAAGGGGCAGTGACAGATTTTTTCGATTTGAGACGTTTTGTTGAATATTTACTGAAATTCTTTACGAATTGTCCTTGAACTTAAAGAATATAAAGAACATGTTTGACTTAATAATTGTCAATGAAGATTTTGTGGCGAGCACAATTAGGGGGGCAATAACAATTTTAATAATAAAATAGTATTTGTGATCACCCAAGTAACAGAAAATGCTCAAAATTGTTTATCACAGTAGAAAATGATTATGTATGTCCTGTTCAAACTATGTGTGCATTTGTGTAAGCATAGCAAGTATATTCGTCGTGAAGATGTTAACGTTTCTGTGAAAAATTCAAAAGTTTTTTGTTTATAGCATACAGTTTTCAACCGAATTTAACACCACTTTCCGAAAACTGGACAAAGAACAGTAGAAATAGTAATAGTGCAATTAAAATATTGATATATTTAATATTTCATGAGATATGGGTATTTGTATGAAATAAATTTTAACTGCACATGCGCAAACAACAGCAAAATTTTTTTTGTCATTATTTGGTAGTCAATACTATAGAATAGAGCAACGCATATAAAAAGACCAGTCAAATATCGTGAAAACTCAAAAGTATACAGGCAATACAGAGAGCTAATTGATAAATTGGGGAGGAAATCCCATATAATCGTATGGGATTTCATCCCCAATTTATCAATTTGCTCACTGTATTGCCTGTTTCTTTATGAATTTTCGTTATATTTGAATGAAATGTTTTTGTAAGTTGCTCTATAGAATTGACTACCATAGCATGAAAAAAAATCTTTGGTATAATTCGCACATGCGCAGTTAAAATTTATTTCATGCATATACCCTTATGTCATCAAATATTCAATATACATTAGATTCCCGTTACTACGAAATTTGACAAATCCCCTTTTCAAATTTCATAAACCCCAATGTATTAAAAATTCCGATTTAATTAAGTGCATTTTATTAGGAATTCCGTTACAACGAAAAATCTTCATCGAGCACTTTTTTATTTCTTTTCTTTTTTCAGTTACTTAACAGAAATGAAATTACTTCAAATAGAATGTCGAAGATAAAAAAATAACGTTGTTTTGGAGACAGGTGTTATTTCAGATTTTTCTCCCCTTTGCTATTTTTTCTTTTGCCTACTTCTGTTTCTGAATTCCTTTTCTTTCATTAGCCCATACGCTTCAAAATGATCACGCGACAGACAGCAGGTGGATTTCACTGTAAAAGGAGTGTTTCTGCTTGTTCTGGGATATCTCTCTCGTCAATACCTGTTGCAGTGTATTCCTTGCTTCGTTCATTGATAAAATGGCTTGTGTGAAACGAAATCAATTTTCGTTGGAAGTAAAGAAAGCTGAGATTGATAAAGGATTGCGGAAAACTGATGTGGTCATATGGAATAACACCATCGACTTTATCTACATTTCTAAAAGATAAGGAAAAGATTGAGAGAAAATTCCAAATTGCAAGCATTGGTTCCCATAGAAAACGAATGCGACAGTGACAATTTCAAGATGTCGATAAAGCCGTGTTCAAATGGTTCGAAGATTTTCGTTCACGCAATAAGTGGTCCTCTGATAATGTAAAAATCTGAAGAGTTCGGAACAATGCTTGGTATCGAAAAATCCAAGCCAGTGTTGGATGACTCAATTGCTTCCGTACTCGCCATGGAATTGTAATAAAATCAATTTGAGGCGAAGCAAGTGATGTACCTACAAAGACTGTAAATGAAAGGAGAGCTGGAAAAGTAGTTGCCCTTATAAAGACATATAGTAGCTCCGATGATTTTTTCAGTGCTGAGGAGGCTGGAATATTTTATCAACTTGAACATAGAAAAACATTAGCTCCTAATCCTTGCATTTGTTTGGCCACTCTCTTTGTCAGGCTCACTGTCCTCTTGACGTCTGTTTTTGCGATTTTCACCGACTAAACGCGGTTTGCAGCCGAATATTCTATGGTAATTTTTCATTATCTTGATGCCTACTATCAACCCTCTGAATTTGTTGGTCGAATTCGGCAACACCCTGTATAGGTAGATAAATAGATAACTAGATAGATATAGTTTCTGCTGATGGAATGTCTGAGTCAGGTCTACGCACTTAAAAAATTGTGTATTTTTTTTTCTTTGTGAGAATAGAAATTTCAGCATGAATAGTGTTAAAAAATCAAAATAACGTTCAAATTTTTAATGGTTATACATTGTAAATGTTATTGTTTTTATTTATTTCTAAACTTTACGTATTTTTCAAGATGTGAATTATTTTTCTTTAAACTGAACCTATTAATTTGTGAAGCGAAGTATTTTACCAAGAAATATTGTAATAAAAACTCAAAGAAAAATCCAATTCGACGTGTTTTATAATATAGTCTAAATTTCATAGTGCCGTTACTCAAATAAATGTGATTTTACACAAGAAAGTTACAAAAATGTGGATTGATATTCTTTAGGACTAACTGAATAAAGCATTACAAAGCATTCCAAAAATAAAATAAATTGACGTTTAAACTTTCTACAGAATAGAAAGATATTTTTGACGTACCGTTCATATAATTTCAGTTTTATATAACAAATATGCCAAACCTTTTAAAATACCATGAAAGCTGTACCGAATATAATTAAATATTACACCTTTTTAATTATTAACATTTTAAAATATTTAAATGCTAACCTTTCATTTGATTTTAGGAAAAAATAAATATTTTATAAAAAAAAAAAAAAAAAAAAAAAAAAAAAAACTTGAAACCTTTAGAAAACCCTCGTTAAAATATTTCGAATGAACAATTGGACAGTGTGACTTTTCTTAAATTTTCTTTAGTCGTTAAAAAAACTTGATTTTTTGTAAAACTAGTATAAATACAAGTAACTGGAGATGAGTCTTCTTTTTTATTTTCCAATTATTCTAAAATCTGTAAAACATATTTCTTCGGAGAAACACATGTTTTAAAGAATACTGGTAAAACCGAGAAATCAAATTAAATATGTTTTTCTCCATAGAGCGTTTCTTTTAATATTTTCGTTAATTGTAAAAGCATATAAAAAGTTATATATACGATCTTTTTTTACATTATTTTAAAACTAAATATGACATTAAATTAGTTTATTTATATTGGCACTGGATATCAATATCTACGACTATCTCTTTACAACTGAAAACCTTTTCTTTATCTTTTGTACCTTTTTAAGTTATATATACGATCTTGTTTTAAATTATTTTAAAACTAAATATGATATTAAATTAGCTTATTTATATTGGCACTGGATATCAGTATCTACGAATATCTCGTTACAACTGAAAACCTTCTCTTTATCTTTTGTACCTTTTTAAGTTTCATAAAATAATCTAATTAAGGAAATTGCAATGTTTCAGAAAATCTCTTTTATTAAATTTACTGAACATAAAATTAATATCGAGAATAAAAAATTGCCTTATTTTATTATTATTCTAACTACTATGAATATGCAAAGCGGTATAGTAAAAATGTTATAATTGGAAATTTACATTATTCAAATTGAGAATTTGTATTTCCAAAAGCGTAAATGAATAGTAACAAGTTTTATAAAATAATATTAAATGGAAAAACTAATTAACCGCATTAATATGGAAAAAGAGATAACACTATTCCTTATTTTAGGAGAATCAAAATATATTCCGTTAAACAAAACAATTAATATGTCTTTGTAATTACTTGACAGCCAGAAGGTATCGCTATTTATCCATAAAAATATTTATTTACATATGTACAAACGCTTACGACTTACATGCATAAGTGTTGCAAACGCTCGTATTGTTGCGCCATCTTTAGTTATGAACAATAATTATTTCAGCTCTGCTGAAAATTTAATCTATACTAATATTATAAAGGAATAAAGATTGTTTGTTTGTTTGTAGGGGGTAATCTCTGGAACTACCGAACCGATTTCAAAAGTGATGGTGGCAAATTGATGGTGACAATCCCTGCTCCAACAGCCTCTTTAATAAAAAGCTATGCGATGCTGACGACTGGGTTTTTAGCTAATTGTTGCCACAGATTAATCTCGGAAAATGAAACCTTTGAAGTTATTGAAAGAAAAAAATAATAGCTCGAAAAGTATTTGTCAGAAAATTGTTAGACAAACTGTGTTTGAAAGGTACAAAATTGTATTTTTCTTGATATAAAATTCAAATCTAATGATTATGCCGTTTTTCAAATATTGAATTTCAAAAATTACCAAATTTCGCAATGGAGCAAGCACCATACCGAAGCCTTCATGCGTAAAAAGATAATGATAAGGGCGGCGTGTCCTGACGTGTATATTGGCACGAGTCACAAATTATAGTAGCCTTATTATTCTGTTAAAATTTAAGAGTGAATTATGAAATGTCAATATTTTGTTTGATTAAAAGTTCGTTAAGAGAAATTGACCAGCGTAGCGGGCGTAGCTTGCTAGTTAGATATAAAAATATTCACCGATACTGGGTTTAATTTGTCTCATGCGCGGCACTGAAGTTGTGCTCATGATTGACGTTCCATCTTACGCTGCAAAGTTGTAGCCTTGCCATATAAGAGTGAGAGAATACTAGACTTTATGTAGTCCGGATAGTCCAAAATGGTAGAGTATTGGTGCATAATACCAAGGGTTCTGGGCTTGATACCCGGTCTGGAATTTTTTTTTTTACTCTATTGGTTGTACGCTGTGTAGTAAAGTGATAATTCACATTCTTTGTATTCAATAATTTCCTGCGTAATTTCAACTCTGCTGAAAATTTAATTAGATATAGTAATTATTTCATTGGGATATAACACCCCTCCTCACATAGTTCAAACGAACCACTGGTTTCCTATGTGGACTACTTTATCGAACTGATTGATTATCATGTAAATAAGTCTTTGTAAGATCATTTTTTTCTAAGTCAACATCATTCTTTTTATTAGCCTTCTCCTTTATTTTTCTATAGTATTATCACATTCTTTACTTACTTTACAATCTTTACTTTATCAATTTATTCTTTTATATTTTCAATACACCTAGACAACCTGTCTTTATTAATCCTTTCATATCAAACATAATCATTATATTTTTTATCATTCAGAACCGTTTCTTTACCTTTTTGTGTCTTTTCTTTGACATACTTCCCTGTTATATACTGGCGAGAAAAATTAAAGGAACAACCATAAAAAGGAGCTTTATGTGAATTTTATTGCGGGAACTTCAATGAAAGGTGATTGGTTGGTAACTCAATGTTAACGCTATCACGTAGTCCGACGGAATTAATCTTTGCTACAGAAAAATATGCAAATTTTTGAGTCCGTTGTTTCTACATGTTTGAAAAGAAGCACACGTGGGTGATTCGAAGTCTAATTTCAAGGATTTTACGTATAGTTGCATAAAAGTTTCGATTGTAGTAGGTGGAATATGTCATCCAGAAGACATTTGACCGATTGTGATAAATGGTGTGCGATAGGGAGAATGGAAGCAGGACAGACACTGACAGGGGTCTGTAAAAACTTAAAAATAGCCAAAAGCGCCATGTCAATAGTCTGGAAACGGTTTAAAGATACTGGTAATGTACAGAGACAACCACATCAAGGTCGAAAACGTGTCACAACAGATTGTCAGGACCGTCATTTGGCAACGATTGCTAAAAGAAACAGGCAACTGACGTCAGTTCAGATTGCAAGGGAGTTCGCTGCAGCAACAGGAACTGGACTATCCAGATTTACTGTGAGTGACAGGCTGCATAAAAGAGGGCTGTGTACAAGGAAATCCCTAATTTGTATTCCACTAACTCTGGCAGCGAAATGTGCCCGGTTAAAGTGGTGCAAAGATCATCGTCATTGGAGTACCACGGACTGGAGCCGAGTTCTCTGTACCGATGAATCCTGATTTTGTTTGAAGAGTGATTTCAGACGTGTTACCATATGGAGGGATTAAAACACACGTAATAAGGCTGCAAACATCCTTGAAAGGCATCGATACGAAGGTCCTGGAATCATGGTATGGGCGAGCATCATTTTGAATGGCCGCACTGATCTACACATTTTTACCAGTGCAACTGTGAATGCTGAAATATACAGAAATGAGGTTCTTCATCCTCATGTTAAGTTGTTTAGGGGTGCAGTCGGTAATAACTTCCTTTTAATGCATGACAATGCGCGACCTCATCGTGCTGGACTAGTGACTGATTATCTTGAGGGTGAAGGAATCCAGAGAATAGAGTTGCCTGTATATTCTCCGGATTTAAATCCAATACAACATGTGTAGGACGCACCAGTATGCCGACTTGCATGTCGGCAACCCCCAACGAGCACTCTCCAGGAGCTTCGGAGTACTATTCATCTTGAATACACATTGTTACCGCAAGCACTTCTGGTTAATCTAATCCACAGTATGGAAAATCGCTGTAAAACTTGCATTTCGGTCAGGCGTGACCACATACCTTAATGAATTTGCCTGTGTTTCTCTAAAATATTGTAACAGTACAATTTCCTTATCCCCTCTTATATCACTCAGTCCTATGTTTTTAAGTAAATTCTTTTTTTTTTGTAGAAATAGGCAGTTCTGCATTTTGAATACATGTCAGGCATGACAAAATAAAGATCTTGTGCAAGTTTCATGGTCTTATCTGCAAAATTATTCAAGTTAGATGAGTTTTTATAGTTGTTCCTTTAATTTTTCTCGTCAGTGTATTTCAATTGATTAAAATTATGTTGATACATTATTCCTCCACATCAATGTACTAAAACCCATCTACCCAATTTTTCCAATAGTTTTATAATTTTACCCTTATCCATTTTTTTCCTTTTCTAACAAAACAAAATTCATGAAGTTTATGTTTGTGCATATGTTGCTGCATCTGTGGTTTGAATGGTAGTCAAAGAGTATACGAAGTGACCATCCGAACATTAATTCTTCCAGAGTCTTAGCAGTCACAGAAAGGGAGCTGTAGAATAATTTTCCAATAAAAATCATGAATTTTACAATGTTATGTCCGTTTTGTCTAGCTTCTTAAGAGCCTACATCAGTCATGCGAAAAAACGTGCAAGCTAATGTTAAGTCTGTGGGAAGGTTCTTGCGCGATTTCTCGCTCGCATTTTAATATTTTTAAATCATTTTTTTGCATAGGATAGCTGACGTCGATCTCAACACCCCGAAAAAAGTTTTGTTGAATCAACAAAAATTTGGTTGACCCAACAAAACGTTTTGTTTAAATATAGGTCAATGGAAATTTTGTTTGAATCAACAAAAAAATTTATTTTTGCAATTCCAAAAAAAAAATTTTGTACTGTCAGCAAAAAAATGGTTTGTTAATTCAAGTAAAATGGTTCAATTTTACTTGAATTTTGCTAAAACAACCAAAATGTACTCAACAAAACATGTTTTGTAGTTTTAATCAATTCCTTTTTCTAGGTGTAAAGTTGTTAGTTTTTACTTTTTCGATTTTGGTTCCAGTTTGTTTTATATAAGGGTACTTTCCCTTTCAGAACCGGTTCCAACCGGTTCCAAAATTGAAAAAGAGCCTACACTAGTCACGCGCAGATACGCGCAAGCTAATGTTAAGTCTATGGGAAGGTTCTTGTGCGATTTCTCGCTCGCATTTTAATATTTTTAAATGATTTTTTTTGCATAGGATACCTGAAGTCGATCTCTAACGTTGTTAGTTTTTATTATTTTTTATTTTGGTTACAGCTTTTTTATAAGCAGACATTTTCAATTTTGGAACCGATTTGAACCGGTTCTGAAAATGAATGTACCCTTATATAAAAGAAACTGGAACCAAAATCGAAAAAGTACACACTAACAACGTTAGAGATCGACCTCAGCTATCTTATGCAAAAAAAATCATTTAAAAATATTAAAATGCGAGCGATAAATCGCGTAAGAACCTTCCCATAGACTTAACATTAGCTTGCGCGTTTTTGCTCATGACTGATGTAGGCTCTTAAGACAATTTTTCACAGTTTGTACATAACTTTCTGCTTGGTCTTTAGACGATGAGTGGTATAGTGGAATAAGCGTATGTTTAATTCCATTTGATATAACAAATTCTTGAAATTCATGGCTAGTGAAGAAAGATCCATTGTCACGAAGCAATTCTAGGGGTTTTCAAATGTAGCAAAAATTGACCGTAATACTCAAAGAGTCTACTTACTATCAGTATTGGATACCATGTGTGCCTCTAAATATTAACTATAAAAATCCACCACTGAAAAATATTTACTTTAAAAAAGACAAACCTAATCAATATGTATCCTTTCCGAAATTTATTCGGATTCCCATGTCAAAGGTTCCATTTTAGGGTTTTCCATAGAAAACAGCTGGCATCTGATAAAATAAGTTACCATTTTATTCAATTTCTTTATCCATATTAAGCCACAAGATAACACCTGGAGCTTTAGCTTTCATATTAAATATACCCTGATTTAAAAAAAAAGTTAATTTTAACATATAGTTGCGACCTTCATGTGGTATTGTAAGTAATTTTCTAAACACGGAAATTCATCCAGTCTACGAAGTTAGGTTGGTATTCTTCTAATCTAATCTTTTGCGGCCATGCGTATAAAACTCATTCTAAAATTTATTTTCTGACTAGATTTTCAATTGCCCTATTTCCAGTATTTTAAAAAGTAATAGGCCAATCATAACTATTTGAAACAAACATTAGGGAGACCGAGGCACATTTTCCATAAAGACAAGTTTTTCAATTCGCTTTAGTTTTTAAATGAGCCGCTAGCTGACGCCAGCGGGTGAATTGGCTGAAACGGCAACACTGCACACACCATCTATGAAAATTTTAGTTTAGTAGCTGTATCGTCCACCACTGCATCAGGAGAGCTGTTTTCTTCATTTTTTCAAAGGTGAGTAAAATTTCAGTTCTTTATTAAAACGTAAAATAAACGTACTGTTTTGAAATTGCATATATTAAAAAGGGTTTTCTTTCTTCACATAACTGTCCGTTTGTTTTCAAATAACTTACACTGCTACTTGTTGAGTTAGTGTAAAATTCCAATATGACGACAGGGCAGGTTTTCCAACAGCATACGGTGCAAGTAATCCAACACATATCTCATTGAAAAACGTGCCCTGTACAAAATCAGCTAGTCTTATTGCATCAAATATGTATTTATTGTGTAACAAAACATCCAAATAACCATACATGAAACAGATCCATTTGATCCTTTAGTCATTTAAGTAAAACTACCAAAATAAAAACCAAGGTAAATTCAAATATATAAGATGTTTTTAACTATTTTCTAAAATGGGTACATTTAATGAATCATTTTTAGGGTTTCGTTCATCTCACGAAACCCTATTATTCCCGCTCCGTTGTCTGTCTGTCACAGAGCTGTTCTCAAAAACTACATAACTTACATGCATGAAAATTTGTGTACTTATAGCTAAATACCTACTATGAAACTCAAAATATTAAAATTTGAAAAAACCATATTATTTTAATATAGAGGTATAAAAAACCAAAATTCGAACAGCATTTTCCTATTAAATTTAAACATTTTTCGTCATAGCAGTTGCCAACCATTAAAAATCCAGAATAAAATTCTTTCTACAATAATTAATTTTTTATTGAAAGATTTTCACGTGAAAAATGAAAATGAAATAAAAAGTTTCACCAATTGAAAAAAAGATTAATGTGACATCATTTGGTAATAAAACGGAAATTTTCAAAGATTTCAAATACAAGGAGTATGAGTATGTGTATGTACACAAAACAGATTAATATCACGTCATTAGAGAATTAAAAAGAAAAATAATCTGACGTCTTATTGGAAGTTTAACGGATTTTTCAAATGATTGAGAATAATACAAAGCGAGTATCAATATGAGTAATAGAGAATAGTAAATAACGAGTTTGAGGAACTTATTGAATAATGATAAAAACCCGATTATAGAAATATTTGCATATTTTAACATTTTGAAGGTGTACAACATGTTTAATTTTGAATTAATGTTTTTTTTAAATATCGCTTTTAGTCCACATGACAGATATTATTATGACAGAGTATAATAGCGGGCTTCGCCCGCTATCGGGCTGGTTCAGATATTCGAAAAAATAGACCAATAAATTTTTACTTTATAAAATACATAACTTTTTTTTTTCTAAATGAAATTTATTTGGATTTATAAAAGAAAGGATAAAGTGTTTTGAAAGGAAAATTAAACGAAACCCTTTGTGCGATCTTCGATCACAATTACCCACTTGTTTGTTAACCCCTTAACTGTGTAGCCCGAACTCAGTTCGGGCAAGAACAGTTTGCTTGTTTTGTTACTAAAAGCTTTTGCACACCAGTAATTATTTAACGCAACCTTCGCTTTATTAATCGGCAGACCATTTTCGATTACACAAAGCAAATATTTTAGTACGGAAAAAGTGGTGTATTGTGCCTATTTTTAGCTTATGGTGTCAAAATACCTCCCACAGTTAAGGGGTTAATTATTCCTGTAATCAATAATGCAAATAATATTTTACTATTTATGGTTTTGCAGTCACTTTAGTAAAATAGCTTTTTTAATAATTTCTAGGAAACATTGATGAAATTTTATATAAATAATAAATAAAATAATTAATATTTGTTGTTACAGATTTAAAATGGTCCGCAATTATAAAAAGAAGACCGACACAGGCTTATACACCCTTTAAATAATAAATTCCACTCTAATAGCAATGAGAGGGGGGGGGGGGAGTGCCGTGTTAGAAAAGCACCATGGACTTCAATATTCTCCGCAAGACTCTGAACAATAACCGGTAGAAATTTCGTTCTTTAAGCCCCAGTGAAAGCATCAGATGTGATCCCCGTCCTGCAGTGTCTCAACCGAAAATGTCTCCTCTGGAAGAACTTCTACCGGAAACGACAGTTCCGCTTGTCGAACCGGAATCTCTTGTCTCAGACTTGCCTCAAACAGAAATAACACTGCCAAAAGTAAGTACCATCGCCGGAAGTCCACTGTTTTCAACACCTCTTCCAAACATGCTGCCAATAGGATACGCAAACACATGGCGGGTAAGTATACCTATGATATATATATATATATATATATATTTGCCAGTTATAATTTCCCTATTAAATGTTAAAATTCTACAAAAAATTGTGTTTGTTTGTAAGGCTTTTACTCCTGAGCAAGAAAAATTCTGGTACAATACTTCATGAAGGTTTCTGATATTTATTTTGGGCTTACTTCAAAGAAGTTTGGCGATTTGTCTACACGTATGCTTATGCATGTAATAGAAAAACGCTGGAAAGTTGGGCAGAAAATGAAATGGCAGGGCTTTACTGGTTCAGTTTATTTTTAAAAGAAAACTGTGAAATTTAAATCAGAACTCCGCAGGCCATTAGCATTTCTCCAGCAACCAGTTTTAATAAGACAAACGTTGATATATTTCAATAAAAAGTTAAAATTTCAGTGCAAATTCACTTTGTTTAATAACTAAAATTCATAGAGATACAACTAAATGTAAATATATTGCTTGAAGGTGCGTAAAAACATACATAAAATATTTAAAAGCACATTAAAGTCCTTTTTAAAAAATTCAAAACGTTTCAACTGAACTACTCGGTCATCATCAGTGAAAAACTAATTGTTGAGATGAGTTGTTGTCTCTTCGCGTTTTCTTGCTTGCCAGGAATAAACTATTTTACTTCAAAGGTTTGGAATATAACGTGGGATGGGAAAGGTAATCAATGATGTATTAATTCCTTCCAGACTGCGTGGATATCATATAATAATACATCGTTCCATACTATTTCTTTTTTAGATATTATTTCTAGAGACTCTCGTATGATAGCTTCCAGGTGATTATTTGTGCGGAATATAATTTTGGATCCATCGAAATCTGCTTTTATATGTTCAGTTTGTGCTAATCTTGCTAACGCAGTGTGGGATCTATTTAATCTCAGATCTGCTTCATGTTCTTTTATTCTGTCCCAAAATTTCATCAGTGTCATACCTATGTACATAAAATCTTTGTTATCTTTCTTGAATACTATAATACACTATATTGCCAGAGGTGACCGGTCACTTGCGATTTTAGACGTTTTGTTAACTATCTAGAAAAATACATGAGGAATTAACCTGAAACTGCAGGTGTGTAAACAGTATAGTATAGGTTATATATTTTCGCGAAGATTTCTTTCCCGAAAACCCATAGGGGACTGTCAACAAATTTCAAAATAACGAATGTCTTCTGGATTACCCTGTAAAAACTAGTGTAGCAAAAGCGTTCAAACTCGAGATTATTAATAAGTGGCTTATTGTAATATACTGTGTTCATTTTTATGAGGATAGCATGTATACAGGTAGAGAAATTAAGGTTTTTATAAAAACAGTTCCAAATTTTGCCAAGTTTTTTGCTTATAATTTGCAGAGTTCTTAATATAAAAAAAAAGTTATTTTGAGAAAATATGTCAAACAACATTGTACATAATACTCTGCAATCAGAATTAAAATATAATAAAAATTGGATAAAAAATGAGCAGATTTACTAAAAAATGTTTCACTGCGCATGCGCGAATGCAATCAAAATATAATACTCATTATAATTTAGCTTTGTGAAAGTCTCAAAATCATAGCTTGAAATTTCTGAAAATTATTGTTGATAGAATAAGCTCGAAATCGGTTGTTCCCAAAAAGAAGCAAAAAGATAAGGGGTTGTATCAAATATCTGTTGATTAGTGCCAAGATAGCGTACACAATATTGCACATACTACTATATTTGGATACAACCCCTCATCTTTTTGCTTTCTTTTAGGAACAACGGATTTCGAACTTATTCTATCAACGATAATTTTCAGAATTTTCAAGATATGATTTTGAGACTTTCACAAATGTTGCTCTATATACTTAGCTAATACATTATGCACATTATATTTTGATTGCTTTCGCGCATGCGCAGTGAAACATTTTTTAGTAAATCTGCTCATTTTTCATCCAATTTTTATCATTTTTAATTCTGATTGCAGAGTATTGTGTACAATGTTGTTTGACATATTTTCTCAAAACAACTTTTTTTTATATTAAGAACTCTGCAAATTATAAGCAAAAATCTTGGCGAAATTTGGGACTGTTTTTATAAAAACCTTAACTTCTCTACGAGTGTACATGCTATCCTCATAAAAATGAGCACAGTATATTACAATAAGCAACTTATTAATAATCTCGCGTTTGAACGCTTTTGCTACATTAGTTTTTACAGGGTAATCCAAAATATATTCGTTCTTTTTCAATTTGTTGACAGTCCCCTATAGGGTTTCGGGAAAAAATCTTCGCGGAAATATATAACCTATACTATACTGTTTACACACCTGCAGTTTCAGGTTAATTCCTCATGTCCTTTTCTAGATAGTTAACAAAACGTCTAAAATCGCAAGTGACCGGTCACCTTTGGCAATATAGTGTATATACCCCTGATCTATTGATAGCCTGGATTGGGTCAATTTTTCTGTTTAGCAAAACCCGCAACTTTGGGGGAGGGACTGCGATTAATGTAATGCCATATTAAAGAGGGAATGTCTCATACTTTCCAAAAATGTACATTCATAGTTACAAGTTTTGTAAAGTTAACTACATCCTAAGGTTTTTTGAAAGTATGAGACATTCCCTCTTTAAGTATGGCATTACATTAATCGCAGTCCCTCCCACAAAGTTGCGGGCTTTGTTAAACAGAAAAATTGACCCAATCCAGGAATTTGGGGGAGGAACTGCGATTAATGTAATGCCATACTTAAAGAGAAAATGTCTCATACTTTAAAATAACCTTAGGATGTAGTTAACTTTAGAAAACTTGTAAGTATGAATGTAAGTTTTTTGAAAGTATGATGCATTCCCACTTTAAATATGGCATTACATTAATCGCAATCCCTCCCCCAAAGTTGCGGGTTTTGTTAAACAGAAAAATTGACCCAATCCAGGCTATCAATAGATCAGGGGTATATATTATACCATTCAAGAAAAATAACAAAGATTTTATGTACGTAGGTATGACACTGAGTAAATTTCGGGACAGAATAAAAGAACATGATCTGAGATTAAATAGACTCCACACTGCGTTAGCAAGATTAGCACAAACTGAACATATAAAAGTAGATTTCAATGGATCCAAAATTATATTCCGCACAAATAATCACCTGGAAGCTATCATAAGAGAGTCTCTAGAAATAATATCTAAAAAAGAAATAGTATGTAACGATGTATTATCACATGATATCCACGCAGTCTGGATCGAATTAATACATCATTGATTACCTTTCCCATCCCATCTTATATTCCAAACCCTTGAAGTAAAATAGTTTACTCCGAGCAAGCAAGAAAACGCGAAGAGACAACAACTCAACTCAACAATTAGTTTTTCACTGATGATGACCGAGTAGTTCGGTTGAAAACGTTTTGAATTTTTTTAAAGACTTTAATGTGCTTTTAAATATTTCTGGGAGCACGGCAGTGTGTCCGCCAAGTTTGCACAGGCCGTAAGCTACCTTTTCCCTGACCATTTCGGCCTACTTTTCACCCCTCATAACTGCGTTTTGGGGAGAGCTAGAAAGTTTTCCTTTTTAACACACATTAATATAATCAAACTGAACTACGTTCCAAGATTTCTTATTTCTGTATTTAATATTTTTCGAAATATGAGATTCCGAAAAAGGGCTTTTTTGTAACTGACTCACAGAGGGTCATCAAATAACTAAAAAGTTGGGGATCATCAAATAACTAAAAAGTTGGTGATCATCAAATAACTAAGGTCTTCTAACAGTCGTAGAATCATAAAATTTGACAAGTAAGTAGGTTTTGTCACACAAGTAACCAGAAAAGTCTGAAAACATAGAATTTCTGCGTTTAAACCCTTCAAATAGGGGGTGCTGATTTGGCAATATACAGTTCGTAACACATTCAATTGGCAAATTAAATTAATTGCATTGTTGCAACCATTTGTGTTTTTTGTTGTACGATAAACATTTAAGTAATATTAGTTGCATAGACAATCATTTCCTCGCTCATATTTGACGCCAGAGTTGGTCGCCAAAGCCGGATTACAGAAAATTAGCCTGAGTTTGAAGGTGTTACATGGTTTCAAGCAGAATGAATTTTTTATATTCTTTTCCGAAAATGTTGGGAAGGCAAATCTTTTAGTTTATCTGTCCGTTTTTCTATTTTTTACTTTCTTAAAATAAATTCTATTATAAATGTCGGTATTCTAATCGCAATAGCACTCAGTCAATCTGGCAAAATTCCAGTGGGTTGTTAGTTCTTTAAGTGCATTTTAATGATGTTAATAAACTTTATATATGTATACATGTATATATATATATATATATATATATATATATATATATATATATATATATATATATATATATATACACACTGGATTTTATTTGAAATATATATATATATATATGCATATGCATCACATATATAATACATATTCATCATTATGACGTCCACATAATCAGGGTATTTTTGTCGCCAAATCTGGCGATATTTCGTTAAGTGTCGCAAAGCTTGGAGAGAATTTGACGCTAGACGCTATTTTTTATTGCGAATTTTTAGGGCGAGTAATCATCTATTAATATTATGCGGCTAATTGAATGGCATAACGCACGAATGTTAATAAAGTTTCAATGTTTCGTCACTACATAAGACCTCTGCTCTTGCTATTATATTGTACTGTTATTATACTTACTCTTACTACATTGTTAGTCTTTACTCTCTTAAAAGTTTATTATAGGAAGAGAATTTTCAGAATTAAAGCATCGAAACTGCCAGTTCTAGATTATTATAATTTTATAACATATATCCAGTTTATCAATATGTACGTTAGAATGAATCTTCTATAATGGGGTTCCTCGCATTTTAGCTTCAGGTTTTCGAGTAAATTTAGCTAAAATCTTAATACCAAGACATATTGACATATTATCTAAGACGAATAGATGAGAATAATGGTAGATTTTTTAATGGAAGAACGGCAGTGCATCCGTAGATTTTCTAATGTTCTTTAATCGTTCCAATGTTAGAATGAAAGGGGAAAAAATTAGCATCAATATGGTTTACTGTAAATATGGATCTCATCAAAAAGTCACCTGTAAAAAATGCAGCCAAGTCGCATAACTCATTTACCGTAAAAATTACTAAGATCGTATAAAGCCAAGTTGAACTATCTTATTAACTCTGAAATTTTCATTCACAAATCACTCCTAGTCTCTACATCTTTAGTTAATTATTATTTTGTGACTTGGTAATTACGTAGCACGAGAATGTGATGTATATAGTTAGTCTTAATCAAATAATACTATAACATATTAAAGTGTAATAACTTCCCTGTGCGTATATAATTTGCCTTAATTAAACTATCCCATCCCATCCCATAACATAGTAAGGTGTAATAACTTCCCTGTGCTCCGTAATTGCCAAGTCACAAAATAATAATTAACTAAAGATGTAGAGACTAGGAGTGATTTGTGAATGAAAATTTCAGAGTTAATAAGACAGTTAAACTTGGCTTTATACGATCTTAGTAATTTTTACGGTAAATGAGTTATGAGACTTGGCTGCATTTTTTACAGGTGACTTTTTGATGAGATTTCACTTCTTTTTGTAAGTAATCCTCCTTTTCTTGATTTTGGGTTCTTTTTGGAGATCATCCACTGATTTT
The DNA here is from genome assembly GCA_963931845.1 of Maratus michaelseni. Lineage (NCBI taxonomy): Eukaryota > Metazoa > Arthropoda > Arachnida > Araneae > Salticidae > Maratus > Maratus michaelseni. The sequence continues at coordinate 309,768,814 of OZ007588.1, forward strand.
CGCTAAGCTCACTCTCTGTTCCTATTATTTACAGGTATAAAAAATTTGAAGCTTTAGTTTCGTTACCAAAGTACTGTAGATAAAAAGAGATTTCAGGTTCCTAGGCAAGCACACTAAGTTATGGGAGGGGGAGTGTCAAAAGTACTCTCAGTTGCTTCCAGGATAGGTGCTATCCATCTGAGATATTACTCGCAGCCCTATATACTTGATATTTAACATGAAAGAAATTTTTAGTATAAAAAGAAAGCCAAAATTAAAATTTCCGGAAATTTCCAATAAATCAAACTATATTCCTTTTTTCGATGTTTTTTTATTCGTTTTTTTTTAGTCTTTTTTTTTATTATTTACGGATTTTTAAAATTTTTCCTTACTTTGTGTACTAAACCCTGCCTTTCTGCCAAATGTCAAGTTTCTAGGACTACAAAATCGAATTATTTTCAAATTTTCGACGTTTTATAAATTTATTGATTTTTCGATTTTAATTCTAAGTTACCTGATTGTCATGCCAATATAGTAATTATTTGATCCGTCTTCTTAGGATCATTTAAGTTGAATTTAGAGATAAATCAAGTGAATCTTAGAGTCACCATGATTTCATTTAGAAAGGACTATCCAGCCATAACCAGCCAGTAATGTCGGGAGGGTAGGGGAGCTGTGAAAATTTTTGTGGGGCTAACATCATTTAAAAATCCATATTTCATATGTGAAGTAAATAGAGTACAACCTGTGAAAGAAAACAAACCTGTCTATAAAGAAATCGCTTATATCGTAGCCAGTCTATAGCGGAACTTTTCTATAACGAAATTCGTAAACGAAGGAAAAGAAAACCATAATCCGGGGGAAATAACATAAAACAATTAGAGGCGTTGTACTAGCTAATAAGACAATTATCTTAAAACTAATGTTTCTAGCAGTACAAAATCCAATTGTTTTCGAATTTTCGATTTCTTAAAGATATTTCGATTTTTCGATTTTATTTTCGAATTTAACGAATATTTTAATTGTTCCTTTTATTGAATAGTAAATACTACCTTTACACCAAGTTTTAAGTTTCTAAGACTACAAGATAAAATTTATTTTCAATTTTTGATTTTTTCGAATTTTTTTTATAATTTTCTGGATTTTACTTACCCATCATACGTAGTATAGGGTAAGTCTTGTAATCGTTTTGAAAATCGAAATTTTTTTTTTGACGGATTTACACGTTTCAGACACTGGAGATTCCGAAAAACATATTTTTAGAAAAAAAAATTTCCCGTCCGTCTGTCCGTGTGTCTGTGTGTCTGTAAACGCTCTATCTCCCGAAAAAATTGAGATAGAGACTTGCAATTTGGTATGTACTTAGTATGTCATAATGGGAAGAAGCCTATTTCATTTCAATAACCTCGATTACCCGGAACTATTTTTTTCGGACTCTCCAAAATATTCGTTCTGATAAAAGGTATATAAAAATTTTAGAAATTGCTTATTTTAAGAAATGAATATAAAAGACAATAAAAAAAACATAAATTTTGCATACAGCATGAAGTCGATCGGATAATTAGTTGCCGAGATATTTGGAATCCTATTTTCCACACGCTTCGATTTTTTATGACCCTGTATTTCATCCAAATTTCACTTCAAAGATATATTTTAATTGGAAATTTGACACTTAATCAGATGCAATAAACCGCTAGTTAATAGGATTATTATTTTTGGAGTTATAAGGATGTTTCTTTCAAGCAATTCAGTAATCGAGTCTTTAAAGTTTATAACGTCATCCAGCCACGATTTTATTTGAATTGCAATGCATTTTATAAGTAGTTTACACATTTTTATTTTAATATTTTAACTTATGCATATCCATGATGGGTAAGTATTGCGGTGGTCCCCAACGACTAGTTTTAATTTTTTCTTATTTTGTATCCTTTATTACAAATTTCAAGTTTCTAGCGCTACAAAATCGAATTATTTTGAAATTTCCGATCTTTTTCGAGTTTTTATTCTATTTTCAAATTAATTGTGTTTTAATTTTTCCTTTTTCTGTATCCTAAACAATAAGATTACGCCGAATTTTAAGTTTTAAAGCTACAAAATCGATTTTTTTCAATTTTTCGAATTTTCGAATTTTTTATTCGAATTTTGCAGATTTTTTATTTCTTTCTTTTTTTGTATCCTAAATACTACCTTTATTCCAAATTTTAAGTTTCTAGCTTCACAAAATCGAATTATTTTCAAGTTTTCGTTTTTTATTCGATTTTTTTATTTTATTTTCGATTTTTGTTGTGTTTTTAATTTTTTTTCTTTTTCTGAATCCTAAACACTACTTTTACACCAAATTTTCTGTTTCTAAGACTACGAGATCATATTATTTTCAATTTCTGTCTTTTTCTTTTTTTTTTTTAAATTTTCGATTTTTTCAAACTATCCATATTTTTTAATATTTCCTTATTTAGTATCTTAAATATTACCTTTTTTCCAAATTTCAAGTTTCTAGCGCTATAAAATCGAATTATTTTCAAAATTTCCTTATTTTTCGATTTCTTTCGATTTTTTCATTTTAACTTATTCTGAATCCTAAACACTATCTTTACCGCGAATTTTAAGTTTCTATGGCCAAAAGATCAAATTATTAAAAAAAAATTTCCATTTTTTTCGATTTTTTGATTTTTTTTTCGAATTTTCTGGATTTTTTAATTTTTCCTTATTTTGTATCCTAAATACTACCTTTATTCCGAATTCCAAGTTTCTAGCGCAACAAAATTGGATTATTTGAAATTTTTCGATTTTTTTCGATTTTTCGATTTAATTTAAATTTTTTTTGTGTTTTTGATGTTTTCTTTTTCTGAATTCTAAACACTACCTTCACACCAAATTTTAAGTTTTTGAGACTACAAGATCGTGTTATTTTCAATTTTCAATTTTGTTCGATTTTCAGGAATTTTCGAATTTTTTTTTTTAATTTTCCGGATTTTATAATTTTTCCTTTCTTTGTATCCGAAACACTAGCTTTATTCCAAATTTTAAGTTTCTAGCGCTATAAAATCGAATTATTTTCAAATTTTCCTTATTTTTCGATTTTTCCGATTTTTTCGATTTTTTGATTTTATTTTCGAATTTTACTGCGTTTTTTATTTTAACTTATTCTGAATCATAAACACTATCTTTACTGCGAATTTTAAGTTTGTAAGGCTAAAAAATCAAATTATTTAAATTTTTTCATTTTTTTTGGATTTTTCGAATTTTTGAATTTTTTTTTTAATTTTTCAGAATCTATAATTTTTCCTTATTTTGCATCCTAAATACTACCTTTATTCCGAATTCCAAGTTTCTAGCTCAACAAAATCGGATTATTTGAAATTTTTCGATTTTTTTCGATTTTTCGATTTTTTCAATTTTGCTTTCGATATTTTTGGTGTTTTTGATGTTTTCTTTTTCTGGATACTAAACACTACCTTCACACCGAATCTTAAGTTTCTAAGACTAGAAGATCGTATTATTTTCAATTTGCAATTTTGATGAAATTTGTTGAATTTTCGAATGTTTTTTTTTTTCGAATTTTCCGGATTTTATAATTTTTTCTTTCTTTGTATCCTAAACACTATCTTTTTTCCAAATGTCAAGTTTCTAGGGCTACGGAATCTACCTAATCTTTTTGATGACGCGTGAACGAATGAGTGAGTGAGTGACAAAAAATCGAATGTTTGAGTTCATATATCGTCTGAACTAGAAAAGACAGAAAGTTGTAATTTTAAATTTTGGCCCTGTGTGCCAAATACTCTAGAAAAACGATGTTTAAAATTTTTGGGATACTCCAGCGCGGAGATAGGGGGGGGGGGGTCAAAAGTGCCCTGAGTTGCTTCCAGAAAAGTATGCTTACGGCTGTCCTCTCTCGACTTGGCGGAGGCACTGCCGTTCCTCCAGATAGCTTAGCAAGCGTTTAACAAGAACCACTTCGCTTCGGTGTAAATTACAGAAGATTACTTAACAGGATTAAAAATCTCCGTATTAGAGAGTGTAACGATGCAAACGGACATGAAGCATAAATTCCTAAGTAAATTCAGCGGTAATTGTCAATAAAGATGAAATGGATAACAACAAAAAATATAAGATATGCTGCCAATGATCGCAAAGAGAATTTCTCTAACAGAAACTTCCGATTTGGCGAAGGATTGAGCAAGTAAATCTAATGAATGAAAATGAAAATCTGTTTGTCTGTCTGCACTTCTATACAAATCAACAGTTTGAAAGCCAGAATTGTGAAATGCTACGTGTAGGTGTATTAAAACACGGCAGAGGCAACTAAAGTAATCCGGAATCGAAATAATATAGAGTTAATTTTTTTAATAATAAAAAACCAAAAATCTAACAGCTTTTCCTTTAAGAGTTCCATATCCTGTGCTGGTTCGCGCGATTGGTAAAAAAATCCAAACTGCTGCCAAAAGGGGTGTGATGTCACGTAGATAAGGTCAATTCCAGTTGTTAAGTTAAAACTCCAAAGACTGAATAACGCAACAACCAAATCAAACATTTATCGCCAAAAACAACTCGCCATACCTACCAGCACAGGATATTGAACTCTTCCCGCCTTTTCCTATTAAATTGGAACATTTTTCGTTATAGCAGTTGCCAACAATTAAAAATCCACAATGAAATTCTTTCTACAATAATTAATTTTCTATTGAAAGATTTCCACGTGTAAAATGAAAATAAAAATAAAAAGTTTCAGCAATGGAAAAAAAGATTAATATGACGTCATATTGGTAATATAACGGAAATTTTCAAACATTTCTCAATAATATAAGGAGTATGAGTATATGTAAATACAGAAAGCAGGTTAATAGGACGTCATTCGATAATTAAAAAAGAAAATTAATATAACGTCACATTGAAAGTTTAACGGACTTTTTCAAATGTTTGGGAATCATACAAAGAAAGTATCAATATGAGTAATAGTGAAAGCAAGTAGGTAAGATGTCAGCAGGTGAGTACAACGTCATACGAGTTTGAGGAACGTATTGAATAATGATAAAAACACGATTATAGAAATATTGGTATATTTTAACATTTTGAAGTCATCTATACAACATGTTTAATTTTGAAATTTATTTTTCTACACAAACATTCTTTAAATCTCGAACACCAGGTACTTTGGCTAGTTATGAATAAAAGTAATATGACGAAGTGCTTAGCATACATATAAGAAAGAATATATTGTTTGCCTGAGACGGCTAGTATTTTGATGTAAACTACAAATAAAAATATAGATTTGTAAAGCATAATAAAATAATTTTAAAATTCTTTGACATTTATACATTTATTATATTTATATTCTTTATACATTTGATAAAACCTACAAAAAGCAGTGATATCCCATCAAAAAACTTTCTGTAAAAAAAAAAAAGCGCCAAGTTTTCCTTAAAGTTTCGGCCGTAAAAAGTACTGATATCTGATGTTCGCCCAAGTTAAAAGTCAAACATCCGAAATCTTTCATTCAAAATGGCTTCCTGCGACTTGGCCGTTAATGCATTTTAGAAGGTTTTTCAAATTCTAAAGAATGTATAATGATCTACATGTCTACTACATTTTTTTGAATATCTTACGCATTTTGTTGTACAAAGTACTAAAATATAATACACATTTTTAAAAACATAATTTCGAAATCACAGCTGTCGAGAATGGTCCACTCTGGTTCTCAACGTCTCATATAATGTAACACAATGTGAAATTTGATGAAAAAAATATTCATAGGAATTCGTGTTAATGACAATAGACCGTACAAAATGGTCATTAAACCATGGTAAAACTAAATGATGGTTAATCAAAACTAATGTTTCTTGAAACTCAATAGTATGTATCACAAAGCTTTTAATTACAATATCATCATACGAATTTGCCTATTTACATTCCGATATTACTTTTAAATGCATAATTTCCAATCATTAATTTTGAAATGATTTATCGACGTAATTATTTATTTCAAATGAAAGATATGGCATGTTTAACATCAATCAGGGTATATTATGTATTCTAATTTATTTTTCTCAGTATTACATTCTTTTAATGTTTTTAACTTAGAATGCATTTACGGCCAAGTCGCAGGAAGCCATTTTAAATGAAAGATTTCGGATGTTTGACTTTTAACTTGGGCGAACATCAGATATCAGTACTTTTTACGGCCGAAACATTAAGGAGAACTTGGCGCTTTTTTTTTTTACAGAAAGTTTTTTGATGGGATAATGTTTTTTTTTTTACGCACCTTCAAGCAATATATTTACATTTAGTTCTATCTCTATGAATTTTAGTTGATATATTTTTTAATAATTTCACAACTGTGCTAAAGCGTTCAAACTTTGGACCTAACGACTTATAGAATATAGACGAAACGAGGATAACCACGTTCCAAAAGCCGGATAGAATAGCTGGACGTCGTGGCTTTAAACAGATAGGTAAATTAATCTCAGCAGAAAGAGGACTTTGGTAACGGCCGAATTCACTGTAAATTCTGCAGCAAACGCCATCCCACTATTTCTCATTTTCCCCAGAGTCAAAGTTCACCAACATTTTCTATGTGATTGTCCCACAGGATGTGACAGTGATGTGATCCCATAAGGTTGGATCATAGAACAATTTTTTTTAGGTTCGCCAAGCACTTTGTAAGTTATGCAACTATACAATTTTCCATTTAAAATTTGTCCGATTCAAACAAAGGGCCCGATTTCAACGACAATTAATTCATTCAACGTAACATGAATTAATTAAGATATAGATAACTAATTAAGACTTAGATTTGGCGCCCCTGGCGGTGGAAAGCGCAACTAAAAGATTTTCAGCGCATCCGCAGAAATACACTGTCATAAGCAGCGAGGACGCGTGCCGTGGTTTCGTTCGGAAAGAGGTTTGTTTAGCGCAGAGTGCACTTCCTGGCGGTGGAATATGTAACTAAAAGATTTTGCATTTAATCTTGGTCTGATTCAAACGAAATCCTTTCTGACATTCTTCCGAGGTCTCCCAGGTAGTAAATAAACTTCAGTATCATTTTATCATCCCTTGGTTACCACCATTTATGAATATTAATATCCAGGGTGGTGATGTATTTTTTTGGGTTCTATGGGTTCGATTTCAACATTAATCGGTTCAGTCAACTTAACATGAACTACTAATTAAGATATAACTAATTATTTAAGACATAGATTTGGTACTCCCTAGCGGTGGAAAGTGGAACTAACAGATTTTTTACGCGCGCACGGCACGTCCTCTGCACGGTGCCAAGCAGCAGGGACGAGTGCCGAAGTATCGCTTGGAAATAGGTTTAATTAGAACAGAATGCCCCACTTGGTTGTAGAAACTGGAACTAAAAGATTTTTCAGCGGGCGCCTAGCACGTCTGCTATACACGGTATTGTAGGCAGCAAGGACCCGTGTCGGTTGGTTGGTTGGTTGATTTATAACGGCCGATTATCTACACACTTAGGAGACACGTGTCGGATAATTTGTTTAGAACAAAATGCATCTCCTGGTCCTGGAGGTGGAACTTAAAGATTTTCCTGCGAATGCGCGAAAAATAACTATTTTTCTTGAAACCGCAAAAGAAAGTAACCCATTTGATAACCCCAGACAACGAAAAAGTTTCATTTTCACTCATCCTCAGGTATTAAGAAAAGTATTGGATTACTTGAATCGAAATTCAGTTTATTTTTCTGAAGTCGAAAATTCAAATTTTGTGAAAAACAGACGGTAATCTTTTATAAATTTTGACCAAAAACTGACCCGTTTTGAATCAAATGATCCAGAATTTGAGGGGGTGGTGTTAATTTTACTTCAGCTACGGGTCCATCTCTCTATTTAATTTCCGAAAGACAAAGATTTACCAGAGGAAGTGTTCATGCAGCGATTTTTAGAGTGATTTCGCATTTCGTATCATTTTTTGACGGGACTGGCCAACGCCGGGCGGATCTGCTAGTATTTTAATAAACTAGGGTTGTAAATAGAATGTCAATAAAAGGATATTTTTTATACAATAAATTTAATAGGGTATGAAAATTTAAATTTTGTAATATACATATATATATATATATATATATATATATATATATATAATGATTTTCCTAAACATTAAAAAGTTTAATGCCAGACAAAATTTCTGACAGAAAAAAAAGACTAATACAAAATACTTTTTTAAATGGAGCGATTTACCTCTTCAGAAAATGTCAGAATGTTTGTGGATGCAATATTTTTATACATTCAAAATGTATTTCTTAAACATTTGTTTAATATATTTCTTCTTAAAGCAAACTGTATATAAATATCAAGATATGTTAACGAAATGCTTCCCTTTCTCTATTGAAATAAAAATTCTAAATAAAGAAATGCATGTGTTATTAAAAATATTTCATTTTTAAATGGCAGAAATATATTTTAATAATGAGTTTTTAAATTGTTTTGGCTGATTTATGGCATCTGAAATATACCAAAGTGTCTTTTAGACGCCATTAAAAAGAGACTTTTATAGATGACATTATCTTTTCGTTCCCATTTATTTTACTCTCTATGGTAACTTTGCTTTGTTAGTTACTGAAAACATTTTTTAATAGTTAGTGAGTTTTATAAAACGTTTACAGCACCGATAACATTCATTAAAAACAGAATAAATATTTTAGCTTGAATAGAATTTATCAGTAAGATTTAAATTACTATAAATTAAAAGAAATATCTTATACAGGGTGAACATCAAAGTTTGGTCCACCCCTATTAACTTCAGAATGGCGAGAGCTGTAGTCATGAACATGGTGTCGAGGTATAGTAAAGTGACATTTGCCACGCGGCGAGACCATTCACAGTGCCACCAAACAATAAAATGAGGAATTAGGGTTTCTATCTCAAAATCGGTACGCAATATTAGAAAAAAAATGAGTTACAAAATTGTAGAGAATCCTTGCATTATCATGAATTGGTGCCATTAAAGATATTTTATTTCAAAATGGAAGAAATATATTTTAATAATGAGTTTTTAAATTGTTTTGGCTGATTTATGGCATCTGGAATAAACGAAAATGCCTTTCAAACGCCATCAAAAAGACACTTTTATAGATGACATTATCTTTTCGTTCCCATTTATTTTACTCCCTATGATAATTTTGCTTTGTTATTTACTGAATATATTTTTAATAGTTAGTGTGTTTTATAGAACATTTAAAGTACCGATAACATAAACTAAAAACAGAATATGTATTTCAGCTTGAATAGAATTTATCAGTAAGATTGAAATTGCAATAAATTAAAATAAATATCTTATACATAGTGCCCATCCAAGTTTTGTACAACCCTATTAACTTCGGAACGGCGAGAGATATAATAGGTCGGGATATAGAAGGGTGCTTACAGACATGTCAAAGACGATTTTTTTTAAATTAATATATTATAGTAATCGGTTTTAGATGAAGCGAATAAGTCTTTGCGTGTATTTAGGAAAACTCTTGTTTTCTATATAATCCACTTTTAAAATCGAACTATTTTCCTACGCGATTTCTCATAGGAATACATGGAACCGCATCACCTCTTTTGACTGCTCTAAGATAAGGTTAAAAATCGATTCTCGAAATACAGTTAAGCCAGAAGGCTTAACTGTAGCTAATAAATGTAGCTAATAGCATGTAGCTAATAAATTATTTAGACTCATTTTTTCATACAAAAATATATTTTTAATTTGTAATATATATATGTATTAAATTAAATTGTCGCTTATATATTTTTCTTTTTTGTTCAGAATATATTTCGCATTTTATATATCTGTATTTCGTTAAAAAACTTTTTAGACACATTTTTTAAATAGGGTAAATATTTTTTAACTATATGCATTCAATTTTACTGTTATTTATAATAAGTTTTCAATTTTTTAAGGATAATATATTTCCTGTTGGTTGGATAATATATTTCCCGTTGCTCAGCAGAATATCGTTGACAACCAACCAATCGCTTGGTTGTAATCATCCGCTTAGCACATAGCTTGCATGCATGAACATTAAGAGTTTGTAAACAACAGAGGAATGGTTTTTTATTCACAGGTAAATTTTATGCTTTTCAGTGTTTCGTAAAAATCTGAATTTTTTATATATCTATGTAGTTTTAATCATTGTAATACAAAATAGAATGAAAAATAGTTAATGTCTGATTTTAATGACTTTAAAAACTTGACTTCAGAACTTTTGTCTCTCTTGACAAAAAATTTTAGCTTTTATCAGTTACAGAATGTCTGTTTATTTACTTATTTTAAAAATAATTTTATTTGTATTATACATTAAGTAAAATTAGTAGTCAGATGAGTCTTTAAATACAAATAATAAGATGACTATTTTCGCTTTCGAAGTTTTGCATTTGATTGTTGATAACAAAAGAAAAAAAGGGTGTGTAATATCGCAGAATGTCTTAAATGTATTTTAAAATTAATTTAATGTGAAAACATGAAGTTAAAATAAATAGCCATGGATATTATTTTAAATATTTTAAAATTATAATAAAAAAATAATAATTGTTACCTATATTTAACTTCATTTATATTAATATTTATATTTAAATGAAGAAAATCTGATTCACTGGATCAATCTACTGTCACATATTAAATTGTTATTTGCAAATCTAACCATATATGGGTTTTTCATACCTTAATAAAAAAAGAACATAATGACTATTATTAAACATATTTTTATGACTGATCGAACTTTAATGGCATTTATTTTCCCCTCAAATTTGTTTGAATAAATTGAAAAGAGAGCGACTAAATTTAGTTTAAATATTTTTTAATGTAACATCTTTTTCGTAAAAAAAAGGTTGTACAATAATTAAAAATGTGATTCTTCTTTGTATTACAATAATTAAATACTAAACATACGTAAAAAATTAAGATTACGGAGCACTGAAAAGTATTTATAAACTTTACCCTCTTTGTTATTGTACAAAACTTTTTTTTTCTTGCGAAAATGATGTTACATTAAAAAATAGTTAGACTAAATTTAGTCGCCCCCTTTTCAATTCATTCAAACAAATTTGAGAGGAAAGTATATGCCATTAAAGTTCTATCAGTCATAGAAATATGTTTGATAATAGTCATTATGCTTTTTCTTTTTTTAAGGTATGAAAAATCCATATGAGGTTAGATTTATAGATAATAATTTAATATGTGACTACAAAACTTTGAAAGCGAAAATAGTCATCTTTTTATTTCTATTTAAAGACTCATCTGACTATTAATTTTACTGAATGTATAATACAAATAAAATTCTTTTAAAAATAAATAAATAAACAAACATACTGATAAAAGCTAAATTTTTTGTCGTGAGAGACAAAAGTTTTGAAATCAGGTTTTTAATGTCATTAAAATCAGGCACTAAGTATGTTTTATTCTATTTTGTATTACAATGGTTAAAACTACATAGATATATAAAAAATTCAGATTTTTATGAAACACTGAAAAGCATAAAATTTACTTGTGAATAAAAAAGCAATTCATCTGTTGTTTACAAACTGTTAATGTTCATGTATGCACACTATGTGCTACGTGGAAGAAATGGACAATTTCTTCATTAACACTATTTTAGAAGAAATATGCCCGTAGCAAGAGTTCCATATCCTGTACCGGTAGATTTGGCGATTTTTTGTTAAGCGATCTGTTGCAATCTTCAGCCTTTTGGGTTGCTTTTATAAAATATTTTTTTCTGTAGATGAACAAACTTTCAAATCACAGCATATGTTTACATTAGCAAATTCACACAAAATTTTTCTAAATATATTATAATTTCTTTTAAACGTCTTGTTGTCTTGAAATGAACTAGTATTATGTAAATATATTTTTGTGCATTTTTAACACTTTCTTACCTAGTTGAAAAGTGTTTATGACTTCGGTTTGTCTCTCCGTGCTCTAACTTGCGTAAATATACTTGGATTGCCCTGAAATTTTTGCATGCTATTGTCGGTTACTATAGCATGTTCCCTATTTCAACTGAAGTGTGTAGCGCTTATATTTTTTTACAGGGACAGATTCCGTTACATTACCGTCAGTGGGAAATAATCGTTTCAAGCTCTACGCCATTTAAAACATGATGTAATTGATATATAATTATGAAGCACATTAAAACATGCTTTTTGTAGAATATAGGGTGCAATTCATTTACAGGGTCAAACAAAATAATTCTCTTACACATTGTTCTATTGGGAAAAATCGTTTGCAGTGTAATTTAGTGATATTTCGTTATTTCAAACGTAATGAAAATTATATGCATTACTGAGATGCAATATATATTCCTCTCTTGAAGGTGTAGTGTACATTGCGTTTATTTACAGGGGGACACAAAAGATATCGGTTACAGTAGATATGCGACATTTACAGTCTATGTCTGATAAGTGCTTTTTCAACTTTGGTTTGCGTTTTTAAGTTTAAAACTAAATTTTTTCATAGAACGTTTGTGTTTATAAACTTGGTTAATCATATACAGGGCTACACAAGGGAATTTGTAAGTATTACAGACTGTGGAAGTGAATTTCTGAAGGATAGTTAATAATTGTGTTACGCATTTTCCTGCAGAACTGTATTTAGTAGACAAATAGAAATTTGTGGAATCTATATATTTAAAACGCTAAGCTTTTTCTTTCGACAATCCGTGAGAACAAACTACTGCATCAAATTACATCATTCTTTTTTTAAATGAAAGGTATTTGGACACAGATTTGTTATCGTACATTCGTTTGTTCGAAAATTTTATTAATTAGCCATAATTGTAAATTAAAACTTTTACATCTGCGTATGACGTCATAAAGTCGGCAATCGGAATACGCCCACTGTTGCGAGGCGCATAGTTTATTATCTGAACTCTGTGGTTGCGAGGATAAAATAGAAATAATAAATATTAAAAGCACGTGGCTTTTAGGCGGAATTTTTTAATTTGCAAGTAAAATTTCGGTAAAAATATTTATCCGCGTGTTTTATAAGAGAATAAAACTTCATATTTACTGTGACGTCACGGGAATATTGTCCATTCGGTTTATTTGCCATTATGCATTATAACTTTGTTGATGCCATTTTTTCATTACAATTAAATACAAAATATATTTTTATTTGTATACATGGTGTTTAAGCATAAAAGTAACGTATACAAAGTACGTGTGAAAAGTTTGCGCCAGTGAAAATGACTTTATGCTTAGCTTAAATGCATTTTAACATTTATAAAACTAAAAAGAAAAATTTATATGATTGTGTCAACATGACGTAATTTTAACTGATTTTTCAATTTTTAATTTTAAAGATTAGAACTGGAGCTTTTATTGGGTGCTTCATCTTGATTGCATACCTTGATTACATGCTACCAATTACTTTTTTTAAATTATAGGTTAGAAGACTTCATTTTTTAATAAAAAATTCACAAAAGTAGAGGATTTCAAGAAAATTAAAACTATTAAAAACAGTGTTATGATTAAAAAAAAACTTGAAATAATGATTGTTTTTTTAGCTAGAATAAACAATGTAAGGCTAATATTTTATAGGAATTATTTTGGTAGGTTTGTTATAAGTACATTTAACAGTTCCTTATTAGCGGCAAAGTCCTATTTCTTTCACTGTGAATTTCTCTTTTGATGTCAAAAAATGGTAGTCTACTTTTGGACGCCAGCCAAAATGCAGTGGCAATTTTTAGAAATGTATAACGGTTGTGGTAACAAACGGCGCTATCGCTTTAGCTTTCATCGCACTTAAATATCACTTCTAAATACTACAAATTTAATTTTTTTACTACATTTTACAATTTAAAATCTTACATCATCAATTAGAAAAAAAAATTAGCTTCCGATTGAAATTTAGTTTAAAACTGCCGCTTAATTTAACGACTTTTTAAATACTTTTCAAGCATGAAATATTTTTCAATTCTATTTCAACAATGACCATCAGTTTGCTTTAATAATGTAAAACAGCCCCTGGGAAAGTTGCCACAATTGAAAATAGATTTCCCTAACCATCATGAAAAGTGAAAAAAAAAAAAACCTGATAAATCTTAAGATCAGAAAAAAACCTATTTTCAGTTTATGTTTAACATAAAATTGATATGTTGAATTCGTTGATGTATATGTTGCATCAGAATATGCTAGGAATTGTATTTAAAAAAAAATTTAAAGATCCATTGGGTATTTAATTGTGTAAGAGGGAAAATATCCCTGACTGTGATGGATAATCATCCTGATTATGTAAAGGAACCGAAGAAACGATACAAATGAATTACACTTGAAAACATTAAAAATCTCCCTCATCTGCAGATTGATTTATTATTGTAAAAATAATTCTTCATCTTTACATAAAAATTGATTATCTTAAAACAATGGATACGTTTTAGAAGATATGGATTTGAAACAAACAAGGATTAAAGAGAACATTTTAAAACTTTTAATTTAAACATTTTAAAACTTTTTTGTTAACGTCGTATTTCGAGGTTGCTTTTGGGCATTGGAGCTCATTCGGTTACATTATCAGAGGTGGGGGGGGGGAGGGAGATGTATGCTTTATTTACTGAATATGAGATGAACGTAGGAATATACTATTTGTATAATACTTCATAGGTCCATGAAATTTTCTTTCTTGCCGTGGGGAATATGGCGGTAATATCAAACTGATTTGCATTGCACAGTTGTTTACAGTAGTTACAGTCCCCCCCGACAGTAGTTACAGTCGGGGGGGGGGGACTTTTAAAATAAAATATTTGAAAGACTGTTTCATACGCACCCCTTCATAAATAATAAAGTAGATTATTTTACTGATATTGTTATAGTATTTTTTCCGTCAAGTTTTGACGGGTTCCATCTAGTATAAATAAATTCATAAACTGGGCTAAGCAAAGAAAAAGATGCATTGTCATTTACGGTTGGTAATTGCTACAGGTGAGTTTTAATTTGCTTTTTAGCTTAATATGTGGTGTGTATAAAAGTCTTCAGATAATATACAGGGCTGTACAAAAGATTTCGAGTGCATTTCCATCGATTGGTGAAAATTGCTAAATGTGAATATTCTAGCTGAACCACATTTCATCATGCTATATATCCATATTTATTGATCATATACAGGGCTGCACAAAATAATTTGACTACTTTTTTGACACTGTAAGGTAATTTTGAAAAATGTATTTTTCAATGTGTTATATGTTTTCTAAACTGTTTACTTACATATCTTCTTTCACCTTATTTAACGGTGAAGTTTAGTTAGTTTTCGGCTGTGTTGGAAAGTGTTTCATAATCTATGCTTGACGCATTATTTTTCGTTCTTGTTTATATATCTTTTTGTATTTTGTAAATATATTTTTTAAAATTGTAATGGCAGTTGTGAAAGAGATTTTTATTTCTTTTTCTCTGCATTGAAAAATATTAAAAACAAAAAAGATTTATATAAAATGTATTATTTTTGGCATTTTTATGTGGACAACTTCTCTATTTTATGATTTTAAGTGCTATTTATATGAGACGCATGTTTCCTCAGATATCCAGAAGTTATTTTCAGTTAGTTTTTTTGTTCATTTATTAATTGTTTACAATATGCCTCCCTGACAATAACCATTATTTATCCCAAAAAGGCTTCTTAGGTTTATTGTTTATGTATTTTCATTACTTGTTTAAAATAACGGTAAAATTTCCTCTTAGCATTGTACTTATTTTTTTAAGATGTTACAAAACACGGTTTAATAAATTTTCTTTATAAATATTTAAAGAGCCGTCTTGAAAAATTTGAAAATATGCTAAAACTACCCTTTGGCGTCATTTTGTTTATGTTCGCCGATCGTGCCAACTGGCACAGGATATGGAACTATTTCCGAAAGGGGAGTAACTGGTATCAATTTGTATCTTTTATTACTAGAAATACTTTTTTTTAAGAGTTAAAATGATAAATATGTTTTCTGAAAAACTTGAAATTTTGTTTGCAGTAAATATTGGTACTCCAAAACTATTGCAGGTATTCTTTTTAAGATTTTCCACAATGATTTACATATATATGTAATATGTATATGTAATATGTATATTACATATATATGTATGTTTCATATACATGTATACAGTCAACTCTGTGAAACCCACACACTTAGGGACCAATTGTTTTGCAAATTATAGATCATCCCTTTGTTTGCATTTTATTTTTCAAAATCTGAGTATAATTATGAACAATTACATAAAAATTGCAATAGAAAAGGAAAATATAATGTAAAATTGGTTGAATATATTTAATAACTAAGTTAATATAAAGAAAAATTAAATTATATAATACAAATTTTACTGATTTATTCATTTTTTTAAACATTGACACAATGGAAGGTTAAATCTTGGTTTGTTGTCAATATTTTTGAGATAATATTTGCTCAAAGAAATTTAAATATTTAAAATTATGTTTCATGCATTCAGGTTTTTTTTTTTTTTTTTTTTTTTTTTTTTTTAATGTACACAAATTGTATATATATGTAAGTTATTAACCACTGCCTGTATGAGTTTCATGCATTCGAACAATCAGGAATCTCGAGATGCTCCCCAATCATAAACTGTGTGCTTTGTGGCAGATAACTCGCTACTTACACAGTACTATGAGAAGCTCTTTCACGAAATAAACATCGATTTTGTTACGTTTATTGCAATTTACAAAGTCTAAGGAAGGAGGAAAAAATAGCTAAAAATTCGTAAAAATAGATAAATACGGAGGAAAAAAATTCATGATTTTTATGCACACGTTCGACAAAATTTATAATCTCCACTCCCCCGAAACAAAATTCATGCTTTTTCTGTGCCTGATTGATGAAATTCATGATTTTCAACTGATATACATTGATGAAATTCGCATTTCTGCTGCTGATGGACAAAATTTTTGCAATTTTTTAACATGAAAGATTCACGAAATGTGCATTTTTTTTCTGTGCGTGGTTGATGAAATTCAGGATTTTTTCGCAGCAAATTGACGCAATTCGGGATTTTTTCAAAGAGTGAGTGACAAACTTCACAATTTTTTCTGTGAGTGGTTGACGAAATTATTTTTTTCGCAGAAAACTGACAAAATTCGGAACTCTGGAATTTACATTTTGTCATCTATGGTTTTCGTCGGCCGATTAATGAAATTCACAATTTTTCTTCTCTTGACAATAGTGAAATTCGAGATTTTTTTTACTGCGACCATTCGTCGAAATTTACAATTTTTCCACGAACATTCGATGAATTCTTGATTTTTCCAAACCCAATTGACGAAATTCGCGATTTTCCATGCCTTTTGACAAAATTCATAATTTTACAGACCCGATAGACAAAATTCATGATGTTTTCCTACGATCTATGGACAATTTGCAATTTTTTTTCCGTGACTGTTCATTGAAATTCGAATCTTTCGACGCCCATTCGATGAAATTCGCTGTATGTCCGTGCTCGATGCCATGAAATTCACAATTTTACGTGCCTTATCGACGAAATTCCTGGAATTTTTTCCAGTGGTTTACAAAATTCAAGATTTTTTTTTTAAATCTTGAGTAATTGACGAAATTAACAACTCTGAAATTTCCGATTTTGGCATCTCTGGTTTCTGTCGACCGATTATTGAAATTTGCATTTTTTTTTTGCGACAAAATGGCGAAATTTGTGATTTTTCCATGCCCATTTGTAAAAATTCGCATCCAGTCGATGCAATTCAGGATTTTATGCGCCCGATCGACGAAATTCATGATGTTTTCCTACGATCTATGGACAAAATTTGCAAATTTTTCTTGCGAATTATTAAGGAAATTCGAAATTTCTGGATATGTTGGCATGAATGGTCTCCGCGGGCAGCTAGTTACCCATCACGGGTCACAGGTTGTGCATCCCTAATTGCGACGCAGTTTGGCTCATTCGACTCGACATCGATAGAACTTACTGATTTTAGTTCAGAGTTTCACCACCAGGGGCACTTTCTTATCTATGGTTATATGGGCCCGATAACGACGAGGTATAGCTCCTTCGACGCGAAATCGACAGCCTCAAAGATTTCAGTTATGTTATTATAGAACAGATTGCGCCCCCTGGCGGTGGAAGGTGGAACTAACGGATTTCGCAGCTAACTCGAGTTCTATGGGTCCCATCACAACATGGTTTGATTCATTCAACTTGACATTGACAGGATATATCGATTTTAGTTCCAAGTTTCCCAACCAGGGGGCACCTTTCTATCTCGGGTTCTATGTGCCCGTTCACGACGAGGTATGGCTCATTCGACTTGAAATTGACAGCCTCAAAGATTTCAGCTATGTTCGTATAGAAGAGTGCGCCCCCTGGTGGTGGAAAATGGAACTAACGGATTTTGAAGCTAACTCGAGTTCTATGGGTCTCATCACAATGCAGTTTGATTCATTCGACTCGACATAGACAGGATATATCGATTTTAGTTCCAAGTTTCACCACCAGGGGGCGCTTTCGTATCTCGGGTTCTATGGGTCCGATCACGACGAGGTATGTCTCATTCGATTCGAAATCGACAGACTCGAAGATTTCAGCTATGTTTGCATAGAACAGAGTGCGCCCCCTGGCGGTGGAAGATGGAACTAATGGGTTTTGCAGCTAACTTGAGTTCTATGGGTCCATTCGACTCGACATCGACAGGATATATTGATTTTAGTTCCAAGTATCACCATCAGGGGCGCTTTCCTATCTCGGGTTCTATGTGCCCGATCACAACGAAATATGGTTCATTCGGCTTCCCGTAAGGCATGGTGACGTCACGACGACGTCACTGTGAAGTCACACTGTGACTTTGTGACCGTCGTCGTGACGTCATGTGACGTCGATGTGAAGTCACTGTGACCTAAATGTGAAGTCGTTATGGCCGTTTTCAAGGCTTTCTGTGACCTCACAATGTGACTACTTTGTGAAGTCACCGTGCGACTTCATTGTGAAAAAAGTGACGAATGTGCATCGGGTAGGGTGACCAGATTTTACCCGAATCCTATCCGGATTGTTCGGATCGACATTTTTTTATGCTACATGTTTGTGACGTTTGTGACGACACTGCACCGGGTCAGGTGACCAAATTTTACCCGAATCCAATCCAGAAAGTTCGGATCGATCTTTTTGGATTTGTTTGGCTACAGAATAGATTTGGATTAGTGGTCGGGTGACCTAATTTTCGTGAACCCGAACTGACCCGAGTCGGGTATAATGTTTTTACTGTAAGTCTTGTTCGGAATAGAATCTTGCATACGACAGAGTAACCAGATTTTATCAGAAATTGTGTTACGACACAATTTCTGATGTCGGCTTAGATCTAGAGTCACGCACGAATCCGGTTATATACTTCTTGGACATGGTTGAAAGTCTACTTGAGCATGAATGATGATTGACTGAAATTATATTTTGATTCAACCCATATTCTTACCCTAACCCAACAACAACGACAAAATCTGTAGGCCCGAAACCCGACCGAACCTGATAAATGATTTCGTATAGCTTCGTATAACAAGATTTTACCAAATCCGGATAAAATCGACGATAAGGATTGGATCGGCAATTTTTTTTTTTTTTTTTATGCAACTCGTATTCAAATTAAAACTTTGCATCTGATTGGGAAACCGGCTAATGTAGACGTTAAGCAAGACAATTATAAATGTAAAAAACGCATACTAATATAAAAATAATAGATGAATCCATTAAAAATTATAATAAAAGTAAATATTTGAATAATATGAAATTCTATTGTGCAAATAGCAACTTTTTAAATTAACTTCTACTGCTATTTGTTTTATGTAACCACGAAAAATATTGACAATAATTAAAACTATGCTATTGTGCTGTTAAGTATTGAAGTCTTTAAATGTGTATACTTTGCCATATTTCCCTTCTCTCAGTATCACGAAACTTTCTGACACATTTATGAACAACTTTTTAAACGCATAATAATCACTTTAATAATCAGGCACTTGCATGCCTTTTAACACTTTGTGGCTCAACAACATCGATTTGAAAAATATATACTCACATGACAGAATACATCATTTTAGGCAAGTAAAAAATAATTTTAAAAAATTAAATCATAAAAATAAAAATTATTGGCTAAAAGAGTCTTTTTCATATTTGTAATAAACAGAAAATTACATAGCTACTTCTCATAAATATTGTCATTTTTTAATACAAAATTCTAAAGCGTACGAACTTACCTTTGTAAAAAATCTATTATTGAACGTCTCTGGACTTTTAAATGCAACAAAATTTAGTTTACAATAACGAGGTGAATCTGTTCAAATAATAAATAAGACTTCTATATGAAAAATTAATTTAGCATTGTCGCATGTTGAGAATTCTGTGAACAATTTAAATTAACTTCTGAGTTGAAAGATAACAGTAATAAATAAAATCGCCTTTTTAAGCTCACTGTAAAAAACTTTTACTTTTGGGTATGTTTACAGATATGCAACTCGGCGATACAAACGGTTAATTCATTTTGCAACAGGGTTTGAATGCAGTAAAATATATTACTTAAAAACAATATTTTGGTTATTAAAAATATAATTTTATTAATTGATTGTCAAATTTATAATTTTATTTATGAAATTATATATTTATATAAGTAATAGATCTTACTAGGGATTATTTTTTTAAAACACAGGTCATTAATTGTTTATAATGACACAACACCGCACCTACTCTGTTTGGCGTCTAATGTGAGTCATTTTTTAACGTTTTACTGCAGATTTTAGATGCATCGATAGTGATACATATATGTATCATATGACGCCGATGAAGGATCTATCTGGTTTGATATTTGGTGACGGGACAATAACCACAATAACCTTCTGTAATTCTGATATCACCATCAACAGAACAAGTAGATTTGACAGAATATGAATAGACAGAATATGACAGAATATGATAATTAAAAATAACATGCCCCTGTTAATAATAAATGTTTAATAATTGTGCATAGATATTTTGAAATTTATAACTATAAAATGATTCAGGAAATGAAACAGTAACATTAATCATCTGATTAAAATCGTTGACATACTGCTATTTATTTAAAAAGAAATAAACATTCTAAATTTAATAAACTTTATTTTTATAAAAATTAAATTAATGAAATATATAGCTTTTGTAAAAAACTCATATGGACTTAACTGAAAACGTCATAATTTAATAAAAATATAACAAGTAAAATAATATTTCTTCATACCAATTTTCCTTTGTCATCATTTTCAATATTCTGTTTTGATGTAATCCAAATAACGAAAGCTTCTTTCGGCGAAAATAATTCGTCCAAATCTGGTACAGTATCATTGACCGGACTCAAATTTCACCGCGCCAATAAAAACTGTACCTTTCTCGAACGTAATTTTCTATCAAATATGTATATGCGAAGTTCTGTGCAGGTTTTTGTTAAATTTTAATTCCACATCCATTATACACGTCTATTGTCCAAGTACTTCATTCTCCTCCCACTTCCATCCCTACACTGTTATTTTTTACTTATTAAGAATTTCGTACTCTGACGTCGATCTGCAGACGATATTTTCAAAACATCTGCCTGCTTAGAAGGGCAGATGATTTTTGTTTCTTATTATAAAGTTTAGGTTAGAGTAGAAAGTTAAATGCGGAATATTTTTTTGAGACTCTCTCCAATTAAAATTTATTATTTGAAGAAGTATTTTTTATGCATTTGATCTTATTTTTTTCGATTAGTTTCACAATAATTTCAATTTAACTGATTTGTAAGTTCCTTTTTTGTAAACTGAAACAATGCTATTATAATATTATGGCATATGAAATAAAATATTGTTTAAATTTTGGAGTATATAATAAATATTTTAATGGTCAATAATGCAAAATCGTTTAACAAAAACAGTAACATTTGTATCACGCGTAATAAATGCAAAATATGATAATAAAAAATAGAAAAGGTTATCGCGGGAGAGGGGAGGAGGCATTTTTTTTTTCAACCTTTCTTTTTTTATTTATTAATATCCTGTAGAATAAAACAGCTTGTAAAATAGCAATATTTTTAAAAAATAAATTTCTGATAAATGAAAAGGGAAAAGATAAATAATTATTTATGTCATGCGTTTTGCATATGTTTCGTATATTTCATTTTATCTTCGGAAAATGTTAAATTTATTTAAGAAGTATGAAACAAGTACCAAAATATATATTGGCAGAGGTACTTAATCTACTTAAACACTAACAGAAAAACAATTATTATTGGAAATATACAAGTGTTTTTATTATAATAAATGTTTGTTTATCACAACCTACCTCCCTTCACAAAAACAAATCTTTAATTACCCCATCTGTATATTATTTTCTGCCGTAATTTACAATTGACACAAATAGGGTATCCAACCCGGGTTCCTCGGGTTATAGAATATAGCATATATATAGATATATATATATATATATATTCTTAAATTGAAAATTCTAATTTTGCATTTAATACTTTTTTTTTATTTTACATTTAATACATTATTTTAGATTGTCCACTAACAACACCAAAAATAATTTTCATATGAAAAATATCAATTATGTATTTAAATAAAGTTTTAAAATTCATTAGTGATACTTTCGTATTAGTCGCATGTCAGGTTTTAATTAGTCGAAGATATCGCCACCTGTATATATATATATATATATATATATATATATATATATATATAATTTTTTTTTTTGTTGTTTGTTTATTCTAAAAGTTTTAGTGGTTTAAGCGAATAGTTTGATTTTATGTCTATTAAATTTGTGTTTTAAAAGAATATGAATTCCTATTTTTTATGAAGTTTTTAATTTCGATGTTGAATATTAGTCGGAAATAAACGCTGAATTATGGGAAATTTTTTATTGTAACATTTTGTATTTAAATGGAAACGTTTTAATCTGTTTTGATTGGAATGCCCTCAATAGAGAGATTTAAAAATAAAAACATGCTTGAAAATTATTTTTTAAACCATAAAGAATAGTAAATTGAAGTACAGTTTCAAGCATATTGCATTTGAAAGAACATTTTTTTTCCGACGATTAAATATCGAAATTGTGCAATGTTTCGTAGTTAAAAAAAATCACAGTAAAAGCGTTATTTAATGTTCACTTGTTGCCACCGTCAACATACCGTCATTGTTACTCTAATATATGATTTCGCTCTATAATATAGATTGCTGTTCTAATTTTAAAAAAGTTGTTAGTTTTTCATATAATATGAAAAGCAAATGAAAATGTGTCTTAATTTTAAAAAATTGTTCATGGAGTACATGCAGAATTATGTTTGTATTATAATTTATAATTTCATATTGATTGAAATTTATCTATTTACGAAGAATTTTCCTGTAGGTCGATAAATAAATAAATAAATAAATAATTTTTTAGGGGTCATAAAATCACTCAGAATCAGACCTTTTAAGTGCATTGAGGCATTCATGATTAATATATTTCTCCTCTTTTTCATATATATATTTCAAATTCCCATTTTGGTCAAACTGTGACTTCCAAACATAGAGGTCTTTTGACCACACAGGTGACGTAACGTTTGTGACTTGCAGTAACGTCACAGTGACGTCACAAAAATAATAGAAAATGTCAGAAACATGTTTTTTACATTGAATATTTATTTTGTAGTGTTTTTGTAATTTTTTTAAAGTTTCTAAGCAATTCACATTTTAGTCACAGTGTGACTTCACTGAATGGTGGTATTTCAGTCACATATGTGACGTGACGTACGTGACTCACAGTGACGTCACTGTGACGTCCCTGTGAACATACATGCTATACGGGTTGAAATTTACAGTATCAAAGATTTCAGCTATGTTCGTATAGAAGAGTGTGCCCCCTGGTGCTGGAAAATAGAACTAACGGATTTTGAAGCTAACTCGAGTTCTATGGGTCCCATCACAATGCAGTTTGATTCATTCGACTTGACATCGACAAGATATATCGATTTTAGTTCGAAGTTTTATCACCAGGGGACGCTTTCCTATCTCGGGTTCTGTGGGTCCGATCACGACGAGGTATGTCTCATTCAACTTGAAATCGACAGCCTCAAAGATTTCAGCTGTGTTTGTATAGAACAAAGTGCGCCCCCTGGTGGTGGAAAGGGGAACTAACGGATTTTGCAGCTACCTCGAGTTCTATGGGTCCCATCACAACATGGTTTGATTCATTCAACTCGACATCGACAGGATATATCGATTTTAGTTCCAATTTCTGTTTTCAATTAGTCCACCATTTCTGCATTCCAGTTCAGACCCTTTATCCTAAGGTCCTGCTCAAAACTGTCAGCTGGCCCCGGTTGGGGCCCTCACTATAGCTCCCTTAAAAATTGTCCAATTCACTAGCTTTTTCCTAGCAACTTCTAAGGACTTCCATCTACTACATGAACAACACAAAATTTTCTCGGGCAAGACCCGGTCTCCCTGTACCCCTTTAAATTTTTGTGCTCTAAATTTTTAATAACTTTCCTCCTTTTTCACCGATGATCTTCGTTTTTGGGCCCCTTTCTCCATTTAGTTATTCCCCCATCTCTGCATTCCAGTTCAGAACCTTCATCTTAAGTCCCTGCTTAAAACTATCACCTAATCCTTTTTGGGCCCCCTACTATAGCTCCCATAAAAATCGTCCAATTCACTAGCCTTTTTTTAACAACTTCTTAGGACTTCCAGCTGCTACATGAACAACAAAATTTAAAAAGTTGAGTCTTGGACTCCTCTCCCCGGTCTACCACCCTCATTTTATGGGGGCCCTAGGGGTCTTTTTTAGCATTTCTTTAAAATTTTATTCTAATGATTAATTTATACCCTATGCTTAATTTCGACTAATTGACATTTTCATCAATAACCGCAAAAAAGTAATGATATCAGTACAAAAACACTTAACGGGTTAAAAGTTGTGACGCAGAACTTTCTTTTGGCTCTAAGAATTTTAAATATGGGTCTTAAAAGCAATGATATCAAATTTAAATGACGCTATGTAAATAATTTTAAAAAAATCATCATTTTCTTTTTAGTTTTATTTATATTCACAGGTGAAATTATTAACTTAATATGAAAAAATATATATAATTTATTCGCTGATGCTTTTTCATTCACATCTCTCATGAATTCAAAATATGGATTTTAAAAGAAATGATATCAAAATTTGAGGTACACCTTGACGTGAATTTAAAAGGACTGTTTTAAAATTCAATTTAAATTATTTTTGGTTTGTCTTCTAAAGTATATTTAAACATACAAACTGTACTTTTAATTTTTCAATACACCTTTAAATATACTCTTTTCACTGAGCCTATATTATGTATTGAAATGTATTTATTTCAATAAATTGATTTATCTTTTGTGCCACGCTATCCAAAATCATAAGTAAAATTTATGTAAATGATTATTTTGCGTATAGTATCCAAACAAAGGGAAATGTATGCAAGTCGATAATATGACACAAAATAATCATTTACATAAATTTTAGATATGATTTTGAATAGCGTGGCACAAAAGATAAATCAATTGATTAAAATAAATACATTTCAATACATAATATAGGCTCAGTGAAAGTAGTATATATAAAAGTGTATTGAAAAATTAAAAGTATTGTTTGTATGTGTAAATATACTGTAGAATATAAACCAAAAATAATTTAAATTGAATTTTAAAACAGTCCTATTAAATTCATGTCAAGGTGTCACTCAAATTTTGATATCATTTCTTTTAAAACCTCTATTTTGAATTCATGAGAGATGTGAATGAAAAAGCATCAGCGAATAAATTTTATATATTTTTTCATATTAAGATAATAATTGCACCTGTGAATATAAATAAAACTAAAATTAAAATGATGATTTAAAAAAAAATTATTAACATAGCATCACTTAAATTTGATAGTATTTCTTTTAAGACCCATATTTAAAATTCTTAGAGTCAAAAGAAAGTGCTGCGTCACAACTTTTAACCGGTTAAGGGTTTTTGTACTAATATATATATATATATATAAACATTATATATATATATATAAACATTATATATATATATATATATACAGGGTGTTTCACAAAGGACCCCTAACTTTAAAAATCAATAACCCGGAAACGGAGATAGATAGAATCATGAAACCAGTGGTATGTTTATTAAAAAAATCGTAAGAATCTTATACGTAAATCTCAAAAATTAGTTAAAAATGGCACCGATAGATGGCGCTGAGAGCTTTAATAATCCTTCTAAAGAGAGTTCAGAAGCATAGAAAGACGAGCCGTCGAAGATTTCTTCATTGAAATCTGACCGCTATTTTCGTATAGTGAAAATAATTCGCATCGGCCACGTTGCCTGTCTGTTGAATTTTTTTGAAAAGCTCACGAATTCTTTTTCCATCTGGGCCTTTTGCGACTTGAAATCGCGTTTGAAAACTTCTCCTTGCGGCAGTAGGACTCTGATTTAATCGGTGGCACTCCAACACAATAAACACACGTTCCTCCACGGTATACACCACTTTAGGAATTATTTTTACTATACGCTAATAGCGGCCAGATTTCAATGACGAAATCTTCGACGACTAGTCTTTCTATGCTTCTGAACTCTCTTTAGAAGGATTCTTAACGGTCTCAGCGCTATCTATCTGTGCAATTTTTAACTAAATTTTGAGATTTACGTATAAGATTCTTACGATTTTTTTAATAAACATACCACTGTTTTCATGTTTATATCTATCACCGTTTCCGGGTTATGGATTTTTAAAGTTAGGGGTCCTTTGTGAAACACCCTGTATAAACATTATATATATATATATATATATATGTATATATATATATATATAAACATAATATATATAAACATAATATATATATATATATATATATATATATATATATGTGTATCTATACTAATATTATACTCTGGAACTACTGAAGCGATTTCAAAAGTGATGGTGGCAAATGGATGGTGACAATCCGTATTTCAACATAGGCTATATTTTATGTCGGTGACACTACCCCCAGGGGGGTGAAAAAGCAAAAAACGTTCTAAAATTTAGATTTTTTTTATACTGATCTTTATTACTTATAAGATGTAAATGCTCTCTAAGAACAAATTCTAAAAAAAAATCGAAATTTAAAAGGTGTGAGATGAGCGAAAAGCGTTCTAAAATGAATAACATTCTAAATTACAACTTCTAAGGAATTCTGGAATTACAGAACCGTTTTCAAAAGTGATGGTGGCAAATTGATGGTGACAGTCCCTGCTCCAACATAGGCTATATTTTATGTCGGTGCCACTACTGCCAGGGGGGTGCAGGAGCGAAAAACGTTCTAAAATTTCGATTTTTTTTTTTACAGTGAAGGTGTTAGAAACATGAAATTTAGCATGGTAGTTACTTATAAGATGTAAATGCTCGCTATGAACAAATTCTAAAAAAATTCGAAATTTAAAAGGATGAGATGAGCGAAAAGCAGTCTAAAAACATTACAATTTCTATGGAATCTCTGGAACTACAGAACTATTTTCAAAAGTGATGGTGGCAAATAGATGGTAACAAACCCTGCTGTAACATAGGCTATGTTTTATATCGGTGCCAGTACCACAGGGGGGAGGGGTGCAAGAGCGAAAAACGTTCTAAAATTTCGATTTTTTTTTTATACTGAAGGAGCTAGAAACATGAAATTTGGCATTGTAGTTACTTATAAGATATAAATGCTCTCTAAGAACAAAATTTAAAAAATCGAAATTTAAAAGGGTAAAATGAGCGAAAAGGGTTCTAAAAACATTCTAAATTACAATTGCTATGGAATCTCTTGAACCACAGAACCGATTTCAAAAGTAATGGTGGCAAATTGATGGTGACAATCCGTACTCCAACATAGGCTATATTTTATGTCGGTGCCACTAACCCCAATGATGTGTAGGAGTGAAAAACGATCTAAAATTTCGATTTTTTTTTTTTATACTGAGGAGCTAGAAACATGAAAATTGGCATTGTAGTTGCTTATAAAAAGTAAATGCTCTAAGAACAAAAAAAAAAAAAAAAAAAAAAAAAAAAAATCGAAATTTAAAAGGGTGAAATGAGCGAAAATCGTTCCAAAATCATTCTAAATTACAATTTCTATGGAATCTCTGGAACTACAGAACCGGTTTCAAAAGTGATGGTGACAATCCCTGCTCCAACATCCTCTTTAATATAAAGCTATGCGTTGCTGACGACTGGGTTTTTCGCTAATCTTTACCACAGAGTAATCTCGGAAAAAGAAACATTTGAAGTTACTGCAAAAATAATAGCTCGAAAAGTATTTGTCAGAAAATTGTTAGAAAAACTGCGTTTGAAAGGTAAAAAATTGTATATTTCTTGATATAAATTTCAAATCTAATGATTGTGCCATTTTTCAAATATTGAATTTCAAAAACTACCAAATTTCGCAATGGAGTACTATAGCGAAACCTTCACGCGTAAAAAGATAATGATAAGGGCGACATGTCCTGACGTGTATATTGGCTATATCAGGAGTCACAAATTATAGTAGCCTTATTATTCTGTTAAAATATAAAAGTGAATTATGAAATACACTATACATTTAATACTTTGTTTGATTAAAGGTTCGTTAAGAGAAAATGACCAGCGGAGCGGGCGTAGCTTGCTAGTATATATATAAATAAATAAGAAGAAAAGTTCATCAGGTTTATTTTCATTGCTGTTTATTTCATTCGGCAACAAATCTCACTGACTGAATCCCTAATTGTGCCAAACATTTTAAAAACACGCCAAGACTAGAAAAGTACCAAAATATTATCACTAGAAATTTAAGTCATTCATTCAGAACGCAACATAATCATTAAACTAAATTATCGATTTAAATTACAGTAATTAAACAATAAAACGCCTTTTCAAACCCGTTCTCCGATACACAACGCTCCTCACAAGTCAGAAATTCATCCCATACTGGGAATACAATTTGAATAGTTTTGTATAAAACAACGTTTCGAGCACATAAATGATCTCTTAAATTAGAATTCCGATTTTAGTGGCACTAAATTTGTGGTCATAAGTGCAAAATTAATAGTATAATTTTTAGGGATGCACCGGATATCCGTCTCCTGCCGGATATCCTGCTTATTCGGCACTCAAACCGGATATCCGGTCCGGCCAAATACTCCAATATCCGGTTGCCGAATAGTGACTCATTTTCTAAATCATTTTTTAGCATTATCAGAAAAGGTTAGTGCAAAATTAATTTGTTTCTTACCAACATTATCCTGTTAGAACAATGTTAGTAGAAATAAATATTCATATTTTCACAAAAATGAAATTATAGGATTTATATATAAATGAAAATATAATATTTAAAATATGACAACTAATTATTTATAATTAAAGGCAAGTTATGGTGCTCAGCATTTTCAAGCTCTGTTATGTTTTCATCACAGATATTTTCCTTCTTCTGAGAAAAAGCGTTCACTCCTCTGGTTGTCTCTTTTTCTTTTGTTTTCAACAATACTAAAGTAAAAATGATTTTATTGAATCTTTTGTCACTATTTTGTCTATGGATGAAGACCAACTGTGGTAAAATAATACTGATCATGAAAAGAATTGTGCCACTTTCTTGAATAGTTCACTGTCCCCTTTCTACTACAAAACAAGATACTTGTAATGAGGAGCTTCTCTATTTAAATTCTGTCAGAAAACACTCGTCATAGGAAAAGTAAGTAATAATATGTAGGAGTATGTAAGAAAAGAAAAAGACGCTTCAATAGGATGTTTAGTATTTATAAATAACAGATTTATAAGTATGAAAAACAGAGAAATTAAAATTACTTAATGGTTTATCTTTTTCTGTTCAATGACCCTGAATAATAGGAAAAAAAATACTGATATGTATATTAGAATAGGCAAAAGACAAAACATGATTAAATTTCAATACTTAATTAGTAAAAACAGGGCTCGCATTCCCCCTAAAATTCCTAAAATTCTCCTAAAATTTTCTTCTTGTTCCTAAAAATTCGAGATTGCCAAAATTTCACCGAAAAATATCGCGAATTTTGACAAATATTCACTGCAAAAGACGCGTATTTCGTCAAAATATCGCTAAAATAACGCAAATTTCATCAAAAGATCTCTAAAACAACACGAATTCCATCAAAAGATCGCTAAAACAACGCGAATTCCGTCAAAAGATCACGAAAAAACTCTGAGAATTTTGTCAAAAGATCGCAGAAAAAAACACGAATTTCGTCAAAAGATTGCGAAAAAAACGTGGAATTTTGTCAATAAATCGTGCAAATAAGGCAAATTTCGTGAAAGAATCGCAAAAAAAAAATTGCATGTTTCATAAAAATATCATGGAAAAAACACAAATTTCGACAAAGAAGTGTGAAAAAAACTTTCACAATTTTTTTTTCTTCTCATAATCACCTCTGCTTCCTGCCTCTTCTTCTCTAGGTTCACCAAGAACACCCAAAAGAGAGAGAAGGAGAGCATTCATTCTGGTTTGGCTCAATGATCCAGGAGCTCAAAATTCTAATTAATACAATTGCAGTAAGCATAAGCTGTCAAAACGGTTTGTAATATGAAGGTGGTTATTTCGCAAATTTAAATGCCCTCATTCGCAAGGAACAACTCAAGCACATGGAACAAGGGCTGAATTCATTGGAATGATAGGAATATTCTTTGGCAGTGTACCACATGTGCCTGACTAGCACAAAAATACTGTTATTACATACTTGTAATGTTAAAAATATCGCAAATGCCCCTAAAATTTTCCTAAAATTCCTCCCTAAAATTTTGAAAAATCATAGTGCTAGTCCTGTAAAAAGCATTTGTTTTTAAGCAACTTTAACTTAATAAATGAGTTTAAATCTATTATTAACATTTGAATGATATAAAATTATAATAATTTAAAGTTTCCCTTCTTTAAAGAAAGCATAAAATAGAAATATTACTATTGAAATTAAAAACAAAAAAGTATTCGGCCGGATACCGGATATTCGGTAAAATTTTGTACCGGATATTCGGTATCCGGTATCCGGCAAAAAATCACATCCGGTGCATCCCTAATAATTTTTTATCTTATAGGATATGGGAACGTTTAAAAGTAGAGTTGTATCGACCGATAGAAAATCAGGTAAGGGAAACTAAATAGCAAATATAATTACAAGTAAATTATAGAGACAGCCAGAATAAAACTAGTAGACTAAAAAAATAAAAATAAAATAAAGAGGTCAGCTAGAAATGCAAATAGCACTTGAGAAATTCCCTTTTTACACTATTTTATTTAACCAAGTTTGTTTTTGTATGTAATTATGTAATTTTTCAATCGATTTTCACTAACTTTCTTATATGCTAGAATTAAACAAATTATTTAAACTAACTATGATACATTAGACAGACTTGAATATATTTAAAGACAATTAAATTAAAATCTATACTTAAAATACATTTTTAAAATTAAAAGACAAAACGTACAAAGTATATACGTTTCGCTATGTCATCCAATAGCCTCTTCAGTACTAACATCAACTACAATAACATATAAAAACAAAACATAGAACACAACTCGATTCCGTTAAAGTTGACTTTTTTTTTTTTTTTTTTTTTAGAAACAAGAAATAGTCATTGGGAATGGAACCTGGTTCATTCAAGGTATATGGGTATGGCTTCCTCCATGAAAAATCTGTAATGGTAATCTTTGCAGTTAATTTTCAAAATTGACAAATCTACAAAAGATGGGATGTAATCTGTCTCAAAAACATGTTGAACTAATCTGGAATTTAACTTGCCATTTTTAAATGCGCAGATATGCTCTCTAAGTCTAACCTTCCAGTGTCACCTGTTATAATGTTAGTACTGAAGAGACTATGCGACCACATAGCGAAACGTATGCTTTGTATGTTTTGGTTTTTAATTTTTAAATGTTTTTAAGTATATATTTTAATTGTCTTTAAATGTATTGAAGTCTGTCTAACGTCTCATAGTTAGTTTAAATATTGTTTTATTCAGACGTTGAAATGTATGTATATGGTTAGTATAAACAAATTACGCTCACAGATGTGTGTCCGATGAAAATACAAAGTTTTGATATTTTTAGAACTTAATTATAAATTAATAGATTAATTTTAAGGGATTTTTACTTTTACATACTACACACGTGATAAATCGCCAAATATGTTTGAGAGTTACACTTGTATATGAGTTACAAAAAAGAATACATTTAATTATGCGCCAAAATAGACCAAATGGCTGCGAAAATGCAACTGTCCAATTTTAAACACTAAAAGAAGAAAATAAAATATACATAAAAAACTAGCGCTTACTAATTAAAAAAATACAATTACAAATTTTATATAAATTAAATCATGATTATACGTTGAGAAATCCACTTAGAAATCTTAAAAATATAGTTTAAACAATGTTTGCTTTTCTTTCCACAGTCAGCCATATCTTAAAAAAGAAACAGAGCAAAAATCATACATTTTTTATCATATTTATGAGCTCGCGCTTTTTATCAGAATAAAGCGTAAATAAAAGCGGTGAGTTTTCCGGCTTTGTGCCCACTTCATACTCACATATTTCAGCGGAATTGCTGTGGAAAAATCATGGCAGGAAATCAGGCGTTATTTTCAAGTAACCATTAAGTGCACCTAAAAGAATGTTTTTTCAAAGCTATTTTTACCTTTATATATATTTCTTTAAATTTCTGCATGCTAATTTCGCAGTGGCTTTTATTGTTTTTTCTCTGTCCTTATTACCCAATTAAACTTTGCTCCATTCCATTTCTATACCACATATATCTGAGCGAAAACTCTACGGTTGGACATTAACCTGATCCCCAAAAACTTAACACCACCAAAACAGGTCTTTTATATCTCATTCGTACTCTAAAGTCGTTGTTTTTTTTGTGCTACTGCAGATTCAGTGCAAAGTTATACTTCATTTTTCATAACTTTTATGTTTATACCAGTAACTGCAACGGTTTGTACATCTTATGGAATGTAGCAATTCTTATGAATAAAGTACACAAACAAATATAGACCACCTGTTATTGTGCGAGATACTTTCTCTCATAGGGCTCAAAATATTATACTTAACTACATAACTTTATCGAAAGAAAATATATATATTAATCTATTAAAGAATACCGGTACTATTTGATTGCAGAATAACTCAACCTTGCCTCTTTATTCCTATCTAGAAAATGTAATCCTATAATTAAATGAAAATTCCAGTAATAAAAAATAGATAAAAAATTTAATCCAATATAAAGCGTTATATATTTCTTTGTTCAGTGCAATAAAAGTCACGTATAATCACTTTAATGTTAATAGGCTAGTAACATATATCTCAGAAGAAGAGGCGTACAGGAGAGAATGGTTTTATCTATAATAACTTCTGAGATTATCTTAAAAGAAAACTAAACTACTTATGCACAACGTTCAAAATAATTTAATTTTCTACGCAGTTTAGTACATAAAAATGAGAAACATTTCTATTAATAATTTTATACATTGACGCATACTAAACATTAACATTCTAATAAAATTTAATAAAAATGATGCGACACCAGAAAAATAAATAAACGCACTGAAATCGTCGGATATGAACAAGGTTACCATTAATTGCATAAACAATGCACTCATCCGGTAATTAATTGGAAAAATTGTAACATTAAAG
Organism: Maratus michaelseni; assembly: GCA_963931845.1. Classification (NCBI taxonomy): domain Eukaryota; kingdom Metazoa; phylum Arthropoda; class Arachnida; order Araneae; family Salticidae; genus Maratus; species Maratus michaelseni. The sequence goes on from OZ007588.1 coordinate 309,802,419, forward strand.
GAAATTATTTCATTACCTTTGACTTGAATTAATAGACATAGACTTTGATGTATTATTGCCTCTAGTATAAGGATGCTACACCGCACCGTGTAATCCTCTAGAGAATTGCTAAAATATTAATGTTGTTCTAGATCTTATTTTGGGCTAGAATAATAAATAAAATAAACGGTATTTATTTTTTACTTCCGTAGAAAATTTTATTATTTTCTATCATAGTAAATCGATAGGGAAATTTAGTAGCTGTAAATGGCATCTAGATCAGTATTTAACCATTAATTTGATAACAACAAATACAAAAAAGTCTGTATGGAATATTATACTTAACTAGATAACTTTATCGAAAACAAAATTATATATTAAGCCATTGAAGAATGCCGGTACTATTTGATTCCAGATTAAGGTACCATTATATTCGAGACATATTAGCTTTATTTATTGATTCTGGGGATAAAAAAAACGGTAAGATTACTATTTAAAAATATTGGTATGAAAAGCAATTTTATACGTGGTAAAATTCTTAAAGGAAAAAATTAATTCAGTGCTCAAAAGGTTAAAGCAGATGACCTGGAAGCAAAAGATAGGATAGTCCCGTTTCTTTAAAATAATCTACTGTATTTACATTTCCGTATTTATATTATACAAATTCTACTGTTTATAAAAAATAATATTTTAATAAAAGAAATTTTGTGTTCATTTCAAGCATATTGCTACTAATTACAATTGATTTAATTTGAATTTTTAAAGGGAAAAATTAATTCAGTGCTCAAACGGTTAAAGCAGATGACCTGGAAACAAAAGAGAGGGCAGTCCTGTTTCTTTAAAATAATCTACTGTGTTTACATTTCCGTATTTATATTATACAAATTCTACTGTTTATAAAAAATAATATTTTAATAAAAGAAAATTTGTGTTCATTTCAAGCATATTGCTACTAATTACAATTGATTTAATTTGAATTTTTAAAGGGAAAAATTAATTCAGTGCTCAAACGGTTAAAGCAGATGACCTGGAAACAAAAGAGAGGGCAGTCCTGTTTCTTTAAAATAATCTACTGTGTTTACATTTCCGTATTTATATTATACAAATTCTACTGTTTATAAAAAATAATATTTTAATAAAAGAAAATTTGTGTTCATTTCAAGCATATTGCTACTAATTATAATTGATTTAATTTGAATTTTTAAAGGGAAAAATTAATTCAGTGCTCAAACGGTTAAAGCAGATGACCTGGAAACAAAAGAGAGGGCAGTCCTGTTTCTTAAAAATAATCTACTGTGTTTACATTTCCATATTTATATTATAGAAATTCTACTGTTTACAAAAAATAATCTTTTATTAAAAGAAAATTTGTGTTCATTTCAAGCATATTGCTGCTTATTACAATTGATTTAATTTCAATGAATACATTGGTCGTAAAAACAGATATTTTTTCAAAAATAATTAATAAATAATTTGTATACACAAAAAAAAAGATTTAGGATGGAAGAATACAAAGGAAATTCCTTAATTTTGGTTATGAAAGTTTCTTTTAATCTGTCGTGTGAAATACATTTGCATCATTACGCTTTTTAAAGAAAATTCTGGATGCGATATTTGATCTAACGGAGATTGAAACTCAACTCAGCCAAACCTCATATGAAAAAGAAAATTATTTCTTGATATAATATCTGATTCTCAACTTTTTCGCAACTTGAAATGTGCAATTTTTAGGTTGTTTTCATTACAAAAAGTAAACAGCTACTTATTGCAGCCGTTCGAAGGAAAGCAACCGAAACATTGCAGTATATTTTCACCGATCATGACCCCAGATCCAAAAACCATCCTTCGTTTAAATGTTGATTTATATATATCCATATAGTATACGTCTGATCTTTGTCATACGATAGCAGCACTCGTATTTAGAAACGGGTTTGTATGCAACTAAGCATAAGTATTAGGCTTACAAAAATCTCGAACGAGTTCGTTGGCCAGCTCCGTGCGTCATCGTGTTTCAAAATAGCGGCTGTTTAAATATTTAAAACTAAAAAAATGTAACAAAAATTAGAAATCCAAATTTGGTTTCTGCCTAAGTGTTAGGCGTTGATGCAGGAATTCATGGGTATTTTTTACTTACCCAATAAGTAGTATAGGGTAAGTCTTGTAATCGTTTTGAAAATCGAAAAAAATGTTTGATGGATTTACACGTTTCAGACACTGGATATTCCGAAAAACATATGTTTAGAACAAAAATTATGCCATCCGTGTGTCTGTGTGTCTGTAAACGCTCTATCACCCGAACAAATTGAGTTAGAGACTTGAAATTTGATATGTACTTAGTATATAATAATGGGAAGAAGCTTATTGAATTTCAGTATCATCGATTATCCGGAACTTTTTTTTCGGACTCTCGAAATATTCGTTCTGATAAAAGGTATATAAAAATTTTCGAAAGTGTGTATTTTAAGGAGTGAATATAAAAGACAATAAAAAAACATAAATGTTGCATAAAGAATAAAGTCGATCGGATTATTAGTTGCCGAGATATTTGTAATCCTATTTTCAACACTTGGATTTTTCATGACACTGTATTCATCCAAATTTAATTTCAAAGAAATATTTTAATTGCAAATGAGACGCTTAATCCGACGTAGTAAACTGTTAGTTAATATGATTATCATTTAAGGAGTTATAAGGATGTTTCTTTTAGGCAATTCAGTAATAGAGCATTTAAAGTTTATGACGTCATCAAGCCACGATTTTATTCGAATTGCAATGCATTTTATAAATAGTTTACACATGTTTTATTTTCATATTTTATATTATACATATCCATGATGGGTAAGTATTACGGGAGCCCCCAACGAGTTTGTTTTAGTTTTATCTTATAGTTGGCTGAGATACAGCAGTTTAAAATACAAGGGAGGCTGACATTTTGAAGCAAGAAAACAGATTAACAAAAATCAGGGAATAATTTGTGAGTTTTAATAAACGTGATTTCTCGCAAATTATTTTTCATTGTTGTAGCTATTATTTTTCGAATCATACGCATAAAACTATATATTCATATACTTTAGTGTCAAATTATCGCCAAGCTTGACGATACTTGGCTAAATATCGAAAAATATGACGACCAAAAAAAAAAATGAAGTCAACTTCGCTATAGCGGACTAGTTTGGAGACATTCTCAATCAAATTCAATATAGAAGAATCTTCCTCTTATCGGATTCTTCACATTTTAGCTTCGTGTTTTCAAGTACAATTAGCTAAAATCTTTAAACCAAGAAATAGGGAAGCTACCTTTTCTACCCGGTACATACGGAAGGACTTTTTTCATTTGGACTGCATATTTATAAATAAATTTTAAGTACAAGGTGCTACCAAATACTGTTACAAATATTCAGTCATTTTATTTTACAAATATAAAATATAAAATGATATATACACTAATATGATGAACATCAGAGATGAAAGTTTACCTGGAAATAATTTTACTCAAACTGACCGCTATCTTTATCTATAATCTCTTAAGCCATTGTCCGACTGCGGCAGGAGTCATTTTAAGAGGTAATCGGTCCCATTCACGCAATGTGGAAGCTTTGAGGGAGTCCAAACTTCTGTGTTGTTTTCTATTTAATTTAGCCCCTAAAATCCCCCAGACGCAATAATCTAAAGGATTTAGATCCGGTGAAGAAGGTGGCCAATCTTCTTGCATGATAAAGTTTGAACAATTGACATGAAACCAAGCCTGCGATTTAGCTCGGCGCGAAGATGCAGAATCTTGCTGAAATATCCAATTGTTTTTCGGATGCAACCAGTCAGCATGTGGCAATGAATGTGTAGCTAATATGTCCTGTTTGTAATATTCCGCATTGATTTCTATCCCTTTATCAATGAATTTCAAAGGGAATTTTCCAGTGTTTGACACTGCAGTCCAAACCATATCAGAATTCTTGTTCTGAAAGCGTTTAACAGTTCGAAGGTTTTCAGGTATATCCTCGAAGGTTGCTGAATATACGACATCATTTTTAGCACTATAACACTGTTCAGTGCAAAAAAGTTTCTCATGAGAAAATATTATTCTGTCAACACTTTTCCTACCATGTCGCTTCAGCAATCTCTTGCATCTTTTCAATCTTTTTATTCTTTGTGCAGCAGTCAAACCTTGAACTTTTCTTTTGCGATAAGGTCGAAAAACCGAGGTCTTCATTTTTAATAACTTGCATCGTTATGCGACTCACGTTCTCTTCTGCAGCCATTTTACTTGCAGAGCGTTGTAGATTTCTTCGTATCAATTCACGAATTCTTTTGATGCGCTCTTTTGTGCGAACTGAGCGTGGACGACCAGAACTAGATCAATCTTTACAGCTGTTAGTATCCAATAACCAATTTATAATTATATATATAAATGTTCCATTAAAACAGAAGCATTTTATTTGCTTAAAGATTTTACCTGCGGAAAATCCGCTATCAAAGAGTTGTGTAATCATCATTCTTTTGGCTTCCATCTTTAAAATAATTTTAAATATTTGCTTTATACAAAAATCGTCTACACTAATAGAAAATTGCCAAAAACTGAAATAGAGAAATAAGTTGTTTTATCAAACTATTAAAATGAATTCTTATATTTTGGAGTGTAATAGTATTTAGTAGACACCCTGTAATAAGTAAAGAGCTTTGAATTTAAATTTTAAAAATGTTTGTTCTATTAAAACAATTAATTAGAAAAAATATATAAACTTTATTTTGCTTTATTATTCATAGCCATAAATTTGCATAACAAAAAATGTTTTCCATAGATTAACAGCCAGTGATTAAAATAGCAATATACCATATTTTTACTTTCTTCTATCTTTACAAGAAGAAAGTATTGGATTCATGAAAATATCCGACTTCCGGTTTTTGACGGATTTATACGTTTTAGAAGGTCCTGAACACGATTTGACCATTTTTAGAAAATATCTGTCTGTGACTCTGTCTGTCTGTCTGTCTGTATGTGACAAAAAATTTATCTCAAGAACTAATGCACGAAATTTAATAAAACTATATATTCAGTTAGTCCCTGATAAATTGGTGCTGATTAGTTTTTGGTGAAAATCGTCTGACAGGTGGCGCTGCTATGCTGCATTTTTCGCGATTTCCGCAATAGCTCTATCTCAAGAACTAATGCACTTATTTTCATCAAACTTCAGGTTCAGTTAGACTTTGACATAAATAGACGCTGATTACGTCTTGGTGTAGATATCCCAACAGGTGGCGCTGCTACACCACTTTTGTCGCGATTTTTACGATAGCTATATCTCGAGAACTAATGCACGGAATTTCATCAAACTTCAGATTGTGTTAGACCTTGACATAAATAGATGCTGCTTACGTTTTGGTGTAAATTTCCCAACAGGTGGCGCTGCTATGCTACTTTTTTCATTGTTAACATGATAACTATATCTCAAGAACTAATGCATGGATTTTCATCAAACTTCAGATTCAGTTAGATGTTCACATAAGTTGTTGTTGATTAGGTTTCGGTCAAAATCTACCAACAGGTGGCGCTGCTATACTGCATTTTGCAGGATTCACACGATTTTAGCAATAGTCATATCTCAAGAACTAATGCACGAAATTTATTAAAACTTTAGATTCAATTAGACCTTGATATAAATTGGTGCTGATTCTTTTTAGTGTATGCTAAATCTGTGTGTGATAGAAGAAAGTTTTGTGATTGGCACATCGGACTAGTTTTTGCATGAAGCGCGGATTTATCTTTCAACATTTATTTTATAAACCAAGGTATATGTAATACATATTTGAAAATTGACTAGCCTTTATAAATATGACCATTGGTCATTGAATAATACAATAATTGGTCAGTAATTTTGTATTAAATTTTCGAAACCATTAAGGAATAAGTTGCGAATATTTGTTAGATTTTAATGGAATTCAACGGTTTAGAACGTTTTTTTAGGGTTTCGTTTATTTCACGAAAACCTATTCGTCTCACTTGTCTGTCTGTCCGTTACAGCGATCGTACTCGGAAACTGTATAAGTTAGAGACTTCAAATTTTATGTATGTACAGCTGAATACCTCCTGTCACGCGACAAATAATAAAATTTTGAATACGACCGTAATTAGCATTATTAATTAAAAACTCGTTAAGGAAACTTTAAAAGTACATATTCGCTTAGATTCGTACCCTCCGTCGCGAGATTAACTAGATATCTTTTTTTCACCACGACCTCCAGAGGGGCTATCAATTTCACCCTCAAAGTAGTAAAAACCGCATACAAGTAGGGTTATTTCGGGATCTCTAAAATTATTAAAAATATTGCATTTACCGATTTGAAGTTTACAGATTTATGCATACATATGAATTCTGAATACAAATATATAATTTAGTTAAAAATCGGAGGCTAATTACCAAATGATTTTTTTTACTTTCTTCTATTTTTACAAGAAGAAAGTATTGGATTCATGAAAATTTTCGACTTCCGGTTTGCGACGGATTTATACGTTTTCGGAGGTCCTGAACACGATTTCACTCTTTTTAGAAAATGTCTGTCTGTGACTCTGTATTAATAAATCATGATCATATTAATAAATCATCATCAAATTTTTGTGGGCGCTCTATCTCAAGAACAAATGCACGAAATTTAATAAAACTTTATATTAAGTTAGTCCCTGATATAAATTAATGCTGATTAGTTTTTGGTGAAAATCGCCCAACAGGTGGCGCTGCTATGCTGCATTTTTCAATAGCTCTATCTCAAGAACTAATGCACTTATTTTCATCAGTCGTCAGATTCAGTTAGACCTTGACATAAATAGATGCTGATTACGTTTTAGTGTAGATATCCCAACAAGTGGCGCTGCTATACCACTTTTTTCCTGATTTTTACTTTAGCTATATCTCAAGAACGAATGCACGGAATTTCCTCAAACTTCAGATTCTGTTAGACGGTGACATAAATAGATTCTGCTTATGATTTGGTGTAACTATCCCAACAGGTGGCGCTGCTATACTACTTTCTTTCATTATTATCACAATACCTATATCTCAAGAACTAATGCACGGATTTTCATCAAACTTCAGATTCAGTTAGACGGTAATATAAGTTGTTGTTGATTCAATTTTGGTCTAAATCTCCCAACAGGTGGCGCTTCTATACTACTTTTTTGATTGTTATCACGATAACTGTAGCTCAAGAACTAATGCACAGATTTTCATCAAACTTCAGATTCCATTAGACGTTGACATAAGTTGTTGTTGATTAGGTTTTGGTCTAAATCTCCCAACAGGTGGCGCTGCTATTCTGCATTTTGCAGGATTTACACGATTTTAGCAATAGTCATATCTCAAGAACTAATGCACGGAATTTAATAAAATTTTAGATTCAATTAGACTTTGATATAAATTGGTGTTGATCCTTTTTAGTGTATGCGAAACCTGTGTGAGATAGAAGAAAGTTTTGGGATTGGCCCATCCGACTAGTTTATACATGTGTGCAAGTTGCAGACAATCAATAGCAGACATGATAGAACAAAGACTTTAACCACAGATAAAATTACCAGTACTGCGAGATTTTAAGGTATATACAGATTTTTAAAACTATATAAGATACGGATTAGAAATTTGGTTTTTATACGCAAAATCATATGCCAAATAAGAATTTCTAAAAATCGAAGAAATCGACATGTATCTTTTCATTTTACAAAAAAACTTTCTTTTTTCTTGTACCTTTCCGATGCGAAAGATAAAGAAAAATTAATAAATAAACAATGATGATAACAATTGAATAACTAACTCACAAATTTTAACGTATGATGAAATTTAAACTGTGTAAGATAGGGATTTGAAAATTGGTATATATACGCAAAATAATATTCTATTTTAGAAAATCGAAAAAATCGACCGGTAAAGTTTTATTTTATAAAACACCTGATTTTTTATGGAAAATGAAATATATTTGGATTTATTAATTAAAGAATAAATTGTTTTGAGAGAAGTATTAAACACAACCCTTTGTGCAAACTTCGATCACACTTACCCACTTCTTTCCTATTTGTTTTCCAAAAACTTCTTCCCCAAATCAGATATTAAAAACAAGAACGAAAAATCATGCGTCAAGCATAGATTATGAAACACAGCCACAAAACTGTAACGAAACTTCACCGAAACTTACCTTCCAGTGTCAAAAAAGTAGTCGATGGAAATACATTCGAAATATTTTGTACAGCCCTGTATATTATTTGAAGACTTTTGTACACACTACATATGAAGCTAAAAGGCAACTTAAAACTCACTCACAGCAATTATCAACCGTAAACGACAATGTATCTTTTTTCTTCGAGAAGCCCTGTATAGGAATTTATTTATATTTCACAAACTTCTATTAGTCTACTAAATACAGTTCAGCAGAAAAATGCGTTAACACAATTAAAAACTACACTTAAGCAATTCACTCCCATAGTCATATTTACGAATTCCCTTGTGTAGCCCTGTATATGATCAACCGAGTTTATAAACACACACGTACTATGAAAAAATTTAATTAAACTTAAAAACGCAAACCAAACTTGAAAACGCATTAATCACATATAGACAGTATATATCGCACATGTTTTGTAACCAATATCTTTTGTGCGTCCCTGTAAATAAACGCAATACACACAAGAGAGCAATTTATAGTGCACCTCAGTAATGCATATAATTTTCATTTTGTTTGAAATAGTGAAATATCACAAAATTACGCTACAAACGATTTTTCCCCATCGAACGATGTGTAACAGAACTCTTTTGTTTGACCCTGTAAATGATTAATAAATGCTTTGCACACCATATTCTACAAAAAGCATGTTTTAATGCGTTTCATAATAATATATCAATTTCATTACGTTTTAAATGACGTAGCGTCACCAAAATGCATTTAAAACGATTATTTCCCATTGACTGTGATGTAACGGAATACTTTTGACTGTCCCTCTAATAAAACTATAAGTGCTACACACTTCAGTTGAAATAGGGAACATGCTATAGTAAACGACAATAACATATAAAATTTCCAGGGCAATCCGACCATATTTATGGGAGTTAGACAGAGGGACAGAGGGCAGACGGCCAGACAAACCGAAGTCATAAACACTTTTCAACTAGGTTGGAAAATGTAAATAAGGGTGCAACTGTTACACGATTGTGTGGTTATACACAAAATAAATATGTTGTTATATTTGAAGACGTTCTTAGTCAAAAAAATATATAACACTATTTGCCAAAATATAATTTTAAAATTATAGTTTTAAAATACTTTTATAAATCTTATTCATTCCGACGAGTAAATGAAACCTGCCAATAAAACAAGTTTTAAATTAGTTCAAGTATTTTTAAATTTTTAAAGATTTTTAACGGAAATTAAGACAAAAAATTATTTAACTGAATCTAAAGATTGATACAAAGAGTGTACTGAAATTTAAACTAAAATTATTAAAAAATTATATTTTTTAAAACTTTGAATTATATTCTACTAAAACGCAATAAAAAGTAGAAAATATATTTTTTTCAATTAGTGAGAAAAATGGAAAACTCTCTATATCATTAATAACGCCTATATATATATTTTTTTTATTTATACATATATATTAAGGAATAAAAAATCAGCCAGCAAATCTTTATTACATACTCTTTATGAAATTGTTATATACTTGTTATAAATGATTGTTATATTCTTATTCTTGATGAAATTTCTTTATTGTCCTTTTGTAAAAGGGAAAATCTAATAATATTTGTTTTGTTGCAATTATAAGTAAAAAATTCCGTTCTGCATTTTATTCCTTGATATATATATGTATCATAAAATATAAATGTATTGAAGTTAATATTGATAAAGAAAGTTTTTCATTTTTTTCACTAATTTAATTTTTTTTGTACTGTTTAGTGCGCTTTAGTTGAATAAAAGTTTGAGATTTATTATTTTATTATTGATATTATTTTCTATTATTTAGTTTCGTAAAAAATAGAATCTTCACCGAAACTTACCTTCCAGTGTCATAAATTAGTCTAATTATTTTGTGCAGATGATCAATGATCAATAGATGTATAGTATGATAAAATTTAGTTCAGCTAAAATATTCAGATATCTACAATTACAATATAATCAGATATTGTGAATATTTTCTACTTGAAATTTTTATCAATATGTTATAAAAGGGAAATTTTTATATTATCTTTGTAAGTGGGATTCTAATGCATAAAAAACATATTCCTGATTTTCATACATAAAATTCTTTTAGATAATTTTATAAATTTTTAGAAAATAAATTATTTAAAAATGTTAATTATGCAATTTTCTACCATCCAGCGGTGCATAAAAGAATCTATAATGTGATTATTTTTATCAAAACATTAAATTTACATGGCGGAAGAAGATTTTTCTGAAAATTTGATCAATATGCGTTCAAGGATGGTGAGTTTAAATTGTACACCCACCTCATGCTCTCTCAAATCCTCCTGTCAACCAAAAAATCGGTGTATTTTATACGTATGTAAATCATGCTCTCAAACTTTGTTCCGACTCTGCATCCCTTAAGGATGAACTTAATTACTTAAAAACTGTTGCTGTCAAAAGAGGTTTTAAATCCTTCTGTTATCAATAATGCTGTGAAGAAATTCAATAGACCGTCTTATAAATCTACTCTTTCTAAATCTGTGAAAAGCAAACCTGATAATTTGGTTGTCTTCCCTTTTTATCCTCCTTTATGTTTCAAATTAGCTAAAGTTTTAAGACGCTTCAATTTTAACATTATCTTTAAACCTGTCAATAAATTCAAATTCCCCTCCACCAAATCTCCTGTTCCTGATCTTCGTAAATGGGGAATTTATGATGTTCCTTGTAATGGCTGTGATTTATCTTATATTGGTCAAACTAAAATTAATCTTGAAATCCGCTTAAAAGAACACTCTTGTTATGTAACTAATCAAGAAATTTCTAAATCTTCAATTTCCAAGCACTCTTGGGATTCCGGCCATTGTTTTAATTTTAAAAATGCTAAAATTATCTTTAATGCTAATAGTATCTCTGAATTGGACTTTTTGGAAAATTTAGCTATTTATCTTAATCTTGATGTTTTTGTTAATGATAAATCTGATTCCACAATGCTCTCTGCTGCTTGGAAAAACCTCTTCAGTACTTCCATATAATTTATTTTGTATTAATTAATTTTAGTCTGTTTTTTATATATATTTATGTATTTTGGTTACTTATTTAATTCTTAATTTTCATCTGTTTCCATTTTTTAATATATTTGTGTGCTTTATTTATTTTTTTTTCACTTCCTTATTCCCCTTCTATTTTGTATTCTCTATTGTTTTGATTTTACTCTTCTGTGATTGGCTGTTGTCTTCTGTTTTCCTATTGGCTGTTGATTTCTACTTTCCTATTGGCTGTTGCATCAGCTTGTTTCCTCTCCCTTACCTCTCATTTCAGTCTTGCTGCTGCTTTCAAAGTAGACGCACGTCTTTTTGCGCCTGACGAAGAAAGACTCAGATCTTTCGAAAGGCCTAGCGCATTTTAACGTTTTGATGGTTTTTTAAGAAATTATTTTAGTTCTTAGTGTTTCACACCAGTTTCAACTTATTTTATTTGTTTGTGCTTCTTCTGGCATTTCAACTACTTTTTCATCCCCTCTCCCCTTTCGTTTGTAAGTACTTTTTTGTCTTAATTTTGCATTGTTTATCTTCTTTATTTATCTTATTGATGTATTTATTTCCTTATTTATTTTATGTATTTATTTGCTTATTTATTTTATGTATTATTTATAGTTTAGTATTCTATAATTGTATTGTGTTTATTTTTTGTGTTGCTATTATATTTACTTCTCAATTTAACAGATTTACTAAACTCAGACGTAAGCGTGTAAAATTTCTTAACCACTTAAATTTTCTTCAAAATTGCAAGAAAAATAATGTTATCCCTAATTTTATTCAAATTAAATGTTCTGTTAGTACCTCTGTCAGAATTTCTAAAGCTATGGTTCGTTCACATTTTATTATTTTAAGAGCTTGTGTTCAAGATGTTCGGCATACTCTCTCCAAAATTGAAGAAGAGCTTTATGACCTTCATTTGTTCCTTAGTAAAAATCTTGACAATTTCTGTGATATGGAAAATAAATGTTGGCCTTCTCTGCTTACTTTCAAAACTGCTCATCAAAATAAGCTTGATAATAAGTTTTCTTCATTGGGCAATAAGCAAAAAAAGTTTCGAATTTTCAAATAAGAATGTATCGAATGAGAACTACATCGTTAATCTCTCCTCTCATATCTTAACTCCTGAACAAAAAAGCGTTTTAGATCTTGGTTTAAATTTTTCTCAGTCTTCCAAACCTTCTCTCACCAAATTGATTGCTCCTATTGAGTCTTCCTTTAAACATAGTAAAGTCACTCCTTTTCAAAAAGAAACTCTTCGTCACATCTTTGCTGATACTATTTCTAATAATAACTCAAAATATAAACCTAATATTTCACGTTCTCAATATATCGCTCTGAATGATCTTATGTTAATCTTATTATTACTAAAGCTGATAAAGGTAGTCAAATTGTTCTTATGGATAAAAAAGATTATTCTGATAAAGTTTATGCTCTCTTATCTGAAGGTCCTTATATTGAAGTTACAAAAGATCCTACTAATTCGCATCTTTCCACTCTCAAGAAAGCTGTTAAGAAGTCTGTTGTTTTAAATGACAACACTAAACATTGTGTTATTCCTTCTTCAGCCATCTGTGCTCGTTTTTATGCTTTGCCTAAAGTTCATAAAACCAATGTCCCCTTAAGACCTATTGTCTCTAATATTGGTACTGTCACTTATCCTCTTGCCAAATTTTTAACATCCATTTTTTCTCCTTTATGCATTTCTAATTCTCATACGATAAAAAATTCTTATGATTTTGTTGGTAAATTAAAAAATATTAACCCATCCAATTGTTCTATGCTTTCTCTTGATGTTAAATCTTTATTTACTAATGTTCCGATTGAAGGTGCTCTTTCTTGCTTGGAAACAAGATTACGTGAATTTCATTTCTCTGATATTGAAGTCAAAGATTTTGTTAATTTAACTAAAATTTGCATCTCTCAAACTACCTTTGAATTTGATAATAAATTTTTCAAACAATCAGACGGCTTAAGTATGGGTAATCCTTTATCTCCAATTCTTTGTGATATTTATATGCATTATTTTGAGGAAAAATTATTAAATCTGGTTAATTTTAAATGTTGGATGCGTTATGTTGACGATACTTTTGTTTTAGTTGATAATCCTTTTGATATTTCTACCATTCTTCAAACCGTCAATTCTATTGACCCACATATTCAGTTTACTTTTGAGTTAGAAAATTGTAATAAACTTCCTTTCCTTGATGTTTTAGTTACCAAATGTGATTCTTCTTTCAAAACTTGTGTTTATAGAAAACCTTTTTCTGTGTCTAACCCACCTCATGCTCTCTCAAATCATCCTGTCAACCAAAAAATCGGTGTATTTTATATGTATGTAAATCGTGCTCTCAAACTTTGTTCCGACTCTGCATCCCTTAAGGATGAACTTAATTACTTAAAAACTGTTGCTGTCAAAATAGGTTTCAATCCTTCTGTTATCAATAATGTTGTGAAGAAATTCAATAGACCGTCTTATAAATCTACTCTTTTTAAATCTGTGAAAAGCAAACCTGATAATTTGGTTGTCCTCCCTTTTTATCCTCCTTTATGTTTCAAATTAGCTAAAGTTTTAAGACGCTTCAATTTTAACATTATCTTTAAACCTGTCAATAAATTCAAATTCCCCTCAAATATTCCCCTCGTAAATATTTTGGTTACTTATTTAATTCTTAATTTTCATCTGTTTCCACTTTTTAATATATTTGTGTGCTTTATTTTTTTTCACTTCCTTATCCCCCTTCTATTTTGTATTCTCTATTGTTTTGATTTTACTCTTCTGTGATTGGCTGTTGTCTTCTGTTTTCCTATTGTCTGTTGATTTCTACTTTCCTAGCTTGTTGCCTCTCCCTTACCTCTCATTTCAGTCTTGCTGCTGCTTTCATAGTAGACGCACGTCTTTTTGCGCCTGACGAAGAAAGACTCAGATCTTTCGAAAGGCCTAGCGCATTTTAACGTTTTGATGGTGTTTTAAGAAGTTATTTTAGTTCTTAGTGTTTCACACCAGTTTCAACATATTTTATTTAAATTGTACAGTTATACAATTTTCCACCATGGGTGCTACTGACTCAAAAAAAAAAAAAACTATCATTGAAATATGAAAACTTAATTGACCATGACGGAAGTTTATTCTGAAGATCTCAAAGAAAGTCGTTTTCTAATTCCCCGCCAGGCGCGCTAGTAGTGTTAAAAACGTGTCATGGGGAAATTTTTATAAAAGTGTGAATTTGACCAGTTCAGCTACTTATTCTGAAGAATTGAACCAATTTCATTTGTGGGAAGTGAGTTTAAATTGCGTCTGAAAAGTTTTATGAAGATGCAGTGTTAAATAATTGCTTCGGCAACCCCTTCGCGGTCATCTCACTGGTAGACTGACTGTCACTGAGGTCATGCGACGCGGAGTTAAGAACAGATTGAAATATTTTATGTGTTTTAATGTAGAAGTAATTTGGCCGCTGATCGTGCCTTTTATCGTGGCATCAAAATGGAAGAAAAAATGTTTCTTGAATTCTATGAAAAAGGTATCTTGTTTATGTATAATGAATGTATATATTTAAAATGCGTGAGTTCTGGAATCAAATTATGATTATTCTGAAATTTAAAATTGTATACAAAATTTGAAGCAAATCGGATAATTCTGCATGAAAAACCGATTTATCTAAATTAATGGGGGGTTTAGCTGCACGTTCCCCCTTTTATACTTAACCAATAAGCCCCCAAAATGAATCACAGAAGCGACTAATCACAATGAAACTAAATACAAAATACGAAGAAAATCGGGTAATTCTGCATGAAAAACCCATTTATCTAAGTTAAAGAGGGGATTATCCTCCCCATTATACTTAACCAATGAACCCGCAAAAGTAATCAGGCAAGAGCCTTATCACAATGAACCTATACAGGGTGTCCCTAAACTCATGATACATACGCTAGGGGGTGATAGAACACATCAAGACAAACAATATTAAATAGGTAACTAAGTGTCCCAAACGTCTTCCGAAGGAGTTAGGCTCCAGTAAAGTTTAGGGTCCAAAATTTCAAATGATTATAAAAAACGGAAAAATTAGTCGATTAGTTTGCGGTTTTCGCTAAAACTATTCTTTATGTCAGTATTTTCTTAAAAATAAATTTTAAAGATAAAGTTCAAAAAATGCCGATGGAGGGCGCTTTAGTCTTTGGAGTAACGAAAAACTATTTTTTACCGTAATTTTTTGCATCTCATTAAATGCTTTCAAAGGCTTAGACTTAAACTTAAATTGTGAGCTCAAAATCTGAATTGTTCGGAGTGATTAAGTAGCGCAAACTGAACTGCGTTCAGGAGTTGAAATTTGAAACACCTCCCTCCCCCCATCCCACTCCTGAACACAGTTCAGTTATTCCCGATCTTGGTTTAGCAGACCAGGCGGAAACAATATGAGTTGTAATTTTCCAACTGGACGAAAAATGTCCGGGCTAGGATTCGAACCTGGGATCTCTTGAAGCTGCAATGCTCTACCAACTGAGCTATCCCGGTTGAATCTGGAGGGTATAATTCATCCAGTTCATGCCGGGATAGCTCAGTTGGTAGAGCATGGCAGCTTCAACCAAGAGATCACAGGTTCCTGGCCTGGACATTTTTCGTGCAGTTGCAAAATTACAACTGATATTATTTCTTTACCAATTTGAATAATTGTGTTAAAATTAATCCAGGCAGAAACTACTACCCCCTACACGTAAAATAAACGATAGAGTAATGACAAAATTAAACAGAAAATTTATCCATAACAGACATGAGCAATTTCTTCGCGCAAAATAAAAAGAAACAATTTGATGTATGCATGTAGTGCGCAATATGAATGAAGGTTGACACGTAGAAAATGGTACACGCATGATGTCACAAAAACTGCTCGAAAGAGTGCCCACCAGCATCGATGCAGGCCTCACGCTGCAGGCGGAGGGAGTTGCGAACATTAGTGAATACACCGGGCATCTCCCGGATATCGCCTGCTACGACGGCAATCCTCGCAACCAGGTCCTCGTCGGAGTCGACGGTAAAAAATAGTTGTTCATCACTCCAAAGTCTAAAGCGCGCTCTATCGCCATTTTTTAACTTTATCTTTAAAATTTATTTTTTTAAATTTATTTTATTTAATTTTGTCATCCCTCTATCGTTTATTTTACGTGTAGGGGGTAATAGTTTCTGCCTGGTCTACGACACCAAGATCGGAAATAACTGAACTGTGTTGGAAGGGGGGGGGGTTCAAATTTCAACTTCTGAACACAGTTCAGTTTGCTCTACTTAACCACTCCCAACGATTCAGATATTGAGCTCAAAATTTAAGTTTAAGTCTAAGCTTTTGAAAGCATTTAATCAGATACAAAAAATAACGGTAAAAAATAGTTGTTCGTTACTCCAAAGTCTTTTCACATTTTTTAAACTTTTTCTTTAAAATTTATTTTTAAGAAAATACTGACATAAAGAATAGTTTTAGCGAAAACCGCAAATGAATCGACCAATTTTTCCGTTTTTTATAGTTATTTGAAATTTTGGACCTTAAACTTTAATGGCACCTATCTCCTTCGGAAGACGTTTGGGACCCTTGGTTTCCTATTTACTATTACTCGTCTTGATGTGTTCTATCACCCCCTAGCGTATGTACTATGAGTTTAGGGACACCCTGTATACAAAATTTGAAGCAAATCGGATATTTCTATCAAGAGTTATCGCGTTACGGACATACATACATACATACGTACATGCATACATACATACATACAGAACATACAGAGCAGGCTTTCATAGTCTGTGAGCTAAAAACTACGATTTCGAATAAGAATGGGAATTTAGCGAAACTGGTGAGATAATGTTCCATTACATCAATTTTTTGCGAATTGTTTACAGTGACAAATTTGGTGGTTTTTCGCAAAGGATCGGCAGGCTTGGTGGCAATTGTAATGTGTATGTATATGTGTTTGAGTATACCGTACTTCACTATGAACAATAATGATGTGTTGTGTTCTACCGATTTCTACATTTTTCCCCATGTATCCAACATCAACTATGAAAAGTAGTATACGGTTGTCATATCGAAAGCGTAATACTTCCCGCTTTTCGGCTCACAGGGAACCAAAGCCTGTGAGCTAATGTGCCCGCAGGTTATGCATGTACGCATGAATGCACATATGTATGTACGTAACGCGATAACTCTTGATAGAAATATCCGAATTGCTTCAAATTTTGTATACAGGTTCATTGTGATAAGGCGCTTTCCTGATTAGCTTTGGGGGTTCATTAGTTAAGTATAAAGAGGGGGCGGGGCTAACCCCTCTTACTTTAGAGATACGGGTTTTCCACGCAGAATTATCCAATTTGCTTGAAATTTTCTATAGAGGTTTATTGTGATAAGGCGCTTCCCTGATTAGTTTTGTGGGTTTATTGGTTAAGTATAAAGAGGGGGGCGGGGCTAATCCCTCTTACTTTAGATATACGGGTTTTTCACGCAGAATTATCCAATTTGCTCGAAATTTTCTATTGAGGTTTATTGTGATAAGGCGCTTCCCTGATTAGTTTTGGGGGTTCATTGGTTAAGTATAAAGGAAGGAAATAGGGTGGGGGTAATACCTCCTTAATTTATCTAAATGGGTATTTCATGAAGAATTATTCAATTGTGCGAGTATTATATACAATTAGTGTGAATAGCTGTGAGCTCAATGCAATCAGTTTAACTGGGCACTTTTCTTTTTATTTAGTCTTTTATTTTAACACATAATTTCATGCGTATCAAATTGTTGGTTGAAATTCATGCCAATAGTTTAAATAATTAGTGTAATGAATTAAAATACATAATTTGTTTATCAACTTAAAATCAAAATTATATTTTTAGATAGTTATTATGATTAGAGTGTAGTGAACTGAGTGGAACTATGGAAATAACTTTTTACATGATATTTATAGAAATGAAATTTTCATCTTTTTTTAACACTTTAAATTTCTCGAAAACATAATGCGAGTTGCGATCTTTTGTAATAATTAGTTCGCTTTAATAAGTTCTGATTTTTGTGGCACCATAAAAATGCTCATACACGTAAGCACTTGCTCAAATTTTCATTCCTTTCTTTTAATGGGAAAAATGTAATACTTTCAAACACAGTTCTTTCTCCACATTTGCATGTTTTCTCGATTATATCGTAAGATAAAATAGCCCAAACAAATAATATTGCAACGTATTTTTTCTTCAATAGAAATATTTACAGAAAATCTATATTTCGAGGTCAGTAAGCATCAATCGTTTGGAGAAAGTGAAGCTGAATGTTATGTTAGAACGAACTTAGTATCTTGTTTGAGTAAAAAGAAAATTAAGTCGTTGACATTGCAAAATGTTCATGGAGTTTTCTTTTTACAGAATAAGCAGCATAAGAGGCTACAAATGTTGTAAAACGTATTTTTTGAATCTGTAAAAGAAGTAACGGTAAATTCTGGAAAGTATTTATAAATAGATATACTTTTTAACACTTTCCAACATGTTGAAAATTGTTTATGACTTCGGTTTGTCTGTCCGACTGTCCATCTAACTCTCGTAAATATACACGGGTTGCCCTGTAATTTTCATATGTTATTGACATTTACTATTGAACGATTGCTTTTGAAAATGAAGTGTGTAGCTTTTACAGTTTGTTTACTGTGGCAATCAAAAGTATTCCGTTAGATTACAGTCATTGGAGAAAAATCGTTTCAAATGCATTTTGATATGTTACGCCATTTCAACCATAATGAAATTGATATACAATTATGAAGCGCACTAAAACATGCTTTTTGCATAATATTGTATAACAGTTATTGTTCATTTACAGGGTCACAAAAATAATTCTGTTACTAGAATTAGTTGTCACAAACTGCAAACATTCTAATTATTGACCTCTCCTGGTCACCTGAGGCCTCTCCTGGTCGAGAGCGTTATATGTCCCCCAGGACATGGCTGCGACGGTTGACGCGCGTGAAGGGTGCCATTCGCCTGGCGGCGCAGCTCAGTTTTGTCGTTCATTTACACGGACACACGAAACAATTTGGTTACAATCTATGTGCGATACAGCCTATGTATGATAAGTGCGTTTTTAACTTAGGTTTGCATTTTTAAGTTTAACTAAATTTTGCATAGTACGTGGTGTATATAAATTCTGTTGACCATATACATTTTACACAAAGGGATTCGGGATTATTACTGGGTATAGGCGTGAATTTCTTAACGGTAGTTTTTAATTGTGTTACACATTTTTCTGCTGTATTATATTTAGTAAACTATATACGTTTATGAATTAAAAATAAATTCATATACGCAAAGAACAAGGTAGATTGTCGCTTATGGTTGGTAATTGCTAGAAGTGCGTTTTAAGTTCCCTTTTAACTGAATTAAATTTTAGCATAATATGTGATGCACACAAAAGTCTTTAGATAATATAAAATATTGTACAAAAGAATTCAAGTGTATTTCCATCAATTGGCGAAAATTGCCAAATATGAATTTTCTAACTCAATTTAATTTTATCATGCTATGTAGTAATCGAAATCTATAGATCATATACAGAGCTGCACAAAATAATTCGACTATTTTTTGACCATGGAAGGTAATTGCTAAAGTTAGATTTTTAAATGTGTTATGTGTTTCTTAAACAGTTTATTAACATATCTTCTTTCATCTTATTTAACAGTGAAATTTCGTTACAGTTTTATGGATGTGTTGGAAAGTGTTCCATAATCTACTCTTCCCGCATGAGTTTTTGTTCTTGTTATTTATTTTTCCTATTATATTCACAGCAGATATACAGAGCGTCCATTCTAGTCATTGAGCTATAGTTATTTCCTAAAATGTTACTTTTAGAAATATAGTTCCATTTAAAAAAAAAAAAAAAGGTTGAAATGTTTTTCTCCACTTATTTTAAACGGTCCCTGTGTTCTATAATTTATATTTAGTACTTTTTTCATGCTCTAACAAGTAAAACAGCGGTAATTGTTTTCTTCTACGACCAAAACTTACCATGTTATAATACTTTGCATTTTGTGAAATTTCTGTATTTTGTGGAACTAAAATCTGAAAACACATCAACTGTAAATGTTCGAAGTGCATTTTAATAAAATCACACTATTTCAAATTTACGAAATTCACATATCCTATTAATTTACGATACGTTCCTTACTGAAAAATTTGTAATTTGTATTTACACTTTTTTTGCAGGGTTATACAAAAAAATGTTATTATTTGTGATCGATTAATGTTGGAAGTGCGGTTGATGTCATATTTACAAGCTCATGGAAAATTTTAATATTCTTTTGAAAAATACAGAGAGTCTGCTGAATTTGTCTGCTTATTCTTCTGTCATTCGAGAATATGCTTGATAAACATCTCATTTAACTCAAGAGCAGAACCGTTCTTAGGTGTGTGCGGCAGGTACGACCGCACATGGCCTGGCACCTACGAGGGCCTTGCGCCTAGAAAGGTCTGGTGCATAAAATATTTAATACAAAATAGATTAATATTTATTACAATCTGATCCCGCGCACAGTATCTGCGCTGAAGTGTCTACTCTTTTAAATATATGCATATTAGAATAGTTTTTAGCCTCTCGTTAATTGTTACACAGCAATTCCTTTAACAAATCTCGAGTTTCTGTCATATTTTGAAGAGAAACTTTGCCATCATGGTAGCATTTTGTATGTTTTTTTATTAGTATTAAGTTCATTTTTTCCCGTAAAGTGCATGGCAAAAATCTCACACCTCAGTCATATTTCTCCAGCTACGCTCCGGGATGTTCACCTTCAAATTGCAAATTCACACAGTTTTGCCTTTGCTGGATAAGTCTATTTTAACGTTGATTGGAAAATTATGTGGCTCGCTTAAGCCTATCAACTTCATTTTGAATGGAACTTCTGTCAATCATTTCGTCCACAGTTTCAGCTGCACGCCGTTGTCTACTATGTAAATTATAAACTTCAAGCTGTAAACTCACTTTTGCAAAAAATACATTAGCAAAAATTAGCGAAAAGTTAGCGATATTTACACCTCAACGTGTCTCCTCCTCCGATCAATGAATGAAATGTCGCATCACGACACGCCGTTACATCAACCAAATCATTTAACACCATCAAAAAATCATCGCATCAAAATATTGTAATCATAAGTAAATTATATTTTTTTGCGAGAAATACCAAAGCAAATAATGAGCAGGCTAAAATTAAATTTAGTAGGTTTGATTTTCTAAACAAATCACTCGTTGTCATCGGCAAAAGAGAAATAAACGCTTTTTCGCCGCTACGTACCTTAGTGTTTTAAAATATTGTAATGATAAGTAACTCACTTTTTTGCGAGAAAGAAGCAAAATATTTCACATTATAACAAATAATGAAGCCGGCTAAAATTAGGTTTATCAGGTTTTATTTAAGCACCTTAGCGTTTTATATATAGCGATTCACTTTGTTGTGAGTTATGTATTTATAATAAAATTTATATGTGTAAACATGCTTATTTATAAAATGTGAAATGTTTTATCAATAAAATGTTCAGTACACGTTGTTGACGCGCGAGAAGAAAATAGATTGTTTGTAAGCCTATATTCAATCTATAGGCATTGTTATACTCTAGTCTAGGCAGCACAGGCAAACAACAAATCTGGACGGGCGCATGGATTGAATGTTAATTGTTAGGAGGTCAGTGCTGATGATGATTCTGACAAACTGCTCACTATTATTTTAACTACTATTTGTAATGTAACAACGCAGATTTGCTTTCCTTCTCGTAAAAACAAGCTTATCATTTTATTATACGAATATCGGTATTCCTGTCCACGCGCATAGTACATATGTACTGTCACGGTAAATACGAAAGGGCGGCAGAGGAGCTGAAACACTCGTCCCTTAGTTTCCGAAACTAAGCTAAAGATTTAAAGTCTTCAAACACTATGAAAGGTTAATATTTTTAAACTTTCTTAGGAAAAACAAAATTTTAGGAACTATTGATTTTGATTCAGATTTTTTGTCTATTTTTAAATTCTGTTATTAAATTAAAAATTTTAGCAAAGTTTAATATTGGCCAATTAAATCAAAAACTTTAAACATGTTAGTTTTAAAAAAAGAAAAGAGTTTATAAGAGAAAAATGTCATCCTTTTCTCAGTGAAATTGTTTTAAAAATTGTTTCATTTTTTATAATTTTAACCAATTTTCGCTTGATCACTGATCGCATGCTCACGAATGCCACGTACATACACTAGAGGTCTGCATGGGCCAAAATTTTTATTCACAGGTCCACCCCGACCCGAGAAATCTATGCTGATCCGGTGTAAAAACTAAAAGCTCGATCTCGGCCTGAACCGAGCCAAAATCATTAAAATCAGGCCCAACCCGACTCAATTTCGACAAAAATTTTCAATATTTCATAGCCAGTATTATCCTACAATTAAAATTCTTTAAAAGAATGTTGGCTATTACAAATTTAAACAAATATTTTAAAATAAGGCATTTTACAGATTATTTGTCCGCAACCATGGTATACGGAATTACAATATTAATTCTCGCCTAACACAAATACATTGAAATGAAGACTCGTTAATATTAAATACTAGCGGCCCGTCCCGGCTTTGCACGGGTAGACAATGTAATTTTTTTATTACATTCGTTTTCCTGAATTTCGCGCTTCAACCTAAAACTGTTGCTGAGATAGGGCGAAATGACATAAAACTTTCGAATCCTCCTTTAACCACCTTCGAGGGGGGGGGGGGATTTCTAAATTCACTGAAATACGTGTTTAATCATTTGTTTAGTAGATTTGTTTTAATGAATTTCGCGCACCTAGATAAAACAGCTGCTGAGATATGGCGAAATGTCCTAAAATTTTCAAAACCACCCCTTTTAAAACCCTTCGGGGGGAATTTCTAAAATCACTGAAATGCGTGTTTATCCATTTTTTAGTAGATGTGTTTTCCTGAATTTCACGCGCCTATCTAAATCCGCTGCTGAGATATGGCGAAATGACCCGAAACTTTTGAATACTCCTTTAGCCACCTTCTGGGTGGAGTTTCCAAAATCGCCGAAATACGTGTTTAACCAATTTTTTAGTAGATTTGTTTTAATTAATTTCGCCCTCCTACATAAAAGCTGAGATATGGCGAAATGACCTAAAAAATTCGACCCCCCCCCAATTTAACCACCTTCTAGGGCGAATTTCCCAAAATTACTGAAATATGTGTTTTATTCATTTTTTAGTAGATTTGTTTTCCTGATTTTCGCTCTCCTATCTAAAACTGCTGCTGAGATATGGCGAAATGATCTAAAATATTCGACCCCCCTTTTAACCCCCTTTGGGAGGAAATTTCTAAATTCGCTGAAATACGTGTTTAATCAATTTTTTAGTAGATTTGTTTTCCTTAATTTCGTGCTCCTACATAAAACTGCTGCTGAGATATGGCGAAATG